>JAAFCE010009109.1:15218927-15307953 GCA_013389805.1 Trigoniulus corallinus
TTAGATTTTTCATGGGAGGAGCCTATTGTTGTCAACCAAGTTGCTTCGTCTATGGCAGCGTTGTCAACTTCGCTGTCAACATTAGTGCATTTCAAAAATTTTTGAGTGAAGTTGGTGTGGAATGATCTAGATACAGTGTCCAAAAGTGAAGTATAAAATTATTAAAGGGGTACAATTCGTGCGCAGTATGAGAAGCTAGGATCCTACCATGGTGACTTGGTAACTCCGTCAGTGGTTCTGGTTCTAGGTTAGATACCGGACTGAGGTTGGTGGGCCCCTTCGAACGATAGAGATGCCCCGAGTGCGCCTTCTTTCGGATGAGAGGAAAAACCGAGGTCCCGTGTGGTGTACTATGGAATTTGCACGAAAAAGAACCCTCTGCTATGCAGGAGTTCCCCCCTGGCGCCGGTGGAATTTTACAACGAACAGTAGACCGACGGTAATTAAGAATTGGTCGGCAATGGCTATGGCAAAGCACCGTCCAATACATCACCGTTGTGTCAATTCAGAGAGACAAGGTGGGTACCCAACCCTGCCATAGGCGAAAAAGGGGTAATTATTATTATTATTTTAATTCCATGCCCAACCGGGCACTAATTACAACTTAATACATATTAATAAATACACACATAACATCCTACAATCAACGCTCGAATAGTACTCCAAAGGACTCCGTAGTACTCCAAATATTTGCCAGATAATTGTACAGGGCGCCTGGGCATCTGCCACCACCGCAAAAACTGAGTTAGGGATTGATTTGTATAGGATAAATAAGAATTAAAGCTTTTATTTAAATATCTGGTACCACCAAAACTAATTTAATGTGATCTGACGAGAACTGGTGTGTCCAACGAAACTCGGCCGCACTCTAATGCAATTCGGCCGCACTCCAGTGCAATTCGGCCCCACTCCAATGCAACTCGGCCGCACACCAATGCAACTTGGCCGCACTCGAATGCAATTCGGCTGCATTAAAATGCAACTCGGCCGCATTAAAATGCAATTCGGCCGCACCATAGTTTGAGGAAGCTGTGCTACACCTTTTCACTGCAAATTTTTCGAAAAACTGATGTTGATGAGAAGGTTGTCAACTTGGTTGTTCAGTCTGTGGCAAACAAGTTGACGACAAGACCCGACCCCGCCATCGGCGGGATAAGGGTGAGATGATGATGATGATTTTATTCCGCAAAGAAAGGGCTTCTTTTCCGTGCAGGTGACATTGTACGCATCACACGGGACCACGGCTTTAGTTTCCATCCGACAGCGGGAAGCTGTATTGCGTTGGACATGCCAGTTCTCGTCTGATCACTGAAGTTCAGTAACGCAACCCCAGTTAGTACTAACATGGGTGGCAGCTTGGGAACACTGGGTACCGCGAGTATCCAAAAATTGTAACAGCATAGGCCTAGTGTCTGTGCAGCCTCTGCATTAGAATAATCCCCGTTGTAGTTGAAGGGTTCTAAAACACCAACAAAACAAAATCCATCCGACAGAAGACACATTTTGGACTTCCTTCTCTCAGCTGAAAGAAGCTTCGGTCAGGATCGATCTTTCAACCATGGATCCACGAAGTTAAGCTAACCACTGAGCTACCGAGACTGTGGAGCGGCGAGTTGCGTTGGACACACCAGTTATCGTCTGATCACTGAAGTTAAGCAACGCAAGCCCAGTTAGTACTGACATGGGTGGTCGCTCGGGAAAGCTGGGTACTGCTAATACCCAATAATCGTTGCATTAGTGTAGTGTCTGTGCAGTGTATGCATTAGAACTATGCAGTGGACGGGTCTCTAATGACCTTGTAGTTGACGGGACCTTAAACTCCAACAAACAAACAACAACCGAGACTGTGGAATAGCCACCTAAAGCCTGGTTCCCTGGCACGCGACACCGACGAGAATAGCGCTCTAGCAGACGACAATCCACATAAACTGATGACGTAGTTACACTACCATCTGTAAAGTAAGAGCGAAATCAACGGTGAAGTGGAGTTGAGAGTTAGTTAACTGCACTTGTCGATGGAATGCGTCGCTCGAATTTGATTGGCTGTTTGAAGTTTTAAATAGTTTTCTGTTTACTTTTCATTGGTTTATGTATTTTATGGTTTTGGCGCCACCAAACGTTCATATGGAAAACTATTAATTGCTTATGCGAATTCGCTCATGCCAGGGAATCAAACCAGGTGAAATTTCTGTTAGCGCCTGTGGTTTACGTCATAATTTTACTGTCTGCTCAAGCGCTATTCTCGTCAGTGTCGCGTGCCAGGGAACTAGGCTTA
Organism: Trigoniulus corallinus; assembly: GCA_013389805.1. Taxonomy (NCBI): domain Eukaryota; kingdom Metazoa; phylum Arthropoda; class Diplopoda; order Spirobolida; family Trigoniulidae; genus Trigoniulus; species Trigoniulus corallinus. The sequence goes on from JAAFCE010009109.1 coordinate 15,221,203, forward strand.
AAGATGCTAGAAAAAATGGATATTATTCGTTTTACACTCAGCCTGCAAACAGACTGTAGAATGAAGCCCTTTAGCAATTGGAAATTCCTAAGTGACTTTCCGATTAGTGGGGGGAGAAAAAGAGACTTTTTAGTCAAGATCATATTTCATCTAAACATCCAAATTGGGCAACGATGCGTAATGGGATGATTTGACACGGGGCAGGCCTACAGTGGATACGGAGCAGAGGGGAAAGGGAAGAAGGGATTAAGACGGATTTTTGGTGGTGTCGATTATTTGGCATCTCTGATCAAATTGCCAAGTTCTTACTGCGTCTGTAGGTTCAATGTGTGATGCTGGGTCCTAGGCCGTTTTATCTTTCCTCTCCCTAAGTTATTTGCCCTTACCCTTCTCAGGTTTATCCTCGCTCTCCCTTTACCCATACCCCCTTTTCCACTCTCATTTTCATTTCTCTCTCCTGCTAAAATTAATGCATCTATATTAATATCATTTTTTTGATAGAGATGAGCGTTGGGATGAGTTTCCTGTATGGAGTGTCAGGCATCCTAATAATATTGAGCTGATATGATGGAGCATCCCCCCCCCCTCCTTATCTCTCCTTCACCTCCACCTTTCTCGTTTGGTTGCTCGGTGCTGTAGGCCCTAATGAGATTTGAGTGAACGGTCAAACGGAGTACAAGATGACTTAATCCACTAACGTGACGACCAGGAGAAAGAGAGAGACATTTATGGTGAGATTGAAATTAAGTCCCATTTCCTTCCCCTGCCCCCTTCCCCGTTACCTTCCACTCTATTTCTGTCTCTCACTTTTTCGACTTGGCATTTAGTATACTTATTGCCCTCGGGCCGATCTGAAGTCACTCTCTCTCTCTTTCGTACTCCATAATTTCGAGGGTTAGTGGCTACTAAGTAGATTGGAGGTTGATCTGTGAATCTAAAGTCAAATAGTCTCTCAGATGCACCTTATAATTGTCCAACTGCTGTCAGGATTTCATTTTTTTCCCAACTTCCGGTAGTGTTCATTCACAACTTTGTGGGTCGATCCTGAATATATGCGAACCCCGCCTCGGTGACGCAACGTAATGAACTACTGCATCAGTGGTTCCAAGTTCGAGGTGGTTTGGAATTTTTTCGGGCTAGGGAGAAACCCCAAGTGCGCCTTCCGTCGGATGGGAAGTCAAGCCGAGGCCCCATGTGGTGTGTACGAAAAGAACCCTTACTACATGGAGTAAAATATATGTGCAGTTCAGCATAATTTCCAGGTTTAGCGCCGGTGAAGGAATCAAAATAGGCTGGCAGCCGGCCGCCCTCATGTGACCCAACAGGACGAAGTGGGCACCCAACCCTGCCATAGGCGAGAGAAGGATTAGCAGTGATAGCGAGAATGAGTATGCTTATATCGTGTGCTTTCGTATGCTGGTACTGTACTGGGACTGTCGCCAGAGGCACTTTGGGGCACTTTTTTGCCATGGCTATTTTAATTAAGTACGCATTATGCGTGGTGGCAGAAGACTCGAGCATCTTATTGCTTTCTCGTGCCTAGAACCGCAATGGGTCCCACGACAGGTAGTTTGGGAGGTATTACGCAAAAGATGGGGCAAAGGAAGGTTTTATTCGGATAGTGCAGGATATGTATGATGGTTCCATAGCCAAGGGAAATACTGAAGGCTTATCAGTTAAGGTTGGAGTACACAAAGTGCATACGTTGTCATTCTGGCTGTGGACGAGCTGCTGACGGGAGAAGGAGAATGGGCCCCTCAGTGCATGGTACTTGCCGACGATATAGGAAAACTTAGCGACTCCAAAGAACAAGGAGAGAAGGCCTGGCCTAAACGATATTAGAGCAGCAATAGAAAAGGGAGGGCCAAAAATAAAACGCGAAGACAGAGTATTCAGCTTTCAATTGGGAAGGACAGGAAAATATTGATGACGTACTCTCTAGGGGCGAACTGGTGAAAAAAGGTTCAAGAGGTAAAGTACTTAGGATCAACATTCCAAAGCAATGGGGAGACAGACTAGGATTTGACTCACAGAATCAATGGGGGATGATTGAAGTGGATAGGCCAGTGGCAGTGGCAGGCAGGGGTGCAGGGCAGTGGTTAGGCCCGCTATGCTGTATGGATGAAGGTGTTAGGCAAGGCGGATGATCTACGTAGATAAATGCAAGTAGCCCGGATGCGAAAGCTGTGGTACATGAGTGGAGTGTCGAGAGCTGATAGAATTAGAAATGAGTATATTAGAGGTTGCCTGGGGGTGGGGACATGGCGGAAAAAAATGAGGGGAGAGTAGATTGAGGTAGTATGGAAACGGAGGAGGAGCTCGTTAGGTCCATTTCAGGAATGCAGGTGGTTGGAAGCATCCGGGTTTTGTTGTTTTTTGTTGGAGTTTAAGGTCCCGTCAACTACGAGGTCATTAGAGACCCGTCCACTGTATAGTTCTAATGCATATACTGCACAGACACTACCCTAATGCGACGATTATTGGGTATTAGCAGTACCCAGCTTTCCCGAGCGACCACCCATGTCAGTACTAACTGGGCTTGCGTTGCTTAACTTCAGTGATCAGAGGAGAACTGGTGTGTCCAACGCAACTCGCCGCTCCGAAGCATCCGGGGCAAGGGGAGACGTGGGAGCAGGTTGTCCGTAAGGATATGGTAGTGTTTGGGGTGGACGGGGACCTGGTTGGAGATAGTGTGCAGATACTTTTTGTTGCTACATTTTCAGGTTTTTGGAAGTGTGATATGTTTTAAATTACAGGCTTGCTTGTGGGTGTGCAAATACTTTCTGGGACCACTGTGTGCACATCAGGGTGGTATTAAAGTTTTCTTAAACCCTCATTACTTCCCTGGTGCACATGCATGGCGACACTGCTTGTAAAAAGTATATCCTAAACTTCCGCAATGGATACAACCAGGATGTGAACTGCTGGACACTGGGCAGCAGCTGTCCTCTATAGAAACGCTTACTAAATCAATGTGTATATTTAGAATTGAGTAATGAAATTCATATTTGATAATAATAATTGGGCACAAAAGGTTTCACAGTATTTATTCGATCTTGAAAATGATGAATAGTTCCCATATGACAATATGTCCGTGATTACAATTAAGGTCGCCATGAAGGGGTCATCTAGTTATCTTTGCGCAGTGGCAATACCATAGCCTGTGACGTCAAACGGAGGCGTGGTTATTGCTTATTGAAAACTGAACCCAATTACCCGCTGAGTAGATGTGAAATACCATCACTCGGCAATTTTTGGTGACCCAATAGGGTCTCAATAAAAATGATAATTTCAGATTGTTGTCCGCCTTACGTTCACCCATGTGTGGTTGGGGCCCTTACGCTCTATCTCGGGCTGCCCATGTAAAAGTCGTGCCATTTTGTCCCGCCGCACTGGTTCATTCCGATGTTATTTTGTTTGATTTTGGCGACACCAAGGGAAAGGGTTGCTAAGCCCCTACACTTCGGGTTCTTTTGCGTCAGGGGATTGTTGTCCGCGTTACGTTTACCTAGGTGGGATCCTTCTAGGTGTGGTGCGGACATTACGCTGGATATGGTAGTGTATGGGGGGGGGACCTTGTGGGAGATAGACGGGAGTGGAGGGCTAGAAGCTGCAGACCCGACCTTGCCATAAGCGGGATAAGTGTACAGTAAAACCCCGCTATAACGAATTTGTAGGGGATTGCAATCACATTCGTTATAGCCAGGAATTCGTTACAACCAGGAAAGCTGTTTTTAACCCCAGATAGCTAACCAGTAGTCTGTGATACTACCCCAAATGTCAAGAAATTGTGGTTTTGGTAGTTCTGCAAAACATTTGGTTTCTAATCTTTGTCTACCTTTGTATTTACCCCAATGAAAAATTTCTGCATGTTTTTCTTACTATTTTAATGCCAGTTGATTTAGTTTTCTTACAGTTGGTATTCTCCCAGACTATTGGTTAGCTGTAATGACTGCCCTTAAGTATTGAAGGGCAGTCAATTCTTGAGGAGCACAGGTTATTAGGTGTTGGAAACAGGAATTCATGTAGGAAGTAGATAGGCAAGTAGACTGGGATTTGGAAGAGGCAGCTGATGCAGTGTGGCTCGGGTTCACCAGAAAAATTAGAAAATTTGGGGAAGCCATTTTAGGTGAGGCTAGAGTAGAAGGTACACTCCAGGGCAGGCAGACATAGTGGTGGAATAATGCAATAGAGGCAGCCACCAAAAAATAAAAGGCTGCATTCCATAGGTGGATGGAGATAAGAGACTATGATTCTAAAATATGCTACAGGCAGACCAAGGCCACAGCTAGGAGGATCAATTCTTTGGTCATACACCAGTAGTATGAGGTCCTCTATGATAGAGACAAAGGGGGAATGAAGGAAGAATGTAGCCTGGCCAAGACCAGGGATAGGGCGATTAAAGATTTACCCTGAGCCATAACAGTGAAGGATAGAAAAGGTAGAGTCTTGTTTCACACTTCTGAGGTAAAGGAGTGGGGAGAGTATTTCTCCAGTCTATCTAATTCCTGCATATGGTAATGGTGGAGTGAATGGGGGATCATGGGGGAGATAGGCAGGTGTGTAGGGCTAGAACCTGCATACCCGACCCTGCCACAGGCGGGATAAGAGTATGGTGGCGATGATGATGATGAGAAAATGAACGTTTCTAATATCATCAGCCATTTGTGCATTCTGCCTTAGTAAAATAAAAAGTATGACAAGGCATCCCTGTAAGTGATGTTCAATTCAATACTGTATGTGGTGACCATTGAGTGGAAGTTTGTGTTAAATCCAAAAATAAAAATTATTTATAAGGTCCATCATTCGTTATATCCAACCAAATTATCCAGACTTTTATACCTTTACATCGTTATTACCAGGAAATTCGTTATATCCCATTCATTATATCCGATATTTTTAATATACAAACTCCTATCCTTTTGCCGGGACCTTGGAAACAATTCGTAACATCCAGGAATTCGTTACATCCGAGATCGTTATAGCGGGGTTTTACTGTATTATGATGATGGTGATAATATCTAGAAGCCACAATCCACAGTTCCCCTCCTCTGTACAGTGGTACAATAACCGTTTACCACGGGCAACACGATGTAGGGGGCACCATAGTTGAACTCTGGTAATCCACTTTTCATATAGTAAAAGAATGAACTGCACTAATGTACGTTTCCCCGTTTGTCTGTAAATTGGTTTATTTTGTTTGCAGTTTTTATCTTTATGGAAGGGAAGTTCAAAATTTGCGCCCTCGAGGCCCAAATCCAAAGAACGATCCTGATGACTCATTTCGAGCAATGGCGAATCTGGTTTTCCTCTTGAACAGAGAAAAAGGATTTAATTTTCGCCTTTGTGGGTTCGGCGAGAATCCTGCCTCGGTGGCACAGTGTTTAGCATGTTCGGTAACTGCGTCAGTGGTTCCAAGTTCGATACTGGACCGAGGTGGGTTGGCGAGAGAGAAGCTCTGAGTGCGCCGTCATTCGACTGAGAAGTAAAACCGAGCTCCTGTATGGTGTACGATGGCGTTTGCACGTAAAAGACCCCTCTCTACTATGCAACGGGTAGATGAAGCAGAATTCCCAGGTGTAGGAGCTAGCCACCCTGGCGTCGGTGGCATGCCCCAACGAACAGTAGACCGATGATACACGTATATAAACGTAGGGATTGCAGGTTTGCTCCGCAGCCGCCTGCAGTCCAAGTTCTTGTTTGTTTGTGTTTTACGGGCCCTTCAACTACCAGGTCGTTAGAGTCCCGTCCACTGTGTAGTTCTGATGCAGAGGCTGCACAGACACTACACTAATGCGACGATTTTTGGATACTAGTAGTACCCATTTTCCCAAGGAGCCACCCATGTCAGTACTAACTGGGGTTGCGTTGCTTAACTTCAGTGATCAGACGAGAGTTGGTGTGTCCAACGCAATTTGCCGCTCCCCCTACAAACCAAAGCTGCAACCCATTATGCATAACTATTCAGAGGGACAAGATGAGTACCTGACCCTGCCATAGGCGGGAAGGGAATTCGGGTGAATTCGAGTGGATTCGGGCCTACTTCTTCTAGAGACGCTCGCGAACTCGATAGTGCATGTTGAGACATGAGCGAACGTTTGTTTGTGCTTGTGGGACATGAATTAACTCTTATTAGTGTTGCAGTGGTTGTAAGAACATCTACGACTGTATGTTCGCAGGATGCTCACAGACCGAAATTTGTTCATAAACAAACACGTTAGGCGGAGGCAATTTAAGCGAACGATGTTGAAAACGTTGCTAGTGTTGTTTACTTTGCTTTCTGTATGGTCACCCCAAGAGCAGGAGCTGTGGCTTGAGGTTTGTAACCAACCATGTAACACAACTGCTCAGCGAATTTCTGGTGTGTTCCGAATGTCCATCATCGTCTCACATCCTGTCTATCGTCGTTATACCTTCCCGGTAGTTTGGGTCAGTTGTAAGAATAAGTCGCCTCCTTACAGTGACCAATGGCCGAGATGACTTTGATCCACTCCGCAATATACGACGTTACGCAAGAATTTAGAGGCTATCTAGTGAGCTACGTAAGAAGACAGATGTTTGCTCGATTACCACATAGCTACGTCATCAGCGGGGGTGTAGGTGAAAAATATGGAGAGGGCGAGCTCTAACGCAAATACTGTACTAAGAAATTTGACTTAAATATACCAGTCTTCCTGTGCTACCGAACTTGATGACCACTATACGTTATTAGCCGTCGGGGTCAAGATCAAACGCCCTCAAAACTTACACTTCACGTTTATCTAGACTTGGCTGACCGTGGAAAAGTACCGGAAGTCGTAAAGAAGCTGTTGTGTCCTTGAAAAGTCGTCGGCGCCACGCGATCGATAAAATGATATCGTCATTGCGTGATTTATGATGCATTCAAAATAGCCCGACGTTAAGCCGTTTGGACACACATCGATAATTATCGTTTATCGCCACTACAGGCTGCTTGTCATGTGACTAATAACGCCGTCCATTGATTGACCTTTATTCATATTTTGATTTATATACATATGCGTAATGGTCCATCATTCACTTTTAGGAAAGTACCTACTACACCTCTACACCCTTGAGTGTTTAACAACCAAGATGCTTATCAAGTAGGTGATGGTCCTATTGGACCAAAATGTTCTGGTGTATGACTACTTCCTGTATTTTTAATCTCCGTATTGTGTGGGATCATCCCGCTCGGTGGCCAGTGGATAGCCTGCTCGGTAACTGCGTCAGTGGTTCTAGGTTCGATACTGGACCGATTAGGTGGATTGGCTTCTTTCGGGCGAGAGAGAGAGGCCCCCAGCAAAGCCGTAACGGGGGTATGAAGCGCCCGTGGCAAGTGTCTAACTTTCGCTTGCCTGTAACCCAATAATGACAAAAAACTTAAATATTTTTCACCCCAAACCCAGTTGCGCCCGTGGCGGCCGCCTTCTTCGCCACGCCCCTGGCCGCCAGTGTGCCTTCTTTCTGATGAGAAGTAAAACCGAGGTCCCCTGTAGTGTACGATGTCATTTGCATGTAAAAGAACCCTCTCTACTATGCAACGGGTAGATGAGGCAACAATCCCAGGTGTAGGAGTTCGCCCCCCCCTGGCATCGGTGGAGTGTCCCAACAAGTTTTAGACCGACGATAAATAAGCATAGAGGTTGCAACTTTGGTCGGCACCGGCTGTGGAAAACCACTGTCCGATATATTGCTCCTGTGTTCATTCAGAGGGACAAGATGGGTACCCGACCCTGCCATAGGCGGGGAAAAGGGTTAGGAGTTGATGTTATTGTCACTCGATTGCTTATTTTACCCTGCTAACCCTTCGTCCCGTCTATGGCAGGTTCTGGAACCCATTTGTCAAGTTGTGACGCAAACCTGGAACCGCTGCGCAAGTGAGGCAGATCTGCCTGCAGCTCTTTATGAAAATAAAATCTGCCAGGAGCTTAGCAGGCTATTAAGTAAAGGCTGAGGTGTTGGTTACACTGAGGGGGGTGTCTTTAGCGTTAATTAGTGGAAGATTAGTGAGAGTGACCTCTTCATCAAATCTCCGTATTTTTTTAATAACCTCCTGCTATCTCACCGTCGAATCTTTTATTGTACATGTGACGTCTTATTTGAACGACCCCCTGCCTTTATGCTACATATGGCCACCCATAGCGCTTTCACACAGATCTTATAATGGTTGCGAATTTTTCGGTAGTATAATAATATTATTATTTAGTCGCGTTTTTAAATTCGGTGTAACCCGTTCGTTGTTTTTTTATTCCGACGTGGTTTATCTGTTCCCCCTCTCATTTTTTTGCCCGCCATTACCTTTCTCTCTCTCTCTCAGAGCTTCTTATGCATCCAAATAAAACAATTTATCAATAGAGTACCACGTGGTGTGCCACATCTAAGTAGGAAAAGGCCATTTGTAATATATAGGTGAAGAGGCCACGCCGATAGTCAAGATTCCGGCTGAAACTCCGCCCACCCCGCGAGACCTAGGCTGGAAGTGAGAACGCTGATTGGTCAGTAGTCGCGAATCGATGGCACGCGTGTGGCTCCACCCACTTATTTGGGTTGAGGCTTGAAACGACCAATGACGAGAGTCAGGTTGCGTCTTGTGGTTCCATTCGGGAGTTTCTACTCCCTCCTCCTAATATCTTCAAGTCTATACGCTTAAAGGGGGAGGGGGATACTTTGTATTTTTTTATATGGTGGTGGTGAAGGTAGGCGGAGGAAAGGGGCGAGCGAAAGAGGTGGGAGGAGAACGACGAAGAAAAGGGACGCTTGAAATTCCCACGGTGGCTAGCTAGGCTGACTACCGTCCATATTGGAGGGCAACGACGGCAGCAGTAGTAGTAGCAGTTACTGGTAGAAGAAGCCGGCAATACTGTAAACGGAGTCAACGGCAACAACAGCAGCAGCAGTAGTAGTAGTACCAGTAGGTAGTAGGTACCCAGGGTGCGACCAGTGAAAGCGGCCGAATGAGACCCTACCATTAATGTTGGTATGCGTGCGCGCCAAACCTTTCAATAGCTCAAATACCGCACTACTTAATACTCACTCCCCTGTCATCTCGACCCCATCCACCACCATTTTTTCTCTTCTTTCTCTCCCTCCTCACCTTGGTAGAGGTCTTTTATGAACGGCTCTCTCATCTTGGTTTGGGCCAACCCATCATTCTCTTCTTCCCCATTTTCAATTCCCGCCTTCGCCTCCAACCAACCCCCTACGGTCTTGTCGCGTGGAAAGTGGTTGCTAAGCAACGCATCATCCCCGCCTTCTATTACGCGCCTTATCGTACGTTGCCTATTCGCCTGTCTCTCTTGCTCTGTGTCAAGCGCGTCAGGCATCCTAACTAACCCTCCTATCCCCATTTTTTCTCCTCCTTTTCCCTTCTCCTCTTCTTCTATCACGTATCCCCTTATCCTTTGAATGTCTGCCCACCACCTCGTCCTCCTGTTTTGCGTCCCACCGCTGCCTCCTCACCCCGGTTCTCTGCATATTTATATGCAGTTTTACCTCCTACTCTGAACCTTCTCCCTCCTCCTTCTGATTCAACTCCCAGCGCCGTCTCCTCCTACTCTATTCCATTCCCCTTATTTTGTCGTTTTCTGTCTCTCTCATTTTCCCCCCCTCCTCTCCCTCCCAACACCTCTTGGCACTTCCCCTCCCACCCTTACCGCTGCCCCGAATTTTGATTCCTATTGCCTCCTTTGCTGCCTGGCCGCCGCGCCGCTGGTTGAGCGATCTGTTCTTCGCCGTTCTCGTCGGCTCGCTGTGAAATTTTGCTTTTCTGTATTTGAGACACCTACTACTACTGCTCTTAACAACACCCCCCTACAGAACAACAATTTTCTACTAGTAGTTGTAGCATTCGCTAGAGTTTGTACTCTTAACGACTAGTCTGCAGCACTCCACTCCCCAACTACTACTGTTATTACCTACTGCTACGCAAACTACCGTTGTTTTCGCTATCGTCGTCGTCGTCTCTCTAGTTGGTTGGCTATTTATGGTTGCGCCGGTGTCGTTCGCTGCTCGAGGAACATATTATTTAACTTTGGGACGCCTAGAAGCAGAGTGTGCATTTTTGGTGTGTTTTGTTGTTGTCGTCAACGTCGTGGTGGTGGTCGTTGTCTCGACCATATCTATAGATTCAGTCTTGAGTAAGCCGCGAGCATCGCCTTTGGTCATCAGCGGGCAGCCGCATCATCATCATCATCATCATCATCCTCCTCAACAACAGCAGCAGCAGCGGCGGTGGCAACAACAGCAGGTCGCTTTCCTTCGGGTTAGTGTCCATCCATCATTCGACCTCCTCCTTCTCCTCCTCCTCCTTTTGATCCAATTTCTTAACCCAACACGCGCCACCAAATCCTTTGAAATTCCCTTTTCTCAAAGGGTTGGGGCTACTATTATTACTAAGACGAAGACGATTACTACTGTTTCTTGTTGTTGGCTTTTCAAGGTGGTGGTGGTGGGGACGGCGGCGGCGGTCGGTGGGTGTTGCTGTTGTTGTTGTCGTCGTCACGTGGTGTCCGTCCACTACAGGACACTCGTTGTCGAAGATTGTTGTCGTAGTTGCTTGAGGGGGGAAGATTTTTCCGCAATCAACTTCCCCCTTCCTTCCTCTCTCCCCCTTCCTCTTCCTTCTGCCTCACCTCCTTCCCTCCCTGGCTCCTGTCACATCATCTCACCTCTCACCTCATCTTCGTCTGTGGCGGCCACACTCACACCATCCGACACTTTAATATTGGCCACCACCGGTAAATTCATTCACCGGCGTAGTTTATTGGCCGGTTGAAGTCACTGTCTTCTTCGAACCGTGTGGTGTTTTTTTTTATTCTGACCGACATGTCCTTCATTGCCCTGGACTCCAATTCGTGGCAGGTAAGCTCTTTTGACTTTTTGTTTTGCTTTGGGGCAGGGGTTAAAGGTAGTATGGGGAGATATTTGAAAGTTCCTGGAGGAAACAGAGAAAGAGACAGAGGATAAGATTAGCCCTTTGTCGTTGTTAGTTTTTCTTGAATGAAACATTATTGTATGATGGAGTTTCCTTATCTGAGGTAACAGGAAAGGGGTGGACGGTTCGAGAGGGAGCAAGATGTCAAGGTGTTGTTGTTATTGTTGTGTTCCACCCCAAGACTCTTTTGTCCAAATGGCTCTCGTGGACTGTACTGCTACTGCTTGGGGGGACATTAAAAAAGGAGGTTACCAACCTCTTTCTACCTAAGATGTTGGGCTTTAAATCTTCTTCAGTGTGTGGGCACCCTGCAGTCAAATGTATGGTTTTTTTCAGACCACATTTCTCCTTCTCTCTATCTATCTCTCTGTGTGTGTATAGACGTCGACAGCCTGGGGTCATTTCGATGATTGAAGTGACCCAATCAGAGGAAAGATCAAGCGACGAATCTCCATGTGCCCCCAACCATATCATCATCTTCTTTGGGATGGATGTTTGTCTGATGGCACTGCCCGTCAGCTGAGCTTTAGCTGGTCAGCCATTCATTCTGTTTGGTTATTTGTTTTGTGGGCCACATGAAAAGTCAAGATTAGTGACCAACTGGAAAGGAAAGAGGAGGAGGCGGAGAAGGAAGCAGTAGGTTAGAAAAGAATGGAGATGCAGGGATTGAAGATGTTGGGGAGGTTTAATGTGTGTGTGTGTGGTAGAGGTCGCGGTGTATCTGTCTCTTAAGGTTCCTTTCCGGTTGTGTCCATCAAGAACAGTTTTATTGACATTAGTCTCTCTGTGTGTGTAGAGAGAGAGAAAGGAGAAAAAAAGAAAATGTAAGAAAAAGCCCAAGGTTGACTTGTGTCGGCTAAGACCCTCAGTGTCATCTGGTTTCATCTCTACCACGCCTTTATCTCTCTGGCCCTCTCTCTTCTTCAGCCGCCGCCGTCGCCTCCCCCCCTTTGACGGCATAAGTTCGTGCCAGTTTCCTTTTAACGGACCCTATTCCTTCCACCTTATCCTTTTAACCTTCCTTCCGTCCAGCCCTCCCACACATAGACATACGGCCCTTTATTTAACTTCCTCCTGCTTCATATGATATACCTTGAAGCCTTTTAGTATCTATGTACATACTGTTGCAAAACTGACCGTAGTCCTCTCCTTTTCTCTCTTACTGACCATGTCTCCAACAATAATGGACAGATTGAAAGATGTTTGGACAGTGTCGCGTCATCGTCGTCCAGCATGGAAGACTTAATAATGACTTTGGGGCGTGTACAATATATTTGGTTTTGGATGGATAAGTATATACATAGGACCTCTGTTTCTCTCTCTCTTTCTCTCTGTCTTTCTGGTCTTTTACTAACTTGCTTATTTGGTGGTTCAGAGCAGCAGGCAGTTAACTGCAGGAGAAGTTTGTTGTTCTCCTCCTTTCTGCAAGTGATGGATTTCGTTTTCTTCTTCAAAAGTGATGAAATAAGAATATTTGATTCGTATTGTGACTATGATAGTGTGTGTGGGTGCTTTATTGTGGTGCTTTCTTCTAGCTGTGGTAGTGATTTGTTCTTCCTGGTGGTCAGTCTTGCCGTCGTCGGCTTACAGACTTGGAATACATACAAGTTTTTGTCTTCTTTGGAAAAGGCTATTATTTATTTTTGATCTCTGAGTCCGTTTCTGCACCCCTCCCCTACTCCACCCAACCACACCGCACACACTCTTGCTCACTGTTTGTCCTCGACATGTTGTGTTGTTTTTTGACTGTCCAGTTTGCTATATTACCGTTTGTTGTATCTTATGAATTTATGATTGTCCACCATGTTGTCATGTGTCATGGGAATAGCTTGGCCATCAACAGAGCGTTACAGACGTTCAATCACTGAAGAATTATTGTCGCCTAAGGGTGAGCGGTTTGCACCCTCCCTCTTCTTTCCTTTTTTTTTCTCCCTTTTCCTATTCAACCGCCCTTTCTCTTTACTGAACTTGATCTCTCACTTTTGCAGAGCTGGGTACCTCTCGTATACCTGCCTGCACGTTGTCGTCCGTCACTCCCACAAAATCTGACCTAATGCTGTTTCATCTGTAGATAATTCAACTCTTTTTTTTTCCATTGTGGTTAAGCGATGCTGTTCCCAAAAGTATCCTGACAATTGTGCAAAATGTAGGCTTCCCCACGGTCCTTTCTTTACTATTCGATCAAAATGTATGAGCGGCTATGTCCTTAGTAGGTGCGATGGTCATTTTGCAGTTTGTTCTTGTTTTCCGTTACATGTTCGACGATTGGGGTGTTATGCCCCCCGTCCTTTTGATTTAGTGACTTTTGGATTGTTTTGCTTCCTTGTCATGTGGATTTTCAAGTCGTGACAGGAATGTCATTGAATACCCACACGTTTCCCCCCCCCCCCCCCTTAGTTTGGACGACCATTGCTGTCCTTCATCATATTCACGTGCTTGGATTTTTGTATATGATGTGTATGTGGACTCTCGTATATCGCTAGGTCGGTTGTCATTTGGACCTAAAATGAGGTTTGGGCAACTGATCTAATTCAAGGGCGGTGAAACTGTTAAGCCTAACGAGATTATTCTTTCACGCGGCCTTTTTACGCCTCCGTATTTTTTTCTTGGCGTAATAGAACACTAGTGTCGTTTAGGCTTAGAGACGAATTGCGACATTTGTTTTTGGGAGACCGCGTATGTATTCGTTGTGGTTATTGTTATGATATCGTATTGCTAATGAATATTTTCTGGTTTGTTGGTAACTTATATGATTATTGGAAGATGTACGTTAACCTGGATAAATTTTGGCTGTTTTTTCAGTAATAGCAGTTTTATCCGTGAGTACACTAAGAGTAGCATGCAATTTGCGATTAACCGATGCCTACTTGTTAAGAGTATTATGGGCGTTTACTGTTATTTGTTGCATTTTTTGAATAATAAGGGGTTTCAAGTTCCTTTTTATAGATCATATTAGGTCTATGGTCTGTTTAAATGTTTTAGGTGGTATTCCGAGGTACGGACCGTGAATGGATTTGGTTTTCGTGCATGTGCAGTGCTATTCGGTGTAAAAAAGGCTTCCCTGCATCTCTGCGAAGCCTATACGTGCGATGAACTTTGCTTCTACGCTTCTAGGTGAGAGAGAGTATTCCAGTCTCTTGCTCTAGTAAGAATCTAATTTATAGAAATGATCATTTTCTTATATATCTGTCGATGTAGCAGATTAAAAATGATATAACCATTGTTTTGCTTTACAAGGTCACCTCGTTGGTTCATTTTCAACGATGCTCCAATAAGACTTATTGCAGGATAAACGCTGCGTGAATGTTTCTCATCTGCATCCTTACGTCCTTTCTGTAACCGCAACGTGTGCAATTCATAATTTACTACTTTAATTTTATATAGGATCTAATTGAGGATGTTAGCTGCCCGATAAAGTAGGTTCGATGACACTTAGGATGTCATCATTCCATCGTCATACCCTGGATTGTATGGGGTTTGTGAGAAATGTTGTTAGGCTGTAAAGAGGCCCTATGAAATTGAATTTGGAGTGAGGTAGTCAGAACTAAATATTTAATCTTTCGCAGATATTGTGGTGCTTTAAAACAGACATTTCATTATGCATAGTTTCATTCTTTAAAAATATTTTGTGTTTTTGAATCTTTTTTTTGCTCGCACGTTATTTTTAAATGATATCTAATGCCTTGTGCGTCATTATCACGTTTGCATCATGTGTGAAATTAGATACGAATCTAAAAGTTTGATATAATCACCCTACTTGCGTGCCATTTCCGTTGAGCATCAATATGTGACAGGTTTAAAAGGTAATCCACGATTGATGACGTCACAGTGAGATCGATTTATATATCGCCACGTGTTTGCTGGTTTACCTGTAGGCTAATTCATTGTGAAAGCGGATATCCATTGTGCTAACTGCAAATTAATTTACTTCACATCTCAACAAATATAACTGACGTATTTAATGGGTCCGATACGTATTTAGTGATTTTTATCATCAATTTGAATCAATGTGTGTTTAGAAGTCTATGTTTTCATTTCTGTTCTTTTAAGAAAAGTTTTACTGCTGTCTGATGGAATGAAGACAAATTATAGAGGGCACATTGCGCAGGAAAGAATTACGGTCCAGGACGTTAGAGATTTACAGCATTTAATAGCCAAATTCTTTCGTGAAACATTATTAGTGCAGTGCATTGCATGTTTATTAATTGAAGACGAGTGCTGATGGGATGTAAATTCGAGATTAGTTTAATAAGGTAAAAATTGATTCGTGATGACGGAATTGGGAGTGATAAATACATCCCTTTGTCTTTATAGCGTTTTTTGCCAGTGTTTCATCTATCCATAGCATCAAAAAGACTCGTTTGATTTCTTCCTTAAAAAGCTGAAGGATTAAGTGAAGAATTAAGCGGTACTTCCTAGTTAGCTGAAAATAGATAATTTCTGGTACATTCCAAGCAGACGTTTTTCAAGGCTTTGTTTTCGGTAAATTAGTGATTTTGTAGAAAAGGCTTTTATACGTTTAAGTAGCATTGTATCATTCTTCAGGAGGCCATAAATTCTCTCCTCCTTCCGATAGACAGCTTCGATATTTTTGGTTTCCTCCGTTGTGTAGAAGAGTTAACCACTAGATTCTACTAGCAATGACCCTATAGTTGTCTAGTCACCAGCAAAGCCCAATACATTACTGTGGCTGGTTTTCAAGATTGGGCACCTTTCTTATTGTCAAGATGGAAAGTGGAGGTTGTATTTTCAAAGAGGTTAATTTTCAGCTTGGCTGCGGTGTATATATAGTTCCTGCCACATTGAAATCTTCTCCCTCCTTTAACAACAACAACATCATCTATTAATTGTTCAATTATAGTTTTGTTATTACATATAAATTATTTTTATAATATATTTTTTACAACCATTGATGGTTGGTTTTCTTATTGTGTTTTGGGGCATACTTCCTCCGTCTTCGCAGCAGAAGGGAAATGGCGATGCTTTTAAAGTTTAATTTAAATTTTTGAAGTTTGCATTGACTGCAAACTAGTGATGTATTTTTATTAGTTTTGTGTTAAGGACCCTATTTAAAATACTCGTGAAGGTATCCCTGTCTTCTGTACATTGATCCTTTGCACGAGAAAATTTCAATCACCTTCACCGCGGAATGATCCCAAGATAGGAGATATCCCGCTGCGAAACTCCTTTTTCTCAAATTTCTTTTTTTATTACCATTATTATAGGTGAATATATTTTTTAAAAACCTTTATGTTGTTAGCTGGTAATTCTGGATATTTTTTTCAAATTTAAGGTAGGTGTTTCTTTCGGCAATGAGAGATAGGAGGGTGGAGAGAGAGATGAAAAAGGGGGAAGAAAGAGTTCATTTTCATGACTTTAATGAGAAGTGAAAATGTACCTGTTCTTTTTATAGGTCTACAAGTGTATATATTTATACGTGAGACAAGAAACTTAAGTGCTGTTTTTTTTGTTCAGGTGTTAACTCATTGGGTGGGCTGCGTGGTGTTTTCTTCCGACCTCAGGGTGCTCTTGTGTTGGGACGAGAAAGGGAGACCCATAAGATAAAAATGAGCAATTAACTAACTTGGTGCAAGTTGCTAAATTAATATGACTTCAATTTCATGTAAATCAAATGTTTAGTTTTGAAATGTCGAATTAGTTATTATTTTTTGACAGGATCCAAAAAAAATGAAGGGAGCGGAGAGTTGAAGTAGTGCTGCATCAAAAGACTCCCTCCTAATTTTAAATATATGACCATTATTTTTCATGACGTTTAAAGCTTGAAATCAAGGTTTGTCCCATTAGCGCCAACTGTTTGCCAAGATAAATTTCGACTAAAGCTTTTTCTATAGTTGTAGTGGACATAAATAGTCTGTTGAATATTTTTTTTCGATACTGACACTGTAAATGTTATGGCGGAAGTTGCCACTCCTTGGTCAACCTCTTCGTTCTGCAGAAAGCCCGAACTTCTTGCATTATCGAGCTTACCTCATCTTGCTATCGAAATTGGTTGCTAACACCTGTTCTGCTGCATGGCCATGCCCTCCAACTTTATAATTTGACCTTACCTGCCGTTGATTGACCTTTCCACGCTTATGAATGCTTGTTTTCGTCTAATTCCCCGCCTTATTTTCTTAGTAGTAGTAGCAGCAGCAGGTTTCGTAAGTGGTATCCATTACGAGCACCACACGAAGGTTTGCAGGATTTTGTTCAAAGCAATGCCATGCATAATATTTCAGTATATTAAGATTAAAATGCAGGTCTCAAGTATATGTATTTTCTGTCGCCAAGGGGGATGAGCTTCTACACCTGTGAATTTTGCCGGTCTACGGGTAAAAAGGGCTCTCCGTGTAGGAAAGGTTCATTGAAGTGCATTTATTGACTTCGTGCTCACTCGGATCTAGGTTGACTTCTCATTCGACGTCATCTCTGTCGCTAGAAAGGAGACACTCACCTCGGCCAGGATCGAACCTGAAACCAGGGACTTACGAGGCCCCGCGAGGTGGGCTCTGCAAACCAGTGACAGTAAGCATTGTTTTCTTACAGGCGGACGATTGAAGGACGATAGCAAACTGAAACTTACTATCCCTGAAATTGGCAGGATTCCGAAATGTGTTATTGTCCACCGTATCCTCCCCAAAATTTAACCGCAAGGAAACGAATATGACTTTAGGGCCTCTATCAACTCTTCCTAAGGGCATAATTTAAAACTAATGCGTTGCGTCTTTATCATGATAAATTTGCCACACATTACTGTACATTGAAATTGTTAGAAATACAGTATTTCAGAAGTCGGAGATTTTGGAGGGTCCCATTTCCCTGGGACTTTCTGAAGAAGGATTCGATGATCCGCCGGGAAGTTGACCGCAGTGGCACTTGGCTGAGGTTTTACCGAATATCGAGATTGCATAACTAACTGTTGGACGCTTGTGATTTGACTCTATCGGATTCAGTTTGTTGGTGTTTTAGGGCCCTTCAACGACAAGGTCATTAGAGCCCCGTCCACAGCATAGTTCTTATGCAGAGACTGCACAGACACTACACTAATGCGACGATTTTTGGGTATTAGCAGTACCCAATTTTCCCAAGCGGCCACCCATGTCAGTACTAGCTGGGGTTGCGTTGCTTAACTTCAGTGATCGGACGAGAACTGATTAAGGCCCAGATTAAGGTTTGTTGATAGCTATCACAGCGGCTGATGTCGACTAGGATGAACTTGCGTATTTCGAGCTTGGGATTGAACTACCTCCATATCGGAAAGAGTTTCTTTCACATCCTGGCCAGCTTAGGGTTTAAACTGACCACAGGCAAGACTTTGACATTCTAAAGGTGAGTGGAAAACAAATTGAGTGACCATAGACAACGTGTTATCAGTAGTTCTGAACTACAGCTTTTGTGACTATTATATTTTTAGAGGTTGATTGGCTCATAAAACACTCTTGATATCATCACTCCCTCCACCCCTTTAATTTTTAGGTCTATATAAATTGCTACAAACAGTGCCCAGGGCAGTTGCAATTGACCACCCATTCTGCCATTAATTTCTCATTATTTTTAATGGATTCTCGATTGAGAAAAATAATAAGTACCTACTGTTGGTGTCAAAGATCTATGAATGGATCTTTTTTTTGTACCATAAAAACATATGCTACCTGCCTCGGTGGTGCAGGAGGTAGCATGCTAAATTACTGCGTCAGTGGTTCTAGGTTCGATGCTAGATCGAGGTGGGTAGGTTTCTTTTGGATGAGAGGCCCAAGTGTGCCTTCCGCCGGATGAGAAGTAAAACCGTAGCCCCGTGTGGTTACTAGAACCCTGTCTGAAGAACGCTGTTTACTATGCTAATGGTAGATGAGGCAAAATTCCCAGGTGTCGGAGCTCGGTCGAGTGCACCAATGAACAGTAGACCGACGATAAATAAGCATAGGGGCTGTAGCTTTGGTAGGTAGCCGGCTGCGTAAAAGCATTTCAACAGATCGCCCATGTGCCCATCCAGAGGGTCAGCCGGCTGTGTCAAACTACCGTCCCATAGGTTGCCTATGTGCTCAGAGGGACAAAGATGGGTACCTGACCTTACCATAGACGGCAAAAGGGTTAATAGTTTTTTTTAATAACAACATATGTTATAAATTAAGATGACAGAGGCGCTTTGAACCTGAACTTGATGGAAATTTTGTTAAATGAAGGTTGACTCAAGCAAGATGGGCATGAATGAAAGGGTCAAGAAGTATGATGGACCTCATTAGCTCATTTGTGGGGGAGAAACGCACCTTTAGCCCATAGAATGCAAGATGGGCCTTTGGCCGTGGTCGAATTGCTACTGTCAGGTATGAAAAATAACATGAAGATGGCTAAATGCACGAAATCTGTGAGCACCTGTATGGAGTAGAACCAGGCTTTGCATACAAGTGAACAAGATTTTGTCTTTACTAGTTTCTTCTTCCGCCTCGTCGTCTTATCATTTTCTTCTGCAAAACGTACGTGTCCCATCTTTGAAAGAGAAGAACAAATGAATGGTTGTTGCTGTCTACGCTTCGCGCATTCACCACCTGGGGTCACTCATTATTACCCTTATTGAAATAAATTCATCGCCCCTGTCGGCGGTCTCCCTAATTTGCCCCTCTTTTACGAGTTGCCCTAAGATCTTGAGAGAATTTCTCTGTTTTCGCATGTCGTGTGAATCGCACGTTAACTCCTACTCATCTATTTTAAATTGAAGCCCGTTTGATGTTTTTTCTTGCTTTTGAAAATAAAACCTTTTTTTCGTTCTTCCCCTCTTAAAATATTTGAAATAGTGGGTTAATGACCAATATTTTGTGTGTGTCCTCTCGTTACTATTACTAACTATATAATTGTATTGTAGATTCCACGACTGTTCGATTCTCTTTACAGGTCGCTCAGGTGTGCTTCAAAATGGAGTGCTTAATTTTTTCATGTTACTAACCGTTGTAGGAATCTCTTCCTAATCCTGCCACGGCCCCCTTATGGAGCAACAAGAGTTATCTTTAAGATTTCTTTTGGGGGGTTGGCACTAATCTTAACCAGAGTAAAATATCTGCGGGAGGTTGCTTAGCCAAAATGGTCACTAGAGGGGTTATGCAGTTTTTAGAATTCGGTTTTAAAAAATCTGCTCTAGGTATAAACTACATTGTGTCGCGAAGGTCTTGTAGCTGTGAAAGTGCGCAGTATGGTCCCAAGTTGGGTGTTCGTGTGTCACGTACGCGTGAGAAGAGCTCTTTCTGTGCTGAAAAAATTTTTAGATCGGTGCTTTAGCCTAGTGCAAGAACTGTTGTCCTATCAGGCGGGGGAGAAATCCCAAGTTGTCCTTGTAGGCCGATGTGGTATGTTCAATGTCGTCTGAAAATGAAAGATCCCACCACCTTCCCTCCCAGCAAATGTAGGAACTAGCTCTGAATTTTCCTGGCGTTCCGGTGGACGGAGTTAAACTTCTAGCTGTGGTGACGTGATGATGCTGTCGCCGTTGTCCTCCTTTTCTTGTACTCATTGGCTCTTTGAAGGATGTTA
This sequence comes from Trigoniulus corallinus, assembly GCA_013389805.1. Classification (NCBI taxonomy): domain Eukaryota; kingdom Metazoa; phylum Arthropoda; class Diplopoda; order Spirobolida; family Trigoniulidae; genus Trigoniulus; species Trigoniulus corallinus. The sequence goes on from JAAFCE010009109.1 coordinate 15,241,658, forward strand.
GTCCATATTGCCCAATGTAAAAAGGTGCTATAGCCTTCAGCAAACTACTAAAGTGCAAGACCCCTCTCGCCCCTTCCCCGGCCTCGGCTACTGGTCAGGCTGACTGAGATAAACTGAATCAAATGGATGCCTAACATCTGGGGACCTGATAATACACCACAAGCGCCACTACAGAAGCTCCGTCATAGGCTCTGCTTGTCGCAGCCTTAAGTATGCTTATATTGTTACCTAAAACCGACTGACTGACCCAACAAGGTTAGCACAGTGAAGGATGGTTTTAAATGTATGTGTTTTGTGCACGTAATTTGTGAATGACACGTACCTTTAATCACTTTTGTCTAGGTAGTATAGTCCTGTGTTAAGGCATCGACAGATAAGGGAGAGGGTCGACTGAAACCTTGTAACGAGGGAATGGCGTGCCGTATGTGTGAAGGCAGAGAGGGCAGATGTGAGGGTGACTAGGGGTATATGAAACAATTTAATTAAAGGTTAATGAATGTGGTGTGTTTAATTATAGTTATCCCTGACCTGTTTCTCACCTGCTTTCAGCAACGTTTAACGGTCCAGTTAATCTCAATTTAGATAAGTCATTTCGGTAGGATACTATAGGATCCTATGCACCTTTTTAACATGGTTTTTAATTTTAACAATATTGCAAATATGTAGCATCTGGCTGGCACCTTTATTTTTGTCCCCACCCCTCCTCCAAACAGTCATCCGCATTTTTGTTTTATTAAAAAACATTCAGGGGGTGGAAATAAACGCCTTTATTGGTATTTTATATTAAATAATAACAATTGAATGCTCCTAGGAAAGTGAATCAATTTGATTTCTGAAAGGCGGATTTTTGTTTGGGTGTACAGTAGGTGGGTGTGGCTCCCCTGTGGCGTGCATCTAGTGTATAATATGATGGCAGGTATTAATATACATAATGTGAAATACTTAAACGATATTTAGACCCAAATTATAATTGGGTCTCTCGCTGTATCCAGGAATGTAAAAAGTATGCGACCCGTGGGGCTTGGCCTTATAATCACAAGTTTTGGCATCATGTGGAATCTGCAGGTCCTTCTCCTTCATCCCCTTGTATTCTCCACTACGTCCCTGTTCATCCCAAACACACACTCATGGTTTGTGTTTGGGATGCCACAGGGATGTCCCTCACCATCATTGACTTAACTGGGGAAGGACCAGGGAAAAGCTGCGAAAGAGGCCCACGGCAGTTAAAAGATAAGCAATAGAATTTTAAAACTCATTTTGAACTTCAAAAAACGGAGCTTTATTTTAGTCTTGTTTCATTATTGTCTAAATGATTATTGAAATGGCGGCCCGTTGACCCTCTGACCCTCTAACCCTAGTACCATTTCTGGGCCATGTTAGCTCTCCATATAGTTGTCTCCTTCCTGTCTTCGTTAGCTAGCCCTTTTCTTGACTATGGCCAGGCCCTGGTACCCGTGAGTCCCGGCATTTTGAAGTGGAAAAGACTGCGGAAAGGAAAGAGGAGGAGCGGCGAATTGCGTTGGACACACCAGTTCTCGCCTGATCACTGAGGTTAAGCGGCGCAACCCCAGCTAGTACTGACATGGGTGGCAGCTTGGGAAAACTGGGTACTGCTAATACCCAAAAATCGTCGCACTAGTGTAGTGTCTGTGCAGTCTCTGCATAAGAACTATGCTGTGGACGGGGCTCTAATGACCTTTGTAGTTGAAGGGCCCTAAAACACCAACAAACAGCAAAACAGGAAAGAGAAGGGTAGAAAGAATAAAAAGGAACCAGAAGTGGCTGGATACGATGACAAAGATGTTACTAAGAGGTTAGAACACTGGGAACTCATGAGTGAAGCAATGGTGTCGGAAATTCACCCTCCAATAAGAGTTTTTCGACATGATAAAAATTCAATTTGATGATACTGCCCAAAACTGGCAGTCTGTTGTACCTAAAGTTTAAGATCGGGCCTTGCCTCTTAAGTTCCCTGAGGGGTTTTTTTTTTTTTTTTTAGCGCAAATCGGTAATTTCTTATAATAGGATCCCGACCTGATCTGACCGAAGTAGATTGCTTTTTTCGGATGAGAGAAAAGCTCCCAAGTAAACCTTCCGTCGGTTGGGACCCTTTCTGCACGGAGGAAAATAGCCTATACATGTAGGTCAACAGAATTCCCAGGTGTAGTTTTTTTTCCTCTTCCTGCCGTCGAAGAATGCAGGAGCCATTGATAAACAACCAGCCAAACTTAATCTAGGTCTTGTCTCTTCCTTCCCCTAAAGATCCCCCCTACACTGCCATTTTAAATTATGGCCACCCAGTCTATTTGAACGAGATCGCTTTTCTAATACCGTTTGGATTATTTTGTTAATAAATTAACATCAATCTCGGTGTCAGTTTTCTGTTTGAATGATCCAAGTGGGTGGAAAGTAGAAGAAAAATATGTTGAATGCCCATAAATTCTATGCTCGTTTTCCTTGAATCACTTGCAGGTTGCCCCAAACACTGCATTTAGTCAGGGTGAATAGTGTGGGGCTAATATGTGATTGTGCGTTCTGTTGGGACTTGAATTCATTTCTATTGTACTGACTATTTGTTGTTGTCTACATAACGGCAAGTGAAAGTTAAAATCTTTGATGTTGTTTGCAATTGGATCAGTAAGTTTTCGGGATGGGAGATGGAAAGAGGGTCCTAACACAGGACACACTGCTGAAAGGAATCACTGGTGTGGAAATGAGAAGTCTTCACATCTGTAACGACATTCTAGTCAAGATTTCAACAAAGAGGAGAGAATTTTTTAAAGATGTGAGAGAGGGTAAATTGTTGGGGTTGTGCTCCCGAAATTCTCCATATCCCCATCCCCTTCTCTCATACACCTAACTATTACAGATTTGAATCCCCACTAGTTCTCATCTTTTCCTCATGTTTGCCTAATCATATCCTGTTAAATTGTCTAATCATTTCCTGTAAAGAAGAGAGAGAGAGCGGCAAATTGCGTTGGACACGCCAGTTCTCGTCTGATCCCTGAAGTTAAGCAGGCGCAACCCAACTAGTACTGACATGGGTGGCCGCTTGGGAAAACTGGGTACTGCTACTAATACTCAAAAATCGTCGCATTAGTGTAGTGTCTGTGCAGTCTCTGCATAAGAACTATGCTGTGGACGGGGCTCTAATGACCTTGTAGTTGAAGGGCCCTAAAACACCACCAAAAGAAGAGAGAGACCGTTTTAATGCACCTTTACCCCTTCGCTTTCGATATAAAAATTAATTTAGCTGAATTTTAAATTAATGTTCTAACAGTAGCTAAAATATGTACAGTGGTTGTGATGAGCACTACGTAATGTTTTCGAGTCGACTATCCTAGGTTCTTTTTGGTAAAGGAACTGGTTGTCGGGACGGGTGTCTGTGTAAGGGGAATGTATATTAGGAGTGTGGATGTTTATGCCACGCCTGTTCGTGCGCCTGCCCGACTTTCTTGTGGTTTTGCGATTTTTCAGTTTCATTGAGATTTCGAGGGAGAGGAGACAAATACAGTAAGTAGAGGGGAAGAAGGGCTTTTTTTCTTCTAGGACCCTTCAATATGATCCACAAAATAGATCTCCGGCTTTATAATTTGGAGTTCCTGAATAGATGCCGAGGCCCTTTCATGATATATTCATTTCCCAGCCCCCTCTTTTCTCTTTACCCTCAACCGTCTTTCTCTCCCTCTATCTCCTCCCCTTGCCCCCTCTCTTGTATCCCCCCCTAATGGTTATACCGTTTTTAGACGTTGTGGGATAGATTTTTGGATTCCGTGGTGAGTGTTATGTATACATGCTCCTTTTGAATGGGGACTTGTGTATTTGTGGGTCCCATTATCTAGTTGTTCCCGGTCCTCTCCTCTCCTCGTCCCCAACAATTTTACTCTGTACCTCCCTCCTTCACTCTCCACTTTACACCCATCTCATAATTCGGCCACTGAGTACTACTATATTTCCCTTTCTCTCGTGCTCTAACGCCCTTCATCGCTTCCTACGGATTTTTAAACAGTCTTTCAATTGCAATAATGTGCCCCCAAACCCCTGAAACAAACTACCTACCTTCTACACCCTACCCTCTCCTCTTTCGTCATCACCCCTACCTCTTTCTCTCTCTCAGTGCCCCTATCCATCCTAGGACAAAAAGGGAATGACACGTTATATCATTCTTTTGTGATGATTATCAAATTGGGATGCCACCTTCTAACCGGTAATTTTGCCACATTGGACCATGGGTGTTCTTTCCGTCCCACCACCACCATATGACCACCGGTTTCCCCCTCATCATTTGTCTAGCCCCCTTCATACTATAGAGGGAAGAATTTTTTTAAGAGGTATGAGAGGTGACAGAGCAGAGATCTAAAGCCTTGTTGTGCCTCTTTTGTTGTGTTTATTTTTCTGAATTGTATCGTGTACATGTGTATTTGGGTCCTTGTATCCCAATTGGTTGTCACAGAGGTATTGTTATGTAAGAAAAGGTACGATTACTTTCGCTTCTTATTTGATGTGCCCCTCCTGCTTTTTATTACTTTAGTTCGTTGATAAAAAAAGGTGCACCGGGTCCCCCTTCTCGCAATAATTAAATATATATATAAAAAGACCATATAAAATATTCTTGTTGTACTCTGTTCTGCACATTCTTAGCATGAATAAATATAATTTTAGGTGACTGGGGGTTTGGTCCATTTACGGCAGTTATCTTTGATCCAGTTATTGAACCTTTGTCTGCTAGTTAATGATGGCGTTAATCATCATTATAGCCTTATGCCGCCTATGGCAGTGATGGGTCAACGAGTTGCTGCTCTCACCCCACACGTCACCTTTTTTTCCACTGGGTCACTTGCTCCCACGGTTACCTTCATTAATTAATGACCGCTAATGAAAGATTAGTATGTTGGACAGTCGTGGAATGGGACTGATAAATCCAACTTGCTGTCGGCTATTAGGCATTCTGGATAACGTGAATTGGGCCGGCTGAAATTTTGGTAATTGTTTTGCTGCCGGACGATGGTGTGGGTTTAACTCTGTAAGGCCTTTTTCAGGAAGGTTGTCGTTGGCGCAAGTAAATGAAATATATGCCAGGATGAATTTTGGCGATAGTTAGCTGTAGTAATGTAGGGTTAGCAAGAACTAGAGTCCAAGAACAAAGGTCTCAAACTAGCGGCCTGTGAAGTCAATCTGCAGGTAGAAGCTGTTCCGGATTAGACTGCACGTGCACTTACTGCAAGGAACTACAGTACCTTCTTTAGCTTTAAGTGCAAAACCGGATATCCACCAGAAGAGCAGAGTCAACATTATTGTAAATGTTCGTAAAGCATTTTTAAACATTGCTCGTATTCGTTGTGTAAGGGGGCATTCCCCAACACACTACCCAGCCAATATTCCTGAGGGTTCAAGACTCCTGGCTGGGGTGCCCCCAGTCAGAGCATGTTCAGTGGACCCGTAGACCCGACCCAGCCACAAGCGGGATAAGGGTATGATAATGATGCTCGCATTCGTTATGTCAACCTGATAAGCGTTCGTAATCTGTTTTTGGTTTAAGATCAATTTCTTGTAATTCGTAGTGCGCACTGCGAATATGGATTTGGTGTTAGTAGCAAATGGCGTTTCTGCCGAACACTGCTCAAAAATTCCAAACAACTTGTTCGTGAGCGCGTAGCATCACCATAAATGCATAGCTTTTGCGAAACTGATAGAGACTCCTGGCTTAATCGGGAACACATGACTTAAGGCCCCCATACACGCTCAGTTTTATCTTCAGTTAAATCTTTTTTGTCACTCCAAAAGATCTTCAGTTCAAAAATCTTAATGGAAGGTTCGATGAGATTTCCCCACACACGTAGCGATCTAACTGCACAGTTTTAACTGGACAGTTAAACTGAAGATAAAACTGATCGTGTATGGGGGGGCCTTTAGGATTCAATTTTGAATTTCATGTAGGCGTACGTGTGCGCGCGCGCGCACACACACACACACACATGGACGGTGACAGACAAGTAGAGTAAACTTTATTGAAACATTCCCAACTGTTCGCAGACGTTTTGCCATTGCTGTGTGTACTATCTTCGGCTGACAAAGTTTTCGACTCAACTTGCGGGTTTGTATTTCCTTTCGACCCTGTGAATGTAACTCGGGCCTGGTGTAACAAATGGTGTCTCCACCAATTGTACCCAGTAACTTCAAAGCAGCGAGCATTCTTTGATTCCCTCCACAACGAGTTTTTTTTTGTCGGCGCTCGCATGATATGTCCACCAAAACGCATTGAGGTTGTGAACATTTTAAGCATATTCGTAAATGTTGTCGAACGTTTCGAGGCAGTTGTTAAAGGCTCAGATTTAGACTTCGAGATTTTAGATGCAACTTTTGTGATGTTTCATTTAGTGGCAGAAATTTTTATCACGTGACTGCATCGTTCGGCGTCTTGTTGCAGTTACTATTGAGCGATTTTGAGTTGCAACGCCATCTATGACACACAGAGCTAACATTGTTTTCCAAATGAGTGATTGACTATAATTAAGTTTTTGGAGGGGTAAAAAATTGATAGAGGACTTGCACCGACAGGAAGTGTGACGTGACTAATTTCTGTGGACACTTGCATAGAAATTTGAGTAGGCTAGTAGATGATGATGATGATGTGTAGAAAATTGAATTGAGACCAGGTTGTTGATTGTGATGACGGTAATGATAATGATGATGAGCAGTGAAGGTTTGGAGTGTGTGTCTGCAGCATGGATTTATGTAGGGACTATGTATGTAGGCCCTATGTATTGTGGTGTTTCATGGGTCCTACTCTCGAATCCATTAATCTGTTCTCATGTCTTTTATAGACATATTTCTTTTCGTCCCTTGCGCTCTGCTCTCTTCTCCTTTTGGTGCTTAGTATATATATATATCTCTCTCTTTCTCCCCTCTCGACAGTTTTAGTTATGCAGAAAGAGACGTTATTTTCGTGATGCACATGTCTGTCTAGAGGCCCTATAGGCAATGAGAATGTCATGCATGTTGCAATGAGTTAGGCAGCTAGAATTTGATTTATTTTTTTTCCAGCTAACCAATCAATAGAGAAAATGGTATCTTATAGGGATGCAAGTATGCAAATTGAGCCCAATTCAACTCATTATTTTGTTCGGCAAGACGAATAATGTCCTTCTGGCAAAATTCATCTCTCTCCTCTCTTCGTTATCTTATCAATGTCTGCCAGATTTGAGTTCAATTTTAAAATTTCTTAGGGACTTTTTTTTTATTCACTTTGTGTGTGTGTACCAGTCATAATATCTTGGTCACATTGCTTCACACAATGATGTCGTATGAAGTGTGTGTAGATTATTGCAGTATTATTCTTATTATTTTCGTACAAGGTGGAAGTATAAGTGGCGGTATATTAGAAGTATTTAATAGGCCCCTTGTATCATTTATCCTCCAAAACCTGTACTGAGTACTATACTGACTTTTTCTCCAAAAACGCCCTATGTAAAATTTGCTTTGAACTTTTTTTTTGCTGTTCTCGTTTGTAATCTAAGGTAATTATTTGAAACATTGATTTAACTACTAGTGTTTATTTAATGAACTTGTGTTGCTACTTTTGCTGCCTGAAATGTAATTATTATTCTGTAGGGCCCATAGGCATCTTAGGTGCTACACCCACAATGGGCCGTTTTCTATGCGTGCATCCACATACGTATGTATCCTCGCGTTTTGGTATAGCGTACTCATTAATACTGTTGCACGTTTCTCACATTATTGCCGATCTCTACGCAACATTTCGTCTGCACTAGGGCTTAGTTGACAGACAGTGTGCTTGTCTCTGGATATCATGGTTCTTAAGGGTTATGATGTGTCCCCCCAGCAACAGTTGAGAGTGAAAGGAGACGTCGTATGCAGTTGTCTTTGGGTGGGGTATATAGTTGGTGCCTGCTGGCTGGAGCACCGAAGGATGTCGAACGCTTTGGTATTGTCAGTGAAAAGCATGATGATAGTGGTAGTGCAGGAATGATCATGACGTCATATTTATTTGTTGACATTTTATCTGGGGCTTAGCAGACACTAGTCCTACGTAGAGCTCAAGAGTGGAATTGCAATCGTGTAGTTCTCCACAGTTGGGAATTTGAACTTCGGGACCCCTGCATGCTAAACGATTACTCAACCCACTGTCATCAACCAGGGACCTATCTCTGGCACAGCTACCACTAAATGCAGGCAGTTAGGTCCTCAGCTCCCTCCAGGGATAAGCAATGTCGTTACGTATTCTTGGATTTGACCTCTTCAATCTCTTGACTGTAAAAATAGGCAAACCTAGAGGATTTCTTGGTGTATCTCGTCAGTCCATGGCTGCAGGTTCGCTCCTGTTCGAGTGGGTGGCTTCTTTAAGTCATGATTAAGGCCTCATTATTAAAGCGTCCTTATTACTTAGAGCAAAATATACTTGTAGATTGGAAAAATTCTCAAGTGTACGAGTGCATCCCCTGGCGTCGGTAACAGAAAGAAGTGTAGTCGACGTTGTTTTAAATAAGCAGTCGGCAGCCGACTTCGTAATCATACTGTAGATGGAAAGAGTTAGGATTGATGACAAACTAGGAACGCGGTTGATGACATTGGTATCATGTTAAGGTATTTAACGTTCGCTTGTTGATTGTGCCCTAAAGGCCGCCTACTGATTCGAGGTGGATGGCGATGTGAAGTACCTTCAAATGATATGCAGCTGACATCGGAAGAAGCCTTTTTTTCAGTTGTTCAAATGGTGTAGGGCATCAGGGCCGTCCCTGACCGAGGTGGTGAATTTTCATCTCTGTTAAATGGACACCTAACGGACGCTTTCCGTCCTTCAGGAAATAAAAGTCGTAGTTCCGTGTGTGTGTGTGTGTGTGTGTGCATGGGTGCGTTTTCGAGAGGTATAAGATGTCACCTACCTGTTCACCAAACCTGAAGGGAACGGTTTATTGCGTTGGACACGCCAGTTCTCGTCTGATTACTGAAGTTAAGCAACGCAACCCCAGTTAGTACTGACATGGATGGCTGCTTGGGAAAACTGAGTACTGCTAATACCCAAAAATCGTAGCATTAGTGTAGTGTCTGTGCAGTATCTGCATTATAACTACGCAGTGGTTGACGGGGCTCTAATGACCTCGTAGTTGAAGGGCCCGAAAACACCAACAAACCAAACCACATCTGAACACCCACCGGGTGGAATCAGGACCTGAAGATAAATGAAATACCAAACAACCAGGGCATGTTGAGGAACCGTTTCTCACGTTGGTCAAGGAATTTGTAGAAAACACCTTGTAATCTTGCTGGCCGAGGCTAAGACGGGCATCCGTTGTGTCCGAGCTTCGACAGTTCAGTTGTTGGTTTCAGGTGTCTTAAGGTCATGGCATGCAGGTTCGAGTCAGATGAAGTCCGATGACTTTTCTTCCGGCCTTAATTGCCGTTTCATTCCTGACCAGGTAAGGCCATAACACTTCTGCCTTACTGTACGTCGTACAATCATTCCCATCATTTTGCACCTCCGGTTCGCATTATTACATCAGACTCGCCTTGGGGGGGGGGGGGGGGGGGGGGGGGGGGGGGGTAGAGGTTCCGTGCATGACTACCAGGTTCGATATTTGATCCGGGTTTTTTTTGGCTTCTTTTGGGCGGAAGAGAGACCCCCTACTGCGCCTTCAGTCGGATGGAAAGCAAAGCCCTGACCGACTGTGGTATGTACGATGTCACCATTGCACATAAAATAACTCTTACTACAGGTGTAGGAACTCACCTCCCGCCCTGGCGTCTGTCGAGGAAAGAAATGCCCCAAGGAAGAAAAAGAGGCCGACATTAACTAAGCATAGAGATTGCAGCCTAAGATCGGCAGCCGGCTATATAAAAATTCCGTTCAATAGGTTACCCACTCGTCCCACTGGCGCAGATGGATATCGGTTCTTACTTAAATTCGACAGAAGATACTCGTGTCCCTGCTCGACCAGGATTAGGAGCGAAAATTACGTTAGACACACCAGTCCTCGCCTGATCCCTGAAGTAAGCAACGCAACCCCAGCTAGTACTGACATGGGTGGCTGCTTGGGAAAACTGGGTACCGCTAGTATCCAAAAATCGTCGCATTAGTGTAGTGTCTGTGCAGCCTCTGCATCAAAACTACACAGTGGACGGGGCTCTAATGACCTTGTAGTTGAAGGGCCCTAAAACACCAACCAATCGACCAGGATTGAACCTGCGTATCATGAGCTTCTTAGACAAGCCTCATTTACCGAGGGTGGCTTTTCCATTGGGGACCTTATAGGAGAATGATTATATGAACTATATAAGTGCTATCTATATTCGTTTACACCATGCTCTCGGTTACTTTTATGTCCCCCTTTCATGCGTTAAAATGTGATAAAATTTGATCCGTCATAGGTCCATCCGCTTACTTTGTTCTAGTTCCGTTTTCAAGGTCCTGATATTTTCAATTTCGAAATTCACCCTCGTTCATCGCGACAGACTGGCCGTTAAAATTGAGTTTTCTTTGTCGATTGGCCCCAATCTATTAGGTAGCCTCTTTTCCGGATCTCCATTTCCTTCTCACCCTCCCCCCCTCTTTTTTTGATGCGACTTTGTTTTCAGGCTCTGAAATTCGACGGAAGAAAAATCAGGATGTTATTTTGTTGACCAGCAAACGTTTATCTAAAATGAATGGACCTAACTTATTACATCAACTCGCTCAACTTAATCATCTCTTGGAAATCATCAACTTCTAGGAGATAAAAAAAGGGAAAGAGAGGGCAAATTATCTTTTAATAGGAAGTTTTTTTCTCCTTCTCTAGTAGAGGGCTATGAAAATAGGTTAGGGCCTCTGAAATTATTTTAGGTGACATTAGATATATTGGAAAAGATAAGGTTGAAAATATAGGCGAAGTTAATTACGAAAAAAAAGCATTCCTTTTCCGTTATCATGATCGTTATATTACAAAGGGCCATTATATTATTTTTTCCCTTTGCTCGAGTAGATAAGCCTGTGTATTTTTTGTCTAGGTCCTTTATGGGCCATAAATTGGATATGTGTCAACAACATTGGATTTCTTTGCTGAACTATTAAACACAAATTATGGATCCAATTATTCTCTGTAGTTTTCCGAAAGGGCGACATAAATATCCTTTCTCCTATGTTAACCCAGCGTAGGGGGGGGTCTTTTCTTTCCACAGGTGTATAGGAATGCAGGGTCGAATCCCCGGACTTTCTTACACTCTTTGTTGCAATTTCTTGCATTTTGTACGGTCTAAGTGCAGAATTTTATTTTATGAATGGTACTCTACATTCGGCGCCCTGTGACCAAGAATACCTTCTCTACGGCCCCCTATTTGTGACGGAAGTAGAATTTTGACTTCACATAGCAGAAAGGTGAGGTACACTTAGCCATGTGAACCATTAGTGGAACGAATGAGTGAGTTTTAAACTACAGTGCATGCCGTAGAGATGGTCCTTTTGTGATAGGGCCCTTTACACGGCATTTATTTACAAAGTTATTGCAAGAAGGGTCTATATGATTGTGTAGATGTAAGCCTATACAATGATTTGTTCTCTTATGGGACGTGTTAAGAATTTCAAATTATTAAACGCATTTCTGAAATTTTAAGATTATGAATAAGGGACCAAACTTCACCCGCCTCGGTGTCGTAGTGGTTTGCAAGCTCGGCAACTGCGTCAGTAGTTCTAGGTTCGATACTGGACCGAGGAGGGTCGGCTTCTTTCGGGCGAGAGAGAGGCCGCGAGTGTGCCTTCTTTCGGATGGGAAGTAAAACCGAGCTCTCGTGTGGGTGTACGATGGCACTTGCACGTAAAACAACCCTCTCTACTATGCAACGGGTAGATGAGGCAAAATTTCCAGGTGTAGGAGCTCGCCCCCTGGCGTCGGTAGCATTCCCCAACGAGCACTAGACTGACGATAAATAAGCATATGGTTGCAGCTTTAGCCGGCAACCGGCTGCAGAGAAAACTTTGACCAATATATCGCCCTATGTCCATTCAGAGGGATAAGATGGGTACCCGACCCTGCCATAGGCGGGAAGAGGGTTAGGAGTTGCTTTTGGATAAGGGACCAAATTGGACCCTAGCGTGCTCGGTTTACTGTGTCAGTGGCTCTAGGTTCGTTACTGAATCGAGGTGAGTTTGCTCCTTTCGGGCGAGAGAGAGGCCTCGAGTGCGCCTTCCTGTGTGGTGTACGACGTCATTTGCACGTAAAAGAACCCTCTCTACTAAGCAAAATTTCTAGGTGTAGAAGCTCGCCCCCCCCCCCCCCCTGGCGCCAGTGGAGTGCGCAACGAGACGATAAATACGGTAGAGGTTGCAGGGTGTGTCTATTCAGAGGGATAAGACGGGTACCCGACCCTACCAGGGGATGGATGCCCGACCATGCTCTGCCATGGGCCGGAAAAGGGTTAAGAGTTGTTGGATGTGGGACCAAAGAAAAAAATGGTCCCAACAAATTTATGTTTTCTACATTTAAAATTCGAAACGTTTTGAATGTGAACCTACAAGGCCGTGTAAATATTTTAGTATGCTAGCGCACCGCTGCTGAAACATGGCGCTAGTGTTTGTCTTAATGCAGTTTAATTGATGCGGAGGAGTGAAATGAAACTGAGGGTGGTCCTTTGATACCGAGGAGCAAAAAAAAATCTATATTTTAGTGAATAATGAAGCCGAAATATAAAAGCATCATTCTTGTCTATATAATATTCGCATTATGAATATTATTAATCACTTGTAGGTTGAGATTCAAATGGCGTCCACTAAAATAAAATGGAAATGACCTCGGAGCTAAATTCTTAGCTCCAGCTGCTTGTGAAATGGAAAGTCCTTCACTAAGGGCCACTAGCCTTTGACCTACCACGACGACTCGACGACTAAAATGATAAAAAATAGCATAGTTGATGTTAGCTGTTTTTTTTATTGTTAGTGTTTTGCGGTGTTTTTAACGTGATAATGTCTGTCGGCGTTGGTTACTTAAGTGGTAGCAGTGCATTTGTTTGTTAAATGTGTGATTGCGGGGTTGATCCGGGCTAAGACCGGTAGTTTGTTTTGACTACGCTGTAAGGGCGTCGTTTGGTGAATAAAGTCCCCATTAGTGTGCGTATGTGTGTCTGCTGCTAACCAATCACCTCCATTCCTGCCGGCGTCGACAAATAAATTCTGAAATTGAGAAGACTTCGATAATCAACAAATCTAAGGGAGAAGTAATTTTTGAATTGCCTTTGGACCCCTTGAAAGCGCGCTTCTCCTTATCACTTCCGCGTTATGTGTGAAGGCCTGTCGTTGGTCATTCATTGTTAACCAGTGAAGGCCAGACCAATTCAATGAGCCTGCGGGTCCTTTTAAGGATCGCAATAACGTTTTTAAGATTATTCTGGTAGCTGAAGTTATAGCAAACAGCATCATTCCTTTCGAACTCATGGTGCCCAGGTTCGATCCTGTTGAAGGTCGGTGATAACAATTTTGGCAATACAACAGCATTTCAGTTGATCTTCCAGTCTTCATGAAACTGTTCCCATTTGATGTGCGCTGCTACTACGTATCCTGTTAAAAGACCCTTTGTATTCGGAAATTTCGAGTCTCGAAAGGTTATTAATGGATTTCAGAGTGAACCTCTGAAATTCGGAATTTCGTTGATGGAAACAGTCGCTTTCCATACAGGGAAGGGTTCTTGACGTGCAAGTGGTGTGTTGTACATGTTCTTCACTCTGAAATAACTTTTTCTCCCATCTTACCAAAAGTGCTCTTAAGGTTCCTCGCTGCCCGTCTGGGCGGGTGCAAATACGACCTTAGGATGTCAGACATCTGTTTATTTTTACCATTTAGAGAGGAAAGATCTAAGTAAAATAACTAAGTAGAGCTAGCCTGCCGTACTCATTCCTGCCCACCATTTTGCATAGCGTAGATTGTGTTGGTGGTTGTCATTCTCGCCCCCTTTCCTCTGCCCATGATTGCGGCACAAGGTACATACTACCATAAAGACGACAAGCAACTAATCACGTGACTTTTTGTGACTAGTTTGCACATTGGATTCCGCTTTCGGTGGCGAGCGACTTATTGCGTTGGATACGCCAGTTCTCGTGTGATCACTGAAGTTAAGCAACGCAAACACAGTTAGTACTAACGTGAGTGGCCGTTTCAGAAAACTGAGTACCGCTAATACCCAAAAATCGTCGCGTTAGTGTAGTGTCTGTGCTGTCTCTGCATTAGAACTACGCAGTTGAGGGGATCTAATGAGCTTGTAGTTGAAGAGTCCTAAAGCACCAACGAAACAAAAAGATCCGCTTTCGGCACTGGGCATTGGGTCAATCTGGTAAATATCTGGACGACAACCAAGATGGCGACAATTAATGTATTACTTGTTGATAACACAATTGTCAACTTACTTATTTGTGAGTAGGTGGAACATTGAACACCCCTTTTTGCACTGGACAGTAGGATGCCGTCTTTATGTTAAACATCGGGACGGCTCTTCTATGTTGGAAAGTAGGACGCCCTCTGCAATGGACAACACTACGCCCCTTTAAATCTGGGTGATAGCCGATATGGGACACTCCTCTGTACGTTGGACTTTAGGATGACCCCTCTACGCTTCACATTAGGAGTACCCCTGTACCCTTGCCTTTAGGAGTACCACTACGTTTAACATTAGGAGCACCCCTCTACGCTTGACATAGGTCGCTAACGCCACTGGATATTAAAGCACATTTTTCTACGTTGGACATTAGTCACCCCTCTCTGCTTAGGCAGTAGTAGGCTCCTTTAAATCTGAGCGACAACCAACATACATTGGGATACCCCTTTTTACACTGAGCGTTGGGACACCAATAAAAATTAGGAATTTCCGTTAACGACATTTTAAATGTGTGTTTTTTTTTGTTTGCTGTTGTGACATTCGGTGTGGAAATGAACCATTTTTCAGAAATTCAAATACAGCTGTTGATTTCCTGTAGAAATCTGGTGTGGATTTGAGAATGGGCTGTGCTTCTTTCTGCAGCAATGGCTGTAAGGGCTATTCCTCACCATTTCATCTTTCCCTTTAATTTGCATCTTGAATTAATAGACGCGCAAGCCGTCATCCTTTTTCACTATTTGCATGAATTGTGTATGCGTGAATATTGAATGGATTTGTTCCTCAATCTCATCCTTCCTTTCCTTTCTACCGCCTCCGCCTCTCTCACAGGCCCCAATCTCTAAACTGACACTGTATACGATTGGTCAATTCATGGGTCCCTACTTAACCTCTATGGGATATCATTTGGCTCTTTACAAGATACCAACCTAAGTCGTTTCTCTTGCTACATATCCAACTTAGATATGTATACATACAGTTGTTTTGTCTCTGATTAACAAAAGGATGTTTCAGGGTCCTACTGTGCTTCATCTTTTTTTTCCTGTGGTAGAAGGGAGAAGGACCCTCCTCTCTCTCTCTCTGCTAAAATGCCTTAAGGCCTGTCCATTATTGCGCATGCGCCTAGGTTATCAAAAGAGATGAAGAAAAACCGATGCAATCCCTCATTTGAAATTTTGCGAAGGGAATTAAGTAGGGAAGTGGTTGTTGGTTGGGCTCTGGAGAGAAGGGAGGGGGTCAATCCTCTTTCTGGTTGTATCTTTCACCACCCACCACTTTATAATTTCTCCTACCTCCCTTATCGTACTGTTGGTCCCTCCTTTTGACTCCCTTACGCCATCATTGGTTTTAGACTGGATGTTGAAGACAAGAGGAGCCTTAGTACATTTTTTTTGGTTGTGAGGGTTTCAAATTTTTATATAACCCTCTATATAAATTGCATATGGGACGCCCACACACACGTATATATAAAGGTTCTGTGAGTTGAGTATTGACGGTGCGTTTGCCCGCCGGCGGCAGCGGAGCAGCATCTGCCACCTTATCGGCTCTTGTGGTACATTGTTATAAGGATTGCTCTATGTTTACCACTCCTTGTTTCTGTGCCATCCATACTCTCTGCTGCAGTTGGTCCTCTCCCTTTCCCTCCTCTTGCTCCGTCTCCTGTCCTTTCCTGCCCCTCCTAGTTCTCCTCCTCCCTCTTGAATCCTGAATCACAAAACCAAGCACCCATTTCTCATCTTCTTTACTCCACACCACACACATTCATACTCCTCATATCTGTAGTTCTTGTTGCAATGAAGTACTGGTGCATTCCGTGCTCTGTACACAACGGAACTGAAGGTCTTGAAGGGCCAGTGGAAATGTCTGCAATTATTGAACATGTTTGTGAAGCGCCCTACTGATGGCGGTGTACATGGAGTTGGCAGTGTCGACTAGTGACTCTGGCTCCGCTTTAAACAAAGGCGGTCCTTTTTTTTGACTAAGAACTGTGAGTAGTGAAATGGCCCATATTTCTGTGCCTAGGCTCCCTTCTATTTTTGTCATCAACAGGTGCCGCCCAATTCGGTCCCCTACTTTTTTAATAATGTTGATAAGGAGCTGTTAGAACCTCCTCGGTGACTCAGAAGTAGGTTACTTGACTACTGCGCCAATGATTCCAGATTCCATACTGGACCCAAAATAGCTTGGCTTCTTCAGGACAAGAGGTCTCTCTGTCAGATTCGTGTGCCTGCAGTCATCTTTACCGGCTATTTCTGGAAACTGTAGAACATGACAGAAACTGACATAAAGGCCTACCTTTGCCTATCCGAGAGAGTCGACTCTGCCACAGACATCGTTTTTTCTCATCTCAAACCGAGGCCCCACTCCTAGGGGGCCTTTATCTTTTGCAGTTGTTTTGGAACCCCACAAAATCTTCAGAAAGTGCTGGGCACCCAGTGTGAAATGATGATGATGGCTCCACATGATGAGACATCAGGTCTACATCTTGGCCTGCATAAAAGTGGTAACCAGGATTTATTAAGAAGATCCTTGCTCTTATTTTGTCAGGGTAGTTCCTTTCTTTCGATTTCCATTTTCACTGGACAGGGCATTCGACCCTGATATAGAAATAAAAAGAAGTAAGATGGAATAGGGCCGAAGGAAAAAAAAGATGGATGTCATAACCCTTTCAGTGTTAAACATAGGCATGTAGCCTAATGACCCAGATTATTTGGTCGTTGGTTGCCAGACTTAAACCTGATTTGACAGGTGGGCCTGTAGTTATAAAAAAAACGCCGATACGTTGCAGTATCGAATAGAAGGGGTGAAGGGGGTTGCCCTATTTATCTAGTAACATTGTTTATAAAATTTGACAATTTGTGAAATGTAAGTAAGAAGCTTAAAGTTTTCTCTTTCTCCTTAAAGGGAAATGCTCTAGCTGAACTTGTGACCCACCCAGATCTGGTAACGGGCAGTGATTTATTAATTATTTGGTCAGTACTCAGTTGGTGGTCAGCTACTCAGTGTGTAGGTATTAGAGTAAATAAAAACAGGTTACGACCCTCTCCCCCAAAATGGTGCGACCGGTCCTGTTTACATATGGGAATTTTGCCCACTTGAACATATTTCCGTGTCCAAAGAGTTCTTTTGATTAAAATGACGTCGTTCAATGGCACATTTAGGACAACAAGATTTGTTCGGATGAAAATTGAGATCGTTTGTGTTTTTAAACATGTTTATAGGAAAATTTTGTCTTTATTTTTTAAAAATATGTTTTGATCTTGTTTATATTTTATTTAATATGCCAAAAAATAACTTAGCACTGAATATATTTATGATTATTAAATCTTTCAGAAACAGTGTTTATCCTATGCAGTGGCAGAGCCTGAAAATCTCAAAAGAGGGCGCTATGAAGTAAGTTGACTACTTGTTTTTTTTTAATAGTTAAAGGGTTATTCTGCTGTTATTGTTTTATACAATCATTTATATAAAATGTTATTTTGGTCGAAATGTGCTACATGCTTGAATTATTGCGATATGGTAAAGTACCCTAAATCCGTCCTCCCTTTAACTTTCAAGGGGAGGGCTGTAGCCTTCAGAACAGCACGTGGAAGCCTTCAGAACCATCCAGTTTACTACTGGCTCTGATTCAGTTGCTTTGTTGTGTTTTTAACTTTAAAATTTTTCAAAAAATAGGTTTTGTGTAAATTTACTAAATTGTGGAATCGAACCTTAAACAGTTATATTGACACTTCCGAGTAATTTTTTTCATCATTTGGCAATTGATAATTAAAGATTGCTCCTTAAATATTGTGTTCCAGTTGTCAGAACCATGTAGTTGTGGTTGTTTGTTCAAGAAATGGGACTTTTTCATTTGTTATTGCTGGGATCCTAAATCCGTCCCTTTGAAATTCCCAAATTCGTCCCCGGGACGGATTTAGGACCCTCATAATGTATTGCTCTTTTTTTTTACATTCTATAATTTCCCAACCTCTTAGACTAGTATTGATTCATGTATGATCACGTGTTGACCTTTTTATAATGTGTTTACCACTTCTATGCCTTCTTATTATAATGTAGTAGAGCTGAAGTTCTATGAAGAATATCATTCCAAAATTGATATTAGGCTATTTTATTTAAAGTCAATAAAAAGTTTTCTCTCAAGAAATTTATTATGAGAGATGTCAACTGTGTTTTAATGAACTTTCCCATAAAAATAATTCAGTAGATGTTAGCTGGAAAGAGGGGACGGAATTAGGACACCTTTTTAGAAAAATCAAAATCTGCGTTCTTATAAGGTTTTAATTTTTTATGGTTTAGAAAGTTTTATTTATTAGTATCACACTAGCCATACAAGTAGGTAAGGAGTTGATAAACTTAAATCAGTTTTTAAATTATTTTTCCTTTAAATAATTTTCTCAGAATTGAAGATTTTGCTTAGGGGGACGATATTTGGGCACTTTACCATATTATCGATATGTTGGGGGTTAAATGCATAATTTGCCTAGCCATATCGATATTGTCGATATGTGAAGCTTGCATGCTCTGTGCCGTAGGTCAGGGGTGGCCAGCAAGTCGATCGCGATCGACCGGCCGATCGTAACGCCAATTTTGGTCGATCGCTTATGATGTGTTGACTTAAGACCCGCCTCGGTGGCATAGTAGGTAGCACGCTCGGTAACTGCGTCAGTGGTTCTGGGTTTGATACTGGACCGAGGCGGGTACAGTATCGAACTTCCGCCTCCGCACTTAGCCTACGTCTATGACCAAGTCAATCGCGACATATTTTTGAGATAAAAAGTCGATCCTATGCACACAAAAGTTGGCCACCCCTGCTGTAGGTCATTGCTTTATCAGTGAAGCTTTTTTTTTGTAATTTGGTGTGTGGTGATGTCCACCGTAACCGGACGTGATGTTTTTGTTCATTCGGAAGTACCTAGGTGTCTTACTACTACCGTAAAGTTAAATAGAACTATGACGCCTGTGACACCCATCCTCAATTTTTTAAATTTTACATGTTTGTCTGTAATAAGCGAATGATGAACCGGTCCTGGTTCCATATGGTCAGCGATTCTGATAACTCACTAGTTTTCTCGATTACTGCGTCGGTGGTTCCAGGTTCGATACTGGATCGAGGTGGGCTGATCTTAGCTTCACGATGCCATTTGCACGTAAAATAACCCTCTTTACTATGCAACGAATAGATGAGGCAAAATTCCCAGGTGTAGGAGCTCGACCCTGGTGTCCGTGGAGTGCCCCAGCGAATAGTAGGCCGACGATAAATAAGCATTGTGGTTTGCAACTTTGGTCGGCAGCCGGTTGTGTAAAACTACTCTCCAATAGATCGCCTGTGTCCATTTAAAGGGACAAAGATGGGCGAATCATCGACTTTAGGACTGCATGACTTTTTTTTTTTGCCGAATATCTCAAGCTTTTCTAACCATTGTTGCGACGGAAGTCACTGGAACGACTTTCGCGAGATGTAGGTCCCCAGTAAAAGGACCAGACGTAGGATAGGAGCACGTCCAGTCATTATCATTACTTTCTTTTTTTTTTTCTAAATACTCAAGGCCAAAGCAGTGTGATTTATTCCAGGCCCAGAGGTGGCGTGCTTTACAGTATTGCGTCAATGGCTCCAGATTCGATATTCGATATATCTGTAGTTCGGCAAAAGGAGCTCGCTCCCCTGCCGTCGCGTCGGTAGAAGGCTAGTACCCCAACGAAGAGAAATAGGTATTAGGTTGGCAACCTTACTGCGTAAAAATACCGTAAAAAGATCATTCAATTGTTCCATTGGGACAAAATATGGGTACCCGTCCTGCCATTAGTGGTAGGATCTTCAGGGAGCGGCGAATGGCGTTGGACACACCAGTTCTCGTCTGATCACTGAAGTTAAGAAGCGCAACCCCAGCTAGTACTTACATGGGTCGCCGCTTGGGAAAACTGGGTACTGCTAATACCCAAAAATCGTCACATTAGTGTAGTGTCTGTGCAGTCTCTGCATAAGAACTATGCTGTGGACGGGGATCTATCTAATGACCTTGTAGTTGAAGGGCCCTAAAACGCCAACAAGCAAACAAGGTAGGATCTTCGACGTCTTATGGTGAATGTAGTAGCTCTTGCACGTAAATAAACCCTTTCTACGTGGAAAAAAGGAGCAGCTGTATTGCGTCGGACACACCAGTTCTCGTCTGATCACTGAAGTTAAGCAACGCAAGCCCAGTTAGTACTGACATGGGTGGTCGCTCGGGAAAGCTGGGTATTGCTAATACCCAATAATCGTCGCATTAGTGTAGTGTCTGTGCAGACTATGCACTAGACCTATGCAGTGGACGGGTCTCTAATGACTTTGTAGTTGACGGGACCTTAAACACCAACAAACCAAACGAACATTGGTGACAGGCTTAGGAGCTCTGGGTAGTAGGCCTACCAATTCCCAAAAATCGCCGTAACAGTATATTGTCTGTGCAGATTCTGCATTAAAACTATGCAGTGGACAGAGTCCTAATGACTATTTTAGTTGAAGGGCCCTAAAACACCAGAATTACTTGGGAAAATGTGGTGAAATTTGCAAAATGTCCAACCCTCTCCTTGAGATGTGACAGGCAACTACATGCCAACTTCAAACAGCCCATTTATATTTTCCCTCTCCCACTCTCCACTCCTCACTCTGCTCACCCCCTACGTGTAGGTTACTCTCAGTTTTCAGTTTGATATAGTTTGCAGGTATTCTCAACACTAGTAAAAAAAGATAGCTTCTGTGATTAAAAAAGGCAGAAAATTGGTCAATGGTTTCTACGTACTATAGCTTGTGGTTCAACCCTTGGCATCGGAAGCAGCAGGGGCACAAATTAAAATATTTTTTGAACAGGGAGAATTGACCCACCAACTACTGAGTAATGTACACTATGAGAATATGATTTTCGTGTTGAAATCTTTTATGGCCCCCTCGCTCAACCACATGTGTTTGAAATGTTACCCCTTCCTCCATGTTGTGCTCGGTGAGAAAGGGGTTGTCTTCGGCCCCTCAAGTCATGTTTCGTCTGAAATGTGTGCCTCCTACTTCGAGCGGTTGTTTAGCGGGCCAGTGGTCGTGTTATAACCCCTTCTCTCCCGCTCTCCCCCTACAACTGAGGCAAGGGCTGTACACCCCTCCCTCCCCGCAAACATGAAGCTATCTTCTGCAAATCGCCTTCTGTTTAAGCGTTGTAATAAAACTAGTAGTTGCCTAATTAAAATGACATTTATCATGGGTCCTAATTGTGAAAAGGAAGGGGGGGGGTCAGAAACCTCACCTTTCCCCCTCCCGTGTGATT
Source organism: Trigoniulus corallinus (assembly GCA_013389805.1). Taxonomy (NCBI): domain Eukaryota; kingdom Metazoa; phylum Arthropoda; class Diplopoda; order Spirobolida; family Trigoniulidae; genus Trigoniulus; species Trigoniulus corallinus. Next base: position 15,263,301 of record JAAFCE010009109.1, read on the forward strand.
TACACCTTGCTGCAAGAATATAGTCAGTATTTATCCTACTACACGCGAAATGATCGTTTTAGACCCTATCTTATTTCGGATATTATTGTTATTATGATTATTTATGTTAATTACGTGTTGTGCTAAACGTGGTACGAGTGCAATTTTCCACGAAAGGTGAGATATAAGATTTAGTAAAAATTTAATTGCAGAAATTTACAGGTATTAAATAACATAAGGAAGAGGAATAATAGTCTAGAAAAGATTCAAGAAGTAGGAGAGGAAAAAAAATGGAAGAAGAAAGTTTAATTCAAGCAGTTTAGATAATAGTTGATGATATTTCGATTAAAAATTATTCATAAATTTAACTGAAATTTATTAGATGATGAAGATGAAAGAGGAAACTCACTGGCATTCGTTTAACCCTTTATGCGAAGGGAGGTCCCATTCGTTGATTTGCAGCACCATTTAAGCATCATCCCCTCCCAAAGAAATATCAGTATGCGGATTCCATAAACAACGTCTTAACAGCCAAAATTTGACTGTAGAAGGGTTCAGAAATGAACCCAGTCCAGCCTCCTTCCTCCAACTTTGTTTTCTTAGATAGTAAGTTGTGTCAAAAATTCGGTAGCTGAAATAACAGCATTTCCACTTACTATGGCATACGAGTGCACCCTCTGAACACAGCCTGTGGCTGTTGGTGCCTGGTGGAGATTCTCGCATGGGTTGACTTCTACCGCATGGCTAGAACTGTCCGGTTGCCGCCCTGCAAGTAAAAGAATATGTACTTAGTGAAAGAAATATCAGAATTGCTCGACAAAGGGTTAAAATGGGTCTTGTTCGCAGTCTGGGGGATCACTGAAGTAAATTTAAAACCAGTCAGTGGCCACTTTAGTCCATGGCTGTATGTTTCGCCCTGATATAGTTGAATGGCCACTTGTAAGCGAAAGGTTCAGTCCGCCTTCCTTTGGAAGGGATGCAAATCCCTGGTCCCGTGTAGAGGTGTAGATTCTCAGGTGTAGAGGAAATGCTCCCCAATCACTCAAATTAGTCCGACGAAACAGTCGGTTGGCAGATGGCTGTCTACAAATGCCCCCCAAAGATTATTCATGTGTCCCAATGGGCACCTGACCCTACCATAGGCCAGAAAAAGGTTAGTGATGATGAAAATGATGATCCAAATGTTTCAGAGCGTTCTAAAGTGTTGCTTGTTGATGAGCCTTCATCTGTGATCGATTCCTGTTCGCTGACTCTAGGTACAAGGCACGCAGGGCAAGAGGTTGTCCCGAGCCTACAGTACGCTACCTTAACAAGAGGCAGACGTAAGTCATTCAACTCTTTATCATAAGAATTCGAGAGAGGAAAACATTGGAGTAAAGGATTGCATGGTTGGTGTTACACGTTTCTCAGGTGGCCTAGAGGCGTTGTTTTTATTATCTCTTACTCTAGCCTTAATTTTAGTTGATTCTCAGTTTAGGACAGACATTAGGGCCTGTCTGCTTTCTCACTCTATTCTACATATATAGGCCATTGCACCTAAGTGACGAAATGGAAATGTGATTTAATGGATCTGGAGCTGCAGGAATTTTTAATCTGAAAGCTTTAGCGTGAACGGTGCGTGTCTGTACGTGTTATGTCAAAATAATGTTATCCTAATTTGGGCTAGAGGGTAAATATGCAATCATTTATTGGTGGAGAGGGAGGGTAGGATGAAAGAGGAGAAGGAAAAAAGAATGGAGTTTACTGGCTGGCATTTTTGTGGCCTCTGGGTCGATATGCAGACATCGAGTCCCAACTTGTGAGCATGCTCGTGCGCACACACATTACAGACAAAAAAATGATGTCCCAAAGGCAATGGGTGACTAGGACATCTTTTAAAAATTATTTAAATAGTTGCATATCATTAAGGTTGTAACAAGAACATCGCCCTAATAATATCAGATTAAAAGGTGTGCTTTATGCATAGCCCCAAGTCCACCTTTCCGTCGAATGGGAAGAATAAACTCTGAACCCGTGACGCCATCACTCCACTGAAAAAGGCCTTTTGTAGAAGGAATAAAATATACCTGTAGGTCTTGGTTTGGGGATTTACCCTTCATTAGTTGGCACAGATCTGAGTTGGCAGGCTACTTTTTCGTTCAAACCACTTCTTGAAATTGGGTGTGAGAGACTAAAGCCCTGGAAGGTGCCCCTGAAGAGACCAAGATGGTCGCAACGCAATCACGTCATCACGGCTGAGAATCGAACTCGGTTCGTCTGTCCGCCAGGTGGATGCAGAGTAAATTGTTCCATTCCCCAGGATGTGCGAAACTTCGTTCTCCTGTTTGATTCATTTACCCTTTTATTTGGTATGTGTTATCAAATATGACGTAGTCATTTCGGCGGAGAGGCGGGGGGGGCAAATTAAGTCAATCAAGTCAACTCGTGAGGTCCTTTGAGAGGTCATCAGAGGAGGGCAAGCCAGAGCTTTCAGAGTTGTAGAAAAATTACATTTCACTAGCTTACCTTATACATAATGCCAGCTGCCTGGCAAAGAAGCAGTTCCTAAACCTTAGTCTGCCTATGGCAGGGTTGGATACCCATCTTGTCCCTCTGAATGCGCACAAGGGCGCTATATTGGGGAGATGCGAATTGCGTTGGACACACCAGTTCTCGTCTGATCACTGAAGAGGACCAGTGCAACCTCTGCTAGTACTGACATGGGTGGCCGCTTGGGAAAACTGGGTACTGCTAATACACAAAAATCGTCGCATTAGTGTAGTGTCTTTGCAGTCTCTGCATAGAACGATGCTGTGGACGGGGCTCTGATGACCTTTGTAGTTGAAAGGCCCTAAAACACCAACAAACAACAACAAAAGGGCGCTATATTGAACAGTATTTTTGCCGCAGTCGGTTGCTGACCAAAGCTGCAGCCGTTTATGATTATTTACCGTCGGTTTACTGTTCGCAGAGGCATTCCACCGACGTCAGGGTGCGAGCTCCTACACCTGGAAATGTTATCTAACCTACCCGTTGCATAGTAAAGAGGATTCTTTTACGTGCAAATGCCATCGTACACGACACGGGACCTCAGTTTTACTTCTCATCCGAAGGAAGACGAACTTGGGTCACCACTCTCGCCCGAAAGAAGCCAACCCACCTCGGTCCAGTATCGAACCTAGAACTACTGACGCAGTTCAGAGCACGCGCTACCCACTGCGTCACCCACTGCCTAAAAACCTGGCTCACAATTTTTAGACGGTTTTTTAATGCGACAGTTACTGTCACCTTCCACTATGACTTCGGTGTGAAAATTGATGACCTGAAATGTCCGTATTGGTGTTTGTTGGTGTTTCAGGGCCCTTCAACTACAAGGTCATTAGATCCCCGTCCGCAGTGTAGTTCTTATGCAGAGACTGCACAGACACTACACTAATGCGACGATTTTTGGGTATTACCAGTACCCAGTTTTCACAAGCGGGCACCCATGTCAGTACTAGTTGGGGTCCAACACAATTCGCCGCTCGAAATGTCCGCAGTTCTAAAGGTAGAACCGCACTAGTGCAGCACAGCAAAATATGCTTACAATGACGCAATTCGCACTGCAGCAGCACGACATGTAACTGCAACTGCACAGCACGACAGAGTTCTTCCAGAAAGATATTTTTGTCGCGTATTGTCGTGCTGTAGAACGCCCCCAATGCACAACAGTCATTTTTAGAACACATTTTCGAATGACAATATGGCGATGGATGACGAAAAATTCATACTAACCACTCAGAACATAGAATTGTTACCCAACTGTCCCAGTGCTGCAGTTGTAGTGCGTTTTAACAATAATTTTGCAGTGCAGTGCTGTGCTGCACTAGTGCGGTTCTACCTTAAAGGTGATCTGTTTGCCCTTCCTCCCTAAAGTGACTTTTAACTTTAACTAGGTCTGGCTGCACCTGGCGGGGAGCGGCGAATTGCGTTGGACACACCAGTTCTCGTCTGATCACTGAAGTTCAGCAGCGCAACCCCAGCTAATACTGACATGGGTGGCCGCTTAGGAAAACTGGGTACTGCTAATACCCAAAAATCGTCGCATTAGTGCTGTGGACGGGGCTCTACTGACCTTTGTAGTTGAAGGGCCCTAAAGCACCAACAAACAACAACAAATGCACCTGGTGTCTCCTTTCAAAGATGAGAATTGAACTCAACTCGTCTGTATGCCAGGTAGCTGTGGAGTCAATGCCTCCACCACTTATGCATATCGATTATATCCGCGTTATCTTAATGTGCCTGTCATTTATACTCTGATTTTATTTGTACGTGGATAGTTTTCTACCTGTGTGGGTGGCACATTGTGTGTGTCATTCGTCCATCCAATCAACCACCACTTCCTGTGTGGGCGCTTAGATTTAGTGATCACCCTCGGTTTTCCGAACGGTGGACTTGATTATTCATTACGATTTTCTAATTGTGTGAATGTTGTTTGAGAGCACCGAGGTTCGTGTCTCCCGATTTTATTTATCGAATTATCTTTCTAACAGTCTATCCTTGATGTGTGCTCGTGAAGGAGTAAAGTAGTTAGATATATCGATTAAATTTGTTACAACAACAGAAAGTAGCATCTCTTGAAAGTTATTTTCTTGGGGTCTGCAAGACGAAAAAAAAGTTGGACCCTAGTTATTAATACATATCTATATCTCTTTCATTTCTTTTCCGTTTGGTTCCAGACTCTACTTAGCCCGCGGGCTTATTTGGTCGTCAAAACTTCCATCTTAGTTTATTTCAATGTCTTAATTGCTAAGCTTTGTATCAGACCTAGTGAAGAGGAGGGTGACTTGTGGGCCTCCTCCTACGTGTGATAGTGAGTTGGAAACTAGATTAATTTGTTGCCGAATTTCTTGGGAGTTTTTTTTCTTTCTTTCTTTGTGATGTCTCTTTAGTTTTCGTCAAGGAAAAAATGGCAAAGAAACTTCTAATTTTTCTATTTATTTTTCTTATTCCTAGAATCAAATCTTATGAAATTATTTTTTCACTTGGTAGGAGATTCGCTGTCTCACTCTTTCTTCAACACCAAACAAATGCCGTGATTATTGATAATCAAATTATAGTTTGGGGATCTCTTGTATCATCTTCTTCACTATTTTACCACTTTTGTCCATTAACCCCTTCACTGACGTTTATTGCTCCCTCTATCTCTCGCCTCCGCCCTCTCCTCCACTGGATTTTTATTTCTGTAATCCAAGGGCAGTTTTGCTCCCTCAATCTACGATGATGCCTTCTCCCCCTCAGAACTCTGAATTGGGGGAGGATTTAGCACCTATTTTACCCTTTTGATATCCGTTATCCAGCCTCTCTAGAGTCTAGTTCCAATTCCTCAAATCCATTGATGTACTCCATTTTCAGAGTGCTGTCAACAGGTTGTGAGGAAGGCTGCTGACAAGAGAATCCAGGCGGAAGTTAAATTGGATTCTGCTTTTATTTGTAGTTTTAATCTAATCAAACGAGGTGCAGTCTGGACTCTCGCAAATTTGTGAGGCTCTCATCACTCTGCTACCTCTCCCCTCCTCCGCCACCCTCCTACTGCCTCCACACCCGATTTTTGCTCACTACAGTGCACATCGTTTGCTGATGGCCATAAGAAACATGTTTTCTCGACTACCAGACGCACACAAGCATGTGTTTTTCAGTCTTCCTAGAGGTCTTACCTGCCAACTTCTCTTGTCTGCTGACTGCCCTGTTGCAAATTGTTTGCAGTTCATTAGTGGGTTTGCCCATCCAGGCCCTATGGGGCTTTTAATTTAGATTTCTCGATAGTCTCGTTCAGCAGAAGGTGTTAAGGTTACTGGTGACTTTGGTGGGCAAAATTTCACTTGAACTCTCCTCTCCCCTACGTAACCACTTCCATGCCACTTTCAGTTCCAGCCTATGGTAGGGTCAGGTACCCAAGAACTATGGAAGACCAAGAGCTCTCTCTACGAGAAAAAAGAAACTGGGAATAGGCACTACTTTCCATGTGCATCCAGATAGTGGGTTCACCGCCCTTCCAAGGCCTCTATTACAAACTAAAAAGGAAGTAGAATTCATGATTTCTGTTTCAGGGCCATTTCTCTGGTACTTCTCTTCTATGCTGTGACCAGTTGGCACTAAAATATTTGAGAACTTCTGTTTGGAGCACCTTATTCCCAGAAGAGAATTTGCATGGCTGGCTGGCGATCAAATGCTGCAACTCTTTTAGGAGGGTACAATAGGCCTAATATACACTTTCACCTGTACAGTAATTGATGCTGAGAAGTTCCATATTGTTTTTCATCTTTAAATTCACAAAAGAGCCCTTCCGATTTCATTTGAGGTACTATGTCCGACAAATTATAGTGTGTTCCCTATTTCCTTCATTCGACTTAACTTCACTTTTTGTACCAATTCTGAACGCGACATTTATGTAATGGGAAGAGAATTCTGCGATGACTAATGCCAAACAGTGCCTGATTCGTATAATCGTGGGAGAAGGGCAAAGCTGGTCCCAGGGAGTTGGAGGAAGTCACTGACTCCTGTAGAGCGTTTTCCTGAGTCTTGCAAATCGAAAAAGAAGGATATGGATGTAACCTGGCTTCTGATCTCTTATTATCAACATCATACCCTCATCGCGCCTGTGGCAGGATCGGGTCTGCGGGTCCACTGAACATTCTCAGCCAGGCGTCTGGAACCCGCAGGAATATTGGCAAAGTTGTGTGGGGAGAGGTCCCGCCCTACCCCACTAATATCGTAACTCTTTTAGTGACCTAGTTACTATGATAATAATAGCATTTTTTGGATTACAACCGGCTGTAAAGTCATTCGGGTTGCTAAGGAGATAATCAGTCTCCTCAGCAAGGAACCGAACGAAGTCCACATGTATTGTTGGTGGTAGACACTGAGTTACTTTCTTCACTTCCGGGAGTGGGCCACAATGACGATATATGGATGTGTGAGGCTATCTGGTGGCTTCAGATTGAACTTTCAACGTGTCTTGGAGCGGCTGTATTGCGTTGGACACACCAGTTCTCGCCTGATTACTGAAGTTAAGCAACACAACCCCAACTAATACAGTAGGTGTAGCCAAGTTGCGTTGGACACACTAGTTCCCGTGAGATCACTGAAGTTAAGCAGTTCAAGACCACGTCAATATCAACATGGGTGGTTGGTAAAGAACGTTGGGTGCTGCAAATTCCCCCTCTCCATCTTCCTCTAACCTACCTCTTCACTTCCCGCGAGCAGCCTCCTAAGGGTTCGTCCTGTTATGGCTGCTTGGCTTACTCCCCAACCCATGAAACTAATCCAGCTAAAATCCAGCTTAGTGTGATTGCTGAGGGACCAGTAATTTTGGATAACATTATCGGTGATTAAAATATCCGTCCCTGGTACTAGCATGGGTGAGCGCTTGGGAACACTGGGTTCTGCTAATGCCGCAAAATCGTCGTAGCAGCGTAGTGTCTGTGCATTAGAACTATGCAGTGGACTGGGCTCTACTGTAATGACCCTTGTAGTTGAAGGGCCCAAAAACACCAACGAAACAAAAATCAACGTGTCTGGTAGCAATTTTAAATGAAGGTGCTTCTGAACCACTGGCCAGCTTTGGTGAATGCCCAAAATAGAGCCTGAATGCTTTTTTTCCTTGCTGTTGAGATTTCCAGCTGAATTGGGAGCGTCATAGTAATAGTAAGAAGAGAAAAACAACATAACGCCCTTTTCATACTCTTCTTGTAACTGTTTCTCAGCAGATATTAAAAAATAAAAAGGTGGTTAACAGCTCTTACATAATATATTATACCTTGGTAGGTACACCATAGGTACACACACCATAAGTTAAATTATCTCATTTTTTATGTGTCTCTCTCTTTTCCGCCATGTTTTTTCCTCTCTCTACTGATTGTTGGGATGCGGGGAGGGGCGGAATGAATTTTTTTTTCTTTCTCTAGTATCTCGTGTGAACTTTTATCTGATGTAGGCCTTATGGTTGGTGGTGCGAAGACTTGTGCATGACGGTGGATGCCATCAACGATAGTCGTCTTGAGGTTGCCTTTGGCATCCATCATATCATGCTAAGGTAAACTTCTTGAGTCAATTAGTCTTCCATAGTTAACTATGTGGTCCCCAGCATTGTTTCAAGAAAGGCTTCCTGCAGGCAAAAGATCCAATTTTTTCTTCGTCGTCGTCTTCTGATTTTGAGTGTTTTTTTTTCTTGCAAGATACTTGTCTCTTGTGTAAACTCATGTATAAGTAAGACGGATGTCTTAGAACTCGAGCCCAGGCTCCTTTTTTCATGGCTTTGAAAGGAAACATAGTTTGGAAAATGAGGAAAAGGAGATGATGTGGGAGGAATATCGTTATTTTTCTTTAATACTGGACCTAGTGTGGGTTGACCTACCCTACTCCTTCTTATCTCTTTCTGTCTTCATCATCCTCATCTTCTTCCTCTGCTTCTTTAAGATGATTATTACTATCGTCTTCCGTTAGAGTAACACTGGTTTGTTGGTTTCTCATGCTGATGTTTTCAAACTTGGATGATGATTGTATTTAATATTCATGAGCTTTTCTGCATCTGATTATAAGTTTTCATTTCAAATTATTCTCTTGTTGAGTAGGGCCAAAGGGCTGAAATGATAATCTATTCCTTTTAAGATAAGTTTCTTTCTAAAATTGAATGCCTCCTAAGATAAAGAAGTTTGACTACTACGATAGATCCCCGTCTGTGATTAGATGTAGGAGCTGTTGTCAGATTATTATTTTCTTTCCTCCTCAATATTTTCAGGCTTGATGGACCAAAGCAGTGTTTTTCAAAGAGCGGTCTGCAGTCCCCCTGTGGGCCAACAGAATTTCCTAGTAGGGCTGCCAATTTTATTACTAAGCGCATGGTAAGCGTTAGGTTAAGTTATGAGATAATGAGCCAGGACCTTAAAAGTCTGAGAACTTCTGGTGTAAGTGACGTTGGGCATTTAGGGGAAGGCGCTGGCTACTTGTGTGTCTAATACAGGCGCCAAAGCATGCGCTTCAGGGCTCTCCACCTCATTGATCGTTTTTGACTTCTGGTACGATGGCTAAGTTGACACCGAGTTTCATTCGGACGAGGGAGAACGTCCGAGTGTGCCCTGGCACCTTGTGAAATTGCCATGTTATCTGTGCACTTAAAAGAACTCCTTCTATACGTATTTTACCTTCCAGCGTTAGGGAAGCCGACGTTAACTAACATATCACCATATCAAACCCCCCCCCCTTTCACCAGGGGCGGATCCAGGGGGAGCAATGCTAATAAATTCCCAGGTTTAAAAACATTTCGCGAGGCAAGGACGCCACAGAAGCTGGCCAGTTGTTGCTTATTTTTCTGACAGTACAGTGAAACGTCGGCAAACCAGAACCTCCCATAACGAGCAGAACAAAAGGACTCCCTTGTAATTAACGAGCGACGTTTCACAGAACGAGTGACCAGAGACATTGTGACGTCACATGCAGGATGCTGCATCTCGGGCTCTCAGCCTGTATTTAGTGTTTGGTCAGCTAGCACCTTACTGTCGCTTGTGAAAATTGCATTCAGACACATTCTACATCAACGATTTGCACTATTCTTAAAAACAAGGAGTATTCTTTTACAATGGAGTGCATTATGCAGTGCCCGGGGCAGGAGAGACCAAAACAGACGTGGGAGCAGATTGTCAGTAAGGATATGGTAGTGTGCAGGGTGGACGAGGACCTGGTCCTGGTGGGAGATAGGCGGGAGTGAAGGGCTAGGACCCCCAGACCCAACCCTGTCACAAGCGGGATAAGGGTATGATGGTGATGATGATGGAGCTCATTATCCCGTTTTACATTGCTTCCTAAAGCAAAGCAAAAGCAACTCCTAACGCTTTTCCTGCCTATGGCAGGGTCGGGTACCCATCTTGTCCCTCTGAATGGACACAAGGGCGATATATTGGTCATAGTTTTTGTGCAGCCTTGTTTCGCTTAACGAGTGCTTCACATTACGAGAGAGATTCGGGAACGAGTTATCCTCATTAAGTGAGGTTCCACTGTATCTGAATTCGTGGATTCCCGATCCTGCCATAGGCAGGCGCTTTCTTCTTATTATCCTGGCAGAAAATAAAAGTACAAGTTTTACAGGCCTCAATTCTTTTAGGTCGTATTTGTTCACATTCTGCCCTTGACAGTCGATGGTCTTTGTATATGTTATCTTTGTTTGGCACTGCGTCTAGGTCCTTGTCTTTCCCCTCCCTCCCCCTTTTGTTTGAAAAGACACAGAGGAGAGAGAGTTTGAGTTGCCATTTTTGACACTTCAATAATAAAGAAAACACATGTAGGAAGAATAAGATGGCCAACTTTTTACATTCTGATGCCCAAATATGAGCATCTGCCTCTTTGGAAAAACACTTTTTAGCCCCCCCCCTCCTGTTTCTCCTTCCGATCGTCTACCTCCTAAATTATTCACTACTAGGAGACATGTTTCGTGTTCGCCTTTTCTTTGTAGGCCATTCAAATGGGCCTTTTATTGACGATGTTTATTTCATTGTATATAAATGTCGCCTTGCAACAGCAACTACCAATAGGATTTTGTAACGTCCCAACAAAAAAGGAGAAAGGCGCTGGGGATCAACACTTGAGAAATAAGATGCCACTTGGGATATGTTGTTTTTGTTTCATTGTTTGCCGAGTTTGACACGAGTGTCACTGTCAGTTCTCATTTTTCATTTCTTGTCCAAATCCTGTTTAAGATTTTTGGTGTTGACAACACATCTCTTCCCCTCCCCTCCTCAAACGTGTTATCCTTTTTTTTTGTTAACCGGGTGTGCAATCGTAGTGTAAATGGTATTAGTTCTTATGTATTTTTGGCAGGCTGCTCTTAGGTGGTTCACTTCATCGCTATGCTGGTCCTAGTGCTCCTGGATTTCAAGAAAACTGATCTCTGCACCTGTAAGTTGGTCAGTGTTTCAGTAAAGGTGCCTTAAAGGTACCACAACCCTTTCCCCGCTTCCGTATCCATCAGTAGTTGGAACTTTGGGCGATTATCATATTTTGTAGTGGGCCAGTTTTGATAGCGTGCTACTGTAATTTTGAATGCCCTGGGATAACGGGTATAGCAACCCGAAAATAATTATCATCCCCAGGTCATGATATGACCTTCAATGGCATGCTCTCATGTGTGAATGTTATAATGGTAGAGAATAACTTTAGCAGTATGGGACACTGAACGTCTTGGGAGCGGCGAATTGCGTTGGAAGCACCAGTTCTCGTCTGATCACTGAAGTTAAGCAGCGCAACCCCAGCTAGTACTGACAAGGGTAGCCGCTTGGGAAAACTGGGGGTACTGCTAATACCCAAAAATCGTCACATAAGTGTAGTGTCTGTGCAGTCTCTGCATAAGAACTATGCTGTGGACGGGGCTCTAATGACCTTGTAGTTGAAGGGCCCTAAAACACCAACGAACAACAACAACTGAACGTCTTTATGTCAAAGAATGATATTGGGTAGTCAGTGCGCTACCTCCCATACTCCTACCTTGGGTACAGTAGGCTCGATACTGCGACAGGAAGAAACATGTTTGTTTTTAGGATATTGACGCCTGTTCCTCAAGGATATTCCTGAGTTGGCGCTCTCAAGACGTTGTGCTACAATTGCACAACAGTCCAATTTAGGAAAACTGTACGTGGGACAATGAAAATGACGTCATAAATTAAACCTTTTGCCATTTATTTTTATCTTGGTCTGGATCGTGTGAACTGGCCATTGTGAATGTCCCTTACTAAGGCGGTCGAAGAGGAAGCAGTTAAAAAATGGTGGTTTGCGACCTCATCCGTTTACCAGCCTCTCCCCCTTACATGTGATCGATGTTGGACTTGACACCGGGTGAGGACCTTGAGAACGGAATCCAGTACTGATTATATAACCGTACAGCCCCCAAATTCCAAACCAGAGGCCACGTCTTGCTGTAGGTCTGTTCGCTCGTATTCTTGCGGAAACCCGCCAAAATCTCTAGCCTTATTTGGATACGAAGATTTGATTTTACTTACCCTGTCTACACGCTTGCTGCTGCACCTCCCACAGGCCTTTTTTACTTTTGACCAATGTCCAGTCCACCTTCTATTAGAATGAACGCTGTTACTAACAGCAACTGTATAGTGGTAATATTGTAACATTACAAAGAATAGAAACTTAGAAATGTGTAGAAAAAGTGTTAAGAGGTTAAGTACTGCTGTGGCTATTGCCCCAGGCTCGACTCTGTCCACTTTTTAGGTTGGTTTGTTGGTGTTTAAGGTCCCGTCAACTACAAGGTCATTAGAGACCCGTCCACTGCATAGTTCTAATGCATACACTGCACAGACACTACACTAATGCGACGATTATTGGGTATTAGCAGTACCCAGCTTTCCCGAGCGACCACCCATGCCACTACTAACTGGGCTTGCGTTGCTTAACTTCAGTGATCAGACGAGAACTGGTGTGTCCAACGCATCTCGCCGCTCCCCACTTTTTAGGAGAGAGAGAGAGCAATCCAGCGCACTTTCCGTCAGATAGGAAGTAAAATCTTGGCCCCGTGTGATGTGTACGATGTCACAACTCTATTATCATCATCATACCATTATCCCGCCTGTGGCAGGATTGGGTCTGCGAGTCCACTGAACATGCTCTGAATGGGGGCACCCCAGCCGGGCGTCTGGAGCCCACAGGAAATGTTGGCTGAGTTGTCTGTGGGGGGATGCCGGCCTACCCCACTGTCCCAACACCGCATTACACAATCAAAATAGAAATTTTTGGCAGGTAAATTAATGCGTTGTTTGTTATAATATTGCATGGTGTCTGACCTTTTGCATAATAACTACAATACAACAGGAGTCAGGTTCATGCCAGTACGATGTCATCACTGCATGTCATAAAACCGTTATGGAGCGGCTGTATTGCGTTGGACACACCAGTTCTCGTCCGATCACTGAAGTTAGGCAAATCAACCCCAGTTAGTACTAACATGGGTGGGAGCGGCAAGTTGCGTTGGACACACCAGTTCTCGTCTGATCACTGAAGTTAAACAACGCAAGCCCAGTTAGTACTGACATGGGTGGTCGCTTGGGAAAGCTGGGTTCTGCTAATACCCAATAATCGTCGCATTAGTGTAGTGTCTGTGCAGTATATGCATTAGAACTATGCAGTGGACGGGTCTCTAATGACCTTGTAGTTGACGGGACCTTAAACACCAACAAACAACAACAACAACAACTAACATGGGTGACCGCATGGGTACACTTGGTACCGCTAATACTCAAAAATCGTCGCATTAGCAATGGTGTCTGTGGGGTCTCTGCATTAGAACTATGCAGTGGTCGGGGCTCTAATGACCTTTGTAGTCGAAGGGTCCTAAACCCTTAATATAAGATGGAAGTGAATTTCAGCAACATTTTCAGTGAAGAGTGTCCAAACGAACAATAAACAAGCATAGGAGTTACAGAATTAGATCGGCACCCGGCTGCGTAGAAGTACCGTCCAGCAGATCGCACATGCCTCTCAGCTGCACAAAAATGGTCATCCGACCCTGCCATAGGCGGGGAAAGGATTAGTGTTGACGTGATTGCAGTAAAAGTGAATAAAATTTTACTGCAGCAAGAAAGCCCAATGCGCTACCTGTCGAAGTTTAATATTTACGGGTGTATGATTTCAATTAATTACCTTTAAAGTAATTGCTAAATGTTATTCAGAATTACACGAGTGCGTGTTTAAGATCATTTAATTCTGCTTTAAGACTTTTACAGAGGTTGTGGTTTCGTTTCCTGCGTCCCAGAAAAAAAACTGCGATTTTTTTTCGAGATGAAAACTTTCAAGATATGGCCATACAAGTAATGGGTTGTGGATTAGGTGAAATTGAAAGTCTCTATTATTTTCCATTGTTTATGTGTAATATGATAGAAGAAAAAATCTACAAAAACTGCAAATTTTCTCATTAGTTTTAGAAAAACAAGGAGATTAATATAATAATGAGGTTAAGTTTTGTCAAAATGAGATCATGGACGTGGGTTCGATTCTCGCTGGTGCTCCTAGTACTCTGAAGGCTAAATATCGAGGCCGACTCTAACGTTTGCGAGGTTGTGTTCAACAGTTGTAAACGGGGTCTACATTATCATACCCTTATCACGCCTGTGGCAGCGTCTGCAGGTTCTGGTCCTCCACTCCAGCCTACCTTCCACCACGTCCCTATCCACCCCACACATCATCATATCCCTGCGTTACAACCTGCTATCCCACGTCCGCTTTGATCTTCCTCTGCCTCGGGTGCTCTCAGTAACCTCCATCCCTGTATTAACTACGATAATTCCCCTGTTTTTCCTTAAGAGGGTCCCTACATTCCACGTTCTCAATCTAAGTTTCGCTCCCTTATTTGCTCTGACTTGGGGCACCCCATCCAGGTGTCTGGAACTCGCAGGACTATTGGACGGGTTTTCTACCCCAGGCAAGGCACTCGATGCATTATCTGTTATGTTAGCCATGTGCTCTACCCCCCCCCCCCCCTCATGGTATTGCGAATGCATGATGACGACGACCCGGTGCCCTCTCGCTTATCCCTGACGAACGTCTGTCTGGTGCCCTTAATCGTAAGGCTGACTTTTTTATCATCACCATACCCTTATCCCGCCTGTGCCAGGGTCAGGTCTGCAGGCCCACTGACTGGGGCACCCCAGCCAGGCGTCTGAAACCCGCAGGAATATTGCCTGGGTTGTCTGTGGGGGATGCCGGCCTACCCTCACATGTTCCAATATCGCACCCTGCGTCATTAATTGAATTTGTCTCCCAAAAGCAGATAGACCAACGTTAAATACATTGTGATAGTGTCCCTAGACCGGCTCACTCAGCTTCGTAAAATAGTGCTCAAATGGACACACCACCTTGTCCTAGGCAGGAAAAGGGTTAAGAATTAGCTGTTAGTTTGCAAGTTTTTAGGTGTGACTTACAGTATCTCCCTAATAGGAGATAAATGATAAAAAGTCTATCAGAAAAAATGGAGGCCAATGTAGAGTTAATGGTTCGACCCTGTTCGAGGGCACAACAAGTAGCTCCAGTGGTTCGAGGTTCGATACTGGGTCTAGGTGGGTTGGCTTCCTTCGAGCGAGAGATAAGCTCCGATTGCGCCTTCCTTCCTCGTCCTAGCGTTAGTGGATAAAAGTATCCCGCTAAGTCAGCGATAAATCATCATGTCGGTTGCAGAATTAGGTCGGTCACAAAGAGACAAAACAGGCATCCGACCCTGCCATAGGCGGAAAAAGTTAATGATGATTTCAAAGCTATTGTTAGCGGAACAAAAACAAAACTACTAACCTTTTCCCCGCCTATGGCAGTGTCGGTTACCCATCTTTGTCCATCCTGATAAGCCTTTGTTGAACGGTATTTTTACGCAACCGGCTGCCGACCGCTTATCTGTCGTCGGCCTACATTTGGGGGGGGGGGCGGCACTCCACTGACGTCATGGGGCGACTTCTATACCAGGTAATTTTGCCTCAACTATTCGTTGCAGAAGGTTCTTTTACGTGCGAATGGCATCGTACACCACAGGCGGCGGGAGCGGCAAGTTGCGTTGGACGCACCAGTTCTCGTCTGATCACTAAAGTTAAGCAACGCAACCTCAGCTAGTACTGACATGGGTGGCCGCTTGGGGAAACTGGGTACTGCTAATAGCCAAAAGTCGTCGCATTAGTGTAATGTCTGTGCATTCTCTGCATTAGAACTACGCAGTGGACGGGGCTCTAATAACCGTGTAGTTTACGGGCCTTACAACACCAACAAACAAAAACAACAGCCACACGCGGTCACGGTTTTACTTCTATTCGACGGAAGGAACACTCGAGGCTTCGAACCTGGAACCACTGACTCACTAGTCGAGCACGTTTGCCTCTACGCCACGGAGGTGTGTAATAATGTTAGCGGAACATGGATTCAAAACAATATTCTGCAAATTTAGTTCAACTGGTCTTATTTGTGACTCAAAAGTGACAAATAAATTCTTACCTTTTCCCGCTGGCCCATCTCCTCCGTGTTGTTCATCGTTAATTAAAGAAACTGTCCCACCTCCTATTCCGCAGACAATATGACGCTGTGCGGCTACTCATGGTCAAGTTGATTCGAACTAACACTGCCGAAAATATTTCTGCATAGTGTCGTGGTTCCTGACTGGACATTGATTAGGTCTGAACAATACATAAAATAGAATTTTAATACCGAATTTTAATACTAGGGTTGTGTATGAATTTCTAACGAGATGTGTTTTGCAACGAAAATTCTAAACCTCAAAAAAAAATATCACCATCCCATGATTTAGTTGCCATATTTTTCACCACCCCCGCCTTGTAATCATGTATACGAAATAATGAGACCCATCATTTGAGTTTGACCCCACCCTAGATCTTATTTTTTTTTCTTTGGCAGACCCAGACAATATCAGGTTTAATTATAGCTTTCTATGGATGTGGAGGACTATGGAGGGCCAAATAAATTTAACATGACATGAAAAGCAGAGTGGAAGATTGCGAGTGGGGAGACTACGTCTCTGTATGGAGGGAGGAGGGTGCGAACGGGTCGGGGGCGGAGGGGAGACGAGAGAGAGCATTCCAGTAGAGAGGGTTGAAACTAGCCATTTCAAACCTGGGATAGCAGCCCCACCCAATAACCGATAATCATTTTTTTACAGCGCTGAAATTTCGGATCCTTGAAAACGGAGCCTTGAAAACAAGTTATTTTTTAGAGTCAGTCTTTTTTTTTTTTTGTTTCTTACCGGTCTAATACCGCATTTACACATTCGCGAATACGACGAGGCGAGTGGCGAGGCGAGCATGTTCGACGAATGTGTGAACACTACATTCGTCATTCACCTCGTGGTTCGCCTCGCCATTCGTGGCGCTCGTGTTGGAAGCGGTTTTTTTCACACGAGTCAAAGGGCGCGAGTGACCTGAGGCGATTTGAGCTATGACTAGCTGTCGAGACAATGCGAGTCAAAGGGCGCTAGCGACGAGGTGATTGGAGAATGACCATCTGACGAGATATTCGGCGAATGTGTGAACAGTCATTCCTCATCCAAAGAATGAATGCGAACATTTCGACGAAAGTCTCGCCTCGTCATTCGACTCGTCGTATTCGCGAATGTGTAAATGCGGTATAAAAGGATTCAAATTACCGCTTATTAATGTCGGTTATATACAATAGCAGCTGCAATTACATTTAAATAATTAAACTGGAAGAAATGGACAGGAGAGGTATTCGTTGTTGATTGCACCACATGGAGGGTATGAGGATGGATGAATCCCAAGCTAGAATATTCAGGCCCGATGTTTTTCACGGCTCTTGAGGGGTGGCTGCTGAAATGATTTTTGACATCACGTTGGTGGTAGCCAGTCTCTCCTCCTTAATTTCCCACTTCCGTTCTCTTATCCCGGCTGTTTCTTCTGTCTCTCCACTTTGACCTCTGTCACTCTGCTAACAGCGGTATTCATTATTCGATTACTGATAATGGTCGAGATTTCAACATTTTGACATACCGGTGCTTCGGTCCATTGCCGAGGGAGAGAGGGTAGGCGGTCATTGTCAGGCCTGACTCGTGAGTTTCAGGCGCCCTAGGCAAGTGGGTCCATTGCCGCCGCATCCACGCGATTGCACACATGCGATTTTACTCGTGCGGCCTCGTAATTGCGGCATGGGATACATTAGTTGCAATGGGGGAGTGCACACTTACCTCCGGCGCCGCTGCGGCTCCGCAAATCGGAGTTGCGTCTGAAAATGCCCGCAGATCCCTACCGAACCGTAACGGCGTCGCACCCGCACATCCGACCGCGTAGTAGTTGTTGGGCTATTGAGTGCTGCACACATCCGTCGATATCGCAAGTGCGGTTTCGTAGGCAAAAAGGGCACGCCTTCTGTAACAGTTGCCAAATGTGCACTGGCGACATTTCACCGCACGTGTGCATTGGATTGCTGCGGCACCCGTGCGAGTAAAAACCGGATGTGTGCAGCGGGCCTAAATTGTCCGAGCGCCCCGAGTGCCCTTGGCTGTGACTCTGCAACAAGGCGTCTCGAGGAGCCAACATTTAGAAAAGGCCCCACCAATCAGAGAAATTTGAAAACCTCAGGATAGAGAACATTTTAAATGACCGATAGACTTCATGACAAGGAAGTACCACTGAAATTAGCCGCCCCTTTGAAATTTGCCGCTCAAGGCCTGCCTGCCCCATGAGCATTCTGAAATTACGATACAGTAGAGCCTACTTCGATTCTCTTAGAGAACTGTGGCGGAGAAGGAGCGGGCCTTGACTCTTGTACCATTGGCTTCTGGGTGTGTCCGGCTCGCATGTCCCCCCAGCTCTGATGAGACAAATGGGTAGTCCCCACGCTGACATCTGCGGGAAAAGGGTTACAGATGATGGTGATGATGGTTGTAGGGGATTTTGCTAAGAGTCTACGAATGTTTAGGAGGATCCTCACTCGCTCGATTACAGCGTCTGGAGTTCCAGGTTCGATAGTGGATCGAGGTGGGTAGGATGTACGAGAAAGAGGTCCTGAGAGCGCCTTCCATCGGATGGGAAGTAAAGCTTCGTGCAGTGTACGGTAACATTTGCTCGTAAAAGAACCCTCTCTACTGTGCAACGGGTGTATGAGGCAAAATTCCCAGGTGTAGAAGCTGGGTGGAGTGCCCCAACGAACAGTAGACGGACGATAATTAAACATAAGGGTTGCAGCTTTGGTCAGCAGCCGGCTGCGTAATTCTAACTCTTTCCTCACAAATTTCTGGACAGCCGGTTACTGATTATAAAAAAGATGTGTGGCATGTTGGACAATGGCGATGGCACATCTCTACCGCTTTTTATAACCAGACAATGACTACCTGTGATATTCACGAACGTTTTGACTTTTATATTCGTTTGTAAATTGATATTCATATTTAATAATTATAATATTTCCCAAGAATCTCGGAGAAAAAATTATTGATTAATTTTAGCGGCAGGCAAACAACATGATCTTACCACATTTCGATCGTTTATGGCTGCCATTATTCTGCTGCTCGTATGCAAACCTAGGTTGTCTTTGCGCAGTGGCAATACCATAGCCCGTGACGTCATACGGAGGCGTGGTTATTGCTTATTGAAAACTGAACCCAATTACCCGCTGAGTAGATGTGAAATACCATCACTCGGCAATTTTTGGGTGCCCCTGACGGGGCCTACTTAAAATAAATTTTAGAAAATTTTTAAACCTTCTCATTTCGAGGTAGTTTCCATTAGTTTTCCGAATCTTAAGTCTGTTTTGTTCTCGTCTGTATTCGTGGTTTTCGGTTTGTGTACGATTTTTTTATTGGCCTGCAGGGTTCTTCTGAGAGATCATTCCGGAATTGTAAGTCTAATCAGGAGCACTGACGGCGCAGGATGAGAACCAAATTCACCTATAATACATCCTGCACCTGCACCGCCAGTCGTCGTCGTCGTCATTAAAACTAAAGGATCTCCACCAGTGCTCTTCTTCTGACTAGAGAACTCTAGAACAGCCTCTCAAATATGCAGGGCGCGATGGTGTCTCGTTGGGCCCACGGAGAATTTTCAGAATTATAGGTACACTAGAAAAAAATGGTTTGGTGACACATAGGTCATAGTGCATGCGGGAGTTGTCACTCTCTAGCGGTTGTCTCTCAAGATCAGTTGTTAATGTGTTTAGTCCATGATTGCAGGATCGATCCTGGTCAAATCAGATGCCTTCTTTTAAACGAATTAAGCCGTGGTCTCCGTCGGGGCGTGAAGTGTGGTGTTTGCAGACCTTTTTGAACCTGTGGAGTAGATTTTCAGATGTACAACCTCACCCTCCCTCTGGTATCGGTGGAGAAAAAAAATACCCCATCAGTAACCTAGAAATAGGCCGACGTTTAAGTAAACAATGACTGACACATAAGGTCGACAGCCGGCTGCTTAACAATATCGCCCAGTAGCTGGGTATAGCAATGGGTACCCAACTCTGCCATAAGCGGATGAAGAGGTTTGAATGACAATAATGATACTAATAACCGGAGATGCATTGTTGGATGCAGTGCTGTCAGAGTGTTGCTGAACAGTCCCCATTCCATGAAAAACTATCATAACTGCTGAGCTTTCAGAAGAGGCAGGTGGTTGGAAGCACCCGGCTCAGGGGAAAACCAAAGACGGGAGTGGAGGACTAGAACCCGCAGGCCCAACCCTACCACAGGCGGAAGAAGGGTATGATGATGTTGAGGATTTGCAGGAGAGGTATTTGGATTCATCATTCGATTTTAAAGGGTTAAGTAGGAATTAAAACTGAACGGCTACACTGGAACGCGAGTGAGCGGCTATTCTTAATCCGCCCTGTCATTTTTCATTTTAGAATCAGATGTTTTTGTCCAGATTTGCACCGTACCCTAGACTGGAAATATTTAGCGCGTTACTGTAAATTGTAATACGCTGAAAGAAAATAGACTGAGGTGGTACGGGCATGTGATGAGAAGAGGAGAAGCTGGTTAGGTCCATCACATGGATGCAAGTTATTGGAAGTCCCCGGAGCAGAAGACCTAAGCAGACTTGGAAGCTGGTTGTACCAAGGGGGCATGCGGAAGATTCGTCTCCGACAATTTGACCCCAAACATTTCTTCCCTAGGAAAATTTGTCACCGGCAGTTTATCCCCGACAATTCTGCGACAGTCCCGACAGACTGTGAGCAATACGGCATTAACAATGGAAAAAATTAAGTGAATTCTGCCGTTTTTAAATTTAATTATTCGTTAATTACAATTCCCAATGCGGCATTAACAATTGTTGTCAGTGTCGGGGACGAACTGTCAGGGACGAATTTTCCTCGGGATGAACTGTCGGGGACGAATTTTTCTAAAACCTTCCAAGGGATATGATAAACCCGCCGCGGTGGCGCAATGGTTAGCACGTGTGGCAACTGCGTCAGTAGTTCTAGGTTCGATACTGGACCGAGGTGGGCTGGCTTCTTTCGGGAGAGAGAAAGGCCGCGAGTGTGCCTTCTTTCGGATGAGAAGTAAAACCGAGGTCCCGTGTTGGTGTACGATGACCCCTGCACGTAAAAGAATCCTCTCTACTATGCAACGGGTAGATGAGGCAAAAGGAGCTCGCCCCCCCCCTGGCGTCGGCAGAATTTCCCAACGAACACTAGACCGACGATAAATAAGCGTAAGGGTTGCAGCTTTGGCTGGCAACCGGCTGCAGAAAAACTATGACCAATATATCGCTCTTGTGTCCATTCAGAGGGACAAGATGGGTACCCGACCCTCCCATAGGCGGGAAAAGGGTTAGAAGTTGCTTCCAAGGGATATGATGGTGGGTGGGGTGGATGGGAACCTGGTGGTTGATAGGCAGGAGTGGAGAACCGGAACTTGTAGACCCGACTCTGTCACAGGTGGGATTAGGGTGTTGTGATGATGACTCTAAATAGCATTCATTATTCGTATTATAGAAAATGGCTAAACGCGTTTTTTATTAGCCTATTGCTAAATTAATGTTGTCGGGAAGTGGTTGGTGGCGCTGGTTGGTCAAGCTAACGTGTGTGTGGTCAGTCGGTCAGAGGTAGTTTTTGTTTACATCAACTAAATACTACATAATGTATTTGATATGTTGAACACTCGAAAATCTTTCTCGGAGATAAATTTCCTGTTGTTATCATCGCCCCGAAATAATAAAACCGAATCGTGAATTAAACTAAAATGATTTATAATAGAAACAAATATGACATGGGGTTACCACATGTGGATGTGCATCTCAAGTGGTCAAATGGTGATAGCGCCAACAGAAGGGTTATCTTTGCGCAGTGGCAATACCATAGCTAATGACGTCATACGGAGGCGTGGTTATTGCTTATTGAAAACTGAACCCAATGATTCGCTAAGAAGACGTGAAATATCGTCTCTTGGCAATTTTTGGCGGCCTGATCGGGCCCTAAAATAAATCAAATTTCAGATTATTATTTCCTCCTTGTTTTAACATGTATCAGTAGGTAAGTTGCTTCGCAGGTTCTATATTCGCTCAGGTGTGAGTCAGATTTAGCGTAAGGGTATGTGCAATGTCGCCTGACTGCAAAAGAGCTCTTTGTATGCCGGAGTCGCAAAATTCCCTGGTGTAGAAATTTGCTACGCGTTGCGGGAGTAGGTTAGCCGAAAATTGCGTACAAAAAACGCCGTTCAATAGCTTGCGAATGGGTATTCAACCCCTTTTTTCGCGAATTTTTCATTTTATTGGTGTTTTAGGACCCTTCTACTCAGAGATCAATAGAGTCCTTCAACTCAGAGGTCCTCGTCTACTGCGAAGTTCTAATGCAGAGTCTGCGCACATCCTACGCTGCTACGACGATTTTTGGGTATTAGCAGCACCCAGTGTTCCCAAGCGGTCACTCTGCCAGTACTAGCTAGGGTTGCTTTGCTTCAACGTCATTGATCAGATGAGAACTGGTTTGTTCAACGCGGGGATCGGGATGATGACAGGAAGTACCTGTTACTTGGGACAGGTTGTTCACACACACCATTGTCTGTATCCCCTCTCCTCGTTGGCTCGATTTCTGAGTCGTTGTTAGGGCCGATCACACATTCGGTTTTTATTCGTGCGGCGCCGCTGCGTCATCGTAATTACAACATGGGACACATTAGTTGCAATGGTGGAGTGCACTCGTACCTCCGGCGCTGCTGCGGCTCTGTATATCGGAGTTGCGTCTGAAAATGCCCACAGGTGCAGATCCCTATAGGTGCCGGCAGAAAGTGTTGCGGAGCAGGACGAAGCTTAGAGATTGTTGCAAGAATGGCATCGACTAGTGTTTCCGAAATCAGTTTTGACGATGGTTTTCTTTTCGTCCCTCGGTGAGTCTTTGTCTACTGTCCTCCTCTCGTATTCTTGAACACCCAGAATTCAGAGGTTTAAAATTGGGCAAGGGGTTGTCGTTGTAGGGGTTTAAAATGGATTGTTGGTGAGCTAGCCATTAGGCAAGGCGCAAAATGATACGCAGGTGACGCAGAGTGTAGCAGCCCTGCGAAATTCTGCTGGCAGGCAATCACCGCACATTGAATTCCAGTTTATCACCATACTGTACTTGCATCAAATAACAAGAGAACTTCTTTGCTTCGCACCGCTTTTTGTTATTGTCACGCTAAATTCAAGCAGGAAACTGCGGCATTGGCACTTCGCTCCGCAGGGTCACGTCACCCTGCGACTTAACACGTGCAACTACATACTATCATGTGAGCCACAGAAATTTATAGTTAGTCACCCTGTGTCACCTGCGTAGGGCTTTAACTAATTTGCTTTTTTGGTGCGTCTAAAATTCACTTGGTGACACTTAGGTGCTGTAATTTCAGCAAGGACAGGACAGGACGGGGTAGGACAAAGATAACAACTTACCATTCATTTATTCCGGGAACAAACAAACTACGCAGTTTCTGATGATGTCCGCTTACTTCTACACTGACAGTTTGTCAAAATGTTTGAAAAGTGTAGCAGCCAGTCATGGTTTTTTTTTTTTAGATTTTCACCTGTGTTATTATTATTAATGTTGTTTCGTGTGTCTGTTGATTGTTGCTTGAACCAAGTTATTAACACTGACAAGTGAATTATTATTCTTTTCCTTTCGATAGGGGGGACTTGTTGTAGGGCATCAAAAATGCAAACCTGCTGTGCGACGTTTAATGTCGGTTTCACTTTTTGACGGAATCAGTCATTTCAAGGGTTTGAGAAATTGCGTGGGAATTGTATTCAAGTATCCATGTGAGTAGTTTGTAACGTGGTTGCTGCTGCTGTTGTTGTTTGAAATGTATCCCTAAATCATCAGTTTGGTATCATAATTTTTTTGTGCCCAACTTCCAGAGAGAGAGAGGGTGATAATGAGAGTGAGACTGGGCCAGAAGGATGAAAATTGGGTTTTAACTATTTTTCTTGACAGTCATTTTATCGTTGAGCATCTCTATGAACTTCTTATGAAAACCTATCAATAATGTAGGTCCACCTGCTGAGAGGAATGTAATAATTATCGAGGTCTTTATAGGAAAAAGGGGGACCGGGGAGAGTAACCGAGATCTTTAACAGCAATAGGTTTTTTTTTTCAAAAAAAAAAAAACTTCTCTGTCTTACCTCAGTTTCTCTGGAAATTTTTATTTATAAAATATGTCTGTCTTGTGTATAATATCTAAAGTGGCACGTTGTTGTTGTATTCTTCATTCAGCGATATAGTCCCTCTCTCCTCTCTACTGTTTCTCCCTATGTTGTTTTTGGGGTTGATTTCTGAATGGGTCTAATAAAAACAGGTCTTAAAGGGAGAGGAGAAAAAAAAATATTGGTTAGACAACAGATAGGAGGAACATATCATTAAATAGATGTTTAGGCTTATAAAAAATGTACCAGAAGAAGAAACAAGAAAAAAAAGACGACTCTCTTTTACTGTAATTACGAGTTTGTGGCAAATAATAGGCGGAGAGGGGGAGGAGGAAGACATTGACGAGGGATTCTACGGAGGTTGTACTCGCCAACACTGGCATTGTGCGTTCCTTTTTCTTTCTTTGTTCTAAAAAAATTTGTTCTTTTTTTCAAAATGGAGAACATGTTGTTTGCATTCTGTTGAAAGGTACCACGTGTACTGAGAGAAACAGTTTTTTTTTTACTTTATTTGGCTATTTTACGTCTGCCTGTCACCTCTGAAGTTCATTTACCGACGCTCCAAGCCAAGTGACGGGGGGAAGGAGAGAGAGAGTTGAATGGAGCAATTTGTACTTTTCGGAAAGCCTACCCTACCCTGCCTTTCCGTTTAGAACGGGTTATTCGTTTTTTTTTACAAATAGAGGGTAATAAGATGTCCACTTTACTGGAAAAATCCATTTGAGGTGTCCGTCTCTCTTCCCCTCACTTCTGTGACTTAAGGTAGCATGGTTGACGACGCTAAGTCCGATTCTGGCTTGTTGTTGTTTTTGTTGTTTGTTGGTGTTTTAGGGCCCTTCAACTACAAAGGTCATTAGAGCCCCGTCCACAGCATAGTTCTTATGCAGAGACTGCACAGACACTACACTAATGCGACGATTTTTGAGTTTTAGCAGTACCCAGTTTTCCCAAGCGGCCACCCATGTCAGTAATAGCTGGGGTTGCGCTGCTTAACTTCAGTGATCACACGAGAACTGGTGTGTCCAACGCAATTATCCGCTCCGGATTCTGGCCGTTGTGCAGGGCTTCTTCTTCCCGGGCGAGCTCCAAGAGCTCATTCTGTCGCATGCGAAATAAAGCCGTGGTGTTTTCTAATGTGTGGGAACAGTTCAGTGGCGTCACTAGGGTTGGTGTCACCCGGTGCGGTGTGGTGTCACCCAATTTGTCATGGTGCGAATAGTGTCACCCGGCGCGGACCGCACCCCCACCCGTGACGCCGCTGTGTGGAGGGAACTCGCGCGCAGCGGTTAGGCCAGCTATGAGGTATGGATCAGAGTGTCAGGCAGTGAGGAAGAGCCACGTCAATAGTAGCCGGGATGCGAATGCTGCGGTACATGAGTGGGGTTTCGAGAGCGGATAAAATTAGGAATGAGTACAGTAGAGGTAGCCTGGGGGTGGTGAACATCGCCGAAAAAATGAAGGAGAATAAGTTGAGGTGGTACGGACACATATTGAGAAGAGGGGAGGAGGAGCTCGTAAGGTCCATTTCAGGAATGCAGGTGGCTGGTATGGTTCCTTTATGGAATGAATGGGGACCTGGTGGAAGATAAACGAGAGTGGAGGGCTAGAATAATCGTCCCCGAGAGGGGAAGAATAATAATAATAACCCGCAGACCCGACCATGCCATAGGCGGGATAAGGGTATGATGATGATTTCGGAAAAATGACGTTTTTTCCGGTTTCGTTCCGGTTCGAAGCAGTTTGGGGGTGGGAGACATCGCGGAAAAGATGAGAGAATAGATTGAGTTGGTATGGACATGTGATGTGAAGAGCGGAGGAGGAGCTCGTTGGGTCCGTTACGGGAATGAAGGTTGCTGGAAGCACCTGGGGCACGGGAAGACTAAGGCTATGTTGGAAGTGGCAGCGTTGTGCGTGTAAGGCCCAGTGCAAAATGAGACGCAAGTGACGCAGGGAGACTTACTATAAATTTCTGTGGCTCACATGATAGTATGTAGTTGCGCATGTCAAGTCGTAGGGTGACGTGACTCAGTGCCTGTGCCACGTGACCCTGCGGAACGCAGTGCCAATGCCGCAGTTTCCTGCGTGAAGTTGGCGTAACAATAACAAAAGGCGGTGCGAAGCAGAGAAGTTCTCTTAAAACTGCGATTCAATGTGCGGTGATTGCCTGTTAGCAGAATTTCGCAGGGCTGCTACACCCTGCGCCTCATTTTGCGCCTTACCTAATAGAATGCACGTGCTGCCCTACAGCCTGTGCGAGGCTTGACGCTACACGCGGTCACTTTCGACATCGCTATTTAAATGTATTGGTTCGTCCGCTTTGAGGGGTAGAATGCGCACGCCCGCTCACGCTGAACGCTGCCACTTAGGACTTAGCCTAAAGCAAACGTGGGATCAGGTTGTTGTTGTTTGTTGGTGTTTTAGGGCCCTTCAACTACAAAGGTCATTAGAGCCCCGTCCACAGCATAGTTCTGATGCAAACGCTGCACAGACACCACACTAATGCGACGTTTTCCCAAGCTGCCACCCATGTCAGTACTAACAGGGATTGCGCTACTTCAGTGATCAGACGAGAACTGGTGTGTCCAACGCAATTCGCCGCTCCCATTGTGCGTAAGAATATGATGGTGTGTGAGGTGGCGGGGACCTATTGGGAGATAGGCGGAAGTAGAGGGCTAGAACCTGCAGACCCGACCCTGCCACAGGCCGGGATAAGGGTATTATGGTGATGATGCGTTGAGAATCTGCCAACCTAAACAAGCATCTCAGATTGAAGCAGTTTGAGTGCAAATTTGCTTTACAGGTGGCGCTCTCGATCGACAGCTGCGGCGGTACCACAGAAGACTGTTTTGTTTGAATCTCGATACTGACAATGATATGTCATCATCATATCATTATAGGTGGGGATTGTTTATATTTGAGAACGTGGCTTTTTTCTTTGTATAAATGTTTTTGTGTAGATTGAGGTAGCAGTGAGTCATTATGTGAGGGAAGGGATTGCAAATTTTTGATCAGGGTGGGGCCTATGTAGAATGTCCTAATGGCGGCGATGCTATTTCTCTCCATGCCTTTGTGTGTTCGCTAAAGAGCGAGTGAAAGAAAAGGCATTTCCAAGAATGCACCAATGATATATTCGGGTTCATTATTATTATTTTGGTACTCTCAATAAAATGGTACTCGCATTTTTTGGCATAAATCACTGGTAAGGTTATAATTTTGAATCATTGCCTGCTGTCTGAAGATTGCGGCGAAAATGTCATTGAATTTAGATGAGAAGAAAATATACAAGTACAAAGTGACGATAACGATCGATAGCAGTATACATGTAGTAGTAGTAATTCGAGTTTGTTCAACAGAGTCCTTAGATAGTGTTATGTTAGACGTCGAATAGTAGTGATAAGAGGTAATTGTTTTGCTTGAGTTATTGGAAAGGTAAAGTAATCGACTTGTGAGCCTAATTTAAATAAGAAAAATCATTCTTGAGATATTTATTATATCTTCGTTTAGCCTTTTACTTCTTGTTGGAGTAAATATGAGGTTATCACACTACTGGTAGTAATTTTTGTTTTCTTCGGACGACAACTCATCTCTTCATCCACTTAACTGAAATTTTGGATGACAGGTTCACTATGCAAGCAACTCTTAACCCTTTTCCAACCTATGGCAGGGTCTGGTACCAATCTTGTCCCTCTGAATGAACACACGAGCGGCGAATTGCGTTGGACACACCAGTTCTCGTCTGATCACTGAAGTTAAGCAACGCAAGCCCAGTTAGTACTGACATGGGTGGTCGCTCGGGAAAGCTGGGTACTGCTAATACCCAATAATCGTCGCATTAGTGTAGTGTCTGTGCAGTATATGCATTAGAACTATGCAGTGGACGGGTCTCTAATGACCTCGTAGTTGACGGGACCTTAAACACCAACAAACAACAACAACAACCAGTTCTCGTCTGATCACTGAAGTTAAGCTGCGCAACCCCAGCTAGTACTGACATAGGTGGCCGCTTGGGAAAACTGAGTACCGCTAATACCCAAAAATCGTCGCATTGGTGTAGTGTCTGTGCAGTCCTTGCATCAGAACTATGCTGTGGACTGGGCTCTAATGACCTTTGTAGTTGAAAGGCCCTAAAATACCAACAAACAACAAAATGAATGAACACAAGGGCGATATATTATTGGACATTGTTTTTTTCCGAAGCCAAAGCTGCAACCCCGTAGGTCTACTGTTGGTTTGGCCACACCACCGACGCTAGGGGGCGAGCTCCTACAGCTGGAAATTTTGCCTCATCTACTCGTTGCACAGTGGAGAGGGGTTTTTTTATGTGCAAATGCCATTGTACACCACAAAGGACCTCGGTTTTACTTCTCATCGGAAATAAAGGCGCACTCAGGCCTTCTCTCGCCCGAAAGAAGCCAACCCACCTCGGTCCAATAATGAACCTAGAGCTACTGATGCATTTACTGAGCGTGCTACCCACTACGCCACCGAGGCAGGTCGACAGGTTCACTATGATCATTGTAAAAAAAATTGGGCTTTTTCTCGTATCTAGTTATTTTCAGTGGTGTGTAGAAGTTTTCGGTGGGGTTGTCTGACTGAGCCAATCCCACAACTGACCAACGGTAAGAAATGAAAACATGAAGGATGGGCCCGACCCCTGATTATATGAAATTTGATTGCATACGCTGCAGCATTTAGCACGTAAGGCCCCCTATATACAATTTGTTTAATAAAATCCGAGCTCTGTTTGACCTCGTAACGATTCGATTTCGTGGTCCGGGCAGGTGACGTTCCATACTAATACGTCATCGACAAGTATAGATGGAGGGATTTTGCTTGTATCGTCCTGGAGTCCGGACAACCCGATTTTAATTCCCATTTTCTGGAGTCATGATGATCGGGTCACCACTGTCTTTCTATTCTTCATTAGCACTTTGGATTGTATCTGATATGCCCAATGTTTAAGGTCTCCACCTTTGCCAAGGGCGGATTTTAGTCGTTTCAGGTCTTATAATGTTTTCTGACGAATTTTAGTTCTGAAAGCTGTATACTGACGTCGTAGTTTCTCGCAAATCTCTGTCGAGACGCCGCTATTTGCGTCCACAGAAAGGGGGCAACTCTTGAAGACACTGTCGAATTTGGAGGGGCATTTTGATTCATAAGCCAAATTGATTACTTTATGAAGTGCAGTCTGGTTCAGTAATCTTTCTATTTAGCAGTCCTCCTGAAGTTGTCTGCTTCTTCCAGAGCGGCGAATTGCGTTGGACACACCAGTTCTCGTCTGATCACTGAAGTTAAGCAGCGGAACCCCAGTTAGTACTGACATGGGTGGCCGCTTGGGAAAACTGGGTACCGTTAGTATCCAAAGATCGTCGCATTAGTGTAGTGTTTGCGCAGTTTCTGCATCAGAACTACACAGTGGACGGGGCTGTAATGACCTTGTAGTTGAAGGACCCTAAACCACCTACAAACAAATAATCTGGTACTCCCAAGTTCCCGTAAAGGCAGAAGTTTCATTTTCCTGCCTATGGCACAATCGGGTGTAACTTACTTTGGCATTAGAACCGATATAATAAGGGTTATATTAGCTCAATGAATTGCGTAGATGAAATTGATTGACCGACCGATTAACCTCAAAATGTGGCAGTTAAGAACAACTGGTACAAAAGTTCTGTGAATTAAAAGAGAATCGATCACGGCCTTAACAGGAATTCTCTACCGAAATTTCCAAGAAATCTGTCTAGCTGTGACCTCGAGTTTTAGATTTACGACAATTACGAAATTGTGTTGTTACCTCCAAAGATGTAACGATTCATTGTTTAAGAACAGTTCTGACGGAAATGTGACGAAACATCGGATCCCAGTGTGCACTAAGCCTTAGGCGGCTCTGACCAGTGTACTGGAGTTCGCAGGACCCAATTGCGAACCGGGACATTCAGCTGTTACACAGGCCTCGATAAGTCAGTGATAGCGTACTTGGTGTGTGAGTTCATGGTAGCATTTGTTTGTTTGTTGGTGTTTTAGGGCCCTTCAACTACAAGGCCATTAGAGCCCCGTCCACAGTGTAGTTCTTATGCAGAGACTGCACAGACACTGGGAGCGGCGAGTTGCGTTGGACACACAAGTTCTCGTCTGATCACTGAAGTTAAGCAACACAAGCCCAGTTAGTACTGACATGGGTGGTCGCTCGAGAAAGCTGGGTACTGCTAATACCCAATAATCGTCGCATTAGTGTAGTGTCTGTGCAGTATATGCATTAGAACTATGCAGTGGACGGGTCTCTAATGACCATGTAGTTGACGGAACCTTAAACACCAACGAACGAAAATGCACAGACACTACACTAATGCGACGATTTTTGGATACTAGCTGTACCCAGTTTTCCTAAGAGGCCACCCATGTCAGTACTAGCTAGGGTTGCGTTGCTTAACTTCAGTGACAGACGAGAACTGGTGTGTCCAACGCAATTTACCGCTTCCTCATGGTAGTAGGTTTGATTCCAGCTGACGTTGGAAATCCATCAGATGACGCGGTGTTACGTTGTCATCTGCTTTAAGAAAAATATACCTGGCCATAGGCGAAATTCTGAGGTTAGGAGTTGGCCCATTGGCGTCAGCAAATTGCCTACAGTGTAGAATTTCGTTCTTGCAATAGTGTTCAGTAAATAGCCTTCAGAGCTGGAGAGGCCGGCATTAATAACTCCTAGAGGGGTTGTCCATGCGGGCGAAGGTCAGTAAGATATTCGAAGAATGCCCAAAATAATTAGATGGTAGTCTACAGTTTTTTTTCATCGCGGTTTGGTGTGTTATTGGTGGAAGGATGGGGTACTTTTTAAGATTGCTTTCTGTTTAGCTCTTTTTCGGTGTAGAACTCATCAAAGACATCTTATATATCGTTATTAGGACTATAGTGTTATTCTGATCCAATGGAGGGCGCAGGTAGTATCCCTTGCTGATTACCAGTCCCCTCATTGATACCTTCTTAGGACAGTTTTGTACTGTTTTTCCCAATTGCCCCTACCACATTTTTTGGGAAGAATTTTATTCATTTAGCGTACAAATGTTAATTTGTCGTGGATATATTGATATACTACTAGATTGTAATGCCGGCTCTGTTTTATTATGGTTCTACTGCCAAATTCGTTGCTTATATAGAGAGATGCCTTCCTCCGCCCTCCCCATGCCCCCTATTCATGAGTATTTTAAGGATGGTAACTTCTTTGGGAAAACCGACCTACAGTTATAAAATGGTCCTATGAGTCTTTACCCTTGTCGTCTTGTGCCGCATGATTTCGTTCTCTCTCTCTGTAGATTGATTTGGTGGAAGGAGGGAGAGATTGAAGAATAATTAAAATAGTCGGTTGTTAATTTTTTTCAAGGACCCTGACCTTTTACACTACTATCAATCCTACTCTATCCCGTCCCATCTCCATCATCTACCTGGTAACTAACTGCTACCTCTTCAAATTTCAATATAGACAGGTCCAATGTTGTCATGTTTTTTTTTCTTCTTCTCAGAAATGGTAATGATATCCGTACTTAGGTGTACTGTAGGTGTATATGTCAGTGTGGTGTAGTAGGTAACATTTTTTTAAAAAAAAAAAGGTGAGAGGGAGAAATAGAGAGGGAGAGGTGTAATGAGAAGGCATAATAGGGGGTGGAAAGGACCGGGGTGAAAAGCTGTGCGAAAGAGAGGTTGTAAATGATATAGCCTCATAAAATTCATTCATTGCAATTGTAAATTGGCTTGGCTGAGATTTAACAGGTGAATAACTATGTGCTGTTAGTTTTATTTGATGGCAGGACGGTGCGTGTGTGTAGCTCTTCTCTCATTTTGCTAAATTGCTTTTTTACACCCCTCTATCCACCGTCGTCATTCAACTTTGGTCGGTATCCATCCAGCAGAAGCTTTTTTTCTTAAAGATTTTTTTTTCTGGTCTTCTTATTCTGGTCAGTCGTGCATCATCATCATCGCCATCGTCTTCTTCTCAAATAATACATATACGGGGCGGCCGTTATAGGTCTAAAATGCGCCAAACTCTTGAGGGTGAGAGGTTTGATGGGTGTAAGGTAATAAAAATGAACTTCCGTATAAGTGAAATGCTAAATTCTTTTACATATATTTGTGGTATCTTATCTATTACCGCTCCTCCCCCCTCCTTGCCTTTCTTTTTTGTGTCTGTACAATCCTCTCCTACTTAATTTTTTCTTTCTCCTGATGTGTGTGAGAGGGAATATATAGATGGTGTAGGGGTCAGACGTGGGTCAGTTACAACGAAAGTAATTTATTGTCATTAAAGTGTCTTAAAATTCAGTTTCATATAGACAACAATTAAGCTGGGAAGAGATATATATATATTTCTTCAAGATGCACTCCCTCAAGACCATCACTTGGAACTACAAATATTTTCTTCTTGCCAAACACCTGCCTCTTATTGTTCAAACTCTCCTCCCCCCCTCCCTCGCCTGCGTTTTTAACTCTGTTGCATCCAACCGCTTTGCCTTCCTAATCTGCCCTTTAATATTCAAATAATTGACCACTTCTAATAATCTTTACCAGGTGGTATGGATTAACAGCGGTGAGGCTCTGAAAACCGCACAACCGGTCCCAATCCCTGTCTGTCCTGCAACTGCTTTGCAGTGGACGCTTTCCACCTGTCTAATTAAGTTTAGAAAATTGTTACATATTAATAAACGTAATGGGCAAAGTGATTATTTATTTTTCTCCGCGGGACAAAGCAACTCCTAACCCCTTTTGTCGCCTATGGCAAGGTCGGGTACCTATCTTGTCCATTTGAATGGACACAAGGGCGATATATTGGACAGTTTTCCCGTAGCCGGTTGCCGACCGCAGCTACAACCCCTATGCTTAGTTGTCGTCGGTCTACTGCTCGTTGGGGAATTTCACCGATGAAGTGCAGCTAAGTATCGTTGGACACACTAGATCTCGTGAGATCACTGAAGTTAAGCAGCGCAAGCCCACGTTAGAACCAACTTGGGTGGCGAGCGGCGAGTTGCGCTGGACACACCAGTTCTCGTCTGATCACTGAAGTTAAGCCACGCAAGCCCAGTTAGTACTGACATGGGTGGTCGCTCGGGAAAGCTGGGTACTGCTAATACCCAATAATCGTCGCATTAGTGTAGTGTCTGTGCAGTATATGCATTAGAACTATACAGTGGACGGGTCTCTAATGACCTTGTAGTTGACGGGACCTTAAACACCAACAAACAACAAAACAACAACAACCAACTTGGGTGGTTGGTAGAGAACGTTGGGTGCTGGAAATTTCCCCTCTCCTTCCTCTAACCTTCCTCCTCATCTCCCTCCAGCGGCCTCTTAAGGGTTCATCCTGTTATGGCTGCTTGGCTTAATCCCCAACCCCATGAAATCAATCCAGGCTGCCATCTGGCTCTTATACCTGGAAATTTTTGTCTCGTCTTCCCGTTGTATAGTAGAGA
Organism: Trigoniulus corallinus; assembly: GCA_013389805.1. NCBI lineage: Eukaryota > Metazoa > Arthropoda > Diplopoda > Spirobolida > Trigoniulidae > Trigoniulus > Trigoniulus corallinus. The sequence goes on from JAAFCE010009109.1 coordinate 15,296,848, forward strand.
GGGTTCTTTTTCGTGCAAATGCCATCGTACACCGCACGGGACCTCAGTTTTACTTCTCATCCGAAAGAAGGCGCACTCGGGGACTCTCTCTCGCCTGAAAGAAGCCAACCCAGACCTTCTCTCGTCAGAAGTCTAGTATCGAACCTAGAACTACTGACGCAGGTACCGAGCAATTTTTCTCCACGGGGCAATGGAGAATTAAAAAAATGTGTGTCATGAGAAGTTGTAGATTGGAGACACGGGGCACATGTAGCCTATAATGTAGGCCAAAGCAAACTTGAGAGCAAGTTATGAGGTGCGATATTGACTGTGTGAGGTGGACAGGGATCTACTTCGTTGGGGAGTGAAGAGTGTGGAGGGTAAGAACACTCAGACCAAACCCTGCAGTAGGTGAGATAAAAGCATGCCTACTTAGTATGGAATATTTTTAGGACATGAACGAAAGCAGTGGTTGCTGAGTGAGGGAAGCAGCAGGTCTTGAGGGCGAAACGGAACCCGTGGAATTTTTCGACATCCATGTTTTGCGCACCCATTGGTAAGATTATGCCAAAACGTTTTACTGACATCTGCTGGCCACCATCCGAACTAACAGATCTGACTGTGGATATATGTGATTGTGGAGGGCGGGGGAATCATCTGACACGCATAAGCGACCTTTTGAGGGCAAGCACTTGACATATGCATTCCACATATTTCAGATTTGATTTGTTGATGTTTTAGGACCCTTCAACTGCAATGATCATTAGAGCCCAGTCAGCAGAGTCTGTACAGACACTACGCTGTTGTGACGATTTTGGGTTTTAGCAGTACCCAGTTTTCCCAAGCGGCCACTAATGTTAGTACTAACCACATATTACAGGGCATAGCAGGGCCCCGTGGGGTGTCGGTTGAAAACCCACTTAGTGATCCCCAAAATAAGAGGATGCAGTGGGCAATGAGGCGCATCAAATTTAAATGAAATATTTTGTAATTTGTTTAGTGATGGACAAATTTTACCTGTCATCTCATATGGCTATTATTATTCACTCTTGTTGAGCAAGGATGGGGGAGATGTGCTATTCTGACGTCACGCTGTTACGGTGACTCAGAATGTACTTAATGATGTTGTGACGAGGGTGAAAAGCGTTAAAACGTTTGTGTTATCACCGAGCTGTGATGGATTTAATTTATTTTTCATAAAAGTTTAATTTCTTGATGTTTTCTTGTGGAAAATTTAATTTGAGCCTCGCTGATGGGAATGGGGGAAGGGGGATATGAATGAACTGAGAGCAGAATTTAGTGTAAAGGGGTGCAGAGGAAAGAGATGCGAAAGTAAGGGGCAGTGCTGACGTGGATCGTTGTGTGATTCTGTTTAACGTCGGGAGGTCGGCAACTCTGATGTCAAAATTTCATGTTGAATTTTGCATTCCTTGGAGTTTCACTTGACAAACATGGAAGATTGAAAATGAACACATCTGAAAAATAAGGGTTCTCCTTTCACCCTACCTCTCTTCGATCGTAGACAGGAGTCTTATGCGAAGCCTGGAGGAAGATGACGACCTGGAAAATTTCACCAATATACTGTACACTTCCTGTGTCGGGCAGAAGAGGAGGAGGCTCTTTAACGTACAGGTGACGACGTTGCACCACATGACCGTATGAGCCCCTTCTCTCTCAAGTGAATTGGGAGCGGCGAATTGCGTTGGACACACCAGTTCTCGTCTGATCACTGAAGTTAAGCAGCGCAACCCCAGCTAGTACTGACATGGGTGGCCGCTTGGGAAAACTGGGTACCGCTAATACCCAAAAATCGTCGCATTAGTGTAGTGTCTGTGCAGTCTCCGCATAAGAACTACAGTATGTTGTGGACGGGGCTCTAAAGACCTTTGAATTTCAAGGGCCTAAAACACCAACAAACAACCAAGCATGATACCCTAATGCTACCTTTGCGCCACCCTAATGGGCTAATGTCATTCATTGAAATACCTTATAATGTTTTCTGCAAATATCAATGTTGGATAAAAGGAATCTAACTACTCGTTTGATTACCAAAGTGACTGGGGGTGCACCACCGGTGCGCTTTTTTCGGATGGGGTGTCAAGTCGTGGCCCCGTGTGGAGTGGACCATGTCATCTGTTCGTAAAACCCCTTTCCACGTGTAGTGAAATGGTACGTGTAATGTGTGAAAATTTCCGGGTGTAGTCAGTGCCGGATTTAGATATTGAGAGGCCCTAGGCTATTTCAGTTTTGAGGCCCTTTTGAACCCCTTTTCTTAAGTTTTGAAGCCCGGTAAATGTTGAGGCCCTAGGCTTCAGCCTAATTAGCCTATTGGTAAATCTGGTACTCGGTACAGTAAACCTGCCAGGCGGGAAAAGAGTATTGATGAAGGGGAAGATTTTACAATACAACTTCTGTCCGGTAGTAAAATCCATGTTTCGGGTGTGGGTGTGTGGAGTTATTTTGGTGTTCTCGAACCTCGGACCCTTGACACCAGGTTGGGTATAATCAGAATGAGTTGATGGGAGGGGTGAACTTACCTTTCAAAAGCCAGTGGCTATTTTATTCGTCGCCTTTTCAGTACTGCGTTTTCGGATTTGTCTGTCATTAAATAATAAATGCGGCTTGGAGTGACATTGTAAATCCATAAATTGTTAATTGGCTACATATTTTAATAAAATTATGGATTTCGGATTCGAGAAATGGCCAGAATTTCCTTTCTTTCCCTTCTCTTCCGCTAAAACACCGACATCGATTATCTCATGTCACGTGGAGCTACTATTGTAACTCGCCAATTGGGGAAGGGCCTTTTTAAATCCTTAATGTCAAATTCATGCTCCGCCCTGAATGCCTTCCTACTACCAAGGTTGTGTCGTATCACTGGTGGGCCCTGAAATTGGACAGAATATGGAAAGCTCATTTCTTCTGCCCGCCCCCCCACTTTACCCTTATCCTAGTGCCAGTGCACTCGTCTGATCACTGAAGTTAAGCAGCGCAACCCCAGCTAGTACAGACATGGGTGGCCGCTTGGGAAAACTGGGTACTGCTAATACCCAAAAATCGTCGCATTAGTGTAGTGTCTGTACAGTCTTTGCTTAAGAACTATGTCGTGGACGGGGCTCTAATGTCCTTTGTAGTTGAAGGCCCCTAAAACACCAACAAACAACAACCAAGCAATATTCGACAGGTTATCGAACAGTTCCAGAACTGGGCCTAGAATAAAAACACAGGTTTGTATTATTTATTTAAATTTCACTCATATCCCTTGAGGATTTACACACCAATTGTTGTGCCTTCTTTCAGGCCAGTGCACCCTGAAATTCCATTTACGGTGTCGAAGGTGTTCCCTTCAGTTTCATCACCATCTTCATATTTTGATTATACCCCCCCCCCGTTAGGGTGTTGAGCACTCATAAAGGGTCTGATGACATGTCACAGCATCCCCGCTCCCCTCTCGGCCATGCAGGACTTCTATCTGGAGGGCGATGGACATGCGTTCGACATACAGTACCATTTCTCGTCTGATTACTGAAGTTAAGCAACGCAACCTCAGTACTAGCGTAGGTGACCGCTTGGGAACACTGGGTACTGCAAATACCCAAATCGTCGTAACAGCCTAATGTCTGTGCAGACTCTGCATTAAATTACTCAGTGGACGGGGCTCTAATGGTCATTGTAGTTGAAAGGCCCTAAATTATCAATGAAACAAACTGGAGTGCGATCTTCAATGTGAGAACATGTATCCAGTATTGATATGATAATGAAATGATAATGCTAAGGGCACTGGGGGGACACAACCCAACTAGAATATTTGCTTAAACTGGTTTTGTATAGCTAGGAGAGGGTACGGGGACTAATGAGACAAAAGGTCGGAATTGGTTAGGGCTTAAGGCGAATTAGACTGGGTTAGGGTGCTTGTAACCTATTGTGTTGACCTGTTGTTTAGATATAATGTGTTGTTTTTGACTTACAAGGTCAGAAAATATGAATAAGAGTAGATTTCGGGATAAAAAGGTGTTTTAATTAATAGTATAGGTGAGGCAGAAAGTGACCACAGTCGGTTACTGCGCCAGTAGTTCTAGGTTCTATACTGGACCGAGGTGGGTTGGCTTCTGTCAGGCGAGAGAGGCCCCGAGTGCGCCTTCTTTCGGATTAGAAGTAAAACCGAGGTCCTGTGTGGTGTACGACGGCATTTGCACGTAAAAGAACCCTCTCTGCTATGCAACGGGTAGAGGAGGCGAAATTTCCAGGTGTAGGAGCCCGCCCCCCCTGGCGTCGGTGGAATTCCTCAACCTTGCAGTAGGCCGACGATGCAGCTTTGGTCAGCAACCGGCTATGGAAAAACACTGTCCAATATATCGCCTTTGTGTTCATTCAAAGAGAGAAGAGGGGTACCCGACCCTGCCATAGGCGGGAAAAGGGTTAGGAGTTGCTTTGGGTGGGACAGAAAGTGAGTACAGTAGTTATGCAGTACTCCGGCCTGCCCTTCGGTTACATTAGGTCGGATAGTCCAGACTCTACTGTATCCTGACTTGTGTCATTATTTCCCAACTGGGAGATATCTCAAGGTCATGGATACCTGCCTAACAAAAAGGAGCACAGGTATGCTGGTTAGCTCTCCTGACCGTGGGTTAGGGAATTTGTTTTGCTAACAAGAGGACAAACGGCATGCGGAAACGTGTGTTGACCTTCGACTAGAATAATTTGCTTTTTAGAAATTTCGGTAATTGTGAACTTTATCCTTTCAATTTGCTGTCCTCGAGTAACTATATGTGGATTCCAGGACGTAAGAGAGGCAGATGAGAATTATGATAGACACTGAAAAGTCTCGGCTTCAAATGTTGAAGAGGTCAGTAGTGACTAGTGACCATACAAAAATATGGTAGGCCTGATTAGTTGGAGCCTGCAGCAAGGAAGTGCTAACATATCCACATTTCAGTAGTTCTGTAGATGGTTATGTCCTGCGGAAGTAATTGTGGTTTCTGTTTTATGCAAGTGCTCTTACTGAATAATTGGAGTATTTGAAAGCGTTTGACAAGTGGAGATGGTGTTTTGTGAATTAACACTTATTTGTTTTAGAAATGTTTGCATATGTGCTATCAGTAATGCAGGGATAGCTGATATGCACCTCCATCCGGAAGTGCCAGTTACGGATACTGCCCGTAATTTGAGTTTGGAATCTAAACTGTCCACTGCAGCTACTTTACAGGATCAGCTGTGGAGAAAGGGTTGAGCTACTTCTCTGGCCTTGTGTGTATGCATTTGTTTACTAAACCATTACTATTTCGTTCCCCCTTTTCCCTCCGGTGTGCAAAATTAACTCCATTGGGGGTCAGAAGGACCAACAAATGAAGAAAAAAATAACTGCCACTGGTTGAATTGTCAATGGCAACTGACCAGCCGAGGATCCATCAGCTTTAAAAAAGCCACTAAATACACTGGCAGGGCAGGTCAGGTTCCATGCTGTTTCTGTTGATGACTTTAAAGAAGAGTAGCTTGTCCACCATAAATCAAACTGTTGGGTGTTGGAAGAAAAAATTTCGGATAATGGGTGAAGATTATTTTACCTTCTGAATTTGATCTGAAGTTACAAGCAGCCAAATCACCGTAACGGTTAGTACTGTCCATCTTTAATGCATTAATTTTGACTCCTAAATAGGTGCTTCCGTACTATTGTCCAGTGACCCTTATTTTGAGGGTCACATATTGCATGTCCTGTCTCTCGATATTTGCACCCACATGTCTTCTAGACTAACAGCTTTGTAAACGAGAGACACTCTTAGTCATCATATGCTTTACTTAGCAGCAGTGGCGTAAGTTGTAGGGGCAATGGGGTCAAATTGCCCCGGGCGGCACCTTGGGGGCGCCTTGTCCGCCTTCTGGAAATCTGCCTGAGCTACACAATATCAGTAGGATGACTTTACGGCAAATAAAATGTTCCTACATACTGTAAGTGAACCATGTCTGCTCAGGACAAGCTACAGGGGAGGGGGCCTTCGAATGCCTCTTGGCCCGGGAGCCACAACTGAAGTTACGTTGGTATTTTAGGGCTCATCAACTGTAATAGTCACTAGATCCCCGTCCACTGCGTAGTTCAAATGCAGTTTGTACAGACCCTACGGTGTTACGACGATTATTAGGGTATTAGCTGTGCCCAGTGTTCCCAAGCGGTGACGTCCCGGAGAAGATAAGAGAGACTAGATTGAGGTGGTATTGGGATGTGATGAGAAGAGGGGAGGAGGAGCTGGTTAGGTCCATCGCAGGGGTTCAGGTTATTGGAAGCACTCGGGGCAGGGAAAAGCCTAAGCAGACGTGGGACCAGGAAGTAGGAAGGGATATGACAGTGTGGGGTGGATGAGAACCTGGTGGGTGATAAACTGGAATGGAGGGCCATAACCCCAAGACTTGATTGTGCCACAGGTTGTATAAGTGTATGAGGATGATGATGATGGTGGTAATGAGATTGCCCATGCGTCTCAGTGAGACAAAAGTGGATTAGTGGTGATGATCATGATGATAATAATAATAATAATGTCCCTAAAGTGAATTGTTGTTATTGTTTGTTGGTGTTTAAGGGCCCTTCAACTACAAAGTTCATTAGAACCCCGTCCACAACGTAGTTCTTATGCAGAAACTGCACAGACACTCAGGCCTGAGACATTACACTAATGCGACGATTTTGGGTATTAGCAGTACCCAGTTTTTCCAAGCAGCCACCCATGTCAGTACTAGCTGGGGTTACGCTGCTTAACTTCAGTGATCAGACGAGAACTGATGTGTCCAACGCAATTCGCCGTTCCCTCCTATAGTTAAGGACTCCGGCGGAAGAGGTTCAAGTCTCCATTTCAGTTATGGCCTTTGATATTATTAGTGCATCACTGGTCATCATTCTACTCATGCTTAACTATAAAAGTGAGACGAGATCGTTAAATAACGAATTATTGTAATGAGATGGTAATTTGGTTGGAATTAAATTGGAGACGATTTAATCGATTACATGTTATTGGGATTTTTTAAACAAATTAATTAAAGCTGAATTGAAGATGTGGTTAATACGTCGCTCCTGTTGAACGATGCCATCATCTGCGTTACCGGAATTATGCTTTTTTACGCTCTTGGAGCTAACAGAGCCTACTAGCACCATCTAGCGGAAGATAGAGCAAAGAAACTTGACGTTCTTGATGTGCGTCAGTTATTTGATGAGAAAAACGATGCTGAAATGTTACAGTGAGATGTAATGAGGGACGACCACCTTTCATGATGCTGATAGGTGTTGAGGGTTGCTCATTGGATACACCAGTTCTCGTCTGATCACTGAAGTTAAGCAACGCAACCCCAGTTAGTACTGACATGGGTGGTCGCTCGGGAAAGCTGGATACTGCTAATACCCAATAATCGCCGCATTAGTGTAGTGTCTCTGCAGTCTATGCATTAGAACTATACAGTGGACGGGTCTCTAATGACCTTGCAGTTGATGGGACCTTAAACAACAACAAACAAACCCAACTAGTACTAGCATGGGTGCCCACTTGTGAGCGCTGGGTACTATTAATACCCCAAAATCGTCGTAGCAGTGTAGTGTCTGTGCAGACTCTGCATTAGAATTACGCGGTAGATGGGGCTTTAATGACCTACTTTCCTGTTGGAAAGGAACGCTGTGTGCAAGTCTTCCGGCAGCTGTCCTGACGTTGATGAGTATGATCCCCGTTTGCGAAAAGCGACTACATGGATACATTTTTCAGGCACGCAGAGAAACCGCGTCGGTGCCTCGAAAGTACCATGCTTGACTCGTAGGTTTGTAGTTGCAGGTTCCATGCTGTTCGACGTTGGTGGGTGTGAGAGCTGTGGGAAGGCTGTGGTTCCTTAAAGTTTGTACGATGTACACACTAGGCAGGGATACTCGTAGTGCTAAAGGTGGACTGGCCGTGGTGTCAGGGAGCGGCGAATCGCGTTGGACACACGAATTCTCGTCTGATCACTGAAGTTAAGCAGCGCAACCCCAGCTAGTACTGACATGGGTGGCCGCTTGGGCAAACTGGGTACTGCTAATACCCAAAAATCGTCACATTAGTGTAGTGTCTGTGCAGTCTCTGCATAAGAACTATACTGTGGGCTCTAATGACCTTTGTAGTTGAAGGGCCGTAAAACACCAACAAAACAAGCCTGCCTCTCCCTTCCGGCGTAGTTAAGTTACCTCCAGCCGTTCCGCCCAAACTTAGGTGTAGAAAATAGCCCTTCCTGCCCTCGCTGATGTCAGTTGATAGCCTTCAGAGCTAAGAAGCAGACATTAAATACTGTTGTCCTGCAAACGAGTGGTGTGCATTCATTTCCTTTTACCCGATTTCAGTTTCAGTCAGGGACGTAACTTCTGAAGTTAAGCAACGCAACCCCAGTTAGTACTAACATGTGTGGCCGCTTGGGAAAACTGGGTACCGCTAGTATCCAAAAATCGTCGCATTGGTGTAATGTCTGTGCAGTCTCTACATCAGAACTACCCAGTGGACGGGGCTCTAATGACCTCGTAGTTGAAGGGCCCTAAAACACCAACAAACAACAGTTCGAAGTGCGCGCCCCCCTCCCCTTGTTGCTTGTCCTGAACATGTATGGTACACGTATGTAGGCACTTTTTGTTTGCCGAAAAGTCGTCGTACAAACATTGTGCAGAGCGGTGGCTGATTTCCAGAAGGCGGACAAGGTCCCCTCAAGGTGGCGCTTTGTCCGGCGCCCGGGTCAATTTGACCCCATTGCCCCTCCAAGTTATGCCACAGATTTCAGTGTAAGGAAAGGGAACCTTCATTTGTTTTTATTAATAAATAGGGTGTCGTTTTCCTTCCCTACCTGATAGTTGAAGTAAATTTGCCAGCGAATAATCCTTTTTTCCTCTTTTCCAGGTGTGTTTTAATTATTAAACCTGTAATTGTACTCTTGGTTGTTGGCTTCTTTGCCCCCCTCCCCAAATATTGGTTTGTGGAAGGGTCAGTGTACAAAAGATTGAAAGTGGATTAATCGGCAGCCTTTAACTATGATTGTGACGTAATGACCACAGTGTTTCAATATGCTTGATAGTAATGGAATGACCAGCTTCAAGGAAAAGTCGTTTTTAGCTGATTAAAAAGTGACCACAGTGTCTAATCAAAGAAAAAAAAATTCGATATGAATATTAGTGAAGGTTCGGTCGGCCTTGGGCACAGAAATTAGTCAATTGATTGTAGTCACGCAAATTTTACGCCATGAAAGGTGTCCGGTTAATGGAATTTACCACCTTCCACTGTTGTCGACGAGAGACCTAACAGGTTGTTTGTGGTACAAGCAAAAAGTTGGCGGATAGTAATAAAAAGTGCTCTTTGCCCCGCTTGTCAAGGACCGGACACTTTCTGACCAAGTCGTTCAGTTGACCGACCCGACCTCCTGTGCAGACTCTTGCCTTTTCGCCTTGTACTGTCTGTGGTTCGGTTGGTATCTTATTCATTTCCTTAACTCGTGTTTCCTGGTTCAATTCTGATCGAGGAAGGGGGGGGGGTTGTTTTTACAAGGGAGAGAAGAAACTTGGAAGGGTTGGTTTTCTTCATGGGCCCTTTGTATTGTGGACGATGGAACGCGTTTTCTGTGTATTGAGATGGTTGTGGTTCGTACCTTTATCCTGCCTGAGGCAAGGTTGGGCATGCGGGTCCATTGAACATGCTGTGACTGGGGGCACTCTAGCCAGGCGTCTGGAACCCCCAGGAATATTGACTGGTTGTGGTTCTAGACCTAGTAGGGGTTATAATGGTAGCGGCGAGTTGCGTTGGACACACCAGTTTTCGTCTGATCACTGAAGTTAAGCAACGCAACCCCAGTTATAACTGACATGGGTGGCAGCTTGGGAAAACTAGTATGCAGTCCCTGCATCAGAACTACACAGTGGACGGGGCTCTAATGACCTTGTAGTTGAAGGGCCCTAAAACACCAACAAACAACAGGGATTATAATTGAAGATGGTATGTGGTCTTGAAACTTTCCTCCCGGCGTCAGTTATTAGCCTTTGAGGTTCAGAGGTCGACATTAAACTAATCGGTAGCCCATTTAATTGGTAATTTGCCCGTTGATTCGCGATGGATTGGACCCATCCCCATCATGTAAAAAAAGTGTAGATTGGCAGCATTTCCCGTGGAACCGCCTGTACGCACTGAGTGTCGGACTCCCGACTAATACACCGATCATTCTCTCCTGGGCTCTAATCCGGCACCGTTTGACTCATTAATTCTGGCTGGGCCCTTTCTTGTTTCCTTGGGTCTTCACCGGGAACAAGGAACGGTATGTTGCACATTGCGGAAATAGCGAGCATATGCCTTCGGTGGTCGGCTTCGTGTATCTCTTGTTTTAAGACTGGCTCTGGGACAAAAATGTTATTTGGCTGTTTTAGAATTATAATTCGGAAGGTGTCTCGAATGTTCTTGGAGATTAACCAAATATTTTGGCAACTTTAAGCTCCTCTTTTTTGCTGATGTCTTACCTCACGGCACTTTTTCATCTCGGCAGAATGGGAGGAGTAAGTTTCATCAATAATCAAATGCTCATAACAAAATTTAGTAGAACTAATTCGAGAGATAATCCAGTTAACCCTTTTCAGGTGTGTTAGTTTCGGTCGTTTGTGTTTTTTTTTATAGTCCTACTTTCCTTTCTGTAATCCTACACCCATTTTTTGCCTGTAACAGAGAAATAGACAGGTGGATTTGAGCATTTGGAACATTGGAGTCGTAGTGACTTGAATGCGAGACCAGTTTGATAAGGACAAGGGCCTGTACCCAGAACTCGGGCCACTGAAATTCTGCCACTGCATAATGTATGCTGTGGGATCTTTGGGAATGTAAGAGGGTGCAAAACGGAAGCGGCGAACACACCAGTTCTCGTCTGATCACTGAAGTTAAGCAGCGCAACCCCAGCTAGCAGTGGCGTCGCTAGGGTTGGCATCACCCGGTGCGGTGACACCATGGTGTCACCCTCCCTCTCCCGAAAAAAGCCGGGAGCGGCGAGTTGCGTTGGACACACCAGTTCTCGTCTGATCACTGAAGTTAAGCAACGCAAGCCCAGTAAGTACTGACATGGGTGGTCGCTCGGGAAAGCTGGGTACTGCTAATACCCAATAATCGT
>JAAFCE010009109.1:15307963-15326814 GCA_013389805.1 Trigoniulus corallinus
GGGTGGTCGCTCGGGAAAGCTGGGTACTGCTAATACCCAATAATCGTAGCATTAGTGTAGTGTCTGTGCAGACTATGCACTAGAACTATGCAGTGGACGGGTCTCTAATGACCTTGTAGTTGACGGGACCTTAAACACCAACAAACCAAACCGAAAGAAGCCGCTTCTTCTGCTTTGGTGTCACCCCATTTCTCATGGTGCGAGTGGTGTCAACCGGTGCGGCCTACACTCCCCTAGTGACGCCACTGCCAGCTATTACTGACATGCGTAGCCGCTTGGAAAAACTGGGTACCGCTAGTACCCAAAAATCGTCGCATTAGTGTAGTGTCTGTGCAGTTTCTGCATCACAACTATACAGTGGACGGGGCTCTAATGACCACGTAGTTGAAGGGCCCTAACACACCAACAAACAACAACAACTAAGGGTGCAAAAGAAATGTTTCCAAATTCTTGTTAAGGCCTTGTTAGTAATTGAGAAATTGCATTTAAAACCCAATTGCATTACAGGTCATCCAGTGTCCCACATGATTGATTAAAATTTGAGATAAAAATTTCTAGTAAACTGGACCTTCAAAATGGGACCGACCAGTTGGTTTCTGACAGGAGGGAAGAAGAAATGAAAATGGGGGGGGGGATTGGGTGGAGGATGCGAGAGGGGCATTGGCCACTGAATACGGTAGTGTTTGGCACGCATGCGTGGCATGCAGCTATTGATGTAAGACAAATTTAATTTCTCCTAGTACATGTGGGCCAGCGGAGACATTAATCTTTCACTATACATCTCATCAGATTGCAGCCCCTACCCCCCCCGTCCCCTTAAAAATTTATTATTATTATTAAAATGATATAAAAACTTGTGTTAAATCTTCTCGTCCGTCCTCCAGTCACTCGCCTCCTCATCGTCATTCTCCTATAACGCATGCTCTTAATTAATCTAACACTTCTGGAGCGTCAAGGAAAACTTGCACCCCTTTAGTGAGCGGAAGACGTTGACTGGTCAAGTCTGAAATCACGTGTGAAATCACATGCATTTTGATGGGAACAAATTATTTCAATTATAAAATGTAATTTATAAAAAAAAAATAGTTGATTCAGCCTAGGGCTACTGCTGTTGGATGTGGGGTGGAGTTTTCAGGAGTATGGTTTGAAAGGACGGTAGGAGGAACTAGAGAGAAGTGAGGTGGCAGGGAGAGAAGAAGAAGGAGAACAAGAGGGGCGACTCCTATCTAGAAAAACAAGAGAAGGGTAGAGGTGGCGGTGGTAGGACACCTCTGTTATTGTTGTTGTTTTTGGTAGTGCTGCTGATGATGATGGTTCTTATTCAGTGCTGAGAACCTCATTGCCAGGCCTCGAGGTCATGACTTCAGGAATCCTTGATGAAAACTTAGCCTGCGGGACAGCCGCACCACGACTCCCTACTCCTCTCCTCCTTTTCGGATGCCAAGTCACGTGATGGGTATAAGAAGCTGGAGCGCCAGCTCCTCCTTTTGAATAATCTGTTCGCCTCGTCTGTCTGCGTGCTTCTGCCTGGCTGCCCCGCCCGATTTCACTGGCCTCTGTTGGGTGGCGAGCCGAGAGAGTTCCTTGTATATTTTTGGACTATTTCAGACAGAGCGTCAGGTGATAGAAAAAGAAGGCATGGCGTGTGTGACGTCACTGTGCTGTCCACCATCATCTGACCTGTCTATCAAAATGGGGAAACTTTGTTAACTTCTTAACGTACATGTTTAGTCGTGTAAGAGAATAGGTGTTTTCATCTTCAGTCTTGAAGAGGTTGAAATTGCATCTGTTAAGAGCCAAAAGAGAGAGGGGAGGTGAGAGGTGTACTCGTGGTGAGGGGTATTTTGTGATGTGTTTGTGTGCTAGGGGCAGTTTTTTTTCGGTTCTTTGCTCGGGACATAGCATCTTTCTCTATTATTATTAATCCCTCCTCCACCTGTCTTTTTCCTTCGTTCCTCTTTGTTTCTCACCTCTCCTCTCTATCTCACTACTTCCCTCCTCTCCTACCCCTCCCATCCTACTCCTGCCTCCCACTGTAAAGCCCGCCTTGAGGGAAAGGTTGGGTCTGTGGAGTGACCAGTTGGGATGCTGCTGGCAGCAGTTTTTGGTCCACTTTCGTTGAATGGGTGAGTTAGAGGTGGCGGTGCAGTAACCGGCGCAGCCTCACTTGACTCAACGTTGCCTCTACTTGCTCCAAATTATTTGGCTGGCCATTTTAGGCAGATGCATACGTAGCGCACCCCAACCTCTGATGGGTGCTTGCTTTACCTTTCACTTCCGTTGTTTTTTTCCCCTCTTTCGTCGCGTGTGAACGCTAGCAGTAGCAGTGCATCAGCAGTCAGTTACCATAACCTTGCCACTCAGAGTAGCATTTCGTCTTACCTCTGATGGACATAGCAGTGGGGAAATGAAAGGATTTTGTTTTCGTCATTTTTTTTTTGTAAATATTCTGATGTGCACAGTTAAGAACTAGTTTGCCTGTCAAATCGCGTTAAGCACGTTTGGCCATCATTTGGAGAGATCCGCACGACTCCTCTTCCTTACCATCATCCACTTCAAAGGATTTTTCTTGTCTCTGCGCCTGGATATACACTCTGTGCCCCAAGACTGTCCATGGTTTTTGGTCTTCTTCCGTTGGCTAAGTTTTGTTAAGGGCTGTGGCGTACCGTGCTTGGGTTAATATTCTATTGCGGAAGTCGTCATCATGGATACTTGAGCTTCTGGAAGTGATTCTGCACTGGGTTTTTTTCCTTCCGCTACTGCGGTCATTGCAGTCCATCACCCCATTTTCCGCTGTCCTGGCGGAAAGTCTCTGATCCCAACAAGATTCCCTCTCTCTCTGCTGGTCAGTAGGCAGCAGGTTGTGTACATGAGTGCGTGGTTGGGAACTTTTGAAATAGTTGCAGGCAAGTGTTTTGCTTGTCTACACATCGGACATTCTGTGGTGAACTATATTGATGGACTACCTGTGGATTTTGGTTACCCAAGTGTGCTTCTGTGGACACCTTAAAATTTGTGAAAGTAGCCTTTAACACCTGTTGTTGAAAGCTGTTGGAGTGTCTAGTGTAGAGTTAGTGGTCCGACACAGATTGGTTTTCTGGAATTGGCTAACACGAGGACAACACAGAGAGGGTGTGGTTGCTAGAAAGGAAGACGAGCTAAAGGGAGGTAGCATTCCTCCCTTGGCAGGGTGACCCAACCCATCATCTTCCCTTGATTGTGGTGTGTGGTGAAGTGGTTGGCAAATTTAAGGATTTTTAATTTCTCCATGCAACAAATAGCTGCAACTCTCGTCATGGTAAGAGATCCTATTTTGATAATTTTGATTATTAATTCTCATCATGTCGACTTTGATTGTTATTAATAGATGTTAAGCGTTGTTTACCTCCACCCCCGTCATCCTCTTGCATTTCACTCCCCCTCCACCCACTCATCACAGGTATAAGATGCTGTCCTTCGCCTTACTATTTCACTCCTTCATCATAACCGTTAATACTCTTTTGTTTGACATGTCTTCTACTTGATCAGTATCAGTTTAGAGCAAAAAAAAAAGACGTTATGAAAAGTTTGACCCCTTTGAACTGTGTTCAAGTTATGGGGGTGGGACACACTCTTTAGCTCTCTGAAGAGTGGTTCTGATGACTTTTGATGAGCCTGCGTGTTAACGGAGTTGTTACTGTACTGACGATAGCTAACTCATTTACCTGTCAGTATTTTCTGACGGGACCAATGGGATAATTCGGTGAAACGTCTCGTCTAGAAGCTGCGCTTATTCTGGCTCTCTGATTTGGAAGTGCAGTTGCCGGCCCCCCCCCTTCCTTCCTTCTTCCCCATCACCACACTGTACTAAGAAATGGCGATAATGTGGCCGGAATATAACCCATCGTTGGGTTGTTTGTCGTACCTCAAGTTCTCGTTACTGTACTCTTTTCATCAAATTAGAACTTTCAAAACTCTGTTTGCGGGAAAGTCGAAAAGAAGCGAAATTCTCGATACTAGTGTAACGAGTTGACCAACTGTTGATAAACATTCCGTTTATAATTGCACCTTGCTCTTGAATCCCAATGCCCGTTTATTGCCAACAATCGATGGACTGTTGGCAAACATTTCTCATACTTTTGTGCTTAACGATCAAATGTTGAAAAAGCATTTCGTCAATTTAGGACTTTAACAACTCAGCAACGTGGCCCCCGTACAGTAAAACCTCTCTAAAACGGAACGTGAATTTTCCCGTATTTTTCCCCGTTTTCACAGGTTTCCGTTTTAAAAAGGGTTCTGTTAGTCCGGGTTTCCGGTTTAAGAAGGTTTTACTGTATTTTTGGCTTAAGTGTTGACGCACGGACCATTTACCTGTGTCGTATTTTTGGTAAACGAAAGGATCTTGACAGGAGGGCCTGTTTAAGAAGTGTTTCCTTTTGTCATCACATTTGGATGGATTAGTATACAGATATTGTTTTCAACAGTTTGAAACAAACATAAATAATGTATATGGTGTGTAGAGCCGATTAGAGAAAATGGATTGAGATGGTATGGGCAATTTTGAGGAGAAGAGGGGGAGCAGGTTAGGTCCATCCAAGTCTTCAGCTGCAGCCGGGGTAGAAAAAAAAGGTATGACGGACTGTTCAGCTGGGTGAATGGGAGCCTAGTAAGGAATGGGGAATGGAAAGCCAGACTCGGCCCTGAGATAGGAGAAAGATGATTTGCTGCTCTGCCCTGAAGAATCTCTATCAGACCTTCCTCTGCATACTTGGATATGCAACAGCTATTTTGTTCTGGTATTCTAAAACGACCATATTTTTAAAAGGGCCATTTTCTGTCAAATTTATTTATAAAGACATATTTGTTTTAGGTTTTAAGACTCGCCTCTGTTGTGCAGTGGGTAGTGTGCTCGGTAACTGCGTCTAGTGGTTCTAGGACCAACGTGGGTTGACTTTTTTTCGGGTAAGGGAGAGGCCCCAAGTGCGCCCACCTTCGGATTACAAGTACAACCGAGGTCCCGTGAGGTGTACGATGGCATTTGCCTGTCGAAGAAAGGAGCGGCAAATTGAGTTGGACACACCAGTTCTCGTTTGATCACTGAAGTTAAGCAGCGCAACCCCAGCTAGTACTGACATGGGTGGCCGCTTGGGAAAACTGGGCACTGCTAATACCCAAAAATCGTCGCATTAGTGTAGTGTCTCTGCAGTCTCTGCATAAGAACTATGCTGTGGACGGGGCTCTAATGACCTTTGTAGTTGAAGGGCCCTAAAACACCAACAAGCAACAACAACAACCCGTCAAAGAACCCTCTCTACTATGCAACGGGTAGATAGGGCAAAATGCCCAGTTGTAGGAGCGCGCACCCTGGCGTCGGTGGAGTCCCCAACGAACAGTAGACCGACGATGAATAAACATAGTTGTTTCAGCTTTGGTCGGCAGCCGGCTGTGGAAAAATGCCGTCCAGGTTATCACCCAGTCTCCATTGAGAGGGACAAGATGCGTATCCGACTCTGCCATAGGCGGGAAAGGGGTTTAAAGGTTATTTAATGTTTTAAATTCCCCGTTAAATGCTATTATCATACGCGGAAAATCGGCTAGTGTGTATAATTGTATGTAATGAGATACGCATGGGCAGCCTTTTATTAAATTTTGCTTGTGGCTGTTGGCTAACGAATAACTTGATTAACTGCTGCGGGACAAGTGGTCCTCCTCGTCGTCGGTCCTCTTCTTCCTTGTGTTTAGTCGCCCATTTCTTTACCAACAACGTTGAATTTTCAATGACATTATCATGATAATTGACCACCTAATTTGACATCTTCTAATTTATGCAAGCGTCGGTTTGCATTAACGTGTTTTAACTACCAATGGGTCAAGGCACGTTCTGTGGTTATAATCCTAAAAAGTGTGCCCCTCAAGCCATTTATATCTCCGTTTCAAACTTGGAAGTTGGGACTATCGGTCGGGGGACATACAACCCAAGAGACCACAGTGTGACATAGCATCGATCAGGCAACTTTGGTAGCCGAATTGATAGAGTGCGATTACCGTTTGGACTGTGGAAGAAAGCACGGCGAGCGGCGAATTGCGTTGGACACACCAGTTCTCGTCTAATCCCTGAAGTTAAACAACGCAACCCCAGCTAGTACTGACATGGGTGGTCGCTTGGGAAAATTGGGTACCGCTAGTATCCAAAAAATCGTCGCTTTCTGGATTCGTTTTAATGGGTTGGGGAGTTAGCCAAGCAGCCGTAACAGGATGAATCCTTAGGAGGCTGCTCGCGGGATATGAGGAGGTAGGTATTGGACATAGGAGAGGGGAACTTTGCAGCACCCAACGTTCTTTACCAACCACCGATGTTGGTACTAACGTGGGCTTGCGCTGCCTAACTTCAGTGATCTCACGAGAACTGGTGTGTCCAACACAACCTGGCTGCAGCATTCCTGTAGTGTCTGTGCAATCTCTGCATAAGAACTACACTTTGGACGGGGCTCTAATGACCTTTAGTTGAAGGGCCCTAAAACACCAACAAACAACAACAAACCAACCGGCCCATGAAGGAATCCTCAGCACCCCAAATTGGACGTAATCTTACCAACTAAAAGGAAGGAGCGGCGTATTGCGTTGGACACACCAGTTCTTGTCTGATCACTGAAGTTAAGCAACGCAACCCCAACTGACAGCAGCGGCCTCTTGGGAAAACTGGGTACCACTACGCAGTGCACGGTGCTCTAATGACCTTGTAATTGAGAGGCCCTAAAACACCAACGAATGAACCAGCTAAAAGGACCTTCACTTTGTAGATTTGTGAATTTCCTAATTTGTGTAGTATGTGCCTTCCCAGGCTATTTCAGCGGTTCATAATTTGACACGGGCTTGTCCGTTAAAAGCCTTACAGTCCTCTTTAGAACTAGTGGGCGCATTAGGGTTCAGCATTATCCGTAACCCTTCTCCCGCTTATCGGTTGACAGTACTTTTATCATCGGCGTATTTTTCTTATTTGGGGCATTTCTCCTCAAATGACACCATAGGGCGAACACTTACCTGTGGAGATTTTGCCGAACATAAATAGTTTATCCCATGTAGTAAAGGTTCTTGTACGTGGCAGAGAAATTGGGCACAGCGGGCCACTTCCCATTCGACGGAATCTGGAGGTCTCTCGTCCGAAACAAGTAGTTGCCATCCTCATGCTGGGGCATTCGTGTGATTTCTTCTGGAGAAGGAGGGAACTCAATTTCCTAAACCTGTAATATCCGAAAATAACATCCTGGAATAATTTAACCATTCAGAAGGGTACCCAAGAGGATCCGTAGCTTGTTTGAAATGCCCCAAATTCCTTTATCCACGAGATTAAAACATTATATACTCGTAAGTCCACCTTGCCGGCAACATATTTGAAAGGTGCCAAGAATATGGAATTTGGGCGTTGAAATCCTGTTAACGGCCCTAATGGATGCCTTATGCGTCTGTCTGTCTCTTGGGAATCCTTCATCATAGTTTATCCGAAATTAAGTCGAATCTAGGTCACCGAGTTAAGCCCCGGCAATTTAACTGAAAGGACGGTTTTCGAGATGACCAGTTTGTTTCGTGAATATATCGACTGTCTTAGGAGTCTTCTTAGGTCACTTGGTGAGAAGAATTGGAGGAATTAAAATGTTTTAATGGGACCCTTACTGATTTATGACATCTAAAAGTTGCAGGCTCCGAACGGTCAGGTTGGCGACTAATTTTTTTATGTACTACTTTTACTTATACCCCTTTCTGCCGGGACAACATTTCACCAATGATTAACAATCAAATGCCCCTTTGACATACCGCCATCGATCTGAGCGGTTGCTAAGGTCCAAGCTTCTTGAACCAGTAGAGATCATGTTGCGATTGAAGTATATACCCTATTATAGGTGCCCCCCCCCACTCACCTTTCATTTACTGCGGAGATAATCTGTCCTCGGCCTTGGGGCAGCCCTCCTTGTTGGCTCTTTGATAACATGCTTGGGAATCTGCTACCGCTGATTTGACTCTGGCCTAGGTGGGTGACTTCTTCGGCTGAATGGCGCAGAGTTAGAGTAGTAAGTGACCTGTGCGTCCGCGGACACGGGCCCTTAAGTTTCATAGCCTGTGTTGGGGTAAATACGCGCTGGTGAATGAATTTGCCCCCCCCCCCCTCCTCGATGGGAATAATAGGTCCACGTTAAAATACAGTAAGTTAGGATTCAGCATTATTTCGGCAACCGGCCGCGTAAGTTATCTTCTAATTAATCACCAGCTTATTACCGGTTCCGATGGGAAAATTGGTTATCCGGCCTTCCGCAGTAGAAAGGTCAGAGTTAAATAAGTAAGCGATTAACAGCAAAAACTCGACCGCTTGGCGGACCTGCATCATTTCCAACCGGAAAAGGTAATTATATGTCGTCATATGGTACCTGAGTTGACCCGCCGCGGTGGATGGCACGCTCAATAACTGCACCTGTAGTTCTAGGTTCCATACTCGGCCGAGGTGAGAGAGAGAGAGAGAGGCCCCGAGTGGGCCTTCTTTCCGATGAGAAGTAAAACCGAGGTCCCGTGTGGTGTACGATGGCATTTGCACGTAAAAGAACCCTCTCTACTATGCAACGGGTAGAGGAGGCAAAATATCGAGGTGTAGGAGCTCGCCCCCTCCCTGGCGTCGGTGAAATGCCCCAACGAACAGTATACCGACAATAAATAAGCATAGGGGTTGCAACTTTGGTCGGCAACGGCTGTGGAAAACACTGTCCAAATATATCGCCCTTGGGTTCATTCCGAAGAACAAGATAGGCACCCGACCCTGCCATAGGCGGGAAAAGGGTTAGGAGTTGCTTTTGCGTTTGGCACCTGAATTACTACTAGCTGCCAAGGGCGTAAAAGGCGGCTGAAGAGTTTTTGACGGTAGCCAGTCATCATCATCATACCGTTATCAGGGTCGTCATATCATCATATCGTTACCGGCTCAGGTCCCCACCAGGCCCCTGTCCACCCCACACACTAAGTTACCATATCCTCCTTACGCACAACCTGCTCCCACGTCTGCTTTGCTCTTTCCCTACCCAGGGTACTTCCGACCACCTCCTTCCCTCTTCCGAGCTCCTCCTTTCTTCTTCCCTTTACATGTCCATACCACCTCAGCCTATTCTCCCTTATTTTTTTCCGTGATGTCCCCCACCCCCAAGCTACCTCTAAGGCAAGGCGCAAAATGAGGCCGCAGGGTGACGCAGCGTAACGCAGCCCTGCGAAATTCTGCTAGCAGGCAATCACTGTTACGTTGAAAGCCATTTTAGTTGACGCAAATTGCAAACCAGTATGTTGAAAAACTGCGATTCAATGTGTGGTTATTGCCTGCTAGCAGAATTTCGCAGGGCTGCGTTACGCTGCGTCACCCTGCGGCCTCATTTTGCGCCTTGCCTAATACACTCCGCTCATGTACTGCAGCTTTTGCATCTCGGCTACTTGCATTCTGTTTACGTGGCTCTTTCGCACTGCCCAACACCCTGTAAAACTTCCCTTTCAACTTGATTGGGGCCCTCCTATCACACGGGACTCCACTTGCCCGTCTCCACTTCAACCGTCCCCCATTGATTCTAAGGGTCACATCCGAATCTATCTCCCCATTGTTCTGGAATCCTAAGTACTTTACCTCTTGCACCTTGGTCACCAGTTCACCCCAGATTCGGACTTCTTCATGTTCATTTTTAGGCCTCCCTCTGCTTCCTGTCCTACCTCCGCTTGTGTGAAAGCGGAAGCAGAAGTGAAAGAAATGCCGTTTGGTTAATTAGTTCACTAACCAATCTGCAGTCCAATTGTGGCGTTCGAAGGTTCGCTGCTGACCAAGATTAGTGCTTTTTTATTTTTTAAAATTAGGACCTTAAATGCACCTTTGGTCCTGTAGAGAGAGAGGTACGTAATACCGCTGTGATTATATGCCAGACGTCCTCTGCCCTTTTACAAGCCCAAACAACCCAATCGTGTAGAATGCGGATTTGTCGAATGAGTGTTGAGTAAGTTGAGGTGCTGAAACTCCAGTATTTGATCAAAGGCAACAGGGCCATCCATGGTATAGGGGGCGGAGACCTACCTCTCTGGACTAATCACTGAAACTGCCTCCCAATTATTTTGTAATCAAACACGGTGGGGTTTAGGAACCCGAATTAAATATGACATTTTAGTACCCCTTAGTCCTAAAGGCAATAAACTCTCTTGCAGGGTCATGGCCATTCCGTTCCAAGCTCCAAATTTGAAACGACGTGGTGTCATTCAAACGTGTCCGGGTAGGGCTCGCCAAAGGGCATTTTACTAGTGATTGCTGGTAGGAGAAAGGTGTCTCAACGACCCAATAGATGGCGTCGTCGTCCGCCATGTCAAAAATGATGGGGATCATCTTTAGGTGTCCGTTATACGTGGATGATGGAATGCTACGAGCAGCAGAGGGTAGTTGTTAACAAATGAATGGATGATGGTATGCTCGTCTTAAGGTCAGAGGTCAAGATCATTCTCTCTTTCTTCCAAAACCGCTAGTAGTGAAGGTATATTAATTACCCCCTTTCCACGTATTGCATATACTTAATTATTGTCTTTTGTTTTTGTGGACTTTGGCGTAGTTTTCCGTGACCTGCGATAGTTGACCTATCCAACAACATCACAGGCTCGGAGGACGTTCCCTAATAATGCCAGGTGGAATTGTAGTACGTTCTGTCAAATTCAAATTGGAATCAAAGTCGTGGCCCCATGTGGTGTGTACGATGTCACCTGCGCTTAAAAAGAACCCCTCTTGCATCAAACATGTCGATAATCAAATTTTCCAGATGTAGAAGCTCGCCCCCCCCCCCCTCGCGTCGGTAGCAGGAAAGCGCCCCAATGAAGAAAAATTGGCTGACGAGAAATAAGCATTAGGTTGGCAGCCGTGGTTCCCGATGAGACTCAAATGGGCACCCAACCCTGCTATAGGCGGACATAGGGTTAGTGATGAGGATTGAGACTTCTCATGGGTGCGACCTTTCGCGCGTTGTAATTTTGATGCTCGCTCGTTCAGGTGCAAAATTTATTTCTGTTTTATTAAGAGCGGTCTACTTATCTCAGTAACCTGGAATTGAACTCGGGCTACTCTTCATGCTACATTTCGGGCTACATTCTCCCAAACAGAAGCCATCGACCTAGGTCAGGCTCGAATCTTCAACCATAAGTCGTTGCATGCTACCACTGAGCCACTGCGACGTTCCCGTAGTTCACGGCAGGTGCGTTTTAGGTCTGTGCTCCTTGTCGGAGAAAGACCTACCTACTTCAGTCAAGGGTCCTGACTGTTCTTTTCCTAATTTGCGTAATACTACGCAACAGCTAGATCGGCAACATTTCAGGTGAAGGAGCTCGATGGAGTGCCCCAACGAACAGTAGGCCGACGATAAATTCGAATCGGGGTTGCAGCTTAGGCCGGCAGACGGCTGCGTAAAAATCCCGTGCAACAGATCGATTTTGTTTCGTTTCGTTCGTGTTTTAGGACCCTTCAGCTACAATGGTCATTAGAGTCCCGTCCACTGTTGCGTTGCGTTGGACACACCAGTTCTCGTTAGATCACTGAAGTTAAGCAGCGCAAGCCCACGTTAGTACCAACATGGGTAGTTGGTAAAGAATGTTTGGTGCTGCAAATTGCCCCTCTCCTACATCCTTGACACCTATCTTCTCATCTCCTCCGAGCAGCCTCCTAAGGGTTCGGCCTGTTATGGCTGCTTGGCTTAGCCCCCACCCTGTTATTGTAACATAACCACGTAGTTCTAATGCATCGTCTGCTCAGACACTACGCTGTTGCGGCGATTTTGGGGTATTAACAGTACCCAGTGTTCCCAAGCTGCCACCCATGTTCGTGTTTAAGGTCCCGTCAACTACAAGGTAATTAGAGACCCGTCCACTGCATAGCCCCAATGCATACACTGCACAGACACTACACCAATGCGACGATTATTGGGTATTAGCAGTACCCAGCTTTCCCGAGCGACCACCCATGTCAGTACTAACTGGGCTTGCGTTGCTTAACTTCAGTGATCAGACGAGAACTGGTGTGTCCAACGCAACTCGCCGCTCCCGGGGTTGCGTGGCTGAACTTCGGTGATCCGACGAGAACTGGTGTTTCCATGCCCATCCAGAGAGACAAAGGTGAGTACCCGACCCTGCCATAGTCAGGAAAAGGGTTAGTAGTTGTTTTTGACGATGTCCACGATGTCCGCCCGATACCGCTGATGTCCGCAACGGTATAGGGAGCGGCTTATTGCGTTGGACACACCAGTTTTCGTCTGATAACTGAAGTTAAGCAACTCAACCCCCAGCTATTAGTGACATGAGTGGCCGCTTTGGAAAACTGGGTACACCTGATACCCAAAAATCGTCGCAGTAGTGTAGTGCCTGTTCAGTCCCTGTATTAGAAATACGCAGGGGACGGGGCTCTAATGACCTTGTAGTTGAAGGGCCCTAAAACACCAACGAACCAAACAAGCAGCGGTATCCTGGTGACTGGTTGTTGTTGGGTGACTAAGATACTGGAGTATTTCATTCAGAAGAGTGTTTCATTGAGATTGGTGTGAGAGGAGAGGGTTATATTTTTTTTTGAATTAACCGCTGATTGGCCCATCTTTCTTTCACTCTGTTTTTTACCAATATACCTCTTCGGGTATGCTGACCACGTCGCATGGGTGCGGGCAGACCTCCCACAGACTTTCTTTTCATTCTTTCCAAATGTGAGATGTATGCGCACAAAGCCGGAGAAGAGAGAGATTAGGGTCAGTGTAGTGTGTGTATGAGCGCGTGGATCCATCGACATTCATTGAGATGACCTCATAAACCCAAAGATGATATTATCGAAAAGAAACGAAAAAGCACAAGTGGGTAGGGCCCCTCGTTTTCTGCCTCGTTTCTTGCTTTTTAGATGCTTGTGTCGATTTCTTGGAATAATCATTGGTCTACTACGTCGATTTGAGGTTGCACCAAATATTAAGTAATGGCTAGCGGTCAAATGGTAAGAACAAAAAACACATTAGGGCGAGATGAGGGGGTGGGGGAGCGAGTGGGAGATGGGTTACATGTAGCAGTTCCAAGAAAATATTATAATGGATACTACTTGACTTGTTTTTATATATCGATAAAACTATAAAATCGATGCTATCTGTGAATACACCTATGATCGAAATTTTCGTTTTGCCAATCGGCCTGTCCTCAGACATTACATGCCGAATAGATTCTGAAATGGGACACAGCAGTTCACTTAGGGCATTCTGCGAAATCGGACTATAAATTAGAATGGAACTAGTTGAGGGGTACTAGATCCATGTCGATGATGACGAGAGGTAATGGAAAGGAGTAGGAAGAGGGGGTCAAGCATCGACAGTTGGGGGACTGCTACCTATTTGTTACTGAGTTAGGTTTTCCCGGCAGCCCCGGGATCAGTGGTCCGGACGTTAGGATCTTCAAGTGGGTAATGAAAGTCTTAAGAGATTTAGATCCAGTATGATCCAGTAATAAAATTAGTACGTGGAAGAGGTGACGTTGGTATTTGAAGGGTGCGAGTTCGATTCTGTTTCTTCTTGAGCGAAACACTATGGATAGGGCCCGCTCTGAGGGGGGGGGGCAACCCGGGCATTTGTCTGGGGCGCTATTTTGGCTGTAAGTGTGAGAACAGAGCCCAGCTTCAATGGCGGCAATTTGTCTTTTTGTCCGGGGCGGATAAGTACTAGAGCAGGCGCTGCTGTGGACCGGCCCATCCTTTTGCTTGCCGAGTGGGATGTCTGATAGTTTGTTGGTTCATCAATTTCCTTGCCATCACTCTAGGTTCTAATTATCCTGACCTTCTATTTGTTGGTGGTCCTTTTGAATATCTGACCCTGCCATAGGCAAAGAAGAAAGAGGGGAGTTTTAAACTTGCCCTAGGATGGCATTACGACCACGTAATTCAACATTTTTTTGAAAGATTTCTTCGAGATGACAGACCCATTTTCGACACGATATGACCCTGCCATACACAGGATGAGAATGATGACGTGCTCCACGTGCCCCCAGTTCTCGTCTGATCACTGAAGTTAAGCAGTGTAACCCCAGCTAGTACTGACACGGGTGGCCGCTTAGGAAAACTGGGTACTGCTAATACCCAAAAATCGTCAATTAGTGTAGTCTCTGTCAGTGGCGTCACTAGGGGGTGCGGAGGGTGCGGACCGCACCGGGTGACACCACTCGCACCATGAGAAATGGGGGTGACACCAAAGCAGAAGAAGCGGCGTTTTTCGGGAGAGGGGGTGACACCATGGTGTCACCGCATGGGTTACCGCACCGGGTGACGCCAACCCTAGCGACGCCACTGGTCTCTGTGCAGTCTCTGCATAAGAACTATGCTGTGGACGGGTCTCTAATGACCTTGGCCCTAAAACACCATCAAACAAACCAACAATCCACATGCCCGTTTTCAATTTTCATGAGAGGGATTATGGAGGTACAGCTTTGGACACCTGCATGTGCTCCACAAGGAGGCAATAATAACAACCATGTCTTCGTTGTAGAACGGAGTATTTTTGAGACCTTTTGGCCTTTCTATTGTAGGGTGGGCGAGTGGTTGTAACCCGGAGAGTGAACCCAGCGGGTAAATACGATTTGGAGTGGTGGGGGGGTGACCTTTTCGTGCTAATATGCCATTTGCGTGCTTATTAAATCACGACTCATTAAAGAGCTAATCGTATCAATGACAAATACAAATTAACTTAGGTTTAGTTTGATTGGAGTCTCTGATGGAGGGCTAAACAGTCGGCAACAACTTGTGTAACAAGTGGTTAAAAAGGGTTGTTCACCATTTGTGTGTGTGTGGGGGGGGGAGAGTTTAAGAAAGGATTATCCGAAATGTATATACAAAATGGCGATTATATCTCTGTTGGTGCTGGTGGTGTTTATGATTGACGGTTTTACTGCCATTGTTTTTCAGTTCTTTCAAAATACGCGAACAGTTAGCCCAGGGTAGAAGATTCGGCTTTTATTTGTGTGCGGTTTCATTTTTGCTTGGACCATTTTGAAGGGGTTCGGGAGGGAAATGAAAGCAGAACGGCGGTGGGGGAGGTATAGAGGTTAAGCATGACACGCGCTGCAGCAGCAGTACCAACATTCGAGATGCAAGTGGACTGCTGAAGAGGTGTATGGGACGTGGCCTGCAGCAGAAATGAGCGGTGCAAGACAACCACTAGGCTGTATATTTGCTTCAGGGGTTTCGTGAATGAGGGCGAGGGTAAGAGAGAGATTGGTAAGAGGATGCACCTTTCAACTTTGGCAAGGTCAGGTCGAAGGCGCCTTTCCTTAACTTAGTTTGGGCGGAGGGGGCAATTGAATTTCACCTATCTCTCTTTCTTACCTCTTATCCTTGATTTTTCACGAATTTTATGTTAGGACATTAGTGTTCCTGTAAGTGTCCTATCTGATAAAAAATAATACTCTTCTAGCAACACAAACAACAAGCATTTGTGGGCCGTTGAAATGATCAGGAGCACTTTCAGGTCTGTCATCCATGATTTTAGAGGTGAGACGGGCGGCGCAAGAATTGGGGTCGAGAAGTTCTAAGACGTTTAGAATCTGTACAGGACCCAGATTTACTCTCTTAAATTACCCCTACAGATTTCGGTTTGAATTGCATTGGGGAGGTTAGGAGTTGAGAGGATGGGGCAGATCTATTTTTTAGAACTGTTACCGTCCCGCACCCTCTCTCCTCTTCCAAACTGGGGATCTAGAGATCCTTCTAACTTAGTCATAAAGTCATTTCAGAGAGATGGGACGTATCATTTCTAAGATCTTAATGGTGTCCCAGCAACAGATCAGGAAAAGGTTTTTCTGAACGGGACAGGACAGAAAGAAGTGAAACGGGAGGGGGTTGAGAGGACGTGATCATTTCAAGCAACGAAATGTTCACTAATACCTGCCACAAGAGTCCTCCTCCTCCCCCTCCCTCTTCCTTAAGGAGATGATACTGATTTTTTTTATGAGTTACGTCCCAATTGTTGACTAATTCGTCCATCGTTGTCTTGTAGTCCTTCCTTCTTCCGTCCATTTCTTGGCGGCTGAATCTTCTTTTTTTTTGGTCTTTTGTCTACTGTGGCCAATGGTTACCTCTCTGACTTGACGTGTGTCATTTATCTTAGTTTATAACCCTGTAAGAAAAAAACAATCGACCTGAACGAAATTGGATTCAAAATAAAAATATCAGAGGAGAGAGAGAGAAGGACACATTGGGCGCTTCGTGTGAACCTCTGTCTCTCTCTCACTGGTCTCATCTTCCTTAATCTCTGGCACCTTATCACCCTGAGGAATTTATGAGGAGTGGTCCTCGTAGTGTCTCTCTTACTCTTCCTTGTCCATCACCCAGATAAGTGTCTCTGTTAGTCTCTCCCCTTACCCTTGTAGTCGCCTCCATCATTTTCTTACATTTAAGGTAGGTTTCAAATTGGGGCTCTGATGGTTGGCCCACTCCCCTCTCATAAATGGTTGATTACCTTTATCGCTAGGTCCAATCAGAATGTATAAAAAACCAATTCCTTGTTGTCTTTGTTCGAAGGGAGAAGGGGAAGAAGGACCACGAAAAGTGATAGGATGTGTAGAGCTTTTTATTGGGCATCTACCTTGACAGGTGGTATGTGAGATTTCTCTCTCGCTCCATTAACCCCCAAACATACAGCCCCGTGTCATTTTCTTGCCCTACACCAATTTTAAAAAGATGGCCAACACGTCTTGATGGGGTCCTTTATGATAGGAGTCCTAAGACGGCGAGAGGGGAAAAAGGTCTATTAGACGACAAGTTGGCTGACAATCTTCTGATATTATGACAGGATGTTTATAATCTTCTAGTTTTAGTGGTGATTAAGAGTGAGTCTCGAGGTAAATTGAACGGATCCAGGATTAGGCCGAAGTCATCAATTTAAAGTGGGGGTTACTCTCACCCCCTCCACTTTAAGACCCTCAAATGTGTACCCATTGTTGGCTAAACCTGGCTCCATCACTACCCATGCATGCTCTCTCACTTTTTTGTCCATTTTTATTCACGTATCAGGTTCTATGTTTGTCGAATGCCTTCTTTTAATTCAAAGCGAAGTTTGTTGGGGTAACTGCCGTATTTAACTTGAAATTCTGATGAAAAATGTTTTCTTATCCTGTTGTCGGAAGTGACGAATTTCGGCATGCCCGAATTTCATAATTCGCTGGGGAGGTCTTGAACCCTGTCGACTCTCGTTTGTTACGTGACTCGAATTTGTCTACAGTAATTGTCTTTATGTATTATTGACTGAACGGAATTACTGAGAATATCTCTTTCTGGAGCCCGTTAGGGACGGAATTCGAGTTTAAAGATTGCAACCGGAAAGGTGGTTTGTCAAAAAAACCTGTTTTTTTTACTGGAAATTTTAAAATTTGGAATGTAGTCGATCCTTGAGTCATTGTTTGTCTGGCAGGTAGTGTGGTCAACATCGCCCACACTTGGATGCTCTTTTGTTAACTGTGAGTCTGTAGGGATTGGCAACCCCTCTCACCAAAAGCAACTTATAACCCTTTTCCCATCTATGACAAGGTCTCGTACCCGTCTTGTTCCTCTGAATGGACACAAGGGTGATATATTGGACGGTGTTTTCCGCAGCCTGCTGCCATACCCATGCTTCGCTATCGTCGGGAGCGGTGAATTGCGTTGGACACACCAGTTATCGTGTGATCACTGAAGTTAAGCAGCGCAACCCCAGCTAGCACTGGCATGGGTGGCCGCTTGGGAAAACTGGGTACTGCTAATACCCAAAAATCGTCGCATTAGTGTAGTGTCTGTGCAGTCTCTGCATAAGAACTATGCTGTGGACGGGGCTCTAATGACCTTGTAGTTGAAGGGCCCTAAAACACCAACAAACAAGTCTACTGTTTGTTAGGGCACTAACCTATGCAAGGGGGGAGCTCCTACAACTAGAAATTTTGCCTCATCTACTCATTGCGTAGTAGAGAGGGTTCTTTTATGTGCAAATGCCATCGTACAACACACTGGACCTCGGTCTTTCTCTCGACAGAAAGAATCCAACTCTCAACGAATTCAACTTCGACTCAGACCGAGTTGGTGACGTCTTTCGGGGCACGAGAAAGGCCCTATGTGCTGCACCTTCCTGCGAATGGGAAGAAAAGCCGTGACCGTTAAGGGATGTCGCTGGGTACGTGGTTATTCTATTGTTAGTTAGCGAACAAATTTGAGATGATGTCCTGGCCCATATGAGTCCCGGGCACAGAATTTTGCCCCATCATCATTCGTCTCGTCACTCC
Source organism: Trigoniulus corallinus (assembly GCA_013389805.1). Taxonomy (NCBI): domain Eukaryota; kingdom Metazoa; phylum Arthropoda; class Diplopoda; order Spirobolida; family Trigoniulidae; genus Trigoniulus; species Trigoniulus corallinus. The sequence goes on from JAAFCE010009109.1 coordinate 15,326,246, forward strand.
TGAAATTGATATCACGTGTGCGCAAGAGAACCCTTCTTACACTTGGTCAAATGTAGATGATCAAAGTTTCTTACTGAAGGACCTTGCTCCCAGGTGTCAATAGAAGAAACGCGCCCCAACGAAGATAATAGTCCGACGTTATGGGGTGCAGAAATGACATCTAACATAACATACGGTTTGTTAGAACTTCCGATAGGACAACTGGGTACCCTGATCCTCCCTCAGGTGGGAAGGAGGGTTAAAGGACCGATGTTTTCTTCGTTATCCACCTGGTGTGCAGGAAGACCGAGTACAAGTCCCAACTGGTTTAAACATGATGGCGCTCCAACAATTTCTCCTCGTAGGTACCTTTAAGGGAGGATCACGTCAATTTGGCGCATGACAATTTGGCGCATGGCAATTTGGCGTAGTCAATTTGGCGTACATACACATTTGGCGTACGGAAAATTTGGCGTACATACAAACTTGGCGTACATACCGATCTCTTGGGTGCACACATTTGTTCAAAATTGCAACTGTCATAACCAGTGTGGCAGATCCAGGATTTTCGTCGGGGGGGGGGGGGGGGG
>JAAFCE010009109.1:15326914-15349536 GCA_013389805.1 Trigoniulus corallinus
GAGCTAAACCTCACATATTATGCAAATATAAGTTTATATGTGCATGGAAGGGGTTGCAACCCCAAAAACCCCATCCTAGATCCACGCGTGGGCATAAGTCATTGCAACGGTCCCGTATAACACAGTTGGGTTTGTTTGTGTTTTAGGGTCCATCGACTTCAAAGGTCATTAGGGCCTTATAACACAGTTATGGTAGGCATACCTTGCAATGACTGTTGTTATGACCGTTGCAATTTTGAACAAATTTGGGCACCCAAGAGATCGGTATGTACGCCAAATTTGTATGTACGCCAAGTTGTCATACGCCAAATTATATATGCGCCAAATTGTCATGCGCCAAATTGACGTAGACCCCTTTAAGGGTGTTAGTCTGTTGGGTCCAGTACAAAACAGTGCCCCAAATGGCGCACCACATGTTTCTTAGCTCACATTCATAATTCTTGGTTGAATTATGAGGTCCCCGTGGGCACAAAGCAACCCGCCAGTGGGTAGCGTGCTCGGTAACTGGGTCATTGGTGCTAGGTTCGCTACTGAACCGAGGGACTTCTGGGCTTCTTTCGGGCGAGAGAAGAGGCCCCGTGTGGTGCACGATGGCATTTGCGCTTAAAAGCACCCTCTCTACTGTGCAGAGGGGTAGATGAGGCAAAATTTCCAGGAGTAGGAACTCGCCCCTAGGCGTGGATGGAATTCCCCAACGAACAGTAGACCGACGATAAATGAGCATAGGAGTTGCAACTTTGTTCGGTGACCGGCTGCAAAAAAAAAGCACTGTGTAGAATATATCACCCTTGCGCTCATTCAGAAAGACACGATGGGTACCCGACCCTGCCATAGTCGGGAAAGGGTTAGGAGTTGCTTTTGCTTTTTGCCTGTGTGCTCAAAGCGATGTCTCGTGTTCTTATTGACCTCCTCTATTGTCTTGCCCACTTTCTCTCCCCCACAATGCCCATTTCGGTACTTTTCGATCATAATCTCACCTACCCCCCTCGCCAAAGAAAAAAATCTCTCACTCTCACGTTAGATTTTTAGTGCACCCTGAATGATTTAGTGTTATTGTTCTGGAGGCAAGTGGGGTCTGTTCAAGTTCGTTGCCAAAGAGTTGAAAACTAATGTGCTAAATCTTCAACTGGAAAGCAATATAATAATAATAATAACAACAGCAACAATATGTATGAAGTTGAATGTTAAACTTTAAAACCCTGACACATTAATTGGAAAATGGAAATGAGCAATTTCTTATTTGTCGATAAGAAAAATGAAAGAACCGGGTGTGCGTGTGGGACGGGACTGGACGGGGACGGTTGAAAGGAGAAGGGCTAGAGACGATTACGAGTTTATTTTTTTAAACATCCGCGACTTGAAGATGTTATCCATGAGATATGGGTTAGGTCAACCACTGATTCAACTGCTTCCCCTTTTAGTTCTCTTATCCCAGCCCCACCAACCAGTCGGAATGGGCTATTCTCGGTTCTTTAGTTGTCATCTAAGTCCTGTTTATGGAACCTTCATTAACCCTTGATATTGGCCTCCTATTCTGGTCCGGTCTAAGATTGCCTGCTTCCATTCGAGACTTTTGTCCCGTTTCTGGATATTCCTGGAATCCCACCTCGGTGAATTGTTTGTTGGTGTTTTAGGGCCCTTCAACTACAAGGTCATTAAGAGCCCCGTCCACAGCATAGTTCTTATGCAGAGACTTCACAGACACTACACTAATGCGACAATTTTTGGGTATTAGCAGTACCCAGTTTTCCCAAGCGGCCACCCATGTCAGTACTAGCTGGGGTTGCGCTGCTTAACTTCAGTGATCAGACGAGAACTGGTGTGTCCAACGCAATTTGTCGCTGCCTGCCTCGATGGAGCAGCGCTCGGTAACTGCGTTAGGGGTTTTAGGTTCGATACCGGACCGAGGTGGGTTGCCTTCTTTCGGACGTGAGAGATGCTCCGGGTGCTCCAGATGATCCTTCGGACGACAAGTAAAACCGTGGTCCCGTGTGGTGTACGATGGCATTTGCATGTAAAAGAACCCTCTCTACTTTTACAACGGGTAAATGCGGCAAAATTTCCTGGTGTAAGAGCTCTCCCCCTGGCGTCAGTGGGGTGCCCCAACGAACAGTGGACCGACGATAAATAAGCATAGAGGTTTCAGCTTAGGTCAGTTGCGAGAAAACACTAATTTATCACCCTTGTGTCCATTCATATCTCTGGAGTACACTTGGTGATTGCTAGTCGCCTCGCTGCTCATACCCCTCCTGATGAGACTGAAGGGCGCTTATTAGAGATCTCTTCTAACTGGTTGCTTCTTACACTGGTGAAAATCATTACCTAGCCCCCCATTGTGACTACGATGATATAATTAGCAAATCGGCCCCTACTTTAGTGGATTCATCTCATTCTTCTCTTCGGGCCAGAGATCTCAGAGCAGATTTTTTGTTTTACTAACTCTTGGATTTGACCTTGCTTAGAAAATTAGGAACAGTCAGAGGTTATGTCATCCGTGAAATTCTACAACGTAGGGTTACATTCGTAGTGTGACTATTAAACCTTTTTGATTAATAGTTTGTTTCGGCGATAGTCTCAACTTGGTAACGCAGGCGTAGTGTGCTTCATTCATGAGTTCATGGGTGCTGGTTCAATCCTGGACGAAACGGATGATTTCTTTCGGGCGAAAGGGAGGAAAAGCACTCCGTGTCATCTGTTGGATGGGATATAAAACAGGGGTACCGTGTTGCGTGTACTGCCACATACTGCCCTAAAAGGACCCATTTACGGGGAGTAAAATGTGTGGATTGGCGAAATTCCTAGGCTTTAGGGCCAGCTTTTTGGCATCGGCCGGCGGGAAATAGCCGATATCGTTTTCTGTTGTCCACCTGACCGGGGCGCTTTCTAAGGCGGCTTTCACACCAAAGATGCAAGAGACAAGACATGTGCCTCCTGGATGCAGGAGGCATTAGTGTCTTTTTCTTGGAGAAACATGCTTCACACCAAAGAGGCATATGCAGCCTCCATCTTCTGTCTGCTTCTACCTGACAGATATATAGAAATCAGAATAAAAATAATTTTTTTTATTAATATTCTATATTTTTTTTATGAATTTGATCTGTTCGTTGGTGTTTTAGGGCCCTTCCCACTTCTAACGCAGAGTACACAGACACTACACTAATGTGACGATTTTTGACTATAACTGGTACCCAGCTTTCCCGCTCCCAAAAGGCCACCCATGTCAGTACTAACTGGTGTGTCCAAATCACTAAGCTGTTCCCCACCTTTTCTTTATGAAAGGGGCCCTTCCATGCTCGCACATGCGCATCCTGGTTGCAATAAGATGCAGTGTCATACAGAGCCTGGTACTCCTCGAAGGCAGCAATAAATGTTGTCTCACATTGTTGATTGTGAGGTAACATGTTTCGGATTCATCCCTCCCTACACATTGGAAAGCGCATGTGCTAATTCAGAATTTCATTGATTTGTTAGTGTTTAAGGGTCCTTCAACCACAAGGTTCATTAGAGCCCCGTCCACTGCATAGTTCTAATGCGGTCTGCACAGACCCTACGCTGTTGCAATGATTTTTGGGTATTTGCAGTACCCGGTGTTCTCACGCGAACACCCATGTCAGTACTAACTGGGTGCGTTGCTTAACCTCAGTGATCAGGCAAGAACTGGTGTGTTCAACGCAATAGAGCAAGTCTTCTAATACAGGGGAATCGCACGCTGACCAAAAAGGCAAAGAGGCAGGAAGCATAAAACCAACCAACCGGTTTTCAAGGAACATGTGCCTCATGCTTCCAGGACGTAAGCTGCACATGTCATTTCGGTGTAAAAGACGTCGTCGCTTTATATGTGTTGGTGTTCGAAGACGCATGCCTCCTGCATCCAGGAGGCACATGTCTTGTCTCTTGCATCTTTGGTGTGAAAGCCGCCTAAAGTTAGCGATGCCAGAAACGAAGGCCTGGCCTTAATGCCACTAATAACACGGGCAGGCCAAAATAAATCAATGGTTATTATCGGGCAGTGGTCTCATTATGGTCCGTTTCACCTCTCCTGCTCCACTTTGGGCAAATGAAGTCGGACATTTTTTTTTATTCTATTCTCTAACTCTCCCAAACTCGAATCGATACATTTTGCACTCTCAAATGTCTTGTCTTCGACCTCCTCTCTTTCTTTGGCCCCCCTCTCTCTGTTACCATTATCATCAAAACAGTCAATTGGTCGAACATTCAGATAGCAAAATGGTTTATGTGACCAATAAATTAGTAAACCGTTTGCCAAAAACGTTGACAGCCTCCCTTGTAGGCCAGAAAGCTAATGGCAAACCACCGATTGATCGAAACAGCTTTTTCTTTTGGCTGTTGATGGACCCACCATGTTGGCGTGGACCGATTCATGTGGGGTGCGAGAACAATTTCACTTTGACGGTTTCGTTTGCACTGGTCAACCAGCTTCTTCACTTGAACCGTTGAATTTGGACGGATAACGAGTCGGCCTTGATTCCGTTTTGGGACAACCCTTCGTACCCCCCTCTCTCGTTCTCTCCCTGCTACTACATGCAGCGTGTGTTGTGCATGTTTCCTGTGGTGCCGTGGTGGTTAGAGGTAGCTAGTGCTGTAATTCGGGTGTCCCGAAATCCTGCTGTTGGCTCACCCTGTCGGAGAGGGAGGGAACTTGAAGTTCGCCCTGCATTTCTATATATATGTAAATGAAGTCGACACTGTCAGCCTAATAGGCATCAAAGTATTGGCAAAGTGGAGCGTCTGTTTTACATTTAAATAAGATTTTCAAGAGTTTTCCTTCAAGTCTCTCTCCTCTATCCTAACCTCTTTTTTTGCTGTTTTACTTTCATATCGGACTGTGCATGGGACCAAAGGAAAAAAAAACATTAAGGTGTCGACTGCGCACGCGTGGTTCCATTCACCCATTTGTCTGCTCATCCAATGGGTAACGGACTAGTGAATATTAAAATTTTTTTACCTCTTAACTGCAGACCGAGTCTAGTGTGTAAAAAATGCTTTTTTATGTGCATGAATCACAGGAAATGGTTCTGTCACGAATTCCCCTCGTTATTTGTTTTCGACTATCTTCCAGATTTAGATTACTTTACTGCCACCACAGATTTATAGGTACTCTTGTAGAGTTTTTGTTGTGTAATAGTGAGTGGAAACGAGAGGGGGGGCGAAAGAAAAGAGGGGAGGGACAGAGGGAGTGGTGTACAAGGAGGGAAAGGGTTGCAGTTGAAGAGACAATTTGATTCATGAATATTTGCTTTAAATATATTTTAGAGTTAGTAGTACTTGACGTTTCAACGTCACTGAGTTATCACAGATCATTGGACCTTTTATTTAACGGCACGAGGAGGAAAAGAGACAGGGATGGTGTGGTGGTGGTGGTAGTACCCGAAGTTTTGGCCCTTGCTGCTGTAATTCCGTCATTATTCCACTGGAATGACTTGTTAAGTTCTCGTAATGGGACCTGTAAGACTGCTCGTTCACCAAGACTGTCTCACTGTTTCGTTGGTTGTTGTTGTTGTTTGTTGGAGTTTAAGGTCCCGTCAACTACGAGGTCATTAGAGACCCGTCCACTGTATAGTTCTAATGCATATACTGCACAGACACTACACTAATGCGACGATTATTGGGTATTAGCAGTACCCAGCTTTCCCGAGCGACCACCCATTTCAGTACTAACTGGGCTTACGTTGCTTAACTTCAGTGATCAGACGAGAACTGGTGTGTCCAACGCAACTCGCCGCTCCCTGTTTCGTTGGTGTTTTAGGGCCCTTCCACTACAACGGTCATTAGAGCCCCGTCCACTGCATTGTTCTAACGCAGCGACTGTACAGGCGCTACCCTAATGCGACCATTTTTGGATATTGGCGGCACCCAGTTTTCCCAAGAGGCCACCCATGTCAGTACTAGCTGGGTTTGTGCTGCTTGCAGGGGCGGATCAAGAAGTGGGAGTAATGTGGTAATTGCTCCCCCCTCAGTGCATCAGTGGGGCGCATATGCTTGCTTTTCCCATTTCTGTGCTACCGGTCCGCCAGTGTAGTCCAATCTGCAGTTGGCTAAACCGCTGAAGATAGGACATTGTCTAAGGGGCAGCAGGGGACCTATTGTAATTGGTAGCTATATTTATACTAACGGATTCTGAATATTTAAAAATATTTGGGGAGCACTTTTTCGTAGTGCCCTCCCCCCTCCCTATCCGCCACTGGTTGCTTAACTTCAGTGATCGGACGAAAACTGTGTCCAACGCATTACAGCCGCTCTCCTCACTCTGGACTTCACCACACATCACGGCACGGAAGGGCCTTCTGGAAGCCAGTGCTATCCCCAGAGGACTTTTAAGACGATTACAGAAAATATGGTGCACAGGGCGGAGGAAGTGCACGAGGTTATCGGAGTTCTCTGCTTCTTGGTCAGAGATTGACGAAAGCCGACGTTGGGCCAAGTCGGAGCGTGCAGAGTGGACGAGTGCTGATTGACCAAAGGTCGAACAAGATATTGCCATAGGCAAGATAATCATTTTGAAAATATGGTTTCGGAGTGTAGTTTGCGCCCACATCCCTAATGCTGTAAGTCTATCCCTCCATCATTGTTTGTAAAATTGCAAGGAATAATATTGATAACATGTCCCTAACCCTTTTCTGATGCATGGGCGGCTCAGGTGCTCATTTTTGTCTCACTGGGGACATTTGAGCAATATGTTGAGATGAATTTTTCACTGCTGGCTGCCAATCTAAGGCTTCAACACCTACGCTTATTTATCCTTTTGTTGTTGTTTGTTGGTGTTTAAGGTCCCGTCAACTACAAGGTCATTAGAGACCCGTCCACTGCATAGTTCTAATGCATAGATGGCACGGACACTACACTAATGCGACGATTATTGGGTATTAGCAGTACCCAGCTTTCCCGAGCGACCACCCATGTCAGTACTAACTGGGCTTGCGTTGCTTAACTTCAGTGATCAGACGAGAACTGGTGTGTCCAACGCAACTCGCCGCTCCCTTATTTATCCTTCGCCTATTTTGATTCGTTAGGGCACTTTTTCTTCACCGACGCCAGGGGGAGGAGCCTCCTACACCACGTACATTATGTTCCATGTAGCAAGGGTTACATTACGCGCAGGTAACATCGTACACATCTCATGAGGCCACGACTTTACTTTCCATCCGACGGAAGGCGCGCTCTCTCGCCAACCATCTGGAACCACTGACGCAGTAATTTGGGACTGTGTCACCGACGCTAGCTTAAGGAAAGGTTATGGTAACTGTAAATTTCTTTTTAGAATTATCAGCTAGGTAAGTACCAGCCGCGGTGGTGTTGTGGTTAGCACACTCGGCAACTGCGTCAGAAATTCTAGGTTCGATATTGGACCTCGGTACGTTGGCTTCTTTCGGGCGAGAGAGAGAAAGGCCACGAGTATGCATTCTTTCAGATGAGAAGTAAAACCGAGGTCCCGTGTTGGTTTACGATGTCACTTGCACGTAAAAGAACCCTCCGTACTATGCAACGGATAGATGAGGGTAGAGCTCGCCCCCCCTGGCGTCATTAAGAATTCCACTGCGAACACTAGACCGACAATAAATAAGCGTAGGGGTTGCAGCTTTGGCCGGCAACCGGCTGCAGAAAAACTGTGACCAATATATCGCCCTTGTGTCCATTCATAGGGACAAGATGGGTACCCGACCCTGCCATAGGCGGGAAAAGGGTTAGGAGTTGCTTTATCAGCTAGGTAAGTAGGATAAGGTAGCTGTCAAATTTATGTTCTCTACCTCTGCGTTCATTTTCAGTCCCCGACTAGCACGGGATCTAGGTACTTAGGTTGTTGGCTGGCTGACCAACAGTTGGCTGCAAAATGTGTACTCAAGTTTAGCTATACAACGCCCACATAGCAACCTTTTCATGATTGATGTGCCCAGGTGGGCTACATTCAGTCAGTCATTCTTCTCAGACCTGTTTTTCTCCGCCTATGGTTTGCATCGCTAACTTGCTTTTGTGATGCCCGTTAGTTCAAGACTGTCTGGTGCCTCTTCGCGCCTTCAAAATTTGGTTACCCTAGATATCAAATCCCGGTTATTTTGTGGTAGTCTGGCAGAACCGGGCTAGATATATAACCGGAACTCCCAAGTAACTGAACCAGATGTAACGTTCGTCATGCAGTTAGCCATGACAGAAAGGGTTACATGCAATTACAGAGGTGCAAATAGGTTTCATGTTGAAAATGTGCCCGTTGATTTACAATTGGAGAGGTTACAGGTGCACTGAATCTTTTCCTCACCTGTTACTGAGCCTTCAGATTGTTTCACGCTACGTTAGTCACCAAAATGGATCTTTATTACAGTGGTTTGATAAATTGAAACCAGATGCGTTGCAGGACGGTTTCTTGTCCTGAAGGCCATTTACAGATGCCCGGAAAGAGAGACGTGCGAGCTTTCTCCTCTTACACCTGAAAATTTTGACGAACTACGCGAAAAGGTTATTCTAAGGTGGTTCCAGGTTCGATACTGCATTCAGTTGGGTTGGCTTCTTTCTACACTACGCGCACACAGGACGGGGTCATGGCTTCATTTTCTACCCTACAGAAGGGCACATGTAGTGGTTTCTTCTTGGCCGAAAGAAACCGTTCACATCAGCTAGGAACGAGAACCTATAAGGGCCGCACCAAGTTGTTAAACAAAAAGAAGCTTAAAATAAGCTGCCCAAACTATACGAATGTAGACATTGCTTAATTTGCTTTGATCGGGGCCCGATCAAAACAAGTAGAGGGCCCGGGGGTTGCCTATATGTGCACTTCTAGTTAAGCAATCGAAGCAAACAAGTTTTGGGGTATTTACTGGCCATTTCAAATTAGGCTTTTACCTGCCCTTTACACCGCCTTCTGATTTTTGCCAGTCAGGGTTGAATGGGACATGCTTGGTCTACGGAAACGCTACTAGAAAGGCTTCCCTCATTGACATTCCGAAAAAACAATCTTTTAATTATTATATTGTATCCTTGTATTAATTTTCTGGCAACGGCCGTTGGTCCTCTAACCATGAAGGGCCACCGGTGAAAGCCCCTGTACATCTTTTGACACAATCCACTCCTCTAATCTGGGTCTGCCTTGGTCGACCGGTGACATGGTGGACTATTGAGATCATCCTAGGTACACAAGCTTGGCTCCACTCTTGATGATCGATTAAGGGCGTCCAGAATCCTTGCCAAAATTTCTTATCAATAAAATATAAAAGTACCGGGATTGATCCAGCACCCCTTTGATTCCAAAATGTGTCCACCAAGCGGTCATTTCAGCCTAGGCAACAGGAAAGTCATGGTGCCATAAGGAATACGGTGCGGAACACTGAATTTGAGGAATGGTAGTCGTTCACCTCAACCAAAAAATCACGAGCAGGAAGAGTTTTGAGAAACTGCATAATGGGGGTGCAAATCCCGCCTGGGTGGCGTGCTTGATTTCTGTGTTAATGGGTTCCAAGTTCAATACTGAATCGAAATGGGTTGGCTTCTTTCGGACGAAAGAGACTCTCTGTGTGCGTCTCCATCCATCAGCTGAGAAGTAAAATCGTGGTCCCCCCGTATGGACAGTACAGTTTCTCTTGCACCTAAAGTAACCCTTTCTAGTATGCAAAGAAGAGATCGGAAAAATTCCCCAGGAATGGGTGGAAGGCCAGCTCGTCCTCCCCCCTAACGTCGGTAGAGTGCCCCAACGAACATTAGGCCAACGATAATTAAGCATAGGGGGTTCCAGCACTGGTAGGTTGTTGTTGTTTGTTGGAGTTTAAGGTCCCGTCAACTACGAGGTCGTTAGAGACCCGTCCACTGTATAGTTCTAATGCATAGACTGCACAGACACTACACTAATGCGACGATTATTGGGTATTAGCAGTACCCAGCTTTCCCAAGCGACCACCCATGTCAGTACTAACTGGGCTTGCGTTGCTTAACTTCAGTGATCAGACGAGAACTGGTGTGTCCAACGCAACTCGCCGCTCCCCCTGGCGTCGGTAGCATTCCCCAACGAACACTAGACCGACGATAAATAAGCGTAGGGGTGCAGCTTTGGCCGGCAACCGGCTGCAGTAAAAACTATGTCCAATATATCATCCTGTGTCCATTCAGAGGGACAAATGGGTACCCGACCCTGCCATAGGCGGGAAAAGGGTTAGGACTTGCCACAGTGTAGTTCTGATTCAGAGACGGCACAGACACCACACTAATGTGGCGATTTTTGGATACTAGAGGTACCCAGTTTTCCCAAGCGGCCACCCATGTCAGTACTAGCTGGGGTTGCGTTGCTCAACTGCTGTGGCCAACGCAGAATATGGATATGGATTTTTTGTTCGTTCGTTGGTGTTTAAGGTCCCGTCAACTACAAGGTCATTAGAGACCCGTCCATTGCATAGTTCTAATGCATAGACTGCACAGACACTACACTAATGCGACGATTATTGGGTATTAGCAGTACCCAGCTTTCCCGAACGATCACCCATGTCAGTACTAACTGGGCTTGCGTTGCTTAACTTCAGTGATCAGACGAGAACTGGTGTGCCCAATGCAACTCGCCGCTCCACTGGTAGGTAGTCAGTTGCATAAAATACCGTCCAACAGATGATTCATGTGTCCATAGCCTGGACAAAGCGAGCTGAATTAGTCCCGATACTTTATGATTGGAAGGTAGGGCCTACTCGTTAGCCCCATGCCCTCAGCTATTGTGGTCCGCGAAAAACCGGACTTGATGGGCCGGAAAATGAACGACCCTTTCAATCCCCCTCTATTCTCTATTAGTATCTCTTACCATTGTTAAGTCTGTCCAAGAGCCTTGTGTGCCCATAGCCTTCCAAACAACGTGTGATTTTTAAGACTTCTTTTTGTTGTTGTTTCTTTCCTTTTGAAGAAAAGTCCCGACGTTGACTTTTGAGCAACAACCGCCATTGTGGAGTGTCCCTCATCCCCCTTCTCCTGGCAAATAATAAAAAAAGAGGTCCTTTAATTGAAGGTTAGCGGCAAGGCTCTAGCAAGACTTCAAATTACATCTTGTTTAAATATTTGTTGTTTGCTGTGTTATAGTATGCTTTTATGTCGAATGGCGAAAGGGGTTTGTGATGGATGGCGGGAGGGGGCTAGAGAAATTGTTTTGATCCCACCTCGGTGGTGCATTTTTTTTAACTCGTCAACACAATTTAAAAAAAACAGATCATTTCGTCACATTTTATTGTGAGAAAACAAAGTTAAACTCTCTTACTATTGCGGGACAATAAAGTCTTCTTTTCTTCTTCTAATTAGAGCCCCTTAATTAACGACAGGTGAACCAAATTACACACCAAACGAAAAGCAACTATTAACCCTTATCCCGCATATTGCAGGGTCAGGTACCCATATATGTCCCTCTGGATGGGCACATGGGCGATCTGTTGGACTCCTTTGATGCAGCCGGCTGCCTACCAAAGCTTACAACCCTTATGCTTATTTATCGTCGACTACCTGTTCGTTAGGGCGCTCCATCGACAGGGGGCGAGCTCCTACGCCTCAGAATTTTGCCTTATCTACCCGTTGCATAGAAGAGAGGGTTGTTTTACGCGCATTTGACATCATACATACCACACGGGGCCACTTGTTTGTTTGTTGGTGTTTTAGGGCCCTTCAACTACAAGGTCATTAGAGTCCCGTCCACTGCGTAGTACTGATGCAGAGACTGCACAGGCACTACACTAATGTGACAATTTTTGGATACTAGCGGTACCAAGTTTTCTCAAGCTGCCACTCATGTCAGTACTAACTGGTGTTGCGTTGCTTAACTTCAGTGATCAGACGAGAACTGGTGTGTCCAACGCGATTTGCCGCTCTCACACGGGACCACGGGCTTTACATCTAGTCCGACAGAAGGCGCACTCTGGGCCTCTCTCGTCTGAAAGAAGCCAACTCACCTCGATCCCTGAGGCAGGAGTTGAGCACCCTACCTCCTGCGCCACCGAGGCGCGTCGCTACCACTAAAGAGAAAACCCTTAAATAATAGGGACAAAATGGATTATCAAGCTTTGGCACACGTGTCATGTGACGTCACAACACTGATGAGGAAATGTTTGCGGACTGTTGTGTCCCGAAATTGAAGTTCAATGAGTCCTGGAGGACCCTGGGGTGGACTATCTACGAGCCGCTACCGGTTTTTTTTTCTTACCGCTAGTTAATTTAGCGTAATGTTCACAGTTTCGAAATTTGGCGGATGGTCTAATTGACTGTGGAGGGTAGACGGTGTTATGGGCCTCCTGTGAGGAGAGCGGAGTCTGTTAGGTCCTTCACGGGGGTTAGGAGATAGGGCGGTGGTCGACCGAGCAAACGTAGATTACACTGGCAATTATAGAGAATGATGGGTCAGAACTCGCCCTGGGAATAAAAACCTCATGGTGGTGGAAGATGGTGGACAGCGGCAGACGATATTTTACTTAACTACCGCCGACCTAATATTATAACGCTTTTGGATCCCTGGGCAAAGCAATTTGCTGAGACCCCTAGAGACAACCACTCACAGGAATAATATGTAAATGGTTACTTGGCATTCACAGATTAGCATGGGGCCCCCCCGGGCAAGTGCTCAGAGGGCCTATGCGTTAAGACGGCACTGAATGAGCCTGTATTCAACTATGGAAAAACCATACACAAGATTGCAGAACCAGCTGGTGGCGTTGCGTGTCCTCGAGGAAATAAATTGGAAGAAAGCGTTTGAAGACGTTTGCGAATGCCAAAAGCGGTCAAGAATGTTCGTTCGTCTTTGTTGCAGTCGTTGACGATTTTTTAACGGTCCATTTGTTCACAAGCCCCGAAACACTCGGCTGAAAGGTATTAGGAAGAGTCCAAAATATTTTCAAAAATAATGTTATAAAATTTTCTCAGAAATTTGGTAGTGTCGGACTTTGTTTCGAGGTCCGAAAACCGACATCTGAGGCGTCCTTGCTTCAAACTCTGAACACATTTGGAATAGTTGCCATTTTGTTGCACGCGCCCTCCTATAGGACTAACTGAGAGTTTGCGGGGCGTCGGACACCCAAACATTTTCAAAGCTTCGGTTGTCAAAGTTTCTTAGACATGGGACCTAAAACAACGGACTGAGCCGGCTCTGCCCTGAGCAGTATAGAAAAGCAACTCCTAACCCTTTTCCCGCCTATGGCAGGGTCGGGTACCCATTTGTCCCTCTGACTGGACACAGGGTGATATATTGGTCATAGTTTTTTCTGCAGCCGGTTGCCGGCCAAAGCTGCACCCCTACGCTTATTTATCGTCGGTCTAGTGATCGTTGGGGAATGCTACCGACGCCAGGGGGCGAGCTCCTACACCTGGAAATTTTGCCTCATCTACCCGTTGCGTAGTAGAGAGGGTTGTTTTACGTGCAAGTGCCATCGTACACCCACACGGGACCTCGGTTTTACTTCTCATCCGCAAGAAGGCACACTCGCGGCTTCTCTCTCCTGAGCAGTATAGAAATCGACAGAAATTGCTCATTTAAGAGAGTCAGCGGTTGTCAAGTAGAGATTATGAAGGCGCGCAATGTTTGAAACTACGAACATTCGGAAACGTTTGCAATCAGATGTCTGCTTGTTTGTGGTGGGTCTCCTAGTCGGGGAACCTTGACTTTTGTTTTTTGCTTCACACTGTTGAATTGAATGGCTATTATGGGTATGTGATTACTTGTTGTTAGGATGATGGGTGTTTTGAGTGGCCTAATTGCCTTTGTGCATTTCTAGATAATAATAACCCCAACAAATGGTTGTAGTTGGACGCTCTCTCGTCTTCGTCCTTGTTGCTCTTTTTAGTATAAAATGCTGTCGAAAAAAACTATTCCCTTGCTATCTGCTTTATGTTTGCAGCAATTTGACTAACAATAGATAGATTGCATCACCTTCTGAGATGCAAATGGGGGAGAGCGGTGGGACGGCAAATGGGGGGAATTCCCTTTAAAACCACTGTACATTTTGGGAGAAGTTGGGTGGAGTCATCTTTCGAGAGATGTCTTTCTGACATCACCCTTTTCTCAGGACATCGAAGAAGTGGAGGAGGGGAAAGGGGTAAGATTGTAAACTACGGGTAGACTGAAATTATAGCTACGGAAATGCTTGCGAAATTGAACTTGACCAATAACAATGGTGAGGACCATTCTGACGGTCTTAAATTACAGACCTGGGCAGTTGTTGTAGTGCCGTCTTTCAACCCAACAAGTAGAGGGCAGCAACGAGTCAGAGAGGAGAATTAGAAGGTTGACGGGTGTGCAAGAGAAACGATATTGCAGTTTATGTCAAATGCCTTTTTAAAATCTGTAGGTCTTAAAGAAGTGGTGGTTTTAAGGGATCGCAACATAAGTGCACACTCATTTAAAGAGTTCTGGAATCGTTCCTACCACCAGCCACGAATTCCTGCACATCAAAATTTTGCAGATGTAGGCCTACACCTCTCTATAGAGACTAACGATAGACTGAAAATAAGCATAGGGGTTGCAGCTTTGGTCGGCTGCCGGCTGCGGAAAAACACCGTCCAATATATCACCCTTGTGTCCGTTCAGAGGGAAAAGATGGATACCCGACCATGCCATAGGTGGGAAAAGAGTTAAGAGTTCCTTACACATCCCTTTATGGAGAAAGTGTTCTCTTGTTGACCTTTGCTAATTCATGTGGTAGAACGCAGGTCTTAGCAAGCAGATTTTTTTCCTAAACTGCGCGTTGCAGCGTTCTTTTAGGCAAGGCGCAAAATGAGGCCGCAGGGTGACGTAGCCCTGCGAAATTCTGCTAGTAGGCAATCACCACACATTGAATCGCAGTTTTTCAACATACTGGTTTGCAATTTGCGTCAACTAAAATGGCTTTCAACGTAACAGTGATTGCCTGCTAGCAGAATTTCGTAGGGCTGCGTTACGCTGCGTCACCCTGCGGCCTCATTTTGCGTCTTGCCTCGCCTTGCCCAGCGCAAAATGAGACGCAGTCTTCGCAGGTGACGCAAGGTGACTCACTATAAATTTCTGTGGCTCACATGATAGTATGTAGTTTCGCATGTTAAGTCGCAGGGTGACGTGACTCAGTGCCTGCGCCACGTCACCCTGCGGAGCGCAGTGCCAATGCCGCAGTTTCCTGCGTGAAGTTGGCGTGACAATACCAAAAAGCGGTGCGAAGCAGAGAAGTTCTCTTGTTATTTGATGCAAGTATGGTGAAAAACTGCGATTTTAATGTGCGGTGATTGCCTGCTAGCAGAATTTCGCAGGGCTGCTACACCCTTCGCCACCTGCGCCACCCTGGTCTTTTACTTCCCCATCGAACGAAAGTTACACCTGGAGTAGCCCTATCACCTGAAAGATAGTCATTTTGATGGGACCATGTTGTAGTTGTGTCTTGGCAAAAATCATTCCTGGCATAGGCTGGTTCTGTCTTTCGAGATCTGGTTTGGTTCATTCAGGGTTATTTAATAGCGGCCACTCCAGGCACAGATAGGGAAGGGGTGGAACCACGTGCAAATTGTTCCTTAGAAAAACCAAGAGAGTGCCTAAGGAATAACATCTTAATAAACTGAAAAAAATGATCTAAGAACAAGGTTCAGTTCGTGATGCAATCAAAGGAATAATCAAGAAAAAGAATTTTCAAAATTACATTTTGGCTATGAACCTGCCCACTATCCGACGTTAGGAGTCGAGTTGGTGTCCCTGAGCATATTTCCGATCTGCACGCCTATTTAATCCCGTGTAGAAAAGGCCCTTTTCTGTTCAGTTAGACATCGTGCATACCCTGACACGGGGCCACGGCATAACTTCCCATCCGACGAAAGGCGAGCTGGGTCCTCCCCCTCCCGAATAATGTCACAGCCCTCCTCGGCTAGGTTTGAAAGCACGCTATCGCTGATCCACCCAGTGTTTGGGGAGTGGCATGTAAAGCCCAGCCGTTACTTCGTTCATTACATGATGAAGCCTCCCTAATCATCCACATTTGCCTGTGCTTGGACCTATAGAATGACCCTGTTTTGCACAGAAAATGGGGGAAATGTGATGATTTGGTAAAAGTAGCATCACGGGTGACCCCATAAATAACCGAGTAGTGTTAAGTCCGACACACGCATGCGCATTTTGTACAACAATCTCGACTACTTCCATCCCACCAACTGAGGCTATTGACGTCATGGAGTTCACCTAACGTCTCTTCTTGAAGGGCGGTCCTGCAGATTACGGCCATTACGTGGTCAGCATGCGTGTGTGCGCGCGTCGCGTTTCAGAGGGCGGAAGTGGCCATTTTCGGCAACTATTTATTACATTGTCGGCTTCCATCTTTAGAAAAAACCACCAAAAAAAATCAGCCGGTCCATTAGTCATAAAAACGCGAGTGAAAATTCAAAGAAGTCTTGCTGTGCGAGCCGTCATCGAGGTGAAAAGTTGGAAGGCTGCGTGGGAGGAAGGGATGCAAAGGGGGCCTATGAGAACATGTTGTTAAAGGGTTATTATGATTCCCTTTCCCTTCTCCCTCCTTTTCCCAACTACACAATAACAAAAATTGAATATGGGATTAACCTACTGGGGTGGATGTGAGGATAGGACGGGCAGGGTCGGTGGGCGTGAGGAAGGGGGAGGGTGAGAGTTGGTGTGGGAACCTTAAAAAGTCGAAAACCTGGAATCTCATTGCACACATATAGAGACAAATGGGAAACTCAGCATGTCGTACAGGCTGAATAATAGAGGGGGGCCTAATTCAATTAACATGAGAAATTCAAGAGATAAAGAGGTGTGTAAGATGTAATGTGTAGTTGGAGGAGGGGGGGTGGTCGATGAGGACCGCGAGAGGGTTACCTGTGGGGAGATGAGCAAAACTATCTTGTCGTTCTCAAGTTAACAAAAATGCAAATTCAGCAGGAGGTTGTTAGAACCCTTTCAAATTCTCATCACCACGTTTAAATGTGATTTGTTTGAGCGTGATTATGAGTTTAATAGACAGACTTGATTTATACCTAGTAGATCATTGTGTCTTTTCTTGAAAAAAATTCGAAATATGTAAAGGTGAAATAAATCTTTGTAAACCCCCCCCCCCCTTTCTCCTTTTCCTAGGTGCCCTTTAACCCCGAATCTAAGGAAAACGCTCCATTTCCCCATGAGTGGGGTGGAGACGGAGCAGGGCATGTGTTTAGCAGTAAGGAGTTAATGAGGGTTACTTACTTAGTTTTTCTTTAAAAAACTCAACAAGTTTCTTATCCCCTGCCTCACCCCCTCAGGTGTGTAAGAGTTTTTGTCTGCCTTACCTTAGAGGAGAGAGGAGGAGAGGAAGAGGGTCAGAAGCGTGCAAGTGCCATAAGGCAGAGGCGTTCGTCTCTTTTCCTGCACAAAATGATGCTGCTGTTCTCTGTCGTGCGCATAGGCCCTGTGGCGCAGAGGCTTGCGAAAGTGACGGAAGCGTCAGTACTCTCCTACCTCAAGGAGATGCTTGAGGGCGCTCGTTTGTCGTCGAACCCTCTCGTTAGGAGAGTGTGTTTGCAACTTCACGTTGTTGCCCTGACACGTGCCCAATCTGCCAACCAGTTATCTTTCTTCTCTTGGTGTGTGTGCCTATCCGTGGGGTACCTTACAATGATGGGACCATGGGAAACCTGCTGCCTTCTGGAATGCCGCCCAAATGAAGGAAGAAAGCCCATGGGCTAACTTTTTTTTCGGTATGAATGTGTGACTTTTACTACTTTTTTTTTTTACCTATTATCCCGGAAGCTATTAAGGATACGTGTGCCCTTGTCCCTTGTTGGTCACGATTCTCTTCCCAGATTGCTTCATTCCCTTACCGGGCAAAAAATCCCTCAAGGATTATGGTTTTCTGCTTCTAACCTGTTTCCCTCCCTCCACTGCAGGCCAGGAGGTAAGGTGTACGCAACAGTTCTATTGGCCCGGGGAGGCCAGAAGAAAGGGAGGAGGTAGACATTGGATCTATTGAACGGCTCCTCTTATTTCTTCTTTAGAAAAAGGGCCAAAGACCTCTTTTATATTCGTTTATTGTACTCGCTTAGGCGGGCTGTTGAGAATGAGTTGCTGTTGCATCCCGGTTATTAGGGCACTGTGTAACTAGCCACCGGAAATAATCTGTTTTCTTAATGCAACTATTTTAAGTGGATAGGCTGTAGTAAAGATTGTTTGTCCAGTTGGTGAATGACCATGTGAGTTGACTGACCTTAGCCGATTTATAGTTTGACTGACCACACTGATCGATGACCCAAGCATGGTTTTCAGAACGTTATAATTCCGACCACCTAAGGCACTTTGATGAGCATATTTTAGTTGCCGTGGTGATGATGCCACTACAGGTCAAGAAAATTTGAATCTCTTGAAGAGAGTTGTTAATCTTGTTAGCATTTTTAGTTAGGCCGGACGAGAAGCATTTGGACAATCAGCGTCATAAGGGTGGAGGGGAAAGAAAGATTGGATCCGTCTCTTACACCTGCAAATTCTGATCTACACAGTTGTGTGGAAAGCGATCCACCATGGTGCCCAGAGGTAGCGTGCTCGACTACTGCGTCAGTAGTTCAAGGTTCGGTACTGAATCGAGGCGAGTTGGCACCTTACAGGCGAGAGAGAGGCCGTGATGGCCCCTTCCGTCGGATGGAAAGTAAAGCCGTGGCCCCTGTGGTGTATGGATGGATTGGATTAGCATGGATTAATTTCATGGGTTGGGGATTAACCCAAGCAGCCATAACAGGATGAACACTTAAGAGGCTGCTCGCTGGAGATGAGGAGGTAGGTGTAGAAGATGAAGGAGAGGGGAAATTTGCAGCACCCAACGTTCTTTACCAACCACCCATGTTGGTGCTAACGTGGGCTTGCTCTTCTTAACTTCAGTGATCTCACGAGAACTGGTGTGTCCAACGCAACGGGTAGGAGCTCGTTCCCAAGTGTAGGAGCTTGTCGCCTGACGCCGGGGGAGTGCCTCAACCAACAGTAGGCCGGCGATAAATAAGCATAGGGGTTGCACCTTTGGTAGGCAGTCGACTGCGTAAAATTCCCAACAGATCGTCCATGTGTCCATTCAGAAGGACAAAAATGGATATCCGACACTGCCATAGACGCAAAAAGGTGGTAGGCGATTTTGCTTCACAGTTGTGTAGAAAGAAGTGATGATCTTAGATCAGCAACGGGAAAAGTCTCCATGCAGTTCTCACTGACTGAGAGAAATCGTAGGGTCAGCGCAGGCTCAGACGTGAGTTTTTCCACACTTGTGACGGACTTTAACACCAGGTTCCTTCGAGACCATAGGCCTGGATTTCCTTGGCCTACTTCTACAGCCTGTGTGAAGCCTTCCCGAGGCTCAACCTGGAAAACTGATCAAGAAATGCCCTAGTTTGAATTTCCATTAAGTCAAAGAGTTCAGCCAGCTGTTGGATGGCAGTGGTCAGTGGTATGGATGGCCTTCAGCCTGTAGTCAGGACTCTAGACGGGTGTGGATTAGCCCTTTGAAAGTGCCGCATCTTGCAGTAGTAGAAGAGTACCTACAATGTTACTGAGTGAGCTGTTGGTGGAGGAAAAGAAAATTTGTCGCCAAGACGTGCCTTGCATATTGAAAATGTGACTCTATTAACTCGGTCCTCTGAACAGACAAGCGGAAATTCTCATCTTAAAAAACCGGAAATTAATTATCTTCCTAAGTCGAACTCCCCTAATTTTTTTGTTACTACATGTAATTTTTCGACTTAGAGATACTTAAAACTGCAGTTTATAATAAATACTTGGCCTTAGGCTGATGCAACAGCTGTCCTTGTCGCGTCCTCACCGCCAGTCTTTCGTGGGCTCTCTCCCTGCCCTCTCTCTCTCTCCGCCTTCCTCCTTCTCCCCCTAGTGCTTCAATTGGGCCTGTAATGTAAGGGTTGTGTACGTTTTGAATTTGCATCTTAATGAGAGTGACATAGAGACACCCTCTAGAAGAAGAGCAAATTCGAGAAGCATCTTATTATTTCTAACCTTCTTTTCACTATAATCATCTTTCTTCTGAGAGCAAACTATAAATATGATTTATTAAATTGAGTGCCGGCTTTGCCAGCGTTGGCCAAACTATCAAACTCTATTTAATGATTTTATGACCAGCGGCTAGTTTGCTTTCTCTCCCCTCACCCCTCTCACATAACTACCTGCCTACCTTCTGATACACCCCACCTACCAACCTAAGGCCTTTTTTAAATCGTCAAAATTGGAGAAAGGAGAAGCAGAATATAGGGAGTTACGTGTTTCAATGGTTGAATGAGGGACACTGTTCTACGTGCCCCCTTCCTTCGCCCTACGATAGTTTCTCCATCCCCGAAATTTCACACTTCTAGAACCCGTGGCCTAACATCAGGTTTTTTTTTACTATCAGTACGCTACAATTAGGGCATTGAGTATATAAAAACATGTCTTTAAGATGGACCCTGGCGAGGGGGAGTGGGACTGACCAGGGAATGGTAGCTTGAGGGTATCGGGTGATATTAGACATGGTGCGTCGATGGAGTCTCCTTAATATTTTTGCTGTAAATATTTGTCTTGCAACTGTGGTCAGCCTAATAGCGTGACATTAGTGGGTCCTAGGTTATGTGACTGCCGGTTGTACACAGAAAGTACTTTATACAAGGTGTGGTTCATCGTGGTACACTTCTGGTACCAGTTTGTTTGACTGCAACCGCGGACACCCACGGGTTGGGGTATTTTTACGCAGTTGGCCGCCAACCTAACTAAACCCCTTGCTTTCTTCTTTGGGACAATTTCGTTCACCGACACCAGAGGATAGGCGAGCTCTTGGTGCAGTAGTGACATCTTACACACAACACGGGTAGGGCCTACTGAAAGTTTTGTGGGACCTCTTGAAAAAGTTATTAGTGGGAATTTCCGACGGAAGGTTCACTTTACCACCTCTCTCTCTATCTTGCCAAAAAGAAATTCCCTTCAGCCGAGATTGAACCTGGCACCACTTAAACACTAGCCAAAACAACACCCGTTACGCCAACGAGGCAGTAGCATCTTGCTATCGAATTTTAGCCTGCCTTGGTGGTTCAGTGGCAGGGTTCTTGTAGAGTCCATCTCTGTAGGTTCCATCCTGGTTCGATCCAAGGAGTGGTGAATTTTGTCGGGCGAGAAGGATGGAAGTCCTAAATACGTCCGTTGGGTGGGACTGCGAAGAGCTGCAAATTGTGTTGGACACACCAGTTGTCGTCTGATCACTGAAATTAAGCAACGCAACTCCAGGGCGCCGCTTGGGAAAGCTGGGTACCGCTAGTATCCAAAAATGGTCCCATTTGTGTAGTGTTTGTGCAGAGTCTGCATCAAAACTATACAGTGGACGGGGCTCTAATGACCTTGTAGTTAAAGGGCCCTAAAACAACAACAAGGGACAGGGAAGTAAAGCTATGGCCTCTTGTGGTGTGCACGATGTCATCACAGCACTTTAAAGAATCCTTTCTTAATGAAATAAAATAGACGGCAGATCATTGGGTGTAGGAGCGAACCCTCTTGCATCGTTGAACGAAATTACTACCATAGGCCTGCTTTAAAATAAATAAGGGGTTTGTGACATTTCCCGATGGAGGACCTCGCCGCAAATTATCTGCCGAAATCTAAAACTTGACGTTAGCCTTCATGCGCATTTATTTCGGTTACATCTGGCGGCGTGTCCCAAGACAGGACATGGTTTTGGGGAGAGGTAGCCATATGGTAGTTGGAGGAAGACCGGTCTTGTGATAAATACCCCCTCCCCCACCCATTATATGAATTTCGTTTTAGTGCTAAGAAAATAGTGCCCTCTACGTTGTTTAATTAGTAATTTGTTGATTGCGTGATGCCATCTTTAACAGTAATAGGCGTCGGTGTAGGAAAAAAATTCTTATCCTAGGTCATATGTCTTAGGCGACGACTCCACATTCCTCTTGCTTTTCTATCTCGGAACTACATCTAATATCCGCTATAAACATGCTTGAAATTAGATGTTCCATGGACATTTGACTAGCAGTAGCGTGACTGGTGTTTGTGTTCGCGTACAAGTTTTTTTTTGTGTGTATATGTTTGTGATTGTTATTATTATTTCTTAACAGAAGAGAACCCCCCCCCCCACCTATTCTGCATACCACATGTGAAAACAACCTCTTGACCCGTAGTTAAATTGCTTTTTCAAATCAACTAGTGTGGTGCAGGTTCAATTCTTACCCAAACCTTCCCTGCACAGGACCCAAACTCCAAACCCAAGCTCCAAGGGACCCCAACATGTTAAGGTATTAACATGTTAAGGAACCGTTAAGGTTCCACGGCAGGTGTTGACTATGTGAAAGAAATGAAAATTTCCACATGGGCTATCAAGAATTTTTGGCGAAAAGTCGCTTGTGGAGAGTAGAGCAAATTCGGTGGCGCAGAAGGTAGTGCTCGATTTACTGCGTCAGTGGTTCCAGGTTAGAGGTTGGATCAAAGTGGGTGGGTTTCTTTCGGGAGAGAGAGAGAGAGAGAGAGAGAGAGGGAGAGAGAGGGAGAGAGGGAGAGAGAGAGAGAGAGAGTGCGAGAGAGAGGGAGAGAGAGAGAGAGAGGGATAGAGAGAGAGAGGGAGAGAGAGAGAGAGCGCGAGAGAGAGAGCGCGAGAGAGCGAGAGAGAGCGCGAGAGAGCGAGAGAGAGAGAGCGCGAGAGAGCGAG
>JAAFCE010009109.1:15349636-15421590 GCA_013389805.1 Trigoniulus corallinus
GAGAGAGAGAGAGAGAGAGAGAGAGCGAGAGAGAGAGAGAGAGAGAGCGAGAGAGAGAGAGCGAGAGAGAGAGAGCGCGCCTACCTTTGGATGAGAAGTAAAACCGAGGTCCCTTGTGGTGTACGATGGCATATGAACTCTACTATGCAACGGGTCGGCAGCCTGCTGCAGAAAAACACCGTCAATATATCACCCGTGTGTCCATGCAGAAGAACAATTTGGTTACCCGACCCTGCCATAGGCGGGGCAAAGGTTAGGAGTTGTTTTTGGAGTGGAGAAATGTAAAGTGTCAAATTCGGTCAAGCTCGGCAATTACAATGCATGTACACATCATCATTTCCTTACCCCGTCTGTGACAGTCGGATCTGTGGGCTCTGGCCCTTCACTCCCACCTATCTCCCACTACGCACCCATTCGCCCCACACGCTCATATCACTTATTTACAACTGGTACCCACGTCTGCTTTGGTCCTGTTAGGGTCCCCCACATCCCACCTCCCTAATCTAAGTTTTACCCCCTTGATCGGTGGGACAACTCTGACTGCAGGTACCCAGACAGAGAGCGTTTGGAACCCGCCGGAAAAATTGGATGGGTTGTCCGTGGGGATGACGGCCTATTCCACAGGGGGCATTCGATGCATTATCTACTATGTGAGCGTAGTGCTCCACCCCATGGCATTGCAGGTGCATGATGACGACGAGCTGGAGCTTGCTCGCTCACCCCTACCAATCCTGATAATGTGGCTCCTGCACCGTAATTTTTTTTCGGATTTTGAGTTTTTCTTGTCCCTTACTCTCCCCTCGCAAAATGACGGTTGCGGGAATGTCGTAAAGCAGGAGTGAGTATTCTTAAGCTTCAGGGCTTGTTCCAGCTCGCAGTCCTTAAACGAAATATGTTCATCCGGAATTACATTCGTTTAGGTGTGGCCCGCCTGTTGCCTTACAGGCCTTTCTTCTGGCCCGTGAGTGGAAAAGGGTACCGACAGTCTGTTACTGACGAGACTTGGTGACCATTGAAAGAATAGCAGTAATTCTGACCTGTGAATTGAATTGTCCATTTTCTGCTTGTGAGTCTTCCTAATAAGGCCATATCCATCCGGCTTCATTCTGCCCTTGCAGTACCTATAAAAACAGGATTTTTTAAAAAATTTGTTTGATAATCAAATGCACATAATTTCGTACTGTTTATAAAAAAATAATGCTAAAAAAATTAGGCGTAAAGTTCAACAATGGCGCCTTCTTCAACCTTCTGCAGTTTGATAAAGTAGTTAATGTTCATTCATCACTTTTTTTAAAAAAAAAAGAAGTCAATCTTTCAACCTCCGGACTTCATTAATCAAATCCACATCCTCAACATCTTTTCTACTTTTGCTCCTATATAAGAAATGACACTGGAATGTCATGGGGGTTATCCAGGGACGTATCCTCCTATTCGGGGAGGGGGTCCTAATTTGCTCTTCTTGACAGACGGACTCTGGAGGAAATCAGAAGCAGAAAGTGTAGTGGCAACTTTAACAGTCCCAACACGGGAATCGCAATAAATGGAATTGAGGGATTGCTAGTTTAACCCTTTATTTCGCCCCCCTCACCAAACGAGTTGGACGGTGCATTAAGAGAGAGATTAATAGTATCAAGGAAGGGCATTTGTTGAAATGTTGGGGCAAGGATAAATAGAAAGGAGTGAGTGGTAGGAGGGCTTTGAATTCTTAGATTTACCCCTACCGGGCCGATTTGAGTCCCCCTTCCCCGATGGGATGCCAGAAGAGGAACAACACGACATTGTTAAATAACTAGCATTTTTTTGACAGAGAATAAAGAAATGTCGATTCATTTTCGTCCCAAATTTGCAAACTCATAACCAATATAGGAAGGACAATGTTGAGCGTGCTGCCACCTGTTGAGATTTTTCTAAGCCAACTTGTGAGGGTGAGGTCAGGTGTAAGACTCCATTCTGTGCGGGACAAGAGGAGGAGGAGGGGGAGAGAGTTGATCTTGGCCCTTGCCTATGCTCACTCGTAATCACCGATAATAATCTAACTATATTATTATTATTAGATGCAATGCAGACAGCAGCTACTTATCGAAAAATTTGATATCACTTGAACTCAAAATGGCGAAGGGGGACCTCCACCTGGTGGATCCTCGAGGCACCTTTTTATACCATATTTTCCCTTCTTAGTTTTTCCTGCTTTAGCCCTCTTCTCCCCATCAGCTAATCCGCCATTCCTCATCCCCTCTAATGTCTTCTATTTTCCTTTTTTCTTCTCGTAATTCTTAAGGTCACTAACCATCTCTGTACATTTTAGGGCACATTGCACCTAGAGAGGGGTGTGGTCGAGTGGATTTCCTTCTCGGGACGTATAATTTGTTTTTACCCACTCTTCACCTCTCTTACTGTTTTTTAAGTATACTTTATCCGAAAAACACTTGTCTTCTGATGATATGGAACCCGAAAATTTTGATGCTGGGTGTGGATGCCGCGCCTTTCTCCCACGTAAGACAGAATAAAATAGACACTTGGACCCAATAAGGGATAATAAGCATCATGAACATAATGACCCCGCCGTTTGTGGAAGGGAACGAGAATGGTTATCACTTAGGTATGTCCGTATGTGTGTCTCAGAGAGGTAGTACACATTAGGCTCTTGGATCCGTGGTTGCAGGTTCCATCGTTGAACGAGGCGGGTGGAGTCTTTCGGGCGGGAAAGAAAGAGGCCCTCAGTGCATTTTCCGTCAGATGAAAAATCAAGCCGTGGCTCCGTGTAGTGTGTACGGTGTCATTAGGGAGTTTTCTGGCTGCGTTTCTATCCAACGTACGCTACGCAATGCAGACGAATTGTCAACTGCGCAAACTCAGATACTGCGTGCGTCTGCGCAGTTCACGATTCGTCTGCATTGCGTAGCGTACGTCGGATAGAAACGCAGCCAAAAAACTCTTTATTTTCACGTAAATGAACGCTTACTACAGAGAGAGTAAAATATACCTGTAGTTTGGCCAGATTTCCAGGTGTAGGAGCTCGCCTTTTGACACCGGTGGGGAGGAAAAGGGCCCCAATGCATTAACATAGACCGATGATAAATTCGGCCTCAGCATTCGGTTGGTAGCCGGCTGGGTAAAAATACTATCAAACAGATCGCCGATGTAACCCAATGGGGGAAAAACCAGCATCCGACCCTGCTATGGACGGGAAGAGGATTATGGTCAGTGGTGGATCCAGGATTGGAAACGCAATTTTCATTTGTCAGTGTCAATGTCGACCCAAAATTTAGGGGGGGAGGGGGTTGCAACCCCTTGGATCTGCGCCTGATCATGGTAATGTATTTATGGTGGCGGTGGTTCAGTGGGGTACGTGATTCCGTGGTTGCGGGTTCAATTCTGAAAAAAAAGACGGATGTCATCTTTCGGTACAAAAGAGAATTTTCAAGCGTGCAGCTCGTCAGGGGAGCGACTTATTGCGCTTGACACATCAGTTCTCGTCTGATCACTGAAGTTAAGCAGCGCAACCCTAGCTAGTACTGACATGGGTGGCCGCTTGGGAAAACTGGATACTGCTAATACCTAATAATCGTCGAATTAGTGTAGTGTCTGTACAGTCTCTACACTAGAACTGCGCAGTGGCCGGGGCTGTAATGACTTTGTAGTTGAAGGGCCCTAAAACACTAACAAAACAAACAAACAGCTCGTCAGAAGTGTACCAAACCTGTGACCCCGTGTGGTATGCACGATGTCATCGACACTTAAAAGAGCCCTTTCTGTATGGAGTATTGTTGTGAGCCGGCTAATTTAAACGCCGTACGCTTGTGTTCCTGATATATACGGATACGTCCGACCAATGCCGGATTTAGATATTGTGAGACCCTAGGCTATTTCAATTTGGAGGCCATTTTCAAGCCCATTTGAGACTCTTTTATTAAGTTTTGAAGCCCGCTAAATGTTGAGGCCCTAGGCTTCAGCCTACTTAGCCTATTGGTAAATCCGGCACTGCGTCCGACCTTACTATAGGCGGAAAAGGGTTTAGGAATGACGTAGTATATAACGTGGAGGGATTTACTCTATCTTTAAAACTAGATTTGATATACAATTAAAACAAGGACCTGATCTGAACTGCTAATTACCAGGTAAAAGTTGGCGTGGTCAACGTTATTAAGAAATAACTAGAGCAAAATCAGGTGTAGTAGTTTTACCTTCCACATCTTGCAAATTCAGCGCCCGTTCATTTCTGAGAAAGAGATGATTGAAAATGGCCATTTGAAATTCAACAACAGCAACTTAAAAAAAAAACTAATAATAAGAGGCGCGAGTGAACATTAAAAGGAAAATGCTCGCGCCCTAAATACAGTTCAAATATTCCTGAACAAATACTTAACCTGGTTTTCTCTGTACTTCCGATGGGACCTCGTCCATATTTTGGTGATGCCAATAATTTTTTGTCTGCTGTGTTCTCGTCTATGTACTGTTTGTAAGACCAATCAAAAGTGAATGACCCCTCCACTTTTCCATTTCTTTTCTTTTGCCAAAGTGGATGGAAAAAGGGGGGAAGGTATTGGTATTGGGGAAAAATTGGGACATAGGTGGACTACTGCACAATTAAGGAAATCATTTTCAAATTTGTGTTAACACAAGGCGACAAAAACTACAGTTGCAATTCTGAGCATCGTTATATAAAAAAAGTTACCTGCAATTATTTTAGTTTGACCATTGGTCTTTTCAGCACTATGAGTGTATTTTCTATTCCTGCTTTCAAAGTATGTACAACTGATATGGGCCGCTCAGGATACTAGGAACAATTCTTAGTTGGAAAGCACATTTAATCGTGTATCTGGTAAAAACTAAAAGAACATTTGTTGCAAACATTATCCTAAAGTTTGCGAACGTTTTTAAACAGTCGTTTAGATCCCGTATTTGCGTTCTGTGAATGGAGTTGGGTCTCTGTAGTAGGTGGCGTCCCAACAAAGCCGAAATTAGAATCCAAATACTGCAAAGATGATCAGTTGGTGTTCCCACAATGGCACAATGTCCTAACCCTTTTCCCGCCTATGGCAGGGTCGGGTACCCATCTTGTCCATCTGAATGGACATAGGGCGATATATTGGACAGTGTTTTCCACAGCTAGTTGCCGACCAAAGCTGTAACCCCTATGCTCATTTATCGTCGGTCTACTGGTCGTTGGGGCACTCCACCGACGCCAGGGGGGGGGCGAGCTCCTACATCTGGAAATTTTGCCTCACCTCCCCGTTGCATAGTAGAGAGGGTTCTTCTACGTGCAAATGCCATCGTATACCACACGGGACGTCGGTTTTACTTCTCATCCGAAAGAAGGCGCACTCGGGGCCTCTCTCTCGCCCGAAAGAAGCCAACCCACCTCGATCTAGTATGGAACGCAGTTACCGAGGGAGCACCCCACGGCCCCACCGAGTGGGGTGACCTATTGCTGCAACCCGTTAATTATTTAACGTTGGCGTATTATTATGGGGGGTATTGTCGGCCACCCACAGCAGAGGACGAGCTACTGTCAATGTACACGTATATTTTACTCCATGTGTTGGGAGGCGCTCTTTGGGCTTCCCTCTCACCCAATTTATTCGTATCTGTCAGAATCGAGCCTCAGCACACTGGCTCTTCCGCACTCTTGGGTGCCTATTTCTGCTGGAAAGAGGAGGAGAAAGTGGACACGGGGGAAGTTCGTGTGTTTTTGGGTGAAGGAATGTAGACCTGATTTTAGAGCCTCCCTCTCCATTTGATTACTTCTTAGGATCTTTTACCTTTGCAATGGCCCGGAATAATTGACCTCTTTTTCCACTTGGAGATTGATTACTAATACTGCAACTTTTTTGAAATTCATTGTTTTAATAACTTACGCCAAAAATCTATGAAAATGATTTCAAAGAGATGCTCGAATTAGGAGGGTAGGGGTGAGGGCGTGAAAGATTGTGTCTCAAGAGTGGGGGAATAAAAAAGATGCCAAAAATATCAGACAAAAGATGAAAATGGAAAGGCGCTTGGATTTTTGGCGTGGTAAATTTTATAAAGCACTTTGTAAACACAATGCCTTATGCCTATCATACAACAATTATTTTTGAATATCGTTTTGTTGTTGTTGTTGTACTTGTTCTTGTTCGAAAGCCTTGTTTTGTTCCAGGAATGAAATCGCTGACAATCTTGTTTCTGCAGAATAGGTGACTACACTATCTATTCACTTAATACAAAGATCATTATATTCTGTTATCCAGATTTTACTCGATTCAGTCAGTACTCCTAGATGGCTAGATGGACAGGTGAGATAGGGAGCGGCTTATTGCGCTGGGCACACCAGTTCTCGTCTGATCGCTGAAGTTAAACATCGCAACCCCAGCTAGTACTAACATGGGTGGCCGCTTGGGATCACTGAGTACTGCTAATACCCAGTAATCGTCGCATTAGTGTAGTGTCCGTGCAGTCTCTGCATAAGAACTATGCTGTGGACGGGGCTCTAATGACCTTGTAGTTGAAGGGCCCTAAAACACCAACGAAACAAAAACTCAGGTGAGATGGCTGATGTCTGTACACGAGACCTGCGGCTTTTACTTTCTGTCTGCTACATTTAAATGGCAGACCTTGATAAGCAGTATCGAACCAGCGCACTTTGCAGTGAGAATTTCTAGTCCAACTACATTCAGAGGGACAAAGATGGGTACCCGACGCTGCCATAGGCGGGAAAAGGGTTAGCAGTTGCTTTTATGATGAATAAGAGGTCGACGCCACTTTGGTTATAGCCAATTTGCATGGTCGCTTGTCAAGAAAAAGTAACAATTACCATCAAGATGTTTGAGTATGCTCCCCCCCTCGCCCCCTCCTCCATTTCATCAGTGGTGTCCAACCACCGTCTCCATTGGTTCCTTCTCAACTTCTGCTCAATGACCTTTAATTTTCACGCATACCTATTTTCAACTCCTACCCCTGCTGCTCCAATGCTGGTTCACTCTACACAGCACCCCAGGACCTGAAGTTAAGAGAAAGAAAAAATCATCTTCAACTACCCACATGTGTATGAATCTCGAGGGTGGAAGCGGAGGTGTGGGCACACCGCCGACAGAGTGTAGAACGACAGAGGAAAAAGGATTACCACCTACCCCAGGCCCCTGATTCACCTTCTGTATT
This sequence comes from Trigoniulus corallinus, assembly GCA_013389805.1. NCBI lineage: Eukaryota > Metazoa > Arthropoda > Diplopoda > Spirobolida > Trigoniulidae > Trigoniulus > Trigoniulus corallinus. The sequence goes on from JAAFCE010009109.1 coordinate 15,356,774, forward strand.
GTCGAAATTGCAATTTTCATTGCCTAGTTAGCTTCCAAACAATCAATCTTTGCTTTTTTTAACAACAACAACAGCAACAATAATAATAATAATAACAACGTAGTTGCTCCAACCTCCTACTCCTTTGTCTCCACCCCCACCCCTACCCCTCTCCTTCGCGGTCACTCCCACTCCTTCTCAGCTCTTGGACCCCCCCCCCCCCTCCCGAAAAAAAGTGAATGTCCATAGTTGATATAAGGAGAGGGCTTTGTAAATGATAACTTGGCTTATCTGCTAGTCGCCTCCCTGTGAAGTCGTTTAGATAAGACTGTTCATTTTCACCAGTTCGGGCCTTCCTACAAAGGACTTGGTGCAGATCGTTCAGGTTCTCAACTCCTAAGGTCCTCAAGTAGAAAGGCTAGCTGGGGCGAGATTCAGGTCATGTTCGCTCATTATGACTACTAGGCCTACCCGCCTATGGCGTGAGTTGGGTATAATTGAATTGAACTTAGTCGTCAATAGCCGTTTTCCCCACCTATGGCAGGGTTGAGTGTTTTATCCCATCTTGATACACTTCCTCCACCGACGGCAATGAGCGAGGATTTTTTTTGACTTGCCTCGGTGGCACAAAGGGCAAAGGTAACGTGATGCTGGATTACTGCGTCGATGGTTTGAGTTACGATCCTGGACCGAGGTGATCGAGAGGCCGCAGTGGTTTTCCGTCGGAAGGAAAGTAAAGCGTTACGGACGTAAACGTATCCATAAAATATGTGTGTAGATGGTCAAAATTGGTCAGGTATCGAAGCTCGCCCCCCCCCCCTGGTGGCAGTGAAGGACTTGGTGATAAATAAGTATTGGGGTTAAAACCAGACGGCTGTCAACCTATGTATGGGTTCCAAGGGGCACCAACCCTGCCATAGGCGGGGGGGGGGGGGGGTCAGTTACGTGCAATAACATGGTACATAGGAAAAGAATAGACGACACCTGCCTTGAGGACGCAAGGTAGCGTGCTTGATTCCTGCATCTGTCGCTGAAGGTTCGAGCCTGTACCCTTAGCATTGTGTCGCTTGCCACATGCAAGTACTAGCTCCTTAGCGTTGATGGAAGAAGAGGGAATAACCAAAGGTTTGCAGGTGACAGCGTAACAATACTACCCGTCGCTTGTGTATTCCTGGTTCCAGCGGGGGGAAATGAGTACTGGGCCCTGCCGTAAGTGGAAACAAGGGTTCGAAAATAGGGGAAAGAAAGAGGGAGAATAGAAAGACAAGTAATTTGGGTGGCAAGTGAGAGGGAAGTTTTTTGAAATGTCTCGTTACCTATTATTGGGGGAGCGGCAAATTGCGTTGGACACACCAGTTCTCGTCTGATCACTGAAGTTCAGCAACGCAACCCCAGTTAGTACTGACATGGGTGGCTGCTTGGGAAACCTGGGTACTGCTAATACCCACAAATCGTCGCATTAGTGTAGTGTCTGTGCAGTCTCTGCATAAGAACTATCCTGTGGACGGGGCTCTAATGACCTTGTTGTTGAAGGGCCCTAAAACACCAACAAGACAAAAAACCTATTAATGGCCACCAAGCTCCCCCCCCCCGTGTAGGACATGCAGCGAACTCACAAACATGTCGCGAACATAAAGGAATTTCGCGACTCGTATTTATTATGTGCCTTTTCTCAACCTGGTGTTTATACAAGACTTAAAAGTAGAGGGGTTAAGGATGCCGTTCGCTCAATTGCCGTAACGTGATTGGCATTGCTTAACAAAAATATACGGATGTTGATATCGTTGATGATGATGATGAGTAGGAGAAGGAATAGGAATGGAGAGGAGAGGGTAAGAAAATTACGTCAATGATTAGTGCAATTCATATATACGTGATCCTAAAAAAAAAGAGAGAAACTAGGGATGAGATTGGGTACTTCTGATGCAGTGCCTGCCAACCTTCAGCAACAACCTCTCGCCATCGTCCTCCTCCCACTCACAGCTCGGCCGGCGGCATCAGCCTCCACCTCCAACCCATCCCACCGCGAATAAACATCTTTCATTGATAACGTTTCTTTAATTACTTGAAATAGGATGTCACTTGTTAGAGCCTTAAGGGGCCTAGTCGATGTTATCTGTTTAAGTCATTGTATTGATACCGTGACTGTTAACCCGCCTCACATCACTTTCAATTCTCATCAAAGTGTGTTGACTGCACTCGTAAATGGAGACAAAAAATACCCTAACCACCCAGAGGTTCCAATGAGTGAGAGGAAAGAGAGAGAGCCTGTCTGTCGTCCTTGTTCTCTCTTTCTCTCACTGCCTCCTCGTTTTTATCCTCTTACAGTGTCATTTCCAATCCCTTGTCATTCAACCTAATAGTTTAGAAGCAGAATCTATCAGATGTAAGAGCAGATTGCCAAAAACGAAGGAATTTCTTTACCTCCAAAACAATAAGGACGGAAGTAATCTTTCTCTTACTGCAGTTGTGAATAGTGGGAAGAGGTCTATTGTCTGTATTTCTGTTCAACGTTGAAATGATTGGGACAGTCGTGGGGCGATTTTAATGGGTTATCAGGTGACCACATTGTAATTACAATCTGAACATTCAGAATTACCTGGCCCATCTCCATAACTGAGTGGAACACACCATTTCTCGTCTGATCACTGAAGTTAAGCAGCGCAACCTCAGCTAGTACTGACATGGGTGGCCGCTTGAGAAAACTTGGTACTACTAATGCCCAAAATTCACAGTGTATTGTGTGTGTGCAGTCTCTGCATAAGAACTATGCTGTGGACGGGGATCTAATGACCTTCGTAGTTGAAAGGCCCTAAAACACCAGCAACAACACCATAACTGTGTAGTTTGTAGGTTCTATCCTGGCCCTGTGTGGTGTCCAGGGCCGTAACGAGGGCGTGGCGAAGAAGGCGGCCTCCACGGGCGCAACTGGGTCTGGGGCGCAAAATGTGTAAGTTTTTTGTCATTATTGGGTTACGGGCAAGCGAAAGTTAGACACTTGCCACAGGCTCTTCATACCCCCGTTACGGTTCCCCCACTGTAAGTAAAGATGTAGGAATTGGCCCATTACTTTGGCTTTAGACAAGCATTTCTCAACTTGGACAAGGTGTATAATTCAGCTGTTCTACGACCCCTAATCCTGATCTTGGTATGTAGCAGAGTTTCCAAATATTCAACTTCATTGACGCAGTTACCGAGCGTGCTATCCACTGTGCCGCCGAAGCGGTAGATTGAAGTGGTATGGGCATGTAATGAAAAGAGGGGAGGAGGAGTTCATTAGATTCATTACAGGAATTCAGGTGGTTGGAACCACCCGGGGCAGGGGGAGACCAAAGCAGACGTAGGAACAGGTTGTTCGTAAGGATATGGTAGTGTGTGGGGTGGTGTGAGATGGACGGGAGTGGAGGGCTAGAACCCGGAGATCCGACCCTGTCACCTGCGGGATAAGGATATGATGATGATTTATTATACGTCACTTACCTGAAAAATTAGGATAACACAATTTTAACGTTTTATGAAATGTCAATTTAGGGTTTAAGAAAGATGTTAACAGTAAAATTGAACTCTACCAAATGATGGACCACACATATTTTTCTTTTGGTAGTCAAAAGGATGGCCTGCTGGGTACGTGGATTTTTTTTTTGTTAGTTGGTGTTTTAAGGCCCTTCAACTACATAGGTCATTAGACCACCTCCACTGCAAGCACCTCCACATAGCTATAATGAAGGGTCTGCACAGACGCTACGCTGTCACGGCGAATTTCTTTTTTTTGGGGGGGGGGGGGGGGGTATTGGCAGCACCCAGTATTCTCTAGCGGTCACCCATGTTAGTAATAACTAGGGTTGCGTTGTTTAACTTTAGTGATCAGACGAAATCTCGTGTGTACAACGCAGTAAGCCGCTCCCCAGCATTATTGGACTTCATTAAGCCCTAGGCCCCAAAAAGCCTAGATTCTCAAATATTCCACAGACAATATATTCGTATGTAGAGATCAGATCCCATTTTTACTTAGTAATACAATCGCAGCCTGCCAGGTAATCCTTATGATCCACCAGTGGGCTGCGAACCGCACTTTGATAAACGCTATCTTAGAGTCTTAGACCATAGACAGTCGGACGTTAAATTACCAAATATACCTGGTAATTTGCAGTGCTCATGGTTGCCAAAGGAAGTAGATTCTGAATTTCGGACAACAGTTTTGAAATTTCAACTACTTTTGGTACGGATGAGAATTCAGCCCTGTGGCTGTTGTGGGAGTGATGATGTTACCTATTGCACCTACACTAACCTCTTTCGATAGCAGAAATTTTTAACCTGGGGTGCTCGGGCGTGAACCCAAATATTGTTTACTTCCTGGAAATGCGAAATTTAATTTAAAAGGCGAGAAATCTAGTCGCTGAACAAGGTTCCTCTAAGCCAAGGTTTAACGAACCTTTAATTGATGGAACTTGTGAATCAATGAGCCCTTTAACCCTTTTCCCACTTGTGACAGACTGCGGCAATAAGAAATCTGATAGCGAATGAGTTGGCTGGTTGCCGTCCTGCCGCTTCTTGGATCCCGCTGTGCCATAGTGGCACCCTTCCTGTCTTTTCACCGACATAGGTGGAGCCCAAATTACTGACAGCTAATTAGTTTTTTTCTAATTCTGTATGTCGTCGGAAGCAACCAAAAGGGTCTAGATATTAAGTCGGCGGCCAACCACATTTGGTCGTTGTCCAAATGGCCCGTTAATGAATTTCCTTCCTCTCTACTTACCTCCCTACTTACTGGAACTCTGACTGACCATTGTTTCAAGTCGCCGTATGACTATAGGTGTCGCCACTGCAAGTAGAGAACCAAGAGTAATCTCTCTCTCTATCCTGATCTATATCCACCTGATGTAATCTCAACTGCATCTCTCATTGGGGTTACTTTTACTATCAACCTCCCTCAAAACACTGATCCAACCCCCAATCTGAGAATTTTTAAAACTTTTGAAAGTTCCCTCCCCCCTTGTTTTTTCTTTTTGCGATGAACCACATCAACTCTATTTTTGGAGGTTTAACGAAATAAGAGGGGAGACAACACCAGTGTAATTATTTGCAACATTTACCGTCACCCTTGCCGATGGTATGAGAAGAAAGAGGCATGTGGCTCATACCTAAAATTATAAGATCCACGTACAATGGAATGGAGGTTATGGGCGTGATGAAAATGGGAGAGGGACGACAAAAATTGTGGGTTATTCCTGCATGTGATGCACCACTCTTGAAAGAGAAGTAAAAATGTTAATAGCTGTGGTACTGAAAGGCGAACAGAAGGGGAGGAGGAAAGGTATAGGTCCCTATAAATACCAGGAGACGTATGGTTCTTCACATGCCATAAACTTTCGTGTTGGCAAAGCTATTTAAAATGTTCCTGAAATTTGCCTTGTCAGTAATTTTTTGAACCAGCCTCGGTGACACAGTGGTTCCAGGTTCGATCACCGACCAAGGCTAGTGACTTTCGGGCTGTCCCGGGGGTGTTTACAACATCACCACTGCACCGAAAAGAACCCTTACTACATGGAGTGAAATATGCGTGTATCTCGGCAAACTTCCCAGGTGTGGGAGCTTGCGCTCACTGGCGGCGGTGGAGGAAGAGGAGTACCCCCAACGAATCAAAACAGGCAAACGGTAAATAAGATAGGGATTACAGCATTCGGCTGCCAACCGTCCAACAGATCGCTTATATTTCCCTGTAGGACAAAATGGGCATCCGGCCCTGTCATAAGCGGGAAAAGGATCATTCTCCATCTGTTCTATTCTTAACCTAGTAGCTTGCAGGCTCAGTCCTGATGAAGGTGACTGGAGTTTTTGTGGTCAAACCCCAACCCTTCCAATATACCTACCATCAATGGGAAATGAAGCTGCCTTTATCTGCATTTTACCTTCAATCCTTTTCTGGATATCTAGAAATAATGGATACCCCCGTCAGTAGGGCTATTATGCGAAGTGAAAGTATGGACTTTTTCTGAAGTTGCGTTAGCGCCACAAGCAGCAGGTTGGAGAAAGCCTGACTTTGTTAAAGGGTTACACAAAAAAAGTTGACATGGGTTAACTTGATTCACCCAACTTTAAATATCATTTGAGGTATTGGTGATTAAAGTAATTGGCGGGGGGGGGGGAGATGCCTTGTGCTTTTCAAAGCTCTAAATGCTTTGCTGCCGGCAGACCAAGCTTTCAGGACACCTGCAGCAATGAGAAGCAGATGCAGAATTTCCAAAAGAAATGGTCGTCGGGCCTGTGACAGGCGCCGTTGAGCACTTTGTAGCAAAATGCTTTCAGTTTATTTCTCTCGTACAAGTATTTTTTATGTACTGAATGAACGACCCTGACGGAAAAGTACCTACCATGTAAAGCCAAAGAGAAAGCGATGGGCACCACTAGTTGCACCCCTGGACTTAAACCGAGACTTCATTAATAATTTCCATTTATTCTTGTCATTCCTTCTTGCAACCTTGTTACTTTTTGATTGCGTGTTTACGCTTCAGCATATGTTCAAGGACCTTAAGAAAACGTGTTCTGCTCACAAGGTTAAATCCAGACTTTCCCCTCCCAAAAAAAAGTTTGGGACAAAAATGAAATTTTTTTTCACACTTTCATAAACGCTGGTCGTGCCACCTAAGTTTTTGTCAGGTGTCAGAATACTTCGTTATACTGAGCTGTACTGATACAAAACTATTAATTCCATTGGCGGAGGAGAGTGGGGGATGGGACATCATCATGCTCTGTCTCATAAACCCATCCAGTGATGCAAAGGGCCCATTTGTGATTTCGGAGGTAAAATGTTGAGTTTATTGTACCTCTACACATCATAATGCGGCTAAAAGAGAAAGGAGTCACCCTCCTAATACAGTACTGTCTAATACTGCCGTAGAAGAAACATGGCGTTGTTAAAGGAAGAAAGATGACACTGTCCTACTGTGGCCTAAAGTTGGTGGTGGAACGCGGTTCAAGTTCAACTTGGGTGCAGACTTTCAGACCTGACGCTGTATTCACCCCTTCTGCTCTAAGACTTTGAAATATTCCCTACGTCGGTAAATTACCCTAAGGTGGGTAGAATGACAACTAAGCACTGCTGCCATAGGCCAAAAAGGGGGTTCATTAAAGCCGCGGTGACAGCACAAAAAATTCCTTTATGGGAACTTTCAAAGTTAGTTGAGAAGCTGTTGGAACAACCTCAGAACGAACGGCAACGCCAGCACTTTTGTCGTGTCCAACAACACTTTGTCCCAAGTCATCCTAGGAGTGGACTTCACCTTTTGGCGCGGTTGCGGCGCCTCCTTCATGGATGGCGCCAAGAGTCCCTCTAGTGAGCGTTTAAAGAACTTTTTGACGAAAAATGAATGAAATGCGCGTAAAGCCAGTTTCACCACGTCCAAGCCCGCCTGTAGCAGGGTCGGTTCTAGCCCTCCACTTTTGTCTATCGCCCACCAGATCCCCGTGCACCGCACATACTACCATATCCTTACGAACAACCTGTTACCACGTCTGCTTCGGTCTGTTTGGGTCCCCCTTGCCCCGGGTGCTTCCAACCACCTGCATTCAAGTCCAAATCGGCATCACCTCTGGAAGAGGTTAGCAACAACCTGTAACACTAGTCCTAAAGACGCAGATAACATCTGTAAAATGTTCAGTGATGGAAACAGGCCCGGCTTGTGAATTTCAGGCGCCCTAGGCAAGTGGATCCATCGCCGCCCCCATTAAATTTAATACAGTTCTAAATTGTCCGAGCGTCCCTAATGCTCTGCAAGCCAACATTCAGAAAAGGCCCCACCAATCATAAGTTTGGGAACCCCTGGACTATGAACATTTAAAATAACCGATAGGCTGCATGATAAGGAAGTACTTCTGTCATTTGGCTGCCCCGAAAAAAAAGGGATACGGTCTCCTCTTTTACATCATTCTAATGGGGAGTAAAGTGTGGTGCTTACGGTGTCATCTGCTTGCAAAGAAACCCTTTCTGCGTACATTGGCAGAATACGTAGATGTAGGAACTTGTGATATCCCCTCCTCTCGGGGTTCATGAACCAAATAAACATCCTCTCAACAAAAGGAAATCATGTAATCATTAATTAATGGGGCCGTTGAAGGTTGCCCTACCGCATGCGAAGACACCGACACCATAGTGATCCTTCTCATCATCATCGTACTCTTATCCCACCTGTGGCGGGGTCGGGTCTGCGGGTTCTAGCCCTCCACTCCCGTCTATCTCCCACCAGGTCCCCGTCCACCCCACACTCCGCCATGTTCTTACAAACAACCTGTTCCCACGTCTGCTTCGGTCTCCCCCTGCCCCGGGTGCTACCGACCACCTGCATTCCTGGGATGACCTAACGAGCTCTTCTTCCCCTCTTCTCATGACGTGTCCATACCACCTCAGCCTATTCTCCCTCGTTTTTTTCGGCGATGTCCACCACCCACAGGCTACCTCTAATATGCGCATTCCTAACTCTACCAGCTCCGACACGCCACTCATGAACCTCAGCATTCGCATCTCTACTACTTGCCTTCTATTGATGTGGCTGTTCCTCACTGCCAAACACTCTGATCCATATAGCATAGCTGGCCTAGAACTTCCCTTTCAACTTGATTGGGACCCTCCTATCGCACAGGACTCCACTTCAGCCACCCCCATGGATTCTACGGGCCACATCCAAGTCTACCCTTCTACACCTGGAAATATTCTGCAGATCTCATTGTACCCGGACGACGATGCACTTGAGGGATTTCCCTCAAGTCCTCAATCGAAGTTTCGAAATCCCCCTTCATAAACATCATACACTCGTCCCTGGTGGTTCATTCACTGGGGTTTTTGAGCATTAAAGGGTTGCCAAAATCCTAGCTATTTATGGGTGCCCTTTATTTTCTCACAACGGGCATCACACTTCCGTGCCGGTTTCAGAGCAGAGCTGGACCACTCCAACCTCCAACCGTGTTTCCCCGAAAATAAGACCTACCCAAAAAGTAAGACCTACCAAGATTTGTCAGGATGTGCTTAATATAAGCCCTTCCCCGAAAATAAGCCCTACGAGAGCCCTAAGGCAAAGGTGAGTATAGAGCAGCGATTCTCAACCACTGTGCCGCCGCTGCCAATACTCATACGTCGGTGACATCAGACAAGTCGTTTAATCGGTTCTGCCTTCCTAGGAGGGACTGGCTGAAGCAATGCGCATGAATATTACTGTTCTTACTACTCGCTAAAAAGCATAGGGCTAGATTACAAGTAGCAGGAGAGGATACCCATGTTGTCTCTCCGAGTGGACACGAGGGCGATATATTGGACAGTGTTTTCCCTTAGCCGGTTGCAAACCAAAGCTGCAACCCCTATCGTTTTTATCATCTCTCTACTGTTCGGGCGAGGTCCGCAGGCAGGCGGCGAGGTCCTAACCCTGGAAATTTTGCTTCCTCTACCCGTTCCATAATAGAGAGGGTTCTTTATCGTTCTTTGCTCATCGTACGTGACGCAGAACCTTGGTTTACTTCTCATCTGAAAGAAGGCGCACTCAGGGCTTCCCTCTCGCTGGAAAAATCCAACCCATCTCGGTCCAGTATCGAACCAAGAACTACTGACGCCGTTACTGAGCGTGCTACCCACTGCGTATATTATAGAAAAGAATAAGACATTCCCCAAAAATAAGCCCTAGTGCTTATTTCGGCACCAAAAGTGAAATAAGACAGTGGCTTATTATCGGGGAAACACGGTACAAAGTTCCTCTGAGCGTGGGGCCTTGGTCTGCGCCGGTCCTGTTTAAACTTTAATTAAGTAGGTACATGTGAACGGTTCCTTATAAATGCACGTATGCCCATTACAGTTCGACTGAATTTGATTATTGACCGGAAGTTGTACTGCCAAGCGATACTTTCATCTTTTACCTTTCGTGTGTGGCCATGTCAATGTTGACTCATAATTCAGTTTTAGCTATATTTATCGATGTAATTTGAGCTGATAATGGAGAATAGACCCAAGGGACTTTTAATTAATAAAATAAGGAACTAGACAGATGACAATCCCGAAATATGTTGTCATTTGCTAGTGGTCATTTGATAAAGAGCTAGGCCCAAGGTCATTCAATGGGGGACGGCTGCAATTTTTTTTTCAGCAGAAAAAAATAATGTACCTGTTTTAAGTCGTGACGGAGAAGGGGGAGGTAGAAGAGAGGGTAGCAAGAGGGAGTCTAAAAGGACCTGTTGCACTATTGTTGGAACTCTTAAGGATTATTTGGTTAAAATTTATTTCATAATTATTATTAATATTCTGCTAATTGCGCAGGAGTAATGGGGTAAGAGTAATATCGTCACCCAGAGAGCTGATGGGACGTCCCAGTCAGTGCGTGGGTCAGTTAGGAAGGGAGGGTGAGTTTTGGTTTTCAGATTTGTATGACACTGTCCCTCTTTCATGTCCAATCTGTCCCCGGCCTTCTTCTTCTTCCCCCTTTCCTCTTAATAGTCAAAATATATGATTTTTTTTTTAAAAAAATCTCCTTGCCATACTTACGTGTTGTGAACATTTTGGTTGGCCAACACCTCCTCGTCTTCCAATTGGGTATCAGGGCCATTGAAAAACAGGTTTCATCTGACAGCTTCTGTCAATCTTCCGCCAGGGGTGGATTGTATTTTTCTACAGAAAAAAAATATAAAAACATTCTTTTTCTTTTCTAGCAATTACAGCCTTGTCATTCGTAGCACCCCACCTTTTTTTCTTTCTCTTTACCTTCTTGTGTAGACTCCGCTCTCTTTCTTACCTTCTTAACTCTAAGATTCCACCCTTCTTCTTACCTTACCTTATCACCTTACCCAACCATACCCTTGTCTTCACCCTCCTACCTTCTTCTAAGAAAACTGATTGGAATGTCGCTCTGAATTGGCTTCTACCAGATTAGTATATAATTACAGGGAAACCATTTTTTGTCTCGAAGGATGTTAAAACTGAAGTTGATTCAAGAATAGGTAAGGACGGGGGGAGAGGAGAAGAGTAATAAGTGGTAGTCTAAGAAAGGGTGGGGGGAGAGAAGACGTTTGGAGGAGTCGAAAGAAGCTGTGGTCAGGGAGAGTAACCCTCACGCCATGTTCTTTGCCCACCAAACACCATCACCACAACTAGTGTACTCTAGAGTCTCTACCATAGTAGAGTGTTCGTGGGGAGAAGGCAGTAAGCTAAGGAGAAATAAAGAAAGGAGAGAGGGGCAACATAGTGAGAAGGCTTGCGTTACATTTCAACTAGACCTCGGCGGACAAGAAGGAGGAGGAGGATATAAAGGCGGAGTTAACACGGGGACACCTGTTTATAAGAAGGGGGTGGAGGATGAGGGGTGAGCGAGCGGAACCTCCACAGCGGAATGAGAGACACGAACATTTCTAATGGACTTGCTCTCTGTCCCACCAGAAGATTGAAAGAAGGTGGTGGCAACGTATTTGTGTAATGTGGAGGGAGAGAGAGAAAGATCCACTTTGTGTCCCGCAAAGCTGTTCTCCTCTCTCCCTCCCCTCTACTCGACCCACTTCTTTTTGCCTTTAAACAATAGGACGAATCCACAATCCTTGGAGGCAGTCGAGCGTGTGAGGCAGGCTCACTACTGACAGAGGGCAGTCCCCTCCCCTTCCTTGTCTTTTCTGCATAACAGAGATGCAGGGAGGGAGGAGGAAAGATTGGTAGGGAATCGGTGGGGGTGAGACGAGAGGGGGAGGGGAATACACTTATACATACTAAAGAGGAGACCCGGAGGTGAAGGAGGGGGAGCCACCGACACACGTTAAGGTCTCCACTTATATTTTTTTACGGGTTGAAGGTGAGGCAAAAATTGGTGTTTTTTTAGTTCGAAATGTCTAGGGACCCGCCAAGCCCAAAACTAACCAATCAAGTTGGCCACCCGATTGACTAACCAACCAGGTACTATCGGCCAACCCCCTTGGTAGGCTTCTCAATCTCGCGGATGAGTAAGACGCTGCGAGAAAAGACTCAATTTCGGGAAGTTCTCGGGCAGTGTAGCTACAGGGCCTGTGCCGCTGGCCACGTTATCAAGTTTTTTTTTCCTACCACTGAGAGACAGGAATCGGGTTTGCCTCTCACGGCTACACGCGTGCGCGGACAAACTGGGGATAGGAAACACAAATACACACACTAAAAAAACGGCAACTTACCTAATTTTGGAGCAGCTGAACTGATTGTTTGTTGATGTTGATGATGTGAACGAGGGAGGCAATCTTTTCAACCACTCTGAAGAGAGAAACTAAGAAGAAAAAAAATTGTCACCGGACTTCAAGTGACACATCACCATTGTGACTGGACTTTGAGGATAAAGAGGGAGAAGAAAAAGGGGGGAGGGGAGAGTTTGTGCATGTGTGTGACCCACGACGACGACGGATCCGGCAATGTGACGGTAACGTGATAACTGTCCCGGCATGTGATATATGTATATACATGTGTGTTTTGGATCAATTTGTCTTCATTACTTGTGGAGTGTTGCCTAAATTTGGGCCAGGATTTTTAATTAACGTGTCTTCATCGACTTCGATTGTGTGAATAATCATTTTTTGCTCGTCCATTCCCATCAAATGTGCATTCAGAGTAAAAAAATAATCGGGCAGAAATAGAGAGAGAGAGAGGAAAAAGGGAGATGCAAAATGCCTATGGCGACGTGTGTAGTAGTAGTAATAACATTTATTTATACTTGACTAACTATCCATAGCGTTGGCTCATTTTTTTTTTGTTTCTCCCCCCAAAAAATTAACATCGTTAACCTTTGTCCTAATATAAAAGACGGAATAGGCGGGGTTGAACCGGCAAGTTTGCGCGGGCCGTCCGAGTTGAGAATAACCGGGTGTTTTTACGCTTCTCTAACAAGTGGCTGTCTATGTGCGCGCATCATTGATAGTAGTACTTTAAAGGAAACCAGTAGAGAACTCCCGAGAGAAAAATCCAACCGGAGGATAAATAATATTATTTTCACCTGGGTCCACCTCCGGTAAGAGGTGCTACTGCCATTGTCACCCTGGGCGATCTCCGCGCCATCTCTCTTTCTCCCGTCGAAGCCGTTCTGGCTGGCCACGCCAAAATCGAAACCGTGCCGTCCTCTCTTGGTCAAGGTGCTGGAATGGCCCAGATGAGCCCTCTGGGCCATGACGAGAGCCCTACAGCTCCTGGGCATAAACGTAAGAGTCCAGATGATACCGGCGACGAAAATGCTCTGTCGCCTCGAAAACAGAACAATGGAAACGCGGAATTACCGTCAGCATTTGGACTCATTGACTCCGAGGTGACAACCATTAATTCCTATTTTAAATATATTATATAAAAAAAAGTATTTGAATGATATTTACATATTATTAATGGACATTGCGGCTGAGGGATATGGAAATGGGACAAGTGTTCTGAGACTGACCTGTTACAGAAGTCTTAAGACTGTGTGACAGGTACGTCATAATGTTAAGGATTGTGATGATGAATATGAAAAAGTGGAGGAGGATGATGTGGGGAAGGGTTGGTTACTGTCAATTAATTTATGGTTGCGGAACTTAGTTATTTGTCAGTGGTTACATTAGAGGCCTATTAACTACTCAATAAATTTCAAAATTACAACTAGTAGTACAGTAGTACCTCTCCTACCGTGTAGTACTTTAGGCAAGTTTTACGAGGAAAGGTGAACCAGGATAGAGGAGGAGTGATGACGGAGTTGGTAAATCTTCTGATGAATCGTTTTCTTGATAATGTGTATGTAATAGGTGATAATACACTTTTAAGTGTAACAGGACGTTGTTGCAGGAAAACGAAACAGGCTTTGAGGTTGGAACTTCGAGATTATTCGACCTATTAACAAGATGAAATCGTCATCATTATTGGTTTTTTGACTCAAATGTTGGCTGATCATCATCAGGTCATTTTGTGTTTTGAAATGCACTTCTGTTCTTTTCTGTTCACTTCTGTATTGCCAATTTACCTGGGAGCCGACAGACACCAGTCATCCGACCGACCATCAGCTAGGGAATTGAATTCGCGATTACTTGCATGACAGGTGAATACTCATAAACCATGTCATGTATGACATCTTTTCAATTTTCGAGATTGTTCGCCCATTAGCATGAAAGAAAGGGGCATGAATGGACAGCTTTTGAATACAGTCGTCTTTCAAACTACGTAGACAGTAAACACACAAGTTTCACAACAGGAATCGAAACCCTGTAGATTGTCGTCTACGTGTTGTCTACAAGCTTTGGACAACATTTTCTGAGCCGAGGTGACAACAGTGTAAACACCCCAATGTGCCTTTCCTGTTGTCAAGTTTGATGTTTACTTTGCTTTTGCACGGTTTTGAACTTTTACACATTTACTACAACCATTAATTTTATTATGGTGTTTTTGAATCTCGAACAACGTTTACCAATTAGAAATCAAAGAAATAAAAGTTTTTTATATAGGTTTTTTTTTGGAAGTAAAACTAGTATTTTTTTGACCCGCCAGGTATGTTTGTGGCTGAAGAGCATGTTATTCACATATTTTCTTGCAAAGATTTCTCTATCTCAAGTTTTCAATTATGAAATATAGAAATTAATGATTTGTTTACGAAAAAATGAAATAGGTTTTAGTTTTGTTTTGATAATATTGATTGTCGTGATAATACTATTGGCGACACAAAGTAAAATTTTGAGTTTAGAGACTAATCTGAGTGTTTATATTATGCAGTTGCAGAAAAGATATGTTACGTTCACTGAAGTGACAGCCAATGTAGATATTAGTTCTAACTCCCTGATGAGATTATTGTATTGATATGGATTTTTTAATTCAGAATTTTACCTTTTTAATTTGAAGAAATAGAATTCTATTTGATGAAAGAAACGGCAAGATGCTTCAGCAGCCATCTTCTATCCGTATAACTGAATGTCGGATTTCTCTCTTATATCGAGGAAAGATGGTTTGCACAAGGGAAAAAAGTTGGTTGTGGGAAAGAGGAATGTCATATCGTTTTAATATTAGACTAGATTTTTCTTAATATCCCAGCGCAATAACTATTTTTCTCTAATGAAAATTTCGTATGGTAGTCCTCCGTGGGAAAACTTTGCGAACGTTTTGAATAATTCGAAATAGAACGCCTCCTCGTTCGAACTGCCTCGGCGCGTGCGCGTCCGTTTTTCGGACCGGTTTAAATCTCAACCACGAAGGGGTGTAAGTCAGTTTATTGAGAATTCATTTTTATTGCATACAGATACTGTATTTATTTTTAAATTACGCATGTTAAAAGTGAGATGAATGGTCCTTTCTGGTACGATTAAGAGAAATATTAGACTACCGTTCATGCGTAACTTCCAAGAAATACTCTCTCACGTTTATCCTGCAGAAGTTGGTGACATGTCTGTCTAAACCAGTCTGTCATGGATTCGAACTCCTGCCATCCTCGGTTGGTGGTAACTCTCCTCCTCTTAAGATTCTGTTGCTAACGGTTGTGGTGACATCATTGGTGGCGCCACCATTTCTGGTGCGAGTCAGTGAAAGTGGCCTTTTTTTAACGCTGGATTTTTGATGAAAGCACGTGCTGCTGCACGCCACGGTGGTGGCTGCGGCGGCAGCATCTACAGCAGCACCACGGGCGCATTGCAAGCAGTGCGCTGTTGTTGGTCGCCCTTCGGCAGTGTAAGATGACAGTGATTCCAAAGGGAACAACAGCAACACCCTGAAGAAGCGGTGGCCCTATAGCCATCCATGATGGAGGTAGTTTATATTCCGATCCTATAGTTATACGAATTTCAAATGTCCAGAAGCTACTAGAAGGAAAACGGCTTTGGGACACAGAGCTGGGAAAAAGGGTAAACGAGTGAATCCTCTGAAATCTTGGGGCGTTTCTCTGGAGGACCCAAAGGATTTAGGAAGTTATCTTCAACGATTTTTACTTGACCCGACTGCTGCCTTGTGTACCTAAAGTCGCAAAAGGTTATTTAAAGATGATAGCAATAACAAGACGTGTCCAGGTTCTCTGCGATCAGGATTTGGCCTGTGTAAAATTACTAAAGGATTGATGGGGTAGGGGGTTAGTAACCCTCCTGCTCTGCGTTACCCGGTGTCTTTCTTTGGCTTTAATTTGTCTTATTATTGTTGTTGCAGGAACGGGTAAGCGGTCATTCGGCCAGCATAGGTCCCATCACGAGTATCGGGCCAGTTGGCAGTACCAGTTCGTTCAGCACAGCTCCAAGGTTGACACACACTCCAACAACCGATTTTCAACCACCGTATTTTCCGCCGCCTTACAATCTGCCCCAACAACAGTTGGAGTTTCATACTCACGTCAACACCGATCCATATAGTCACTTGAACACTCTGCATCAGCAGCAACATCAGTATCATCAGTTACACACTCCTCAGCGTCACGATGTCCTTTCCAGAAGAACAGACAATGACTCTTTGCACCTGCAACCCAACATGCACACGGGATTGTCGGCATACGAAGCCCGTCGAGCGGGGGAATACCCTGGTGTACGACGTCCAGATGTCCTCATGCACGGCCATCATGGCCTGTCCGATCAAGATGCTCTCATTTTACACAACACTTCCAATTTGCCATCCTTAGAAGATGGACAGGTAAGAAGAACTAATGTTTACTTGGTTTGTTTTACTATTACTCAAGGCTTGCTCGAGCCATTGGTCATTTTTATTGGGGCTGGAAAGAATGCATGCGTGATTTGTGGACAGTGGGGCATTTTACTTTACCTTTTAGCTCATGCCCGCACTTAACTTCGGACCTTTGAAGGCAGTGGTATAAGAGGATGAGGGGAGGGAAATGCTGCAGACTTGTAATGATTTGATATGGCCGATTGTTATGAAATGACTCCTTCCCCCAATATTACAGGGAGCGGCTTATTGCCTTGGACACACCAGTTCTCCTCTGATCATTGAAGTTAAGCAACGCAACCCCAGCTAGTACTAACATGGGTGGCCGCTTTGGAAAACTGGGTACTGCTAGTACCCAATAATCGCCGCATTAGTGTAGTGTCTGTGCAGCTCGGCACTAGAACTATGCGGTGTAGGGGGCTCTAATGACCTTGTAGCTGAAGGGTCCTAAAACACCAACAAACCAAACAAAACCTAATATTTCAGGCGCATTGGAAATCCCATTGTTGACTAAAAACTATTACCGCTGTTGTGCGTCTACTTAACCATTTTTTTTTTGATGAACCATTTCACCTGACCACTGACCAAACTACGTGCTTAACTACAGCTGATTGTCCAAATCCTGACAGGTAGAGACTGTGATGGCAGGGTAAATGTGTAGGCTGTTTGGGGAAGAAAGAATGGTGTTGTTACTGACCCCCCCCTGCCGATCCCTGCCAACTGGTAGGATCCCTGCCACCTGCCAACAATTCGCTCTACAGCAAACCTTTTGATCGTGTGACTGCGGGATCGATTCTGCTGATTTTATATCTAGCGATCTTGAAGTGAACATTTCAGCACCCCCTTCAATCCAGGACACTTTCGACCTCAAGAGGCATATCCAGTGTCACGTGCTTATAAAAAATCCTTTCAACTTGGGAAAAATAAGCGTTCGGTTAATACTTATCTAACCCTTTACCTCCCGTCCCAATTAGAATTAACCTTCTGTCATCACGTGTTCCTGGTGTAGTCTTCCATAGAGCCTTAAGGATATTAGAAAGAGAGAGAGTGTAGGGTGATCACATGGAGCTCGTGAACTGGACCACCATGTTGGGCAGTGTCTTTTGGGCGACTTGCCAGTTGACCTGATGTAACTCTTTATGGATATAAAGTTTAGTTGGTCTGAGTATTCAATCTTGTAAAGCTGCCCTAGTCTTTAATGGGGTCTTAAGGAAATCCACCAACTATGCAGGGGGGAATGAAGATGGGGAGAGGATGGATATTCTAAACTGGTAAACCTCTACGTTAGGCAGCGGCTTTAGCGCGATTTACCTACCAATTGACCTGATGTGTACCGTAACTCTTTTAGTTAACTCTTACGGATATGCAGCACAGGCCCTAGTTAGTCTGAATATCCCGCCCTCTGTACCCTTCACTGTGCCCTTTTGTAGAGTCCGAAAGATAACTTTTTGTTCTTTAAAATGTAAAACGTTGTGTGGGGTGGACGGGGACCTGGTGAGAGATAGACGGGAGTAGAGGGCTAGAACCCGCAGACCCGACCTTGCCACAGGCGGGATGAGGGTATGATCATGAAATGTAAAACGTGATAAATCCTATTTAGTCCTGCAGGTAAGTGAAGAAATACCTGTAAGTGTCAACCTCTGCATTCAATAGCTGCGACGTTGCCGCGTAGATGGACGTCGTCTTTGGCCCGAGATAACATGGGGTGAAGAGAGGGACCCTTTTGCGTGTGGAAGGGGAGAAAGGAGAGAGGGGGTTTCTCCAAAGGATGGTGTATTGTTATGTAACACACGAGGAATAGGAGAGGGGAGAAAAGAGAACGAGTACGGAAGAAGCATAATTCCCAAATGACCAACTTGATAAGCCTATTTGATTGCCGCCATTACACAAACCCTTTTCCCCAAGGCAGTTTTTCTCACCATTCCCCTGTTTATTAGTGAAAATGCGCCAAATATATTGATGTTGGAGTGAAGGAGGAGAGATGGTGGGGATTCCAGAAATTGAGGGATAACATACAAGGGAGGAATATTTACCGGGATGATGAGGAGGAAGAGAGGAGAAATTGGTCGGAGATGGCAAAAATGTATTTCAATAATACTCTTCCCCTTGTTCCCCTCCTCGCCCTACCCATCATCAGCATGTTATTATATATGCAAGATTTTTTTTTCATCAATGGTTACTGTCCCGTCTCATCTCTCTCGCTCTCTCACTCACCAAATTTGTTGTTATCTTCCGTCTCCTCCAAATTCATACCTAGGGAGTAGTGATGGATGACCACCATAATGGCTGCACATCACAACATTGCCATTTGATTGCTCGTTAAGAAAGATATGCGGAGAATTGGGCTAAAATTGAATACATTTTTTGGTAACGGGACCCATGATGATGAGGAGGAGGTGGGAATGTACACGTGATGATTTCTGATATGTATTTTTTTTAGATTGGCACAAATCGGACTTGAGTAAAGGAACCAAGGTGTAGGAGGTAGCGGTGGCGAGGGAAAAATTACTTTAGGTAGATAGGGTTCAATAGTGAAAAGATAAGATGCAAAATAGCATTTTATTCTGCGCACATACTCTCATCGCAGCCTAACATTTCCTCTCTATAATGCACCTAGTTATCTCCAAAATGTCGAATTCGGCCCCCCCCCCGCTCCTTTATGCTGTGAGGATCGTCCATAAATATTAGAAAAACTTTGCATATTTTTCAACTATCCAATAGTAGATAACTTGACTGGTGAGCTACGGTGATTCAAAATAGGCTCCTGGAGAAGAGGACGTAAGGCGATCCTGCCAACTCTGAAGGCCTGGAAACTCTTTGCCCAAAAGCAGTGGTTCCCCAACCCGGAGGGAAGCGGCGAATTGTGTTGGACACACCAGTTCTCGTCTGATCACTGAAGTTAAGCAGCGCAATCCCAGCTAGTACTGACATGGGTGGCCGCTTGGGAAAACTGGGTACTGCTAAGACCCAAAAATCGTCACATTAGTGTAGTGGCTGTGCA
This sequence comes from Trigoniulus corallinus, assembly GCA_013389805.1. Lineage (NCBI taxonomy): Eukaryota > Metazoa > Arthropoda > Diplopoda > Spirobolida > Trigoniulidae > Trigoniulus > Trigoniulus corallinus. The sequence continues at coordinate 15,376,372 of JAAFCE010009109.1, forward strand.
GCCTCTGCTTAAGAACTATGTTGTGGACGGGGCTCTAATGACCTTGTAGTTGAAGGGCCCTAAAACACCAACAAACCCCAACCTGGGATGCGCGTTTTATGTTCTTAGGGGTACATTAAAAATTGAATAATGAAGACGCATGAAAGCATATTTTCTTCATGCTGTACAGGGTTCTTCAACTATGGGGTGGGCACAATTTTGGGAAATTGTATGCCTGCTGAGTGTTGCTCAAATGAAAAGTTCGGTACCGCTCCCTGTTTCGCACCATGCCTCGTGGATGTTCCATCTCTCTTGGAAAGAATTGAGTTGGGACTGATAGGTGGATCATTAAAACCCATTATGTTCCCCCTTCCGTAATAATTTGGCATTTCATTGGCAGATTAATTAAATAAATATTTCATCACCTTAAAGAGAACTGAATTTTTACTTGGGACACAACAGAAGCAGTGCCCAAAGAAACAAAGCGGGACACCCATTTCTCCATAGCAAGGGTTTGAACTCGGGCTCCACCGAATTCCAGCCGCATCATGCCAGCAGCTGAAAAGGGGGAGCGTTTGTACAAATATATCTCACCGGGGTAGGGCTTCATTATTCCTTTCTCTCCACGCTCTCCGTCACACCCTCTGCAATCGGTCATCTTTATGAGGTCATTTGGAGATGTCAGTCCCAAATTTATTAGTCGACTTTCGGTGAATGTCTGGTGTGACAGAAACCTTAATGAGATGCTAAAAAGTTTCACTCTTCAGTTAGCAGGGTGGTGGTTCCCACGTGATTTCCATGGAACTGTTCTACTCCGATGCTTTTATTTTAAAATGCAATAACTTTTAATAAATTTAATGCTGCCAAGCAGGGGTCGGCAAACCCCTTTTTTTTAAAGGACCAGACGTTGGAAATTTTTAAAGTTTCCAAGCCCGTCCATGGCATCGCACCCTTACCCCTTCCATGGCAAAATATTTTGGTCTTCTATTCCCTATTAGCTCATACGGAAAGCACTGTCACCCTAAGTAGCTGTTCCCATATTTGCTCGTCTCCCAGATGGGCCTTACCAACCTCTCCCTCTTCTCACGGGCCTATCAAAAGTCCTATATAATGTCCCTGAAGGCACGTTAATTTGTTGTAGTCACGTTGCTTGAACGGGAGTGTTACTCAGTTTACTTTGTTTTAAAAGGGTTATTTGAAGTACAGCCTGGACCTGTTACCTATATTCGCCACAGGAGTAAGGGGACGATGGCTTTACTTACCATGAAGGTTTGACTGTGCCATAAGATGCACCAGTCCTTTCCCCCTGCGGGAGGCCGTCATTGTCAGGAGGTCAATGGGTCGTCATTAAGACAATTATGCGAGATAATAGGAACAAAACAAAGCACGTGAAGTTTGTGTTGCTTTTAAACTGCTCGTGGGTATCTTTTTTGTAGGTTCCCCCGGGCTTAATTTTCGGCTTGGTACTACTGTCTGAATAATGCACTTCTGGAACCTATACAGAACTAGGTCTTAGTTTTTAAAGGATTCGACTGGACTTTATTTGGTATGGACACGTTATGAGAAGAGGAGCTCGTTAGGTACATTCGAGGAATGCAGGTGGTTGGCAGCATCCGAGGTAGGGGGAGATCGAAGCAGACTAGGGAACAGGTTGTCCGAAGGGACGTGGCAGTGTGTGGGGGGGATAGGGACCTGGTGGGAAACAGACGGGAGTGGAGGGCTAGAACCCGCAGACCCGACCCCGCCGTAGGCGGGATAAGGGTGTGATGATGATGAACTGGACTTTATTTAGTCATAAGCCCCACGTTGCCCAAGACCTTGAACGATTACTTCAGTGGTTCCTACTTCAACTTTGGACTGAGGAGGGTGATGCTTTTCTCGGGCGAGAGAGAGGAGAGGCCCCAAGTGCGTCATCCGTCGGATGGAAAGTCACGCAGTAGCCCCATTAGGCCCAGCGCAAAATGAGACGCAGTCTCTGCAGGTGACGCAGGGTGACTCACCATAAATTTCTGCGGCTCACACGATAGTATGTAGTTGCGCATGTTATGTCGCAGGGTGACGTGACTCACTGCCTGCGCCACGTAACCCTGCCGCAGTTTCCTGCGTGAAGTTGGCGTGACAATAACAAAAAGCGGCGCGAAGCAGAGAAGTTCTCTTGTTATTTGATGCAAGTATAGTGAAAAACTGCGATTCAATGTGCGGTGATTGGCTGCTAGCAGCACTTCCAGGGCTGCGTCACCTTCGCCACCTGCGTCACCCTGCGGCCTCATTTTGTGCCTTGCCTAAGACATGTACGATGTCACCACTGCACGGAAAATGATCCTTACTTTGTGGAGTAAAATATGCGAAATTGCCCCATTCAGGATCTCGTCCCCTGGCATCTGTGGAGGAAAAATGCCCCAACGAATCGTAGGCCGACGATAAATAAGCATAGGGACTGCATCGTTAGGTTGACAGTCGGCTTTCTAAACATATCGTCCGACAGATCAATAACGTGTCCCAATCGGACAGAAATGGGCATCCGACCCTGACGTAGGTGGAAAAGGGTCGGTGATGATGATGATGATGAGCCGTACGTCACACATGCTCACCTGTTCTTATGGTGGTTAAATTTTCTTTTCACGTCTCATGTTTTTGTTGGCCAATGGCTCGTTTTCAAAGAAAAAAAGTTTTCTTGAAAAGTTGGACTCAGGATTAGGCATTTTCTAAATAGTTTCAAGTGTTAAGAAGCGACATGCCTTTGATCAAATGTCATACCCCTCCCAACAATGGCGGCGGCGCCGGGCATCATCTCTGAAAAGCCATTTTTAGTTTTACTGTAAAAGATATTAAAAACTTGTTTCTACTGTCGATAAATTCGGGAATAATAAAAAGATGTTACGGAACTGAAAGCAAACAAAAAAAAAAGAACAAGAGATAGTTGGGGAAAAAATGGTGTAGGTTTTCAACGACAGTTTTTTCCTATTCAGTAATTCTAGGAATTGAAGCTTCACCCCGGAATTTAAGTGTTTCCCTTCTCTTTTACGAAAAAGGTCGTATTGCACTCTGAAAAGAAAAGCGTGGGATGGTCGAAGGTCGAAGAGTGGGATGAGTTATACCCCATTTCCCCAAAATATTAGTTTTACCTTTAAAAAAGAAATTACTAACCGTTATACATAAACAGTTAAATTTCTTCACTTACCTGTCAGAAGGGGGACATAAATACTACCCATTCATAGTCCCTTTGCCGGTTTTTACCTCTATACCCCTTTTCTCTACCTCTCTATACCTCAAGGTGTGTCACGTTCGGGCCAAATTTTTGTTTTAATTTTTCAAATGTCTCTTTTTTTGGCTTATTTATTTTTTTTTTAAAAAAAGGTGTTGTCTGGTTTGTATTTAGTGTTAAAATTAATCGACTGTCGTGAAGTTGAAATATGACTATAACCCTTTCTTTATTTCTCTACAGTTTTTTGAGATGAAATTTTTTTGAATTTGGTATTTTATTAACTTCCTTACTTTCGTGGTTTACGAAAGGTAGACGTATAAGATAACTAGCCTTTGTCCATGGGCGGCGAGGGAGTGGGGGAAGAAATACTCTTGAATGGTCAGTAGTAGTGAGTGACCTCTCTGCGTGTTTTTTCTTTTGTGGTGATAGTAACTCAAGTAGGTACATTCCCATATGTAGGCGACACTAGCACCTGCATATTAATAATACCTACTTCTATAAATATTTATTTTTCTTCTGCTTATTAAAATAATTCCTTTAAAAATGTAACTTTTTCCGTATGAAAATATTTTATTACGCAGGTTAATTTTGTACGTAAAATATTCGGTTCATAATATATATATATATAGCTGTTTTGAACCTCCTCTGCATGTCAGCCACTGAGCGGAAGTCACTGTGAGGTCACGTCTGCATCCCTACCAATTCATAACAGGCGATTGACGTCATGTTGCTAGCCACAGGCAGGAAAATGCAGTAAAGTGACAAGGAAAACAATCAATTACTGAAGGAGACGTAGCGCACAGTTACTTTGCGAACGACCCTTTCACTTTTCCAACATTATCATTACAGGGTGTCTTTCACTTTCGTCGGGTGCCTTATCAGTATATGGACCTCTGCACATTGCTGGTGTATAGCAGTGGTCTTCAAACTTTGTCGACTCACGGAACCCTTAGAACTATAAGATGTTTTGGGGGGAACCCAACTCACCGTTAGAAAAGTGCATCTTGCCGCAGTAACGACTTTTCCTTTTGACTCGCGGAACCCCCAGAGATGTATTGCGGAACCCTGGAGTTCCGCGAAACACAGTTTGAAGACCGTTGGTGTATAGGTTCTCGAACTGTTGATCAACAGTAAAAGACTCCTAGTTCGCCATACCTCGAACAAAAGCTGTTGCTCGACTTTGACCTAGTAGCAACCTACAATTCATCTGCCTCTGTTGCACTTGACCAACTTCGGGAACTGCAGTTGGAAAACTTGCCTCTTGAATAGATTGCTCTCTGACAGAGAGCCCGGCTCGATGACCCAGAGGTAGCGAGTTTCACTCCGGAGTCTGTGGTTATAGGTTGGGTCTTGGCTAAATTGGGCGCCTTTGTGGGGCAAGTGGGAGGGAACTCCGAAATTCGCCTTTCAGCGAGTGGGAAGTTGGGGCCCGTGAGGTATGTACGATGCCTCCACTAAGTACGTGCAGGTCGGATCCCCCAACGTCGACAAATTGTCTTCAGCAAGCCAGTCAACTTCTGGCGACATCAAGCAAAGAATAGGCTTTAAAGTGCGTATTTTGTCAGCCCCCCCCCCCCCCCTGCAGGCTTAAAAGATGCAATCTGGGGCTGCTGCGTGATAATAGCTCTCCTCCTCCCCCTATGGCGTTGGGAAATCTCGAGAGCCTAGCACTTAACTGTCCCGGAAACAGCTATTGATCCAAAAAGTATGGGCCTCGAAGTTTGTTGTTTGGACTTTAGTATAGAAGGATAGGAATTGCTCATTTGAAATGTCCGTTTTGGTAACTCAAATGAGAGTGACTTGCTTCTTGAGCTCATGGTACAGGTTCAATTCTTGCTACCCCAGGTATTGTTGGCGGGTTGTTTCTTTTGGAAGCCACAAGTGAGCCCCTGGCTTTTTCGGTCGAATGTAAATGATAGGGTGTTAACGAACCCTCTCAATGCGGAAGAAAAATGGACGTGTAGATAGGCCGTATTTCTAGGTATTGGAGCTTATCCCAATTTACTCCCCTCCCCCGGCCCTAGGGTCTAGGAACAGAGAAGTCGTTCTAAAAGATGTTCCTGGTATTTCTGTTGTTTTACTGCCTGCCCATTGTTTCCAATATTTCCAACCTCTTGTTCAATGTCGTCAGTACTGTGCTTCAGTTACTGTTATCTTGGGACCCCTTTCTGAATTAAAACTTTTTTCAGTTCTCCTCTCCCTCCTCGTCTTCCTGTCATTGGAGCTCTTCCCTGTTTCAGGAGGGCAATTTATTTCTATCCCGACATTTTCTCTTAATATCTATCACCACTTCCGTAAGTTAACATCGATCGGGAATTTGAAAGCGCGCGACGCGACGCAATTAAGCGCTTTACCAAATGATTTAGGATTTTCCAGCACCGACGTACTGTAGGTCCCCCCCCCTTCTTTTCTCTCAGTCATTTTTACCCCTCCTACGCCTTCGCCAATTTTTACGGAAACTGAGACGGCAACATATCCTTATCATTACTTGTTAACGACAGTGTTACGAAATATATTAGGTTCATATTCCCCTTCGCTCGTTCCCACTTAATATCGTGAAAACTACAAATGATAGGGAATGAAAAATTGGCGCCATTTAAAAAGGTGTTTTTAAGAGACTGGGTATATTAACGGATGTATTGAAGGTGGATGGAGGCGAAAGCCTAGAAGGGACAGAAGGAGATAAATGGGAACTTGTTCAAGACAGAGAGGGTCATTACATTTTTAGATATAGAAGACACTACAATAGTGTATAGGCCAGCATCCCCCTACAGACAACCCAGCCAATATTCCTGTGGGTTCCAGACGCCTGGTTGGGGTGCCCCCAGTCAAGAGCATGTTCGGTGGACCTGCAGACCCGACCCTGCCACAGGCGGGATGAGGGTGTGATGATGATAGAATAGTGTATTGGAAATTATTATTTTAATCAAACGTACAAAGTACACTTAAATGAAATACGGTCAAATGAATTACAGTTTTGACAGAGCCAAGAAAATGAGTATAAAGAGCTCGGTTAAAGTGCACACAGTACGAAATACACCGAGCGGCGAATTGCGTTGGACACACCAGTTCTCGTCTGATCACTGAAGTTAAGCAACGCAAGCCCAGTTAGTACTGACATGGGTGGTCGCTCGGGAAAGCTGGGTACTGCTAATACCCAATAATCGTCGCATTAGTGTAGTATCTGTGCAGAATATGCATTAGAACTATACAGTGGACGGGTCTCTAATGACCTCGTAGTTGACGGGACCTTAAACTCCAACAAACAACAAAAACAACAAACGAAATACACCTATACCTAGAGAAGACAAAAATTTGAGAGCGAAGTGAGAAAGGGAGGGAATTCCATAAATAAAAGATATTATAAGGAAAAACCTCAGACGTAAATCATTAGCTGGCAAAGTGGACACAAATAGAAATCTGCAAGTATGACGTAAATTACTAGAGGCATGAAAATACCTGAAAATGTTGTGAAGAGGGTGGTGGGTATTCCCTAAGGCAGTGACCAACTCAATAGGGAGTTTTATTACAACGTTTTTTGCAAACGTACACTACGCAATGGAGACGGATATTCAACTGCGCAAACGGGAACACTGTAAGCATTAAGCTGAAGGTACGTTTATGTACGTTTTTCAGACGTATGCTAGTAACGTGGTCTGTGTACGTTATTGCATGCGTGCGCCGACGTTGTAATAATACTCCCTAATGATGCACAGTAGTGTAGGAAATGGAGAAATGGCAGTAAGCAGAAGTTGACATAATAAGGAGAGAGATTACAACCATAAGGTAGATAAAGAATAGCACGAAATACCTTATTATAGTTAACTCTGAGGGGGTTAAGACTGGACGAAGACAGACAGGCAGAATTGCTGCTGAATGTTGACAATTGAGTAGAGGAGAACCCCGGATCCATATTTAAAACATGAGTTCAGAAACGTCAGGCCTGTCTTTTTGGTCAAGTAGTTATATATCACCTGGACGTTTGAATACTATGCCCAACCGTAGAGCGCTTGAACACCCATCTCCACTCCCTCCCTGATACACACGGCCAGCGGAAGTAGTGGGTGCGGCTGTATTGCGTTGGGCACGCCAGTTCTCCTCTGATCACTGAAGTTAAGCAACGCAACCCCAGCTAGTACTGACATGGGTGGGTGGGCGCTTGGGAAAACTGCGTACCGCTAATACCCAAATATTGTGGCATCAGCATAGTGTTTGTGCAGACTGCATTAGAACTGCAGTGGACGGGCTCTACTGACCATTGTTGTTGAAGGGCCCTAAAGCATCAGCGAATGAAGCGGAAGTACCACGTGTCTTTTTCAAAGTATGTTACTCACCCTATGTGTCGAAAGCACCGCGGGCATCATGACGTACGTACATTACTAGCTCTCAGAATTTTGGGAGTCCTTTGCAAGAGTCCATACAAGTCTCATTTTAGACATGGGTACTCAATATCCTCTTTGTTTTACTGTGTTGGACAGCCTCTTGTTTGCTGGTGTCTTGCCTATGGCCTGGTGAAACCCCTTCTTCGTTGGGGTACTTTTCGTTCACGGAGGTCAGGGAGCGAGCTCCTACACTTGGAAATTTTGTCGATCTATCATTCTATGTAGAAAGGATTTTTTTACCTATAGGTGACATCGTGTACACCACATGGAGCCATGGCTTGACTATCTCGACGGAAGGTGCATTGTGCCTCTCTCTCACCCGAAAGAAGTCACCCACCTTGGTCAGGGTCGAGCCCGCAACCACTGACGCAGTAGTTCAGAGTACCTACCATAGGTGGGGTATAGGTTATGTTCTTCCTGCGAACCTGCACATCACCACGTTCTCTCGGTGTTGGTGTTCGACCCCTTTGGTTGATGATCTAATAAAAACCTTCTATGGTGTATGAAGGTGAAAGTGTTCGCATCCTCCTAAGGTCACTAATAAGCGAAATGATGAATTTTATGTCAATTTTCATGAGGTGGCTCAAATGACAGCGCCAGCATAGTTGTTCAGGTGTGGAGGTGTTGTGAATGCACCTCCAGCTGTTTGGAATGCGTCTAACTCGAACTGAAATACAATGCAGGGTCCAGTGCAGGGTCCAAATGCAGGGTCCAGTGCAGGGTCCAAATGCAGGGTCCAGTGTTCTATTAGGGAAGAGGAAATTAATTTTTCAAGTGAATAGGTGAGGATTTGCCACTAACCATTAGCCTGCTTCCTACTGTTCTTGGGTCGAAATAGAACACTTCTCATGATTCCTGTCTACCTGGATTCGAACCTATGATAAGAATTGCTAGCACAAAAACTCTTGTCCAGTAGAGATTGTTAGTGCAGTTCTGACAGCGTTTTTGGGGACTTCCTACTTAACCTTCAGGCAACCTTGATGTCGACTTTATAACCAAATGCAAGTTCACCAACCTCTTTCTCTATTGGAGCAATTAAGAGGTGCACAAAAGAAGCCGACTGGCCATTAGCTACTTATTCACAAGACGATGAAAGAGAGGGGAGGGGGATAATTTTGGCATCAGAGGGGTCCCCTGCCATCTTGGAGTACTCTCTCTCTCCAATGTGCCCAGCATTTTTTTTCAGCGTCGCCTCTTATTCCTTTGCAACGTAATGTGGTAAGAGGTCATTTAATTTCAAGTGCTTTCTTGGATTTCTTGACATTTGCACTGGTCACTTGTGGAAAAGAACCTGCCGGAAGTTAGTGACACCAGAAAAGGGTGGACACTCGCATATATTTAGTAGAAAACAGATGTTTCCTACCGGTTCGAGGCATGTCCAATTGAAATCAGTGAATATTACTTTCAGAAGAGGGCGACAATAGCAATGAGTTGCTTCTCAAATTCCATTTAGCACAGGACGTAATTTGAAACTCACGCTGTTCTTTCATTGATCTAAAGTTCGAGGCCACATTTCGGGGGTTCGGGACCTTACAAAACCAGAAATCTATTGTCCCGGCATTTTTGATGCTGCAATTAAATCCTCTGAAGCTGTCCAGTGGTTTAAAAGCTTGTGACTGGGAACAGCTGGTCAGCAAAGGACTTCTAAGAGCCCCATATCTAAAAGATATCTTCCAATTTAATGTCTATCCCCGATAACTGCGTTAGTCGTTCTAGGTTCGATACTAGACCGAGGTGGGTTGGCTTCTTTCGGGCGAGAGAGATGCCCTGAGTGCGCTTTACTTAATATGACAAGTAAAACCAAGATCCCTTGTGGTGTATGATGGCATTTGCACGTAAAATACCCTCTCTACTATACAACGGGTAGATGAGGCAAAATTTCCAGGTGTAGGAGCTCGCCCCCCGCCCCCCTGGCGTCGGTAGAAATCCCCAGCGAACAGTAGACCGACGATAAATAAGCATAGGGTTAGCAGCTTTGATCAACAACTGGCTGCGGAAAACCACTGTCCAATATATCATCCTTGTGTCTATTCCGATGAGTACCCGACCCTCCCATAGGTGGGAAAAGGGTTAGGAGTTGTTTTTTAATTTAATATCTATGCACTGCCGTAAACAAAGTTCAAGCATTGGGCTGACCTTTTGGAGTGACCTGAGAGAATGGAGGAATTGACTCGATACTCTCTTAGTATTCAGGTGGACTGGTTCAATTCCTAGCTGAAGAATGGCGAAGTTTTGTGCCCAGTACAAAACTACCGCATTATACTGACCTATGGTGGACCTCGGTAAATTACAACGTTAAGGTGGTTCCAACCAAATGATCCCATCCAAATTTGAGGCAACCAAGTACTGTAATCAATATCCAGTCTTTGTCAGAAGTATGTGGCTTCCGATCACTGTTCATCTTTACTATGTCTTGTCGACTTCTTCACCCTTGTCGTTAATTTCCGTCTGGCCTACTTTCACTTTCCCTGGTCCTTCGTCCGTGTGGTTTCAGTAGTAGCGTGTTTGACTGGTTGTAGGTTCGGTTCTAGTCAGGGGTATACTGACTTGTATGACGAGAGGAAGTTTCAAATACTCGTTCCGCCAATTAGGAAATAGCACCAGTATGTATGACACGCACGACGTCACCTCTACACGGAAAACTACCCTTTCTTCGTGGGGCACTACTGTATATGCGTATATCGGCAAGCTATCAAGTTGCAGATTACCCCCCCCCCCCATTGTCACTAAATTACCTTCCTTAATAGAAGCCGCCTATGGTACGGTCAAGCGCCCATTTTATGTCATTGAGGCCCATGAGCGAACTGCCAACCTAATGGTGTATTGCATTCTATATGTTTATTTACCGTCGGTCAATTTTGATTCGTTGGGGCACTTTTCCTTCACTGACGACAGGGATGGACTCCTATGCTGCCATTTTTCTACTCTGGGACACCTTTCTTCTACTGACACCATTGGGGGTGAGCTGCCCGAACTTCACTTATGTATAGTTTTCATCATTTAGTTTAATGATCGTAGCCTACAAATGACATTAAACACACACCACACGGGGCTGTGGCTTTACTTCTCATCCGACGGAAGAGGGGCATTAGAGGTCTCTCTCTCTCCCGACAGGAGCCTTCTGTCTCGGTCCAGGGTGGAACCTAGAACTAGTAAAAGCCGCTAGAAGCAGATTCAGAAGTACTAAGTTGACCATTTCTTAGTAGTGACCTGTAGTATTTTCCTACCGGGCAAAATCTCCACCCAAAGGACAATTTCCTTGTAATTTAATTTCGCGGAAAAGTTTACAACGTGATCAAATTTAAATTATGGAAATTGTGTTGTTAAATTGTTGTGTCGGATGAAGATTGAATAAAGAAACTCTAAGGAGGGGGTGCGAGTGAGAGGCGTGGCTATCTAACATTTGATTAACGTTGTAAGCCAAACCAGATTTAGGATAGGGTTCACTGTCAGGGGTCCTTGTCCCATCCAGGATCGGACTGACTTAAGACAAGTTCAGATGTATTAAAAATATTTTTATTTGTTTTCAATAATTGACTAAAAGAGATTGGATAAAGGGGGAGAGATGTAAATATTAATAATACATATCTATGGGGATGAGGAGGAGGAAAGTTCAGAAAGTATCGAGTTAATGTAAAATTATACACAAGATTTGTTTTTCCTCCGTTTTGACGTCTGTACAATGATAATTTATTGAAATGCATTTTGGAGGCTGGCCCCCTTACAGCTCTTGACTAATGATAATGGCATGACGAAGTCGTTACAGAAAATGAATTTTTAGACACGATGTTGAAAACACCTTGTTTTATTACAAGCATTACATGCATGGCTACACTGTTTACTTTTGGATCTCTAGATTTCTGCTGATCATCATCTTATGTTGTTTCAAATCAGGATTTTATCAGCCCTTGGGACAAGCAAGAGAGAGACGACTTGAAACCCAAATAAAAAAAAAGAAACAGGTGCTTGGTTTAGGAGGAAAATAAAAAGAACTAGTGTAAAACATGTTTGAAAACTCGATACCAATTTGATATTGCCTCCTTTCTACGCATCCCTACAAGCACGTGTTACCTGTTCAAACGCTTTGGTTTCCGTAATTCTCGTTTATTGGCCATGTGCGATGAAGGAGAGGAGAGAGGTACAGATCAGTTGTAACAATTGACAATTTTGTTGATTACTCAGTTGCATTACTTGAATTTTATTCTTCTTCCTAATCCTCCTTCCCCCTTTTTTTCGAAAAAGGGGTCCAACATGATCTTCATCAAAAGTTTGCAATGGCAAGCATGATATGTAGCTCAAAGCATCTCTAACAATGACATCTTGCATCGTGTTGCACCAGGGCAACTAGATTTCTTTCCGTGTTGAAGAGGTTATGTTATCGGCAAGTGGCATCATAAGAAATACGGGCACAGCTCTATACACAATGGAGAGGACTGGTTGCGTGGACAGTTCCACTTTGACAGCCCAGAAAATGCGCCATTGCCATCGCTAATCCTTTTGGGCCCTTATGCCCCATTGGGACACATGAACGATCTGTTGCACGGTATTTTTACGCAGTCAACTGCTGAAATAATGCTGCAACCGCCGTGCTTCTCGTCAGCCTACTTTGATTCGCTAGGGTACTTTTCCTTCGCCGACGCCAGGGGGCGAACGTCTGCATCTGGAAATGCTGCCGGAACTACCCGTTTATTTTACTGCATGTAGTAGGGATTCCTTTACATTCAGCGATGACATCGTACAATCCACACGGGGCCCAAAGGCTTTACTTCCCATCCGACGGAAGGTGGCGCACTGTGGGGCTCTCATCCCAAAAAAGTTACCCACCTCACTCTAGAATCCAACCTGGGACCACTGACGTAGTAATCCAGCAGGGCGGGGTCTCTGATTTTCGTTTATCTGTGGCAGTGCGATACGCCGTCTCTAATGTGGGGACAAAGAGGGTCTTTGAAATTTAATCCGAAGTTCAAAAGCTGAGAGCTGTTATCCTGTGTCGTCTTTCATCACAGCTATTAAGATGACTGATCTCTAGCCCTCATTAAGGCCTTACACGCGTAATTTGTGAGTGAACCCAAACGTCAACAAATGCTTCTGTTTGGTTGCACCAGATGGTCATCGGGTTGTCGAAAAACGTATTTCCTTACTTACTATCCTTTGTGACAAATACTCTGTAGGGTGCGTAGTATGGACAAACAAGAGGGGATGAGGAAAGCGTGAAGTCGATTGACTGTCAAGTGTGGAGTGATGTGAGATCATTAGAGGGGTGTGTGAGCAACAGCGCGTGTAATTCGGTCTATTTAGGGGTAACTATTGGCGTGTGATGATCTAATCAAAAATAATTTACTCGTCACAAACGCGTACTCCTGGTGTACAAGCAACAGTTACCGAGCATGGATTATAGCAGTCGGTGTGTGCTGCATTTGGTGTTCTACTGGTGTGTTAAAACCGGCCTCAGTGGGCAAGAGGCAGTGTGCTGAAGTAGTTGCAGATTTATATACTTCTGGACGGATGCGAGTTGCTTCTTTCAGGCGAGAGAGAAGCCCCCCAGTACCCTTTCCGTTGGGATGAGAAGTAAAGCTGTCATGATCCCGTAAGGGTTGTACCATGTAAGTGCTGCACGGAAAAGGACCCTTATTACTGTAGTGTAAAATATACGTGTAGTTCGGCGAAATTGCCAGATATAGGAGCTTGTCCCCACCGGTGTCGGTGGAGGAAAAGTGCCCCAATAAAAAAGAAAATAGGCCGACGTTAATAAACAAAGGGACCCTCCTCGGTGGCTTATGAGGTAGCGTGCTCGATTACCTCCTAACTGCTTCCAGGTTCGATACTGGATCGAGGTGGGTTGGCTTCTTTCGAGCGACAGAGAGGGCCCGAGTACACTTTCCTTGAGATGAGAAGTAAAACTGAGGTCCCGTGTGGTGTACGATGGCCATTGCCGGTAAAAGAACCCTCTGTACTGAGAAACGGGTAGGTGAGGCAAAATTCCCAGGTGTATTAGCTCGCTCCTTGGCGTCGGTGAAGTCCGCCAACGAACAGTAGACTGACGATAAATAATAAGCATAGGGGTTGCAACTTTGGTCGGCAACCGGCTGCGGCTAAATGCCGTCCAACACATCACCCGTGTGTCCATTCTATGTTGCTATACGTTATGTTATACTAATGGGTTGAGGAGTAAGCCAAGCAGCCATAACAGGCCGAACCCTTAGGAGGCTGCTCGCGGGAGATGAGTTGTTGTTGTTGTTTGTTGGTGTTTAAGGTCCCGTCAACTACAAGGTCATTAGAGACCCGGCAGGAGATGAGGAGGTAGGTGTAGAGGATGTAGGCGAGGGGAAATTTGCAGCACCCAACGTTCTTTACCAACCACCCATATTGGTACTAACGTGGGCCTGCGCTGCTTAACTTCAGTGATCTCACGAGAACTGGTGTGTCCAACGCAACTTGGCTGCAGAGGGACAAGATGGGTACCCGACTCTGCCATAGGCGAGGAAAATGGTTAGGAGTTTCTTTAATTAAGCAGAGGGTTTTTCAGCATTAGGACGGCAGCCGGTTGCATAGAACTACCGATTGCAGTTCCAAGGGGTACCCCCGACCCTGTCGTAGGCTGGAAAAAAGGTTAAGAATTATGATGATGACACAGCATGTAGGCCTCAACCCGTCTTACATTCCATCTTAAACAGTAGTTGGATAGGACGATAAAAATGGTGTGTAAGGAGATGAAAAGGTCTGTTAGTGAACCTACTAAGAAATGATAACAATCTTAGAAGCGAGGGAGGGCGTTTTGATATAGGGCCCAAGTCGGAAAAAAATAATTTCTTATAGGATAATCTAACATCTGCAGGGATACAGCGAAAGGCATAAATAGCCTATATAACTATTGGTTTTTATACACATACTGTATATCCGAAGAGAGGACGGGACGGCAGAAGGGGTAGAAGAAGGGGGTCCCTGGAGAAGGAATCATAATCCTTTGCCAATGACTTGCAATAGCACCCCAGAGATTTTTTATTACAATTTCCATCATCTTACACACAGAAAGAGAGAGTGAGCACTTAAGATGCGATGTTGTTGGAGTTGTCATCAAATCATAAAATTCCTGATTCCGATTATATTTACCCCTACCCCTTCCTCCCTTACCCGTTACATTTTGAAAACGATTTTTTTGTCTTATTTGAAACAAAAAGACCGAGGGGAGACTGGACGATTTCGTTATAAAGACTTCCCCCCTCCCTCCTCATGATATATTTCACTATATAATGTTCACAACATGCGAAAGTTATATTATCCAAAATAGAGTGCACAGGGAATGGTACAAATTCAAGAAAAGAAAAAAAAATACTCCTTTTTTTTCATAAAAATTGCTTAAATTGCTGAAAGAAAATAAAAATGCGTTGATTATTACAATTCGGGGTTAATGTTTTTCCACTATCATTTTCACATGTCGAATTACTTATTTTTTTTTTACCTCTTCTCTTCCCTCCCTCCACTATCGAGCAGTTGTAACTTCAAAACGTTTATTATAGTTGACACTGTTGTCAGGCCATCAACATTAGCAACTTTTTCTTCCTACTGATAACAAAATATTAATCGATTATATAAATGACACTAATATACAATAGGTTACGCCTGAACACGTAAAACTGAATTTGATTCGCTAGTCCGTTGTTGGAGGTTCGATTCTGCCCGAGGCTGATGGTTTGAGATTTTGTGTCGGATGGGAAGTCAAGCCTTGTGGGTGGGGTGTTCAATGTCACCATTGCATGGAAAAGAACCCTTTCTACATGTAGTTAAAATACAGTAAAATCTCTCTATGGGTACACTCCTCTAAAGGGTACATCCCTCCTCATATCGGTACAAATTCTTCAGGCACCGATTTTTACCCATAGGCTTTATGTGATTACTGCCCCTCTATTTGTTTTTTGTTGGTGTTTTAGGGCCCTTCAACTACAAAGGTCATTAGAGCCCCGTTCACAGTATAGTTCTTATGCAGAGACTGCACAGGCACTACACTAATGTGACGATTTTTTTTGGGTATTAGCAGTACCCAATTTTCCCAAGCCGGCACCCATGTCAGTACTAGCTGGGATTGCGCTGCTTAACTTCAGGGATCAGACGAGAACTGGTGTGTCCAACGCAATTCGCTGCTCCACTGCTCCTCTAAACGGTACACCTCTATAATGGGTACACTCCTCTATTGGTACTCCTAATATCTGTCCCCATTTTCAGAAAACCACTTCTGTAAAGGGTACATCGTCTGTGGTTCTCCGTTCGATACTGGGCCGAAGTGGGTTGACCTCCTTCAGGAAAGAGAAATGTCCCAAGTCCGCCTTCCATGAGAAGTAAAACGGAGGTCCCGTGTGGTGTTCGATGGCATTTGCATGTTAAAGAATGCTATCTACTATGCGACTGGTAGATGAGGCAAAATTTCCAGATGTAGGACTCGCCCCCCCCTCCCCCGGCGCTGGTGGAATTCCCCGACGTACAATAGAAGCATAGGGGTCGCTGCCAGGTCGGCAACCAGCTGCGAAAAAAGACAATGTCCAATCGCTCTTGTGTCCATTCAGAGGGACAAGATGTGTGCCCGACCTTTCCATAGGCGGGTAAAGGGTTAGGAGTTGCTATATATACCCCTCTCATGGGTACACTTTGGCTGAGTCCCACAGGTGTACCAGTTAGAGAGGTTTCACTGTATGCAAAAATTCCATGTATAGGAGGTTATCCCCTTTTCTTGATGCGACAAATAGTCCCCAGAAAGAAGTTAAGTCGACGTTAAATAAGCAGGAATTTTGAAATATTGACACCTGTTACTTGTGCTTACAGGAAAATGGAACCTCGACCCTGTCACAGGCGGGAAGGGAATCTTGAATGACGATGATTTCCCCTGCCCCCGTAGATGGACCAGGGATGTTCACTCTTGATCCCTGTGTAAGAATCTAGATGGAGAAGGGTTGGTTATGGTTTTACACGACCTTTATCTTACCAAACCTTGACCACGGGCCCATCGTGAACTTGTCATTTCACGTGACCATTTCACATTTTAGATTGACTTGTAACACTTTCTCATGATGATTGTTTTGAATCTTTCTGCCATGACGTCCTTGGCATTCATTCATTCGTATTGCATGCATTACTTTGATTCAAGCGTGATCTTGACCCTGCCCGAATCATGTCATGTTCCAAGGCGACACCACAAGACTTCCTGTCGTGTGATACTCGAGAAATGAGACGCTGATGGCAGGTGGGCCGCTGTTTTTTTTCCTAGCAGTTTATGAACACGAGGTCCTAGTAGCGATAAACACCGAGAGAGAGAGTTGAGAGGTTAGATACCGAAAGAATGAGGCCCTAAATTAGGTTACTAGTCGGTGTAATCTTACCTAGGCGATTGTGCTAGTACGGGGGGGGAGAGAGAGACAAGGGCTGAGATATGAAATAATGGAGACGAGGCCACTACGGGGTTCTCATCAGACATCTGCCTATTTGTGTTTGCAGACTACTTTGTGTGGTCGGAAACGCCTACGCACCGAGAACGAGTTTGGAACCTCTCTTTAGTTTACAGAGGTTAAAGGTGAAGAGGCGGAGTTTGGAGAAATCTTATGCCAGTAGGAGGCTAAGGATAAAGAGACTCCCCTTGATGGAGAGAGACACAGTGATATATCTTGTGTTTCTTGGACTAATGAGTGATGATGGAGAGAAACTTCTCTCGGACTTGTCGACGTTCGCCAATGTAGGTAGTCACCGCATTTACACCCGTGGGAAACATTTTTTTCTGAATTCATTGGTTGACGCCAGTTCATTACTGGCGCCTCGACTTGTTCTCAGAGTTCAGTAATAAAGGAAGGTGTGGAGGTCACCAAAATGACCCACCACGTTTCAGTCTGTATTTGTTCTAATCTTTCCGCACTTTAACTTAACCTCGCAATCTCGTACCGGCCGGCAACTTTCATGCTATCTTTGTGTATCGACTCACGTCTGGTTCTTCCCTCAACCCTTTCAATGGAAGTTATGGTTAAATGTAGTAGGAACCCCTAGAGCAGGGGTGGCCAACAAGTCGATCGCGAAGCCAATTTTGGTCGATCACTCACGATGTGCTGACTTCAGACCCGCCTCGGTGTCGTAGTGGCTCAGTGTTTTTAGGTCTGCGTCTTTGATTCTGGACCGAGGTGTGTCCAGTATCCAACCTCCCCTCCTCACTTTGACTACACCTATGACAACAAGTCGATCAGCTGACACCTTTTTAAGATGAAAAATAGATCTTATGTATACAAAAGTTGGCCCCCTCTGCCTTAGAGCGTTGGTCTTCAAACTGTGTTGCGCGGAAGCCCGAAGTGCCGCTGTACATCTCTGGGGATTCCGTGAGTCTGAAGTTTGAAGACCACTGCCCTAGAGTAGAGTGACATTCCCAATTTGTTGAAGCAGGTGGTCTTGCCATATGCAACCCAGAAACGATGACTATTGCAATGTTGAATTTGTATATCACTCTGAGCAGCCGCGTGCCCTTTCTTATTGCGGTCAGGACTGGATGCCCATGAGTTGCTTAGCGGACGCCCGAACCTAAATTTTAATTAGTAATTATCTATCAAACGTTTTTGCCAGAAATTTGCAATCGTTAACTGCCAGGTAGATTCTCGAGATTTTTTTTAATTCGTAGGTTTCAAGTACAGAAAGGGTAAATCCTTCAAAAGTCGTTGCGGGTCGCCTGCGTGACACCCCTGCTGGGAAAATTCGAGATACGAGTTGATGTGCAAACTGCATTGCAGTCACTCCCCCAAAATGTCTCGATATTCCATTCAATGTCGCTCCATTTATTGTGAATATACTTCATGTATTTTTGAAGTGACAGTTTGGGGTTTTAAGTTTTCTCTTACAGCTCAGGGGAGGAGGAAAACGGGGTTGTCCTAACTTACCTCTTCTGTCATGTTGCATCTTTGCATGCATTGTCGGACATGAAGTAGAGACATCGTGCATAACAATAAGGCTTGATACCAAACGACAGCTACCTTTTAAATTTAAGGTGTAAAATGCCTTTGGGCGAGGTTACTGATAACCCCCTGCGGTGACTGCATTTTGTTCCACTTGCTTACCTCGGCTTTTATAAAAAAATCATAAAAAGTATCCATACTTAGGTACACATCCCGTTATAATGTAATCTTTTCCATAAGACAAAGAGTTTCTAGGAAAGAAGAAAATATTAAGTTCCTGTTTACTCATTCTTGTGAGGAGGACAAGAGAAGCAACATGTGCTTTCTTACCGCGCTGCATTTCACGAAAGGATTGGGTCCTCTTTGTGTTGCTTTTGTTCCTCTTCAGGCTTTTTTTTACTTCTTGCACCATTTTTATCTTGTATCGGAATGTCAACTTCTTCATCCAGAAGTTCAGGCATAATGGAGAAGGAGGGCAGTGGCAGTATTCCTACCACCCGAGTCCACAGTTCTCCCCTTCCTCGGTGATAGTCCCCTTTTGATAGGAGCCAGAATTGAACCAACACTTTAAAAGGTCAGATACAAACAGGGTTGGTGCTAGGCCTATGCAGGGGCCCTCAACACCCGTCTGCAAATCGCAAATAAGCGCCTCTCTCCGGAGAATTTTGCGCCACCATCCCTTTTCCTTCCCCGTCGGCCCTGAACGTAGACGGAATTGAATCCCAATCTCCCTATGTGTAGACCGACTCATTGCCGTCTTAATAGCATTATGGGCCCCTAGGCAAGCCAATGTGCTGGGACCCCTATAACAACCACTCACGGGAATGAAATACATAGGGCACTCCAACAATTCCCAACGGGCCATGCGTTAAGACGGCACTGGACCGACTGAGTTCAGAAATTAGTTACCACTGCTGTTCTCTTTCCCCTTTGACACTTTGAAGGATGCTAATCTGTTGTCCAATGTGGGAAGTGCTATTAGTTTTTTTGGGTCAAGAATCTGGCGGAAACTGGACATGGTAAGGGCTGAAGACTTGAGACTCTTGACCTTCTCTGAAAACACGTGGTGTATGGTAGCCAACTTGGAACTTAGAGGGAGCGGCGAATTGCGTTGTACACACCATTTCTCGTCTGATCACTGAAGTTAAGCAACGCCACCCCAGTTAGTACTGACATGGGTGGCTGCTTGGGAAAACTGGGTACCGCTAGTATCCAAAAATCGTCGCATTAGTGTAGTGTCTGTGCAGCCTCTGCATCAGAACTACACAGTGGACGGGGCTCTAATGACCTTGTAGTTGAGGGGCCCTAAAACACCAACAAACAGCAACAACAATTGGAACTTAGAATGTACCTAAAAGCTGGCACACAGAAAGGAGATTGAGGGTTTATTCCCAGTGTAAACTCATTTATAGCGAGCGAAATTTCTGGACAGGGAGAGGTAGACAGGCCCCTGTTCATGTCATGGTCTCTTCCACGTTACATCTCCTAGATACTGAAATCGAGGGCGCATAATGTCGGTTGCAAGGCCACAGGAAAAAAAAACCTACCAATTGAAGGAACTCCTTACATGTTTTAGACATTGATATATCAGTAGCGGTTACCATTGTTAAGTAAAAGAGGTCTCCCCTGCGTGGGACGTTTTCTTTTCAGTTAATTTGTGATTTGAATAAAAATGATTTCTACTTATTCTTCGTTCACACATTTGAATCTGAAAGTCCTTGCGTGCATTCCTCCTATAGATACACCCATGGGTTTTTCTTTTTGGTTGGTCCAGGCAGCTGTTTCGGCTCCTAATGAGAATGAGATTTGTCCCTGTTGAATGTTACATGAGCTTTCTATTTCAATCGTATTTCTGTACCCTTAAGTCTCTGGGATGACCAGTCAGTCACAGGTCGCCAACATTCTCGTTTCATTTTCGTCAGCCACTTGACAAGTCTTCACAGAGAGAGACAGAAAGTTTTTTTTGGGGGGGGGGATTTAATTGTTGATTTGACTTAAGACAAATCATTTCTATTCTTAGTGTGACTAGTACTAAAATAACGTCAAACGAAAACTTTTTCCTCGAGCAGCGATCACACAATGTCATTATCGTCCTCATCAACAACAACTACAACCACCACACTGCACATGGGTACACTTCCTAGCGGAGAGAGAGAACGAGTGAGCACTTTGTTAGCCCGAGGGCCATCTTAGGACGAGATACCCCTCCTTTACCCTCTCTCACTCAGTCCGATAAAAAAAAAACACCTAGCAACTCTTACCTACCTCCTATTATTACAGAATATTCTTCTAAGTAGTAAACAGTTCAAGGCAGAAGCAAAATCTGCAACAAAAGGTTACCTGATTAACATTCTTGTCGTCATTTTGTAATTTCAGTATGCCCTTTTTGTTGTTGCTCAGTACTCGATCTCTTTTCAATGACGCCTTTTTTTGAAGAAAAGAAAAATATTACTCTTTACATCATGTCCTCGCTCTGCTGACTTAACACCTCTTAATGAAGGTTTGCCTTGGGCTGCCAAAAACAATCTCGGAATAAAGAGAGGTTTTGTTAACCGAAAAAAATAACAACCAAAACTATCTTGCCAAATAATCGTAGCTGCAGATTTCCTTTTGTGTTACCTGTTTGATCGTTAATTGAAAATTTATCTGTAACAGTTACCAGGAAAAAATAATATGGTAATCGTTACAAACTCGTGTGCATCACCTGTTTTTCATTCTTGGCTCAACATTTTTACCGTTTCCTTAATTCTTGTGGCTGCCTTTATGAGTACTGTTTATCACCTCTCTTGAAATTGTTAGATGTACTTGGAGCATATAGACTGGGACTTACTTCTGCTGTTTTTGGTCCATCATAAATAGTTTCAAGAAAGAAAAAATGGGTTTAAAGAGGTTTCTGCAGGTGGAGGAGGAGTTTAGGTGGCACGCAATATTTACAGATGTGGTGCAGAGCTGTTTGCCACCTCAGTTGTGTAGTGCACCATATTACATAGTGGTTACTTAGTCAAATCATATCAGGAGGTGATATGCAATTGGATTTGATGAGTGGCATGTATTTCTTTCAATTCTTTCCACCTTACCCCTCTCCCTCGCTACCCCCTTTTTTTTCATCTGACATATTGAGAGAAACCTGATTTTTACCGAAATTGATGACCACTGAAGCAAAGAGTGACTTGTTTTAAAGTTGTGGTTCCAGAGGCATAGTGTTATATTTATAGTAGGTCCATAACAGTACTCGTAAACTTTAGAGAAATTCAATAAAAAAAGGTGCACATTTTTTGGAACAAAGGAAGCACTAATTATTTTGTGGTTTTCAGGATTTTTATTGTTGCTACTTGTTTTCATTTTTCATAAATGGTTCCAACCCCCGAAGTACTGCATCTCTCATTTCTGAATGGCAGCGGGTTGTCATATCATCTTAAGGTCCTCTATAATGTAATGTTACAATTTCTGTGTTTGATGGACCCATTACTCAGCCAATATTTCCTGCGGGTTCCAGACGCCTGGCTGGGGTGCCCCCAGTCAGAGCATGTTCAGTGGACCCGCAGACCCGACCCTGTTACAAGCGGGATAAGTGCATGATGATGATGATGGGGAGCCATTGTATTTTTGGACCAAGGGACCATAAGAAGTCATTAATGAGCACCTTTTCGTTAAATGTCTGACAAATAACGCTCTTCCAGTGAAAAACAGCGACAAACCTGTTGTCTCTGCGTGGTTTCTGGGATTCTTCCCTGTCTCTAGACCGAAAATTTCGGCCAAGGGCTCATACAGAACCACTGATGAGCTACTCCCACCCCCTAAAGAAAGTATAGCCACAAATCTCTGCGTGATTCTGCAATGCTTTGCCCTTTTTGGATTTGAAAGCACACCACTAAGGGAGGCCAAGCTCCTCTTTAATGAAAATTATGCCGTTCTATGCAGTTTCTGCCTGGAAAAGGATTTGAAGTTTACTTCCTATTCGACGAACAGCGTGCCTGAGTTTTCTTTAGCCCTGAAAGTCACTATTTACCTCGGTTTTGCACTTTGAGTTTCTCAGACAAGTTCATTTGAGGCATCCAGGCTGGCTATGGATTAATTATTAAGGCAATGCAGTTATATGAGGCAAAACGAGTATAGAAGGTGTGGGGGTGCCTGACACACCAATGTAAGCAGGTACAAGTTACTTTCCGTTATTTCTCTAAGTAGTAGTTGTAGTAGCAACAGTAGAAGAGGCAGGTTGTCCAGAAGGAGACAGGGTCAAGGGAGGGGAGAAGAAATGTAGGAAGGAGGAAGAAATTCATTTAAGGTCTACGCCCTTAATTTTTTTTTTACCAAAAATATTTTTTCTACTTCTATCTGGGACACAAACAAGAAAGATTACTATAGCAAATCTTTCCATTAAATATCCATCTTAGAGAATTAAAAAAAAGCATTTGACAGAGTTCATCAAATACTAGGACCTACTTAAAGCGGTTGTGACCACTCTATGCTCCAC
This sequence comes from Trigoniulus corallinus, assembly GCA_013389805.1. Lineage (NCBI taxonomy): Eukaryota > Metazoa > Arthropoda > Diplopoda > Spirobolida > Trigoniulidae > Trigoniulus > Trigoniulus corallinus. The sequence goes on from JAAFCE010009109.1 coordinate 15,399,325, forward strand.
CCTTCGATATGTATCTTGGTCATTGAATTAGGCTGCTCTCTACTCAATGTCTGAACCATCTCTCCCCTTCCTCTCCCCAACAAGGCCTGCTGTGGAATGAAGAGTCGGCAACCACCCAAGTAAAAAATTGGCGTGTTGAGCGGTGAAATTAGCAAAATAGCCTGTTTACTTGTATCCAAAAAATGTAATGGATGGCCAATGACCCGTTGTTTTATAACTTTCGCTTACACATGCAACGCTGTAAAGTTTTGTACTTCAGGTGGACATCTCGCAGACGTATTGGTGTCCCAGTCGTTAGGCCAGTTAATCTTCGTCGATAGCCTTAAGCTTTCGTTCTTTACGGAATTATTTACTCGTGTCCTTTCCCTCCAGGTCAAAAATCTCCATGTAGAATGAGTGGCCCTTGATAATATGACATAGAGTAGGAAAGATTCCAGTGTAGACATAGTTGCATGGAGTGAAAAGAAGTTTAACAACAAAAGACACGGACATGCATGCTGCTCCTGGATTATGTTAGGTTCTAAGGTGGCCACACGTCCCAAAATACCAATAGATGTGGACGACAACTGGACATCATAGAAAAAGTAGAGAAAGTAAGGAAGACCTGGGTGAGCTGTTTATCACGACTGGCTGGTTCACGACCTCTAATGTCACCTAATTTTAGTCTCGTCGCATAACAGACAGGGATACAATGGACTTGTATTCAGGGTTGGCCTGGCCAAAAAAAAAGCTCATTAGGCTTTCCCTGATGGGCCGTCATCGTACTCGTATTACTTTGATAGGAATTCACCTACTGTTTGCTCTTGCTCTTTAATGTCTTTGGACCTTCTTGTGACTTTTCCCTCGGTTCACTTCCCACCCTGCATGTGTTCTGCCCTGCTCAGAACCCACACACGGAGATTTCTGAACGGGTATTAAACACCTAATTTTTCCTTCCTGTTAACATTCACAATTGCTTAGTTTTGAAGATGCTTCAGGATGTTCAACTCAACGATATTGACTACAAATTTAAAATTTTGAACATTCGTGGTGACATTCATGCCGTCAAAAGTATGTTGTTTTCCCTCAAGGTAGGCTATAAAGATTAAGAAAAAAAAATAAATTGGCAATAATCATGAATAGCGACATCCAAAATATGCCTAACCGCGGATGACAGAGTTGGTAAGAAGAATAATGTCAAACTTGAATTGGAAAGCCGTTGGCGACATTTACTACGTTGTATCTCACTGTTTGTCAGCAGAGTCCGGCATAATAGGTGACTGAAAGGTTGTAACGTTTTGTCCGACAATCAGCCAGGGATGTGTAAAACCGTCATCCAATAGTTCGTCCATCAGATCCCTTTTTTGTCTGCTACCTATTTATCTTTCTGGTATTTGTGCACCTTGTACGAGGTTTGCCCGCCCCTCCTTGGTGGCTTCTTTTGACTTCTTTTTGTGCAAGAGAAAGGCCACCAGTGTGTGCTTCATTCGACTTCTTTTGGGCAAGCGAAAGGCCCTCTCCCCCGTGTGGAGTACCAAATGCCACTTCATCTGCATGTAGAAGGATCCTTACAACATGCAAGACGTAGCTCTGCAAAACTTCCAGATGTAGGAGCTCGCCCCCTCCGGCTGCTGTCTGTAGAAGAAAAACTGTCCCTGCGAGTCGCAGTATGTTGGCTGACGGTAAATAAATAGGAGTTTCTGCAAATGAGCAACTTGTAGGCGATAAAAGGGGTTAGTTGAGTGCGTACAGTATGTGGCCCACCTGCACTTGTGTTTTATTATTATTTGTTGGTGTTTTAGGGCCCTTCAACTACAAGGTCATTTGAGCCCCGTCCACTGTAGTTCTGATGCAGGGACTGCACAGACACTACACTAATGCGAGGATTTTTGGATACTAGCGGTACCTAGTTTTCCCAAGTGGCCACCCATGTCAGTACTAACTGGGGTTGTGTTGCTTAACTTCAGTGATCAGACAAGAACTGATATGTCCAACGCAATTTGCCGCTCCTGCACTTGTGGATGCCCCCACTTTAAGTAGGCGAGAAATGGATTTGTAACAGAAAATTTCCACAAGTGTTGTATTGTCCATAATTGGGACCACTTGAACAACAACCTGAAACCTCTCTACTCCCCTCACGGTCCATCCATTTGCCTTTGTCCTGGCCAAAAATAAGCAACCATAATAATAATCGGTTACTTTTTGGCTTATAGAGGCTGGCATCCCAATTGTTAATTTGAATTATATTGCACATTTTCATTAATTGAACTTTACCGTCTGTGAACTGACTTTGCGCAGGTTTTGCTAATTAAAACCAACGGATTTCAAAAATGGCAGAAGAAATTCAAGCACGCCATGGCGTTATTTCGCTTAACAAAGCTAATACTTGGTAGTGGAGGAGTAATACGAGGGAGGGAGATGAACGAAACAGAATTCCCCTGCCCCGTTGTTGAACTGTAATGCACTGCCTTATATAGCATATATTGGGTCGATAAGTAGAGGTGGTAGTGGTGTGGGTGCCGTATTTTTGACTCATATGAAATAGTCGATAAATTCTTAGCCAGTGTTTCGTTTTGCATTCTTAACTTTAATGGCGCGGCATCTTGTGTGTGTCTCTGTACAGGCAGTCTCCAAACACTGAGGATTGTCTCTGTTGCACTTTTATTTGAATTGCATACCATACTTTTGATTTTTCGTATTCCGACTAATGCACAATCTCTGTCGTTATTGATTTCCACATAGCCGGTCTACCTACTGTCAGGTGGAATCCTAGCTTTGCTCATATTTGCATGCTAAGCCATCGCTATCATTCGTAAGATTATGTTGCAAAGGCAAAGATGATACACTAGACATTACGATGGATACTTAAATCCACCTCCTGTATGTATAGATGCATCAATATGGGATCCCAAACCCTGCACCCTGTTTTCATTATGGCGAGAGAGACAGAGAGAGAAGAGCAGTTGCGTTGGACAGTGCGGCCAAGTTGCGTTGGACACACCAGTTCTCGTGAGATCACTCAAGTTAAGCAACGCAAACCCACGTTAGTGCCACCATGGGTGGTTGGTAGAGAACTTTGGGTGCTGCAAATTTCCACTCTCCTTATCCCCTACATCCACCTCCTCATCACCCGCGCGCAGCCTCCTAAGGGTTCGGCCTGTTATGGCTGCTTGACTTACTCCCCAACCCGTTACCGTAACATAGTAGTGCGTACGATACCTCTTGCACGTAAAAGAACCCTTTCATTTGGTTTGTTGGTGTTTTCGAGCCCTTCAATTACAAGGTCATCAGAGCCCCGTCCACTGCGAAGTTGTAATGCACAGACACTACACTAATGCGATGATTTATGGATATTAGCGGTACCCAGTTTTCCCAAGCAGCCAGCCATGTCAGTACTAACTGGGGTTGCGTTGTTTAACTTCAGTGATCAAACGAGAACTGGTGTGTCCAACGCAATAAGCTGCTCATAACCTTTTCATAGACGAAATGTCCAGATGTAAGAACTCGCCCCCTTTGGCGTCAGTGGAGGCGAAAGGCGAAATGTCCCGATGGACCCAGTGATAAATAAGCATGTGGGTAGTAGCATCGGATCTGCAGCCGGCCGCATAAAAGTACCGTCAGTGGACCAAAGACGGGAAAAGGGGTAGTAGTTACTTTTTGTTTGGGAAAGAAACTCTGGTAGAGCGGCCGTATTACGTTGGACACACCAGTTCTCGTCCGATCACTGATGTTAAGCAATGCAAGTCCAGGTAGTACTAAGATGGGGGACCGTTTGGGAATACTGGGCGCTGCTGATACGCAATCGTCGTAACAGTGTGGTGGCTATATAGGCTCAACATTATTTCTCCATTCTGGACCCTAATGACCAATGTAGTCGTGTACCCTGAAACAACGAAACACTGGTCTAGACGATAAGAACATTCTGCGAATAAAATTGCCTTGCTGGATAATATAGCGCAACTCCCCCTCTCAGTTCGATTCCAATTCATTGGGATAATTTGGGATAATCCTTGTAGAAAACGTGACCAGTGCCACATCGAAATGGTTGCTAATATTTATTTAGCCATACGTGCTTCTCAGTTGTAGAGCAAATTTTGATCTGCCGAATTCTTCACGTGAGGGAAGAAATCGCCATTTAGTATGATGACTAGGTTGATGTCAGGAATCACTATTTTCACCTGCCTGAGATCAGTAGACACCGTTAGGACCTCTTTGTTAGTGGAATTAAGATAAATGGTACCATGCTCTCTTGTCGCCATGTCGTCATCTTGACTTGGGAGGAAATGTCGGACAGCGACAGACGTTTGAGCGTGGGCCCTGTGATGATAATCCTTGGCAAGGTCATCATAGCAAGTAACCTAAAAAACATTTAAGGGAAGAAAGGAGGAGCCCAACAGACTACTATTAAAACTGCAAATTTCGAGATATTTTTTTTTGTCGAAAATTTAAAACACGTGCATTACATTGACCTTGGCTATCTATCCTGCTTGACATTCACGTAAATCAGCCTTTATAAATTCTGTATGTAAATTCTGTTTATTAGAAAAAATACCGACGATAAAAATGACCTCGAGCGTTTTAATAAGGAGTAATTTCTTAATTTTCCTTCAACTTCCATAACAACTCCCTAGTTATGATTAATGCACGTTTCTTAAAGATAACTAGTAATTAATTCAGCGTTAAGAAACATTGCGTGCCTGTGGCCACTTAACAACAACCCGGAAAAGTGGTAGGTACTGCGTAGTTTTCAAGTTGCTGGGACTGCATTTTCTGAGTAGAAATTGCCCCAAACGAGAATAGGGAGGTTGGTACAAGGGATTCTGTTGGCGTCATAGTAACTAGTGAAACCTATGGTGACTATTGAGGAAGAGACTTTGTTACCTACCATTGGTAGACAAAAGCTTAACGACGTTTTACTCTGATGATGCTTCACTTCACCAGGACCCTATTTCACTCTTTCAGTTGTGCCTCTTCATGCTTAACAGGTTGTGATGCTATGCTTGCAGTAGTCACTCAAAAAACTGTCCTTAAGGTCCTTTGATTAGATGCCAATATTCACCTTAACGAGTTCCTCTGTCCGCCTGCCCTTTGTCTTCCAGCTTTTCCAAAAGCCTAGGACAGTGGTGGCGAACCTGTAACCCACCGTGCAGTTTTAAGTGACCCAAGCGTGAATCATATCTATGTATCGTCTCATAAACAACAGACGTGAGAACAGGTTGTCCGTACACAGACCCGACCCTGCCACAGGCGGGATAATGGTATTACGATGATGATGGTTTACTCTATTTGCTACTTTAATAAACTTTATTCATTAGTAATAATAATTTATTTTTTAGTCATGAAATTAAATAGTGCTTGCACCTGACCCGCAGATAGCTTTTTAATACTTTTTTCATGTTATTGTGACCCGTCTTCAAAAAAAGGTTCGCCACCACTGGCCTAGGAATTGGTAGAGCTTAAAGTTATGTCTGGGGAGAAAGAATGTGAATAGAGAGCCAGTCAACTTTCCCGTTGAAGTTGCCACTTCGTGGGGTCCTTTGAAGACATCACAGAAGGGAAAGTCAGAAAATTAGACAAGCTGCTAGGCCAAAATATTCAAAACAATATTTGAATTGAACAGTTCAAACATAGAAACTCCACGGTGACTTAAATGCCTAAAAAGGTTTTAAGTCATTATGGAGTTTCCACTGAGTCCAACATATACTGTAGTCAGAAAGAGGAACATTCTAGCCCCCAAATTTTGCACCAAAACTCGAAAATCCATGAAACAATGTAAAAACCGAAAAATTCATATTTGTTGAATTGCCTTCATCAGATGTCCGCTTAAAGACCATTGCTACGGTTGACTGCATTTCTGTCTGTTGACAGTTGCCACCTTCTCCCCAAAATGCTTTTTGCTTCGGTTAGCAATGGGTTACTCAGGCCCTGTTATACTCGAGTCCAGGTGTTTCAAGTTAGTGGATAGAAAGGTGACTTTTCTGCGACTTCCTGTATGAAGAAAGGTCCACTTTACCTTTCCTCCTCCTTTCCCTTCTCAGAGCGCTCTCTGCAACCGAGTTACAAGGTCTGCAGTAATTAATTACAAAACATAAAAATTGGAGACCCATTTTAAGGAAGAAGAAAAAAAGGACCTCAACAGGTTATCGAAACTGGCGCCTCTGAGCGAAAAATCTTTCAATTGTAGTGTGACCAACGTTAATTAATGTGTTGCGAGCGTAAAACGCCTTGAAGGGCTTGTAATGAAATTTGTTTCTGTGACAGAAAATCTGGCGAGACATTTCTGAAACGTTGTTACACCACTTGTAAGGTGGAACCTTCCACGGACCCTTCATGCCCGATTTATGAAAGTATGTAAGGTAGTGGAAATATGCGTGTAGCGGTGACCACCCAGAGTGAGGAAAAAAAAACAGAAAGTGAATGAATGTGGAAAAATTTTGGGATTTATATGACACGTTTTCAGGCGATATTTTGATGTAAATATGTGCTCTATATTTTTCTGATCTTTAAACGTCTGGGTCGACTTACTGTTCAGGTCTACACTTGTTGCATTTGTAAATATTTGTAACCATTCCTATGCCGCGTAACATCAATCAATTTCCTGCCTGTGGCAGTATCAGATGCGAGTAACAGTATGGTTAAGCATATTACCACTGCCCTCTTCCTGCTAATAAATGTGACAGGGTTTGCATCTTTCCCCATGCCTCTTGGCCACAACCTTATCCCAACCCCACTACTTAATCGGTCGTTTTCCCTCCTTGATAAGAGGAAGAGACTTCAGGCACCCCACCTCCGTCACTTTCATGCTCCCCTGTTTGTTGCCGAGTAAGGAACCTAGTGTCCACGTGCTCCAAAGAAAGGTAGCGGCGAATTCCGCTGGACACACCAGTTCTCGTCTGATCACTGAAGTTAAGCAACGCAACCCCAGTTAGTACTGACATGAGTGGTCGCTTGGGAAAACTGGGTACTACTAAGATCCAATAATCGTCCCATTAGTGTAGTGTCTGTGCAGTCTTTGCGTAAGAACTACACTGTGGACGGGGCTCTAATGACCTTGTAGTTGAAGGGCCCTAAAACACCAACAAACAAACAATCGGGAGAAAGAATACGAACACTGATCATGTTGATGGATTCTTTGGGCCGTTTATTGCTGAAGGAAGCAGCATGCACTCTGAATTTATAGATACGGTAACAAAATAGTTATCAGCCAAGACTTAGGACCTAGCCTAAACTGCGAACTGTAAATCGCCGACATGACAATCTGTCTTGGAGAAGAGACCCTTATGTTCGTTGGCATATTCACCTGTGTACTTTAGCTGTATCTCGTCAATGTATAGGCCTGTGCTCTTTGAAAACAACAGGCTGTTAAATTAGATCCTCAAAACACTTTTCTGATAGTGTCAAAGCAATGGCCATTCGCATTAAGCAAGCATACCTGGTAGAACAGTGACGTATGCTTAGTTTTGCCAGAGTTCTTGCAACCTTCTTGCAACTCAGATGTCTTAGTTTTTTCCCCTCTCCTCGAAATTCTGACTCTCTTGGGCTGCCATATAACCTTCGTAGCCGGGACCAGTGTTGCCAGTGCTGCGCTACCACTTCCGGCTACCGTCAATTTCATGCACACACACACACACACACTCCAGCCTATTTGCATCTCCTGAAATCCGCACACCGACACCATACACAAACTGCATGTACGATGAACAGAAATACTTAAAACGTGTGCATAATAACAAACTTTGAAAACCGGGATTTTTTGGGCGTCCCGAAAGATTCGTTTGGGACACCGGGACGCGAGGCTTAAAACCGGGACAATCCCGATTAATCGGGACGCCTGGCAACCTTACGTGTGCTCAGAATTGGCACAGACATCAGTTTTTCGGCCCTCAGACCAAGGTTTCGCTCTCAAGAGAGGCCTGCAGAGATCCCGCAAAACCACTAGCCAGCCCTGTGGAATATAGGAATAAGTATTCAGAACATCGCTTGGTGGCACTCTAGTATCGATGTTTTCTGTTTGGTCAGACGAGGGCGAGTTATGAAAGAAAATTACTCATTTAACTTGCATATTTGAAAATAAAACTAAAGATTTGACTATCAGTAAACCATAACTACCTTTTAATGATTATTAATGACTGCTGCTACTGGTTTTAATAATGGTTTTGCACTTCATTAAGCTCTATTATGAGTATTTCCGTCATTTTTCTGACCTAATAAGTTAAAGTCTTGTTTTTTTTATCTTGCAGTAAACACTACTTCCGTGTGTCTTATTAATAGCCAAATATCACTTTAGCCACTAAACTTATCAGCAAAAATAAAAACAAATGCACACTACGTTGAAAAGAATACCAAACCCATAGTAATCTTTGAATGTAATTAATGCAAACAAAAAATATAATTATATTTAAATGAGTTATATTTTTAAGTAATAATTATTAAATTTTTGTCATTTTCAGGGCAACGTTGATGGCGATACGGGTCTTTATGTCGATCATAATTCTGTGATAAGAAAAGGAGGTAATGTAAAATTTATTATATAATTTTTAAAAATATTAACTAGATGTTATGTTAAAGAAAGGCGTCTTCAGGGCGGGAGGGCGGGGATGTCCGTGGACGAAGTACTGGACTTGTTTACTTTGTTACAAGTGGATCAAAAATGTCCCAACCTGACCTACAACGAATTGAGGCAAATCGTTCATCTATGACAATTAGTTTTTAGAAATGCGTTTGATGACGTTGGTAGAGAAATGTTAGTTTTGCTTCACGCCAAGGAGACAATTGCTATTTTTCTAGTAGACAAATGTTTGGGAACTGTTTGCGAGTTGACGACTGCCCTCATAACATTTTTTCAATTGGAGAGTTCATCTAAACACACAATGAACAGACAACAAAGCCAATATTCCTGCGGGTTCTAGACACCTGGCTGGAGTTCCCACAGTCAGAGCATGTTCAGTGGACCCGCACACCCCACCCTGCCACAGGCAGGATAAGGGTATGATGATGGTGAAGTCTTTCTGTAAATTGTCTGCGTCGTGGCACAGAGACAATTGCTGTTTCCCAGATAAGTGGTTGGGAACTGTTTATGAACTGTTGGCAAACGACGAGCGTTAGCTACGAAGAGCCATAGAGTTGTCAAAGGGTTCCTCCTTGGTAAATTTGTAATGCAGTTTGGGTTTAGTCGAACCAACTGCTGCTGAGCATTTCTGTGAACCAGCTTTTACCAAATTGCTAATCAGTTTGCGAACATGTTCGCCCAAAAGCGTACGAATCTTCAAGGTTCTACTTTTGTTTCCAGGCGGCACTGAAAGGTCGTGGAGAATAGTTTTATTAAGACTGTAAATTCATTGTTTGATTGCAATTTTATTTTTGTTTTTATGTTATAAATTTTTTTTTGTGACGTGGGATTGTTTTTTCGTTCCACTGCTAGTTTTATTCAAGGTTTAAATTTTTTCTACTTCTAGAATAAGAAATTCTATGTCGAAATTGTGTACCACCTAGTCGTGCAGTTGAATTTTTTTTTCCTTTCGCAAATAATGCGTTTATAGGCAACAGGTAAATCAGAAATTTAATTGAAGGTTCTGTTAGAGGAATGGGAGGGAGTGAGAAGCGCAGAAAATGCAGAATAAAAAGTGCACGTAGAAATGTAATGACTCGACAGAAATATTCTACAACTTTTAAGAAGAATGATAACGAAATATCACCCAAGATTTATATAATACATATAGGCAACCAACAGACCGCACTTATTGACCAAAAGATGTCCAAAATAGTTTGTTAGCTTGGTATTCGTACCGTAGTTGAAGTGCTACTCTCGTAAGGTGTTACACCCTTTTCCACACTATTGTCACTTCCAAATTCACCTCACTTTTTATTTCATTTTTATAGTTACCAAATATGCCACAATGGTTCCTCATTCTGACTGGGTTAGCGAGGTTGGCAGATCTCTGACCATTAGCAGCGAACAGCAAGCTCTCCTCGTGGCCCCTAGAATCGTGCATCCATATGATTGCAGGTTCGATTTTCACTAAGAATGGTGGCTTAATTTGGGCGACAGAGAAAGGCCCCAAGTGAACGGTTTTCGAGTCTCTGCGCTCAGAATTTCGGCACTTTCAATATCTTTATCAAATAAGATGTCTCCGTGATTATGGTCCTGGACCGAGGTGGTTTTGGCTTCTATCGGACGAGAGAGAAAGAGAGAGAGAGTTCCCCAGTGCACCTTTCGCCCGATGGGAAATAAAGCCGTGGCCCCGTATGCTGTGTACGATGACACCTGCGGCTAAAGGACCCCATATACTACAAGTAAAATATACATATAGTTCCGCAAATTTCCAGGTGTAGGAGCTCACCTCGGAGAATGAGATTGCCCCCACAACAACAGCAGACCAAAGGAGTTGTAGCGGTGTGGAAATACTACAGAAAGCTCAGGTTTTCACGCATTTTTAATTTACAGGGTTTGTTTGCAGGTGATTGTGACTTTGCTTCGTTCCTACCTCATGCCAAGTGGCAAACCTATGTGCTTTTAGTTCTACCAGAAAGTGCTGCTAGGGTGGGTGTGTTGCAGCTAAAGGGAAGTATTCAGAGTTTGGATCAATCCCTATACTTTTTGATCTGCCTCCAGTCCCCCAATGCTTTCAGCGTAGTAAATTTATTCCTGCCTATGGCTCAACTTCTCTCATTTCAACCTTGGATAAAGAAAGGGTAGTGAGGGGTTGGGGGATCCTAGAGAACAATAAATTGTTATAGATCTCATCACGCCGGTGTGCAAGAGATTGAGAGGTAGTTTTTACTAATTTGATGACGAGCACAAGTGTGTGTTGTGTATGTATACACACATCTCCATTATGATTGCTCTTGATAATAATAGACAGGATCAAAACATTAGCTGGTAAGGCGAGTAACCAAACATAATACATTCTCATAGTCACTATATAATTGAGTAGCACTTCTCAGAATACGTTAGTTTCCTTATGGTGGAGCGGTGAGGACGAGGGCAGACTGGATGAAAAATGAAGTCCATCAAGCACCTCTGTTAGCCTCCTGTTATATTATTAGTAGCACTTCCCACCCACTAGCAGATTTCTTTATCATCTTCTCAGAATTTTTCTCTCACTGTATCTGAAGAGAAGAAGGGAGGGAGGGGGGGGGGGAACAAAGCTGTCACCCATTGACAAAATTTCATGCCATGAAAATAAAATAATAATAATGAAAGAAATCAACACCTGGATAATCGAAATGGAAGTGAATTGTCGGTGTATCGCATTGATAGGCCATTTCATTGATTTTGGTAGTGGTGCTGGGGAAGGGGGGACGCAGAGGAAGGTTAAAGAAAAGTGCAGTGTGTTGATGAAGGGGGAACCAAATATTTTTCTATATAGAAGAAAAAGAGACAAGAGAAAAGCTATCAATCATGATTAGATACTATGTTTATCATTATTCTTCTGTAATACCAGTGTTATTTTTACCTTTCTGCTGATTACCTGTGGGATATTCACTATTGGATATCTCGGAATGAAAGAGAAATCAAAAGTTTGATTGGTTCCATGATAGAAAGTCCTGGGGGTGAGAGGAAAGATGCATGATTCACCCTTCTTGAAAATTGGTTTGTATTCATCCTCACGTAATAATACTATTATTCGTTTATCTGGTGACCATCATCGTCATCATGAGCAGCGCTATCTGTAAGTGATGACAGTCAGCATTGTGATAGGCCAGTCAAACAACTTTAAAGTATTCCGACATCTTGACCAGAAAGTTTGGTAGAGGGTATTGGCATCGAGCTATTCTCAGATGGTGCGAGAGAGGGCAGATATTTCAGGGTTACACTTGCTCTTGGACGTTCAGCCGTGCTATGGTGTGAGTGTCGACTACCTATTCACCATTCATGAGTTTCCCTCCTCTTTCACATTCCTGCCAATTTCTACATTCTAGAACCCTGCCTTCTTCTGTCTGGTCCACCTCCCAATTCACAGGCACACAACCCTGGCGTAGAAGGAAGAAATGTGTTGTTCATATACTGTATGTTGGTGGCGAATATGAGCCTGAAGTTAGGGTGACCAGACGTCCCGATTTAGGCGGGACAGTCCCGATTTTAGACGCACGTCCCGTCGTCCCTCTTGTCCTGACGGGACGCCCGTTTTTCCCGCTTTGTCGGCAACTTCTCAGCAGCATTCACTCGTCAATGAAACACGTTTGCAGAGCACCCACACAGAGTGCTCCCTCTAGGTTGGCAACTGATCATCGTCTGCATGAAATTTAAACATCAGGCATCCTGTGCTAGACCCGTAGAATCAATGGGGATGGTTGAAGTGGAGACAGGCAAGCGGAGTCCTGTGTGATAGGAGGGTCCCAACAAGTTGAAAGAGAAGTTCCGCGGGGCAGTGGTTAGGCCTGCTATACTATATGGATCAGAGTGCTGGGCAGCGAGGAAGGGACACGTCAACAGAATGCAAGCAGCTGAGATGGGAATGCTGTGGTACATGAATAGGGTGTCGAGAGCTGATAGAATTAGGAATGAGTATTTAAAGGTAGTCTGGGAGTGGTGAACATCGCCAAAAAATGAGGGAAAATAGGTTGAGATGGTATGGACGCGTAATGAGAAGAGGAGAGGAGGAGGAGCACCTGTCCCGCTTTGCCCTCTGGAAAATCTTGTCACTTTACTCAAGTCGAAACCATTTTCGTTTCTGTCAACGTCTTCGACTTAGCTCCACTGTCAGTCAGGTATAAGATTTATGCTCTGTCTGAATTGCAAACTTTTTCTATGTTTGGTTTTTCAAAGTGTTGGTATCCTCCTAGTATGAGCTGAGTTCAATTCCCGGTAGTGGTGCTACCACAGGTCAAGCCGTCATTCTGGACGCCGTAAAAGATATTCGACTGTTGTAGCCAATGTAGCCTACATGTGTGAATTATTATTTGAGTTATCACTCAAGAGTGAATCTCATACCATTGTACTATTTGTGCCAAAATGAGGCTTTCACTGCAAAATCACTGCCCCCCCTTAAGTTAAGACCAGCCCTTAAGTTCATTTGCTTCTGAAACCAGCTCATTGATTGCATTGTGTCAAGATTTGGGGCCGTAGTTAGGAAATCTCGTGTGAAACTTGAAAAGCCGAACGTTTTATATTTTAACGAATTGCCCTCATCAAATGACCTGAAATGTGCGCACTATTCCTGAATTTTGTTATTTTTTGTTAGTGTTTTAGGGCCTTCAAATACAAGGTCATTAGAGCGCGGTCCGCTGGGTAGTTCTGATGCGGGGACTGCACAGAAACTACACTAATGCGACGATTTTTGGATACTAGCGGTGCCCAGTTTTCCCAAGCGGCCCCTCATGTCAGTACTAACTGGGATTGCGTTGCTTAACTTCAGTGATCAGACGAGAACTGGTGTGTCCAACGCAATTTGCCGCTCCCTACTATTCCTGAAGATAACGTTTCTATAAATTGTAATTTTTGTCTGATACAGTTGCCCACCCGCACAGAAATGACATGTAGTAACTTTTAGCCGAAATTTCCGACACACGGTGGCGGGCTGCGAACCATTGTCTTACTATACCTGACTGAGGTTCGAGCTCAGATGAACATGTTTGATAGTGCATGGTATGCAAGGGGCGGCGTAAGGTCTCTATTTTTTTCTGTCGAAGAGATATTAGTACCCTCCATCACTGATTTTGTGGCCTGTGCTCTCTTCACATCATCTTCCATTTGTAATTTGCTACATATAGGTTTTTGCTTTCTTATTTTTGTCTTAGATTTTATGAGCCCTTGCACGCCATCACGCTCTTATCCTCGCGGCAAAAACTAATGAAGGCGGTGTTTTTCCTGTTTGCTTTTATTTCCAAGACGAGCAGAGCTCATTTTTCCCCCTTGTAAAAACGAGCTTGTTAATGTGCTATAAAATCATTAATATTCTCTACGAAAATGCTGACCATATATTGTAGTACACCGCATTATAAAATCGCGGTAACGCGATTTTTTTTCTTTTTCTAAACTAGAAAATTGAGGCGTGCACAAAAAACACCGAAAAAAATGACGTCTTAACATCATCTTAGGGGTGGTGTCGGAGGCAAGGGTAATCATGAAATTGGTAGATCTCAAAAGTCCCCCTCATCGTGCTACTGTAGTTCAGTACTGAAGTCGCGGGAGTATGTCAGAGACTTCATTATTTATTGGCAGATCCCGATAATACCTCATTCGGGTATTTCTGGTGTTTTACTTGCAAGTGACAATGGCCCATTCCCGCTGGACCCACTGTCTTTCACTGCACTTCCTGTTTCTGCCTCTCCAAACAGAGCAGTGAATCTCCTCATCTGGAGGCCAACCTGCGTACTTGGATTCCATGGCTATAGTGTATGATCGGGCCAAAGTAAGGATGACCACTGTGAAGTCTGCAAGATTTAGCCCAAGGTTTTGTACTTAACTTGACAGGAATACAGGTGGTTGGACGCACCATGGGCAAGGGGAGACCAAAGCAGACGTGGAACCACGTTGTTCGTAAGGGTATGGTAGTGTTTGGGGTGGACGGGGACCTGGTGGGAGATAAACGGGAGTGAAGGGCTAGAACCCACAGAACCGACCCTGCCACGAGTGAGATAATTGTATGACGATGATGATGATGATGCACTTTACCTAACTTGATGTCAACTCTTCGCCTTTTTGTTAGCCCGCGACGCACCTTTCTGTCGGCCACAGTTCGCCTTCCTGTCAGGCCACTGCTCAGTCTGACTGTAACCCTATGGTGCAAAAGCGACTCCTAACTCTTGTGTCGCCTATGGCAAGGTGGTGTACCCATCATGTCTCTGAATGGACACGAGGGTGATATATTGGACAGTGATTTTCCGCAGCCGGGTGCCGACCAAAGCTGCAACCCCTGTTCGATGGGACACTCCACCGACGCCAGGGGGCGAGTTTCTACACCTGGAAATTTTGCCTCATCTATCCGTTGCATAGTAGAGAGGGTTCTTTTACGTGCAAATGCCATGGTACACCACACCGAACCTTTGTTTTACTTTCATTCGAAGAAAAGCGCACTTGGGGCTTCTCTCTCTCCCGAAAGAAGCCAACCCACATCGGTCCTGTATCGAACCTAGAACTACTGCCACAGTTACCGAGCGTGCTTACCCACTGCCCTACCGAGGCGGATCACTGTAATCCCATGGTGCATTCTTGTTAACTTTTAGGACAAAAAATGTTTGGTCCGGTGTCTGTCATATTAAAGCGGATAGCTCAGAACCTAAAGATTTCACCAACTTGAGTAGACATTCCATTTCAGAGCTGAAATTAAGCAGCATGCACTGGCCACCTGGCCCATCAGACAGGAAAGCTGATTCAACCCTAGCAGCCGGCAATACCGGACCTAATTGCCTGTCATTTTTTAATAGAGATCACTGTGTGCATATGCCGGAAGTGTGTGATGTTAGAAAGTATGTCTAATTCATTCGTGGGGTCCTCAAGTCCCGAATTCTGAGGTGAAATGATGTCATGTATTGCATTAGATGTGCTCGTCGCATGGTTCATAGTACTGCCAGCAGGATCTGCTCCGGCAACAGATTCGTGCAAGAAGGAAAATTGGCGGTTAATGTTACGTGAGAGAGCAGCTAAATAATCCAAAGACAATAAATTTTCCTCTCAGAAGATGTTTAACTTTGAATGTTTTTTTTTTAACTTTGCCGTTGACTGGCGTCCCATGTAATTTCCGGAGACTGTTTTTAATGAAACGAGTTCTATCATTGGATTGCTTGCCACATGAGAGGGTCTAATTCCTTATGTCTGCTTATACATTTTATTCTTCCCATCATTATGAAATTCATTCAATACAAAAAAATTTTAATTAAAAAATTATGTTAATATAATAAACAACTGTTGGAACGTGATGCATGGCAATGATGTATTATGCGGCATGTATAAAAATGGATATGAGGATTTTCAAAAAATAGCAGTTACACCTGACCTGTACATTTTCATAAAAGCCATCCCAGTCTAACGAGTTAGGAAAGAAAAAAATGAGATAGGGAAGAATCTATACTCGTGAAGTTGAACTTCTGGTTCTCCTTATGCAACCGGCAATTTTCAGTTTAGTTTATTGGTGTTTTAGAGCCCTTCAACTACAAGGTCATTAGAGCCCCGTCCACAGTGTAGTTCTTATGCAGAAACTGCACAGACACTACACAAATGCGACGATTTTTGGGTATTAGCAGCACCCAGTTGTGCCAAGCGGCCACCCATGTCAGTACTAGCTGGGGTTGTGTTGCTTAACTTCAATGATCAGACGAGAACTGGTGTGTCCAACACAATTCGCCGCTCCCACGCAACCGGCAGAGTTGAATTGATAGATGGCACTATTGTCCTATGAACCCTAAGTTACTGCAACGAGTAGGGGAGGCGGCCAAGCAGCCCTAACGGGCTGAACCTTGTGGAGGCTGCTGGTTGGGTGAGTAGAGGTGGGAGAGAAGGACGTAGGAGTGGGGAAATTAGCAGTTCCCGGTGGTCCCCAAACCATTCAGCCATGTCGGTGTTAATCAGATGGGACTTGATATGAGGCATGATATAAAGAATGACATCAACCCAATTAGGGATATCCACATGTAGAACTAAACGAAGGTGTCGGGCCCAAAAGATCAAAAGGGCGCTTAAATAACTAATGTCTTTCGGCGCCCTAGACCAGTGCTGGGACAGGGTCTTTAAACCGAAGACCTGAATGCAAGACGTTTAGACCTGCCTCGATGGTGCACGAATCAGGGTTGGTTGCCTTCTTTCGAGAGAGAAATGTCCTGAGTGCGCCTTCGTGGGATGGGAAATAAGGCCCCGTGTGGTATGTACCACGCCACTTGCACTTCAACGAACCCATTGTAGAATATAACTTCTAACCCTTTTCCCGCCTATGGAAAGGTCGGGTACTCGTCTTATGTCTCTGAATGGACACACGGGTGATATATTGGACGGTATTTTTCTACAGCCGGTTGCCGATCAAAGCTGCAACCCTCGTACTTATTTATCGTTGGTCTGCTGTTCGTTGGGGCACTCCACCGACGGCAGGGTACGAACTCCTACACCTGGGCATTTTGCCTTATCTACCCGTTGCATAGTAGAGAGGGTTCTTTGACGTGCAAATGACATCATACACATTGTAATCCGAAGGTGGGCGCACTCGGTCCAGTATCGAACCTAGAACCACGCAGTTACCGAGCCCGCTACCTACTGCGCCACTGAGGCGGGTCTTACATTTCAAGGAGTAGGTTAGGCATTTTTCCCAGGTGTAGTAGCTCGCCATCTGTGGAGCGTCCCAACGAACATTATGTTACACCAAGGGGTTGGGGAATCGGCCAGTCAGCCATAACGGACCAAACCTTGTGGAGGCTGCTCGCGGATGAGAGGGAGGTAGGAGTGGGGGATGACGGTAGGCCGACAATAAATAAGAATTAGGGTTGATCGTAGGTCGACTGCCGGCTGTGTAAAATTACCGTCCAACAAGACCGTCTGTGCCCCAGAGGTACAAAAATGGGTACCTGACCCTGCCATAGGCGGGAAATGGGATAGTATTCGTTTTGAGGAAGGACGTTTGTGATTATGTTACGCTGTTTATCCTTAAACGAAGCCTCGAAAAATGAATGATGAAAATAGCAGTGTTAAAAATGGCAGACAGAGGACAGAGTTGATTTTCCTTGAATCAAAATGCTCGCGAACACGTAATAATATAACCAACCATCCCTCGTTTCCCCCAACCCGTCCTGAGTAAATATCGCGTTGAATAAAGACGAAGACTGGAAGTTCGAACGATTGATTGATTATTAGGTAATTTAGTGCCAGTCTGTCATCTCTTTAGATATTTACCCACCTCACGTTGATAGAGAGAAAGAGAGAAATACCCCTGGGAATTTTACTCCACTGACTTTCCCGTAGTGAGGGCGAGGAAAAAAATCTTTGACAGGTGAACATCGTGTGCGGTTTGCTTCTTCCCGTTCAACAATGGGATAGACGTACACGTTCTCCATTATTCTGC
Source organism: Trigoniulus corallinus (assembly GCA_013389805.1). Taxonomy (NCBI): domain Eukaryota; kingdom Metazoa; phylum Arthropoda; class Diplopoda; order Spirobolida; family Trigoniulidae; genus Trigoniulus; species Trigoniulus corallinus. The sequence continues at coordinate 15,417,291 of JAAFCE010009109.1, forward strand.
CAGCAATCACTGTCTGTAATCAGGAATAAACTTGCACCATGAATACGTGATATGTTCACATTACTATTGAACTCCGAAGTTTGGTGATTTAACGTCGGGCTTACTACTAGTGAAGGTGTTTTACCGATGCTTCGGGGGGCTCCTACACTTTCTGCTTTTTCCACCGATCCTTCACATATTTTATTACTCCATATAGAAAGAGCTCTTTTACATGCAGACAACTCAGGCAATATTTTCTGCGGGTTCCAAACGCCTGACTAAGGGTGCCCTAGTCAGAGCATGTTCAGTGGACCCGCAGACCCAACCCTGCCACAGGCAAGATAAGGGGATGATGATGATGATGATAGAAAGAGCTCTTTTAGTCAACCTTAGTGGTGCAGAGGTAGCGTGCGGGGCATTTAGTGTGTTTGTGGACGCGAGAGAGACCTGCCTAAAATACCGTCCAAGAGATCGTTTGAGTACCTGACCCTCACAGGCGGCTCATGGGGCAGGCAAACCCGGGCGGCCAATTTCAGAGGTACTTCCTTGTCTCAGTCATTTAAAATGTTAATAGTCCTGGGGTTCCCAATCTTCTCTGATTGGTGGGGCATTTTCTAAATGTTGTCTTTCTCGAGGCACCTAGTCGCACAGTCATAGCATTGCATTGGCAATGGGACAAATGTCAAGGGCGTGAGGGACCCTCGGACAATTTAGAGTTGCATTAAAGTTAATGGGGGGCGGCGCCTGAAACTCACGAGCCGGGCCTGCTGACCTTGCTATAGGCGTGGAAAAGGGGTTAGTGGTGATATAGAGAGGTGCTGTTGGCATCGCCCTCGGGCACGGTAGATAGAATCATGAGGTGAATGACAGTCCCCCTTAGGGTCATTTAGGGACATCCAGGTAGACAAGTGTCCTTTGAGATGGGATAAATAAAAGGGTGTTTGTATACTAAAGGTGTGAAGTATCACATTTCTTCCTGGGGTGTATAATGGCAGCAGTAATGTCGTAAATACTCCTAATCCCCCTTTTCTTGCCTATGGCAGGGGCAGTATTCCATTTGTCTCCGGATCACACATACAGAGGCAACACCTGCTTATTTAACGTGGATCTAACGTTTAAGTGAACAACAGGAGACCAAGCCAGTGAACTTTAAAAATCTGTTTTTTTTTTTAGAGTAACAAATTTTTAAAGCATTTTTGCCTTTTACAGTGACCAGAACTATAAAAGGGTTACTGCGCAATTATTGCGTGCAAAATGATACCATGGATGATGATGAGAGAAATAAAAAAAGCAGTTATTTATGCTAATTCTTCATTAAAATCACCTCCTGAAGATGATGCATTCCGAAAAGATCATGCGTAGCATATTTTAATTGCATAATATTTTAATTTAAGTTTTTAAAGACAATTCACCTGTTTTTTTGTCGTTAGCCAGGAGTACTAACAAACGTACTTTTGCACCTTCGCCAAGTTGCCGTACTTTTTAAGTAAAAGATGGTCAAAAATAGCGTGCTTGACTCGTGTGTATTAAAGTCGTGGTCCTGTTTTGAGCGTACGTCATCTGCACGTAAAAGAGAGCTTTCTACACGTAAAAATACCTGCAAGTAGACAGTTTTCAGGTGTAAATTTCCCCTCGTGTCGATAAATTGCCCCTTTTCCCCCAAAATATAAACTGTGAGTTGCGTTGAACACCAGTCAGGGCCGGCGTGATGGGTGTGCGAACAGTGCGACGGCACAGGGCCCCACTTCACGTTTTCACGGGACCCCGCATAATTAGTTTGCAGAGGGCCCCGCAAAATATAGCGCCGGCCCTGCACCAGTTCTCGTCAGATCACCGTCGACCAAAGTTTGTCTGCCAACTTCTTTCTCACCCGTGAGCAGCCTCCACAAAGTTCGGCCTGTTATAGCTGCTTGGCCGACTCCCCAACCCGTTGGCGTAACATACTAAGATGTTAGCTGCCGTTATCTATGTGACACCCCAACCAAATGTTCGGATCTCGAGTTGTCTATGAAAGGAAGCTGTCGGCCTACCCCCAGCCCTTCTTACGTCAGGGATGAAGCGGTTGAATGAATCGATATGAACTTAAAAAATTCAAGAACCTGTCTTGCAGTGTTGTTCCAAGACGATCCAGTGGTATAAGGTGGAGTGCTAGAATATGTTAACAGGCGACCATGAATATTCTAAGGGGGTTCCTGAGTAGATTTAGACTGGGCCCGCCTGATCACCTTTGCCTTTAACCTCCAGCTAGTGGAAATCAGATATGTCCAGATATGCAGGCGATTCAAGGTTGATTCTCCAGTTGTGGGAGCGTAAATAGCTGTTATTTGTTGGTGTTTTAGGGCCCACACTACTTTGGTTAAGAAGGCTATAAAAGAGCCCCCAGTGCCCACTTTCATTACTCCCTCTTACCTTTTATCAATACCATTCACCAGGTGCACTTCGCCAACAACTTATGGACAGAATCTCGTGCGAAAAACTTGAAATTGGTGTTCAGGATCGAGTGATACTGAGCCGGTAGGGGCATGTGATGCGAAGAGGGGAAGAGGAGCTCGTTAGGTCCAGTCAGGGAATGCAGGTTATTGGAGGCACCCGCGGCAGGATACGACCAAAGCAGACGTGAGAGGAGGCGAGCGGCGAATTGCGTTGGACACACCAGTTCTCGTCTGATCACTGAAGTGCAGCGCAACCCCAGCTAGTACTAACATGGGTGGCCGCTTGGGAAAACTGGGTACTGCTAATACCCACAAATCGTCGCATTAGCGTAGTGTCTGTGCAGTCTGCATAAGAACTATCCTGTGGACGGGGCTCTAATGACCTTGTTGTTGAAGGGTCCTAAAACACCAACAAACAACAACAACAGACGTGAGAGCAGGTTTTTCTTAAGGACATGGTAGTGTGCGAGGTGGATGGGGACCTGGTGAGAAGTAGGTGGGAGTGAATGGCTAGAACCTACAGACTCGACCGTGCCACATGTGGAATAAAGGTATGATGATGATGATGCTTTTCAAGAGGAAATTGCCACAAATGGCTTGAAGGTGTGGAGTGTGAGATCCTGGAGATTTCGGACTGTTGTTTGTAGAATTCAGCCCTTGAAAACCAGAGATTCCTACTGTTTACTCCTAAGGTTAAACAGTCCTTTTGTGACAGCTTATGAACATGATAGCAGAGAATTGAGATGGGTGTGCAGACGCAGATGCTGTTGTCTCTTGTTGGTCAACCAAGAGACGTCCCACGCTAATCTCGCTGCATCCCACCCTACTAATTAAGGTCGTTTTTGGAAAACTTAAAAGAAAACCAATCCTAGTGTATTATGTGCCGTTTTCGATCATTTTTCCAAGGTCGTTGATATCGATTTCATAGTCGTTTAGGTTATTCAACCCATTTGCGCAGAATAAGCTGTTGTGTGGGTTGTTTTATAGTTTAATATTTGTTTTAGGAGTAGGTAGGTATGTACTTGAATTTAGTAAGGGAGATGAAATTAAAGGAACCATCATCGTCATTGTCGTTTAGTATGTATTTTATTTTCCCCAAACCAACTGATTCTTTTAGACAATTATTTCGAGGATGATTTCATTTTAAAATAATAATAATAATAATAGTAAAAAAAACTGGTTGTTTTTAAATATCTTTAATTATAATTCTCTTTTTTCAACCATATTATGATATTTCTGTTCTGTGTAGACGTTAGACTGCGCTTGTAAATTAAATGCTACGAGCATAGAAGGGAAATGATGGCCGATCAGATAATTTGATATTAAAATTCATCTAAATTGGGAATGGTGTAGGCTTATCTTGCAAGAACCACAACTCCCGTCTTTCTCTCTTTGAAGGGGAAGGGGAGATGGAGAGAAGAGAGCCTTGAAAACTGAAAATGGACGATTAAGTATAGGGTTGGAGCATTCGTGGTGTGAGAACAGCATCGTTGTAATTGCTACCTGAGTTATGTATATATACGCATTAAAAATGCAGTTGCACTTTATAGAAGACCTTCAAGAACAGGTCATCTTGCCGAAGATGTTCCCCTCCCCTCAGTCGTTTCTATTCCGTCCTTTTTCTAATAAAAAAAAAGGGGGGTACGTGGTCACTGAACTTCCCAGATGGACCCGAAATTCTCGAAAATGTTTGTGTGTAGCTAAAGTTAAATATGTTTCGATAACTTGCAGTACACGAGAATGAATACTGGGTGCCTCATGTTGGATTTCGAGGGGTGCAATTCTGATAGTCTCTCGCCCTCACTGTACCCTTGCATGATGTTCAGGGTGACCAAGGGAGCAGCGAATTGTGTTGGACACACCAGTTCTCGTCTGATCACTGAAGTTAA
>JAAFCE010009109.1:15431245-15551907 GCA_013389805.1 Trigoniulus corallinus
CTCCCTCTCTCTCTTCCTTTTCTCTCCCTCTCTCTCTTCCTTTTCTCACTCACTGTTTCTTCCTATTCTATCTTGCCGTTTCCTCTCCCTCTCTTTTTCTCTCTCGAGAGGAGCGGCGAATTGCGATGGACACACCAGTTCTCGTCTGATCACTGAAGTTAAGCAACGCAAGCCCAGCTAGTACTGACATGGGTGGTCGCTCGGGAAAACTGGGCACTGCTAATACCCACTAATCGTCGCATTAGTGTCTGTGCAGTCAATGCATTAGGACTATGCAGTGGACGGGTCTCTAATGATCTTGTAGTTGACTGGACCTTAAACACCAACAAACAACAACAACAACTCTCCCGAGAAGTGGCAAATGTAATGTACGAATAACTCCAAGTGGTATAAGTGTAGTTGGTATTTCAGAGCCGTAAGGACATGGCAGCAGTGTGTGGGGTGGACGGGGACCTGGTGGGAAACAGGCAGGAGTGGAGGGCTAGAACCCGCAGACCCGACCCTGCCACAGGCGGGATAAGGGTATGATGATGATAAAGGTATTTCAAAGCCATCGCCATCTGAAAGAATGTGTTGGAAAAATGGCAGTGGAGCATCTCTCCTCATTTACTTGGACAACTTTGATAGAAGCGAATTATACTAACGATTTATTTAAGAGTTCATTGACCTTTAAATTCTTAATCAAAATGGTCAAATGTGAAAAAAAGGAGAGGCCACTCCCCCCCTCATCACCCTTGTAGTATTATATTTAACTTGGAATAATTTCGATTTACTAGTGGTGATAATTTATATTTTGCGTTTGATGAGCAAATTTGAAAGGGTTTTTTTATCCTAAGGAATTTAACAGATGGTGAAGATATACTCCAAGACACGAATGTTTTTTCTTTGCATTTTATTGCTGGACAAATTCGTGTCTTCATCAAGGATGGACGACAAATCCCTACATGTCTTTTAAGAGGCGATTAAGAAGACTTGTCCGGTCAACAGCCATCCATCAGCAGGAGGACGGACTTGCTATTTTAAATGTGGAAATTCCCAAAGTTTTTAAACATGGGGAAAAATGCGTACCCCCCCCCCCCCCCTTTATAAAATGACTTCGTGGCCCAAGTGAAAAGTCTCGCAATTTTTTTCACGTGGTCAGCGTGTTCCACTTGCCCCTTTTTCTCGTCAGCAGACCTGGTGCCACAGATGGCCTTCAAAAACTAGGAAGTTGACTGCAAGTAGTCGACGTTAAACTGGCAATTTCTTTCGGATGTTAGGAAGTCATCCTAGAAACTCGGTCCAGGGCTGGTCAAACTACTGACCAGACCCACTTTTCACCATTTTTCGTCAAAGCTGACTTGAGGCAAATTGGAGGTAAACTTCACACGACATAGAGACGTTACGGATGTTCCAGTGGACTACATAACAGCTCGGAAACATTACCGATCCCTGTCAGGGGGTTGGGTGGAATGGACAACCCCACTTTAGTCGTCTCACCAGGTTCTCGAAGGTGTTAGTGATCTAGTTTCGGTTTGTTTCGTTGGTGTTTTAGAGCCCTTCAACTACAATGGTCATTACAGCCACGTCCACGACATAGTTCTAATGCACTGTCTGCACAGAGTGCTGTTACGACGACTTTTGGGTATTAGTAGGGAGCAGCTTATTGCGTTGGACACACCAGTTCTCGTCTGATCACTGAATTTAAGCAACGCAACCCCAGCTAGTACTAACATGGGTGGCCGCTTGGGAAAACTGGGTACTGCTAATATTTAATAATCGTCGCATTAGTATAGTGTTTGTGCAGCCTCTGCAGTAGAACTATGCAGCGGACGGGTCTCTATTGACCTTGTAGTTGAAGGGCCCTAAAACACCAACGAAACAAAGAATGGATACTAGCAGTACCCAGTGTTTCCAAGCGGTCACCCTTGCACATCCATGCAAGGGAGAGTACTATCTAAGGTTGCGTTGCTTAATTTCAGTGATTAAACTAGAACTGGTGTGTCCAACTCATTACAGCCTCCTCCCTCCCTAGTGAATTTTAGGATTACGACGAGAGCAATTCTGTTGATGCATTTTCTGCCTAGTCCTTTCAACTCTTCAGGTTTGTCATTAAGTCCCCGTCCACTGCGTAGTTCTAATGCAGAGTGCACAGACACGACGCTGATGTGACGATTTTTGGGTCTTAGCAATACCCAGGTTTCCCAAGAGGCCATCCATTTTAGTACTAGCTAGGGTTGGGTTGCTTAACTTCAGTGATTAGACGAGAACTGGTGTGTCCAACGCAATACAGCCGCTGCCATCAACTTTGCAGGTCTACTTTCAAACTTGATGTGAGAGACACTGACGTTAAGTGATCCATTAACCGACCAACCATCATGTGACTGTAAGATAGTATCCGATGGAAGTCGTAAACATATTTTCAAACACGATTTTTAACTCGGAAGTTGTGTTTTAGAGTTATGTGCATTATGGTGTCGATTATGGCTTCCTTTGAAGAGGAAAAGGGGCGAAAGAAAAGCAACTACCGTCCGCGTTTGCCTGATAATATTCTTCAGTAGCCGATGGTAGAAAAGGATGGAGAGCGGCAGAATGGCGAAATAGGGTGTCCGTATAGGGCGGATATTCAACTAAAGGGTGGTATGACAGGCAGGAGAGACGGGGGCGAATTTTTATTATTTACTTTTCTGTCTTTCATCTCATTGTAAAATAAGTACATGAGAAATGTGAGCTTTCGCCACTCTACTCCTCTATGCAGCATCCAGATTGGAGTGTATGGAAAACGTACGGCGGCGCTGTCTTCATTTTGTTTCCCTTATCGGTAGTGAATTTGGTGAGGAAATTAAAATACGGATTGCACATCGGCAGAGATTGGCTTTTGTTTAAAGTCTACGGAAGCTTATCTGAACGGTTTTGTTCACTTTGGATGTGCAATTTCCGACTTTGGACCGCCAGTCTAATGGGACATTTATAAATTTGGATGGAGATAGTTTGTATTCGTCTCAGTTGGTGTGTGATGGTGGAGGAGGTCGCTATTGTTCCTATGATTTCTCCTCGCTTGCCTCCCCCTGTCCCTCATTCCTCCCTAAATACGCTGTGCCTCTGCCTCTCCCTCTGGCCCCCACCATCTCTTAACTATATTACACTCCACAATTTTTCTATCTTTATCCTCCCTCCTCTTTTAGAGCTGGTCAGCCCCCCCCTCTCTCTCTCTCTCTCGCTCTTCCTCTCCCCTGCCCTCTTCAGTCCGTTGATTCCTATATTTGATGTCACTTCATCATTTTGTCGTCATCCTACCCTCAAAATGCTCGATTATTTACAAACACCTCTTCACTCCCTCTTTAATGCGATTGATAACTGTCCACCGAAGTAGTTTTGTGATTGGGACTGTAGTGTTGCTGTTTCGCATCTCCTTCCTACTCCTCCTCCTCCTCCGCCTCTTGCCCCCTTCCCTCTCTTGCTTGTGTCCTATTCTGGTCTCCACCTATTGCTGTCGTGGTTTTGACTTGATAACGAAGTTGTAGCAAGTTTGTGCTTCAATGGGAAAATCTTTTCCTATACGGAAATGTTTAATGTACTCCCCGCTTTTCTAGCACCTAACGTCCTGGATTATATGGGTTATCGTTTTCAGTAGTGTAGTAGTAGTAGTAGAAGTAGTGGTAATAAAGGAGTGGTGCAATGAGAAGGTGGACCAGGAGGTGGAAGAGGTGTTTGATGTTATGAAATGGCTAGCAAAAATTTTAGAAATTAACGTCAAGCACTTTTCTGTAATCTTTACAACATTTCAGGTAGTCATTGTTATTAATGTGTCCAGCCTCTCATCGAGTTGAACTGATAACACTTTTTTTTTCTCTTTCTCTCCAGTTTGGAGTAGGAAAGCGGTTTCACAAATCTAGTTTTATCGATTTGATAGCGGTCCCTATTAGGTTGGGATCTTTTTTAAGGATAGTACAAGTATATAATCTACACACACAGCCTGATAGCTAGCCGAGTGGGTGAAGCGCGACAGTAGGTTGGTTGGTTGTTACTGCTGCCGTTGTTGACGGAAATGGATCGACAGGGACAAACTGACCATTAAATTTATACAGCACTCTGTTCAGTTAGCAGCAGAGACATTCTCCGAAAGATTTATAATAATAATTTAATCAGAGGAAAGTTTTTTTGTAGTTGAAATAAATATTTTCTTCTAACTGGCCCCTCAGTGCCTCTTTTAGTTGGTCAGAGAGCGGCTGTCTTGCGTTGGACATACCATTTCTCGTCTGATCACTGAAGTTAAGCGACCCAACTCCAGATAGTGCTAGCATGAGTAACCTCTTGGGACATCGTAGTGTCAGTGCAGGCGGGACGGGGACTTGTCAGTGTGGACGGGGCTCTAATGACCACTGTTTAGTAAAAATACAATGATTCCTAACTGCCAAACTTATCGGAGTTTTTGGCACCCACCACATTAACTCGGCCTGGTACTATGCCGTCCTGTTTGTTTGTTGGTGTTTTAGGGCCCTTCAACTACAAGGGCATTAGAGCCCCGTCCGCTGTGTAGTTCTGATGCAGGGACTGCACAGACACTACACTAATGTGACGATTTTTGGATACTAGCAGTACCTAGTTTTCCCAAGCGGCCATCCATGTCAGTACTAACTGGGGTTGCGTTGCTTAACTTCAGTGATCAGACGAGAACCCGTGTGCCGTCCTGTTTACTACTGAAGGTGCATTACCGATGAACCAAGCTATATCCTGGATTTACTCGTATATTTTATTCCATTTAGAAAGGGTTCTTTCTATGTTCCGGTGACATCGTCCACTCCGCACGGGTTCACTGCTTATCCGACGGAGGGCACAGTTTTAGGGCTTCGCTTTTGTCAGAAATAAGCTACCTCCCGATTAGGATCGAAACTGCTTCCACTGACTCAAAGTCAAACTTGTGACTACTGAGGACGGATTACATCTTAGCTGAGGCGGGCGTGGCGGAGTGGTGGTTGTAAATAGCGACCACTTGGGAACAATGAGTATCAGTGTCACTTTACGAATTAGTCTTCAACTAATGCAACCATTTCAAGTCACCTGATGAAGGCAAGTCATAAAATATGGAATTATTAGTTTATCAGGTTTCCTATACAAATTTTCCTGCTTTTGGCCCTCCGCGGATTAGGTTTGGTTAGGTTGTGTTCGATCTCCGTTCTGACGTTCTATCATCCTGTCTCCTCTCACTCCTTGGCATCGATTTATGACCTCCAGGGCTGATTGACCGACGTTGACTTAAATCACTTCATTCCCTGAATAAGCCTTAGTTGGGTATTCAAGGTTCTGTTAGCCGGTAGGAGCAATTGAAGATCTTCCTCTTGTCACCAACATCACGACAACAGAAAAAGAATTAACCGACTTCATGTCGGGACGAACCTGCGTACCTTGAACTATGTAGAAGAATAAGTCCAGTTGGAACCTGAATCACAATGTCCCAAATATTGAAATGTGAAAGTTGTGTTAGCATCCATCTAGAATTATTGCTGCAGTGCAAAGGTGAAGGATTTTAAGCTTTGTTGGTCAACACTGATGGCTTGTTCATCCCTCAGCACCGTCCCCTTCACACCATCTTCACCTGTTCAACCTTGTCACCATTTATACTGCTTGCTAAAACTCGTTGCATGTCCAAAAGAATGTCTGTGTTGATAGTGTTCAATAAGGGAACAAAAACAAAACAAAAAAGCAACTCCTAACCCTTTTCCCGCCTATGGCAGGGTCGGGTACCCATTTGTCCCTCTGAATGGACACAGGGTGATATATTGGACATAGTTTTTTCTGCAGCCGGTTGCCGGCCCAAGCTGCACCCCTACGCTTATTTATTGTCGGTCTAGTGTTCATTGGGGAATGCTACCGACGCCAGGGGGCGAGCTCCTACACCTGGAAATTTTGCCTCATCTACCCGTTACGTAGTAGAGAGGGTTCTTTTACGTGCAAGCGCCATCGTACACCCACACGGGACCTCGGTTTTACTTCTCATCCGAAAGAAGGCACACTCGCGGCTTCTCTCTCGCCCGAAAGAAGCCGATCCACCATGGTCCTAGAGTTGCCGAGTGAGCTAACCACTACGCCACCACGGCGGGTAATAAGGGAACAAAAACAACGCTGCGATATTAGACAAGCTCTCCCTTTAGGTAATAATAGATTTTCTTGCATTGGGCACAATGGACTAATATCCCGCCTCGGTGGTGCAGCGAGTAGCGTGCTCGTAACTGCGTCAGTGGTTCTAGGTTCGATGCTGGACGTTATTTTCATCCCAAATGAGAAATAAAACCGAGGTCCCGTGTGATGGACGATGGCATTTGTAGGTAAAAGCACCCTCTCTACTATGCAGCGGGTAGATGAGGCAAAGTTTCCAGGCTTAGAAGCTTCTTGCCCTGGCGTCGGTGGAATTCCCTAACTAACAGTAGACCGATGATAAGTAAGCATAAGGGTTGCAGCTTTGGTCAGCAACGGCTACAGAAAACACTGTCCTATATATCACCATTGTGTCCATTCAGGGGGACAAGATGGATACCCGATCCTGCCATAGGCGGGAAAAGGGCTAGGAGTTGCTCTGGGCACAATGGACTAACTTCCTTTAAGGTGGCAATACCATTGTTGCCTTTGACAGGAAATTGAACTCGAACCCACCTGCACACCCAGCACACGCTGATTTATTTTTTGACATCAGTCAATGGAGTTTCCTTATACAATACGAGTGTTTCAACTTCCTCGGGCAAAGTGAGCAGCTGTGCCATGTCACTTCCGCAGTGACCTGTGTCCACTCTTCCTGATCTTCCTTTTTTGAGGGGGATGGATTTTTACTACACGATGGCTATCGTTCTAAACAATTTGAACGCACTACCAAACCCCTATTACTGAACTCGGTTTAAATAGACTGATTGGACTCGTGGCTTCCGGTATTGTCAATGTGCTTGTTGGCCCATTGGCCCCAGAGTCGCTTTGTTTAATCTTTTTCCAAGAGGATGAAGATGGTGATGACAGGAGGACGAGGAAGGGGGTGTGAAGTTGGCATGTAAAATGTTGTCTTCAAAAACATCTTTTTTCGCTTACCTCCTCACCACCACAAGGTGGTTAACTTGAATTGTTAAATAATCGAAGTTGTCAAGTAATGAACTTCACTAATCCAATGCAGGTATTTAAGTGAGACAGCATTATTACTTCTTGATAAGAATTGCACTGTCCTGGACACCCTGTTAAGGGGGCTTCCAACTACACCTGTTAGATGTCTGCCGCAGAAGAGAAACGAGTTTTTATATAGTTTTTACCTTGCACTTAACCTCTTTCTCCCCCCCTTCCACTACTTCTATGCATTCCCTCTCTACTTAGGCCTTCCCCATCCCTTCCTCCTCCCCACATCAGTGTTTGACCCCTACCCCTCTTATATGTGCAATCCAGTGACGTCAATATGCGGCCAACAACCGGTGGCAAACTTGAAGTTTACTTACCCACAAAATCAAAGGTCCTCGTCTCCTCAGAATAAACCCCTCTCCTTACATTTTCTTTCTATCTACCTGTGGCCCTCCCACCCTCTTATTGTTAAATTATTCTTCACAGTTTTGACAACGATGTGTCCTTGTCCTCGGAAACCTCTCTCTTTCTCACCCCTTCCCTTTTAATTTCTTTGATGAGTTTGCAGAGATTCTTCTGACACATACTCTTAGCATGATGGTGCAAAGGGTTCTAAGGGTCATTCTCACATCACTCCCTATTGTTGGCGAAATGAGTAACTTGGTTACCGCTTTGCGGTGCTTGGTTGTCCGTTCAGCTCGGTAATTTACTCTGGGGTTGCTGATAGGACTCGGTCTGGTTTACTCATGGAAGTGAACCCTTATGGCAGTGATTCTCAACCTTTTTTTCGCCGCGGTACACTTTTACTAATTTCAAAATTTGGCGGCACACTAAGAATGACACATTTCGGGGCACACAAACGCCAAAGAAAATACATAAGTTGTAACCTAACCCTATGCAAAAACTTACCTCGGTGGCGCTCGATAACTGTGTCAGTAGTTTTTGGTTCAATACTGTACCGAGGTGGGTTGGCTTTTTTTCGGGCGAGAGAGAAGCCCTGATTGCACCTTCTTTCGGGTGGGAAGTAAAACCGAGGTCCCGTGTGGAGTACGATGGCATTTGCACATGGAAGAACCCTCTATATGGAACGGGCAGAGGACCAAAATTTCCAGGTGCAGGAGCTCGCCCCCCGTCTTCGGTGGAATGTCCCAACGAACAGTAGAAAGACGATAAATAGCATAGGAATTGCAGCTTTCATTGGAAACCGGCTGTGGGAAAACACTGCCCAATATATCGCCCTTGTGTCCAGTCAGAGGGACAAGATGGGTACCCGACCTCGCGGCACACTCTCGTGAATCTCACGGCACACTAAAGTGCCGCGGCACAGTGGTTGAGAATCACTGCCTTATGGTATGGAAATGAAATGAATAGCTCGCCATTATTCGTAGTCATAGAAATAAGCCGATGCCACTGGGCAAGCTCTAACACCTGGGGCTTTTCCTGGGGAAAAGCTCTTTCCCCATTTGGCCGGGAGCGGCGTATTGCGTTGGACACACCAGTTTTCGTCCGATCACTGACGTTAAGCAACGCAAACCCAGCTAGTACTAACATGGATGGCCGCTTGGAAAAACTGGGTACCGCTAGTACCTAAAAATCGTCGCATGAGTGTAGTGTCTGTGCAGTCTCTGCATTAGAACTACGCAGTGGACGGGGCTCTAATGACCTTGTAAGGCCCTAAAACACCAAGGAAACCAAAAAAAAAAGCCATTGGGCCACTGACAAAGGCGCGTTCCCACATTGGTGATGGTAAATGACCTTCAAAGGTAATCGAAGTAGGAGTAGTCTCTTTGGGGATTGGATAACACCATCTGGAAAGGTGATAGTCACATTTTTTGATTATCGTTTGAAGTCAGATGAATTCACTATGACGTCATGGGACGTTATGGGCTAGACAAGACATTTACAACGCCCCGTCCTGAAACAAACGGGTCCTGAAGAGCGATCAGCTAAACTGCATTGTGCTCTTCCTGTTGTCCAAACCATAGTGAAAGCGCATCATTGGGGTGACTGTCCGGAAGTTACTGTTGTAAGACATACTGTATGCGGAACAATTTTTCGACTCTTGTCAAGCGTTTCGTTGCTGGAATGTTGGGTGCAGCTAAGATAATAACTTCCGAGGAGATATTTCATAAGGTCATATCATTAGCTGCAACAACGCCCTCTTGAAGATGGAACTGGTATTTAAACTCGTCAAATGACGTTGTCATCTCCTGTTATTTCTAGAAAATAGTCGATATCGACCCTATGGGATATGTTGACCAGGTTGGTATCTGGCTATTAAAAGTTCATCTTGAAATGTTCAATATCTTTTTGGTAATTTTTTATTGAAGAGATGTAGAAAAAGGAAGCGAGAGGGAGAATTTTTGATTCTGAAAGTTGTGTGTGTAGCCTTTTGAATGCCCCTAAAGTCACTTTATTATCAATCCTATAAGCCATCTCATCTTCATATGTCTATGGTATGTGGGAGGAGCTACGGTGAGAGTTGTGCGCAGGTGCAATGACCTGATAAGTCCTTTTGTACTCGAAAAATGACCGTCCTACTGTGCGCCTGTCAGCTCTGAGCCACTCGTGATTGATGATGACCTTTTCTTTGCTAGTTGCCACCCTTCCACCTTCAACGACCTCATCGTCCTCCTGATCCCTCCTGCCACATTGGCATCTCAAGCGTCTCCTCTCCTCAACCCCTCATCTCTTGTGCCCGCCCCCTTCCACGCTAGAAAAAAAATCACATATACTTTAACCATTTGGCACTCAACCTGTTGAGCAGTTTTTTTAATTGTTAATTTGATGCCACCTGGAGTCGTATTATAATCGTTGCCGCGTTTTTTTAAAGAGTTGTTTCAAATTAATCTCGGTACATCATAAGTTGTTAGTTAAATATGAGATTAAATATTTGAGACCCATGGCGTTGCTTCCCTGTTCCGTCGGACGTTGTCCCGCAGAATTTTGAGCTCACAAGAGTGACAGATGAACCTTCGCTTGCGCCAATCTCTGAAATGTCTTTCTGCTCGAGGAGTATCCCTAAGGTTAAGGGTCCTTCCAGGGTCGCGAGTAGATCGGCGATTAATTTTCAACTGGTCTTTTTAGGAATACCTTTCGTCTTACTTGTTACTTACGGTCGTCATCACCGCCTATGGCAGATTTGCGTGCCAGTTTTTGTCCCATTTGAACACGTGAGCTTTGGACGATATTTCTGCGAAGCCGGGTGCCAACCTAGCCCTACAACCTCAATGCTCATTTGTGGTCGGCCTACTTTTGTTTGTTGCGGCACTTTTCCTCCATTTACGCCACGCTCGGGGGTGGCTCCACGTAGTAAGGGTTCTTTTCCGGACAGTAGTGACAAACTACACGGGACTTTCCCATTTAATGAAAGGCACCCTGAGGTGGACCCTCAAGCACGTTACCTCTATACCCCAATGGTCTGCCAGGGAAAAACTTGGGTTCATTCCTGGCAGAGGTTCAGTAGTATGTTATGCTTACGGGTTGAGGAGTAAGACAAGCAGCCATAACAGGCTGGACCCTAAGGAGGCTGCTTGCGGGTGAGGAGGTAGGTGTAGAGGATGCAGAGGATGCATGGTGTACCAACATGGTGTTTTTTCTCTGATACTGTTGTGGACAGTGCTACAAGGTTAAAAGGGTTATGGCATTGGTTCGGCACCCACCTCTCCTGTGTCGTCTTTCCATCCTTCAGTTATAATTCTCTACCTCCTCCTGAATTCCTACTCTTGTCTTAAACTGTCTTGTTCTCACTTTGTCTTATTGTCCTGCTTCAAAATTCAGGACAGGTGGGTGTCCAACTCTGTCATAGGCGGAAGAGTGTTATACAAAGAAGAAAGGTCTCTGGACAATATTTCCTACACACCTAATCTTAATAAGAATTCGTGTACCAAAAGGTCCAATATCATCAGTCTGCTCCGAACCCAACTATTTCTGTAGGGTAAAGTCATTGCGAGGAAGTGGTCCAAGGTAGGGTCATTGCTAATCAGGGCCATGTTTACCACTAGGCACGTGCCTTGGGCTCTCACAGAGAGATTTGCCCTTGCTTAATGAAATAACGCCACTAGTTTCGACCTCACTCTTGCTCATGTAAGAAGGGCTTAAACTTTTATATGTATATACCCAGGGCTCAAAATAATTTGGACGTGGCCCACACGAGGGCAATACCAGTACAGTTGATTTGCAGTTCTTCTGGACCTAAGTACCTTTTTCTGAGTACGGAACACGACTATTTATGCATTTTCTTAATACACATTAGTATATTTTACTGTCTGTCCAGTTGATCAATGTTGTGTCACATGTGTCGTCGTTTAATTATTTTGTTTGTTGGTCTTCGTGATGTCCTCTACGTCTCTCTTTTCTCCCCTTAAGGGTCCGATTTGTTGTCCTACATTCCAAGTGGCCCCAAAATATTTTATCTGTCTGTCGGTTTCTATCGATGTACCAAGCGATAAGATGTTGCTGTTGTTTTGTAATGGTGAAGGAGAGGACGGCACCGAGAGGGAGAAGGGGAATGAGATAGGATATTGGGATGGAAATTGCAGAGGGGGACCAGACAGGGCTGGAGCTGGTGTTTTGGAGGGAACTAAGTTATCTAAAGAATGATAAAGACCCATGAAGGTTGTTGTTGTTGCTCTGTGTGTGTATATAGTTTGGCTATAATAGATAGTTGATCATCACACACGTACACACCCCTCTTTGAATGTTAGTGTGTGTAGTTTGATTTGAGTGTCCCGTGTGTGGAATTGGCATTTTTGTCTGCTTGGACCCCGCCGTACGCACAATTTCGTCCTCATCGTGGCCATGAAATATTCATACGAAAGAACTAAACCTGTTTCTGCGCGTGGTTACCTGTCATTAGTTGAGACTGTAAGTACTTCCCTTCCCCTCCCTCCTCTCTCTCTCTCTCTCTCTCTCTCGGCCTCCCCATTTTTAAATCCTTTTCTGAAATCATCCTACAGAGTCCCCCACCAAGTTCCCCACCCCTCGTCTCTACTAAAATCATTTAGGAAAAAAAATACCTACCTGACTCCCATGTTGGAGTGGTTTAAGATAGATGTCCATATTGTGAGACTATCTTGTACGGGACGTCCTGGCATGACTTATCGATAAGTTTAATAGTTAATATCCTTTCTTAGAGCTTCTTCCGTTATTTTTACAGAATATTTGACCCGAGGAGAAGGTGGATGTAACTTCGTAGGTTCGTTGTTATTGCACGTTGTTGTTGTGTCGTTCATAAACGTTCCCATCAATTTATTGAAATTAAATCCTCAGAATCAACGTGAGAGATGCTTTGAATGGAGAACCCACTTCAAGTAAACATTTCTGGTGACGACAACACCAACAGCAAAATGAATTCTAAATAATAACTGTAATTCACCTCTGTAAACGAGACTTAAATTGCTATCAGGTGCATTTTTGGGTCCTTGACATAATTTGGTTAACCGACCTGATCAACGGGCCCTGAAACCCCAACAAACAACAACAACCGACCTGATGTGTACGAAATGAATCTGTCGTTGATGCGGTTTTGTAAGATACTTCCGCCCTTTTGATCAGTGCTATCTTAACATTTGGACCCGCTGGGGATTTTTTGTTTTGCTTTGTTGGTGTTTTAGGGCCCATCAACTACAAAGTCATTAGAGCCCCGTCCACTGCGTAGTTCTAATGCAGAGACTGCACAGACACTATGCTAATGCGACGATTTTTGGGTACTAGCAGTACCCAATTTTCCCAAGCGGCCACCCCTGTTAGTACTAGCTGGGGTTGCGTTGCTTAACTGCAGTGATCAGACGAGTACTGGTGTGTCCAGCCGCTGGACATTTGCGCGGGGGCCCCATGCTAATGTGTATGTCAACTTGCCATTTATATACAGTATTATTCCTGTGTGTGGTTGTCGTAGGTGCCCCAGCCCACTGCTTTGCCCAAGGGCCCATAATGCTGTTAAGATGGCAGGAATTCTGATGACTAAGAGGTTCCTTATGAATAATGGGTCTCGGTCATATTGGCCTCTACGATTCAGTAGGGCCGTCGGTGAAGAAAGGAACCTGAACGCTTAGTTGGTAATGGTCACTATTGTATGAGCCAGCGTTTCTGGTCTGTGACCTCGGCAGTAATTCCAATCAATTGTTAGACAGTGTCGAGTTTTTTTTAACAAAGGTCATTGTGTTTCTGACGCGATCGAGCACGTGCAAATTTACGCATGAAACTAAGTGCTGTTGTAGTTGACAGGTATTTAGCGCAGGTATAAAATACTACAGGTATTTTGATACAGGTGACCTCTGTCATTTGTATTATTGTATATAGTCCTGGTCTTCGTCAACGAGGCACCAAACCTATTAAACAACAGGCATCCTTTTTACATACGGTGACTTTTTTGTCAACAGACAATTTAGACACTGTCCAGGAATCCGATTTCCAGAATGGAATTCTGAATCCCCTACTTATCATAGATGGGAAACAAGTCGGTTTCCAGGTTACCAGGGTCGGGCTGGATCGAAAATCAGACCCGGAGAAAAACCACGATTACAGGCTTCTTATTTCTATGAAATATATTTAAAAAAATCAGTGCTCTTTGTTCTTAATGATGTCCAACTGAAGGAATACTCGGTACCCCTTTCGGGCTGGTACAACCATAACAGCAGTAGCAATAACTTAGAAAGGAGGGCGTGTGGGGTTGATTTCCTCACGATCCACCTAACCCGGGGTCTTGGAGCAAGGCTATAGAGACCCACTAACATTTTAATGACCACCTAACTACGGGCTACTGGTTTTTGAAAGATTCGGGACTGTGAACGGGTGTTATAAATTTGGTTTTGTTTGCATGGATTCGCCCTTATGATAATGACCTGCTTCTTTACAAACATGAAAGGGGAAGAGTGATGGTGACCTTTTTTTTTCGGGTGTTGCATTTAACAAAAAACTAGTTAACGTACTGTTAATGCCAGTTATGTGTAGTAGTACAAATGTAATGCTAAATATTGAGCATTTAATCATCATTATCATCATCGTCATACCCTTATCCCGCCTGTGGCAGGATCGGGTCTGCGGTTTCTAACCCTCCACTCCTGTCTATTTCCTACCAGGTCCCTGTCCACCAAACACACGGACCACCTGGTCCCACGTCTAAATATAGTATATGCAGTACCTGGCCATAATAATGTGACCACCAGCCAATATCCAGCTGCAGAGGAGTTGCTAGGGTTGGCGTCATCCGGTGTGGTGATGGTGTGGTACGCCATGGTGTCACCCTCCTCCCTTCAAAATGCCGCTCTGCGTGCTCTGTTCTTTCTTCTGTTCTGGTGTCACCCGTTTTGTCATGGTGCAAGGGGGTGTCCCCTGGGGCGGCCCACACCTCCTTAGTGATGCTACTGTCCTGCAGCAAACCACTGGGACTGCCATTGACCATGGACGGCCTGCCGCACCATCAGAAAGGCATCAGAGGAAGGAATAGCAAAGCCGGTGTCTTCTGGCAGGTGGGTTTCAGGTTGGTTGGTTTTTAAGGTCCCGTCAACTACAAGGTCATTAGAGACCCGTCCACTGCATAGTTCTAGTGCATAGTCTGCACAGGCACTACACTAAGGGGACGATTATTGGGTATTAGCAGTACCCAACTTTCCCGAGCGACCACCCATGTCAGTACTAACTGGGCTTGCGTTGCTTAACTTCAGTGATCAGACGAGAACTGGTGTGTCCAACGCAACTCGCCGCTCCCCTGGCAGGTGGGCCATCGGTATCCGCCCTCTGATTGGACATAATGCGGACATGCCCCGGGACCCACATAAAGACCACTGTCTTGCCCTGCTTATGAATCATGAGAAACGATTTGTGCACATCCTGGATGATAGCATGTGTGCCATAAAGGGCTACAACGTCATTAGAGCCCCGTCCACTGCATGGTTCTAGTGCAGAGACTGCACAGACACCACACTAATGCGACGATTATTCGGTATTAGCAGTATCCGGTTTTCCCAAGTGGCCACCCCTGTTAGTACTAGCTGGGGTTACGTTGCTTAACTTCAGAGTCCAGACGAGAACTGGTGTGTCCAACGTAATAAGCCCCTCCCTATGGTAGCTGGCAGGCTGTCTGTATAACTAGTAATAGTTATAACTAGGGAGTGGCATTGAATATCAAATTTGTATGTATTTCAGAGATAATACTTTATCAGATGCTGTAGTTTTATTTAGGCAATTGTCTAAGAAGTTTTCCAGGTCTGATGCTTTTTTTTGTTTGGGTCGTAATCAATGTTGGCATCTTAGACACGTCTCATAAAAAAAATAACTGGTGCAAGTGGTCACGTCCGGGCCTACAAGTAACTACTGTATCTACATCCTTGAGAGAATTTTTGGTAGAAAATTTTTTTTCTTTTGAAAAGAGAACCACCTACCCCCCAATTTTTTTGCTGTTTTTTGGAGGGAATTTGGTTGTTGGCGTGGCTGCAGAAATAGAGATACAGTGGTTTTGAAGAAAGGGTGGGCTGGGGAGAGAATGAGCATCAAGACTCGTGCCCTAGATTTTTGCTAAGTTAGTGGCGATCTATAAAACTGCTACTCCACCCACTCCACTACACAGTTGAAAAAAAGGATCCTGAGTAGGTATTCCCCCCCCCCTCCCTCCCCTGCTTTATCATCCCTTCTTGTGAGTCCTGAACAAATTGAAGCTGTTAAATAATGCACGAGTCCAATCCAAGGACTTGATATAGTATTTTTTGTGTTCTTCCATGTATAATTGAAAATTTTATTCACTTCTACCCTCTTCATTGAGGAATTTTTGGTTGTTGTTGTGCTCTTGGTTCATTAAGTTGATTTTCTACATTTTTTTGCCAACGTCTTCACTAATTTTAAAAGATTACAAAGAATATTTGCAAGATACTATAGGGTTAAATGCTGTGGTGAAGCCTTTACAGACTTGCTCTACTACACTTTTGACACTTTTTTCCTCCACTCTGAAATTGTTATGCCTTCATTTCAGGACAGGTTAATTTTTTTCCCCTCCTTACAAACTTCACTTCGCGTTGGTGTCTTGATTAAGTCTCCAACTAGGCCCCCGGCCCATTTCATCTACAATCAAAAGCGGACTAAAGGTTAAACAATAAAAGTTGACAGCCCCACTATAATTGGTATTTTCCCTGGGTGGGTCCTCATTTCTTCGGGAGTGGCTTATTACGTTGGACACACCAGTTCTCGTCTGAAAACTCAAGTTAACCAACGCAACCCCAGTCAGTACTGACATGGGTAGCAGCTTGGGAAAGCCGGATTCCGCTAATAACCAAGAATCGTCGCATTGGTGTTGTGTCTGTGCAGTCTCTGCATTAGACATGCGCAGTGGACGGGGCTCTAATGACCTTGTAGTTTAAGGACCCTAAAACACCAACAAACCCAGCTAGTACTAACATGAGTGGCCGCTTGGGAAAACTGGGCACTACTAATACCCAATGATCGTCGCATTCGTGTAATGTCAGTGCAGTCTCTGCACTAGGACTATGCAGTGGACGGGGCTCTAATGACCTTGTAGGTGAAGGGCCCGAAAACACCGTCCTCTCTAGCTCTTTCTCGGCACTTCGGTGGCAGCGTGCTTTTCTTTTGGTCGCAAATTCGGGTCCTTGCCGAGAAGGTAGCCTCCAGTGTTCCTTCCATCAGATCGGAAGGCAAAATTGTTATCCCGGAAATTCCTACAACACAATTTCACGTTGATAATTTTACGCATTAGGAGTTACCCTGCCCTTGGCACAGAACTGGGAAGGAAGTTCAGACTCGAGCTCTTCCTAACTGCTCTGGTAGATTCATTGGGTTCTGGGTCAACAACTGGTTTGCTCTTAACCGGATATGATCACATGTTCCGACGATGGTTTAATTGTCAAGGCAGTAGTTATGAGAAAAGTATTGCCGAACAATTGCGGAAGGCTACGATGAATAATTTGATAAAGGGGAACATACTCTATTGGCCACCCAAAAGACACCCTCCCCGTTATGGTTTAGTTGTGTTACCCAAGCAACTTCCTACTGATGAGGTGCGTGATAAAGTGAACACTGGGCCACAACCAAATCTGTCGAGGTCATTTACTCATTGTAGTTGTACGTAATGGAAATTTCGTCTCGTACTTTTTCGCCCATGGTCTGCCTCCGACTTCGTAGGCCAGGTGTTGTGTTGCGCGTTAAAATGGGACAAGTCAAACCACAATTGTTTTTGAAAACTTTGAAGTTAAAAATTGATTAAAATTGTTTTACTTTTGTGGATTTGTGGAGAAAGAAGGAGTGTGATTTCGGTTTCGTGACCTGCGCCCATCCATTGTTTTCGCAGACCCTGACGAAAAATGTGCACACACTCACACCCATTAGTGGTGAACGTTAGTCGACCTTTTCATCTACTGCAGGCTGTTATTGGAACCCGCGGGGCTTTTCTTTTCATTTCATCCATTCGCAGTATTTCTTCCAGTTTTTGTATTTCAGACACCGTCATTCTAACTTCCAGTACATGACGTTCTGTTTTGATAGGCACTTTTAAACGAAAGGGTCCTAGGACTCACGCAGGAATCGATTTTTGCTGAGACTTTAATCTTAACTGCGCCCTCCATTGGGCAGCTACCGAACCTGTGAGTGTTGTTATTGTCTTCAGAACAGCTCTTTACTTCCTTACGTGAAAAATCACAGTGTTAGTCTTCTCTGACGTTTGCCAGCAGAACTGCCCAAAACCAGGGAGTGGCAAATTGCGTTGGACACACCAGTTCTCGTCTGATCACCGATGTTAAGCAGCGCAACCCTAGCTAGTACTGACATGGGTGGCCGCTTGGGAAAACTGGGTACTGCTAATACCCAAAAATCGTCGCATTAATGTAGTGTCTGTGCAGTATCTGCATAAGAACTATGCTGTGGACGGGGCTCTAATGACCTTTGTAGTTGAAGGGCCCGAAAACAACAACAACTGCCCAAAACCATAGGAACTTCTTTATTGCTTAACAGCGGTCTTGGTTCCCAGAGGCTATTTTCTGGCACCCCAAGGCGTTAACAGGTTTCTCCCACTCAGGAAATTAATATACCCTGCTACTTTCCATTCAACAGAAGATACCTCAACTTGGGTACCACAAGCCGTCCTCCTAAACTTTCGTGAACAATCAGCCCGATTGACTTTAATAGCCCTGCCTGTGGCAAGGCCGGATCTGTGAGCTGACTCTGCAGTCCCTCCTATTTTCAACCAAGGTCCGCAGTCGCATAACACACTTTCATGTCCCAAGTTTACTCTCGCCTATCCCCGATGACCTACATTCCTATGATAGACCTAACCACACCTCCTCCTCTTTTCATCTCCACATGCTCATACCATCAATGTTGACTCGGTGCAAAAAAATGTTAGAAACTCCATGACGAATAAAAGCCTAACTTAATGAAAACTAGCCCGTGACCGACCATCCATGCCCATACAGTCAGGAACAGGAAAAATCCAATGATTAAAAAGCCGTGAGACCATTAAAACCATATTTTTTGAATTGCCCTCATTAGATGGCCTTAAATGTCTCTGCACTAGTTGAAGACTATTCCTAAAGATGAAGTTTATACCTTTGCGCTGAGCGTTACTGAATCTGTGTTTGCATTTGTTTTCTTCGCCCCTACCTCCTGAAATGATGAGCGGCGAATTGCATTGGACACACCAGTTCTCGTCTGATCACTGAAGTTAAGCAACGCAAGCCCAGCTAGTACTGACATGGGTGGTCACTCGGGAAAACTGGGTACTGCTAATATCCAATAATCGTCACATTAGTGTAGTGTCTGTGCAGTCGATGCATTAGAACTATGCAGTGGACGGGTCTCCAATGACCTTGTAGTTGACGGGACCTTAAACACCAACAAACAAACAAACAATCCTGAAATGATTTTTAGCCTGTGTATGGCCCTTTCGCACTGTTCCACTCTGTGATCCACACAGAGGAGTGACTGGCCTAACTATTATTCTGCAAGAACTTCCCCTTGACCTTTATTGGGAATACGTTAAATAACCCAATAATTAATCCACTAGTCTGCTGTGTCTCTGAGACCTCATGTTGAGTGACTGGATCATTTTAGCCTTCATTCCATTTTTGAATGCGTGGCCTTGGCGTTTTCTATTGTCGAGGGGAGGGCGGACACACTGCTGTAAACTTTATCTAATCGAAACCGAGAGAGAGACTGGTCGAAAGCACCTGAAAAACACCTTATTAATAATAATAACAATTTTCCTTAAAAAAATTCCCTAGTTTTAGATTTCTGAGAAGTATCGTTGTTGATAAACCAGATTCTTGGTGCCCTTTTCAAAAACCAACTAGCTCCATTACCTGTTTTCTGGAGTTAATTTTGGAAGATGACGTCACAGTTGGGTAGTTTGAGTACAGGTGCATTAGCTGTCATGTAATACGTGGGCAACTTAAAGATATTTTTTTCCCGGTAATTTGTTTATGAAATTGCCGAGGATTGTGCAACGACAAGTTGTTTTTTTTGTCTGCCGAATTATGAAGATTTTGTCTTCGCTCACCTACCGTGGTGGCCTAGTCATGGACAATTTTTGATTCCTCTAACTCCAAATTTCTCACCTTCTCCTTCTTATTCACTCCACTGTCTCTTTGACTACTAACCTTGATGAACTATTGCCATTTTAATAGAAGTCTTGATGGTGGTGCTGGTTTTTTTTCTTCGTCAAACAAAAAGAGAATTTTGAGGAGGATATTACCATGGATCTAGTATGGGTAGATGGGTATTCTCCCTCGTCTCTGCCCCTCACTCTCTCCCTCTCCGTCCTTTATCATTCTTTGCTCTTTTTTTCTTGCGGTTGAGTCAGGCACAGTGAGAGAGAGAGAGAAAAGAGGAATTTTGACAGGTGGAAAGCGCACGATGTTGGCCTTGAGGGTTCTGCTCCAAGGCTTTTTGGGTTGTCCACCCTTTTATGTTCCTCCTTGGGCGACCTACCTTCCTTCTCTTTGCCATCACTTTTTTTTTCTCCTCTCCTGAAGGCTTTCTTCTTGAAAGGCCAAAAAGGCTGGAGGCGGAGCGAAGTTTTCTCCTTCTATCTCTCTCTCTATCTCCTTTAAGGCATTGTGACGTGATATCGGTTTTCCCCATGCCGTGATGGCGACACTGTCCTGCAAGTTTGGGGATCCAGTAAGGGACCATTCATAAATAACCTGTAATAAGAACCAGAGCTGTCACTTGAATACAGATAGGAGATGACTGAAAGGGTTTAGATGTCATAATCCAATATTTTCTATTAGTAACCCGCCTCGGTGGTGTGCTGAACCCCAGTGCACCTTCTGTCTGTCAGCTGCAGATAAGAGAAGCCTTCCTACAGGTGTAGGAACTTACAGGAGACATTACCCCCTTCGAAGAGAACAGGTCGACGTTAAACTTGTAGGCGTTGTGGCATTGGATCAACATCCTGCTGTTTTCGGTGCTAATAGGACAACTGGGTACCCGACCCTACTCTAGGCGGAAAAAGAGGTTAGGTATGATTATATTACAGGTGCTTGGCGAGCTGTTACTAACGATGTCTGTACGGCAAGTGCTTCAGGGGTCCTGCAATTCTCCCATGCACTTGTTTCAAGTATTAAGTAACAAGAGCAGTAATAATTTCTTCTTCCCTACGTTTGCCCAAACTCATCCAATTCTCTCCCCTCCTCAGTCACCTGCGCTCCACATCACTGACCCGCCACCAACCCATTAATGTTACTACACTTAAGAATTGTTGTAAAGTGTAATGGTGTTGTTGCTGTCGACATGTTGGCCTTAGGCTTATGTGAATGTTTAGGATAATAATAGAGATGAATAATTGAGCAGTTTGAAATAACTTATAGTGAAATTTGCCTTGTGTAATTATAGTTGGTTTTACTACTACATCTACTTTCATTCGATCATCGCTCGTCTGATGATTTCTTTTTCTTTCGCAGAATTCAAGTGTTGAAACCACTAATGCTGAAAAATTGTGTGAAACGTCAGGTTCCGCCCCGTTTTTGCGCTGTACAGGCCATTTTAGAAAAGTAGACGAACGCTTTTTTCTGCCGTTTCTAAACTTGTGTAATAATCAAAACATTTCTTTATATTTTCTTTCTTCCTTATCTGTAAACAACAAGACCTCAGGGCAGTTTGAAAAAAAAAAACATGGAGGTTGGCGACCCAGGCTCAGTCCTCCTTCTGACAGGCAACCTTAGAAACACTAAAACGTGCCTTGTTTGAGTTTTAGGGCCCTTCAACTACAAGGTCATTAGAGCCCCGTCCACTGTGTAGTTCTGATGCAGAGGCTGCACAGACACTACACTAATACAACGATTTTTTGGATACTAGCGGTACCCAGTTTTCCCAAGCGGCCACCCATGTCAGTACTAGCTGGGGTTGCGCTGCTTAACTTTAGTGATCAGACGAGAACTGGTGTGTCCAACGCAATTCGACGCTCCCGACTAGCAGACCGAAAGGGCCCGCCCATAACTACAAGCCGTAGTACACTATATTGTTAATTTGTTACACTAACGGGTTGGGGAGACAGCCAAGCAGCCATAACGGGCCGGACCCTGAGGAGGCAGCTCGCGGATGAGGGGGGAGAAGGAGTGGGGAAATTAGCAGCACCCAGTGTTCCCAACCAACCACCCATGTCGGTACTAACTTGGGTTGTGTTGCTGAACTTCAGTGATCTGACAAGAACTGGTGTGTCCAACGAAATTTAACCGTCCGACTATGGTTCTAACGTTTAAGAGGACTCGCCTTGTTTCACGAGGGGCTCACCTGGATTTTGTTTCGTTGGTGTTTTAGGCCCCTTTCAACTACAATGGTCATTAGAGCCCCGTCCACTTCATAGTTCTAATGCAGAGTCTGCTCAGACACTACACTGTTATGATGATTTGAGTATTAGTGTTCCCAAGCGGTCACCCATGCTAGTACTAGCTTGGGTTGCGTCGCTTAACTTTAGTGATCAGACGAGAACTGGTGCGTCCAGCGCAAATAGACCCTCTGCTCATGTGGACCCACTGGCCATCGGGAAAAGTGACATCTTGACCGTTCCGAATCCCCTCATCATAGAACATATTCAAGTTTGACGATAGCTGTATGGGGGATGGAGGGATTGGGAGTAGTAGGGCTGGAGGCTTTACGGGGCCTCGGGAATTCCACGTCAATCAATACCAACATGGGTGGTTGGGAAAGAACGTTGGGTGCTGCAAATGAGAACCCTCTTCTTTGGATTTTCACCTACCTCCTCATCTCCCGCGAGCAGCCTCCTAAGGGTTCAACCTGTTACGGCTACCTGGCTTACTCCCCAACCCACGAAACTAATCCAGTAATATGAATACAGTACTTCTCTGAAGGACGACTGTCTTCATTCTTTTGCGGCCGCGAAGTTCTGCCCATCTTCGTCCACCCTTCTCGCTTTCTACAATGCCGGATTTACTCAGTAATCCTGAAGTAGGCTCGGACCTCGGACTGCGAAGGGACTTTATGTCACCTAAGTGTAAGCGTTATTTTAATCTCAAATTTTGGACCCGACAGGGGTCCTCTACTGCAGTGTTCCTAGAACTTTTCTGATCCTGGCCCACATAAAACGCTCCAGAAGCCCCTAATCTAACCCAGTGCTTACATGAAGAGACATGACCAGATACATACTGTATGTAGCCCACGAGGAAATTCTCGCGTCGCAGTGGTGGGCTGTAGAGAGTGCCGGATTTACCAATAGGCTAATTAGGCAGAAGCCTAGGGCAGTGGCAGCGAACCTGTGACCCTCCGTGCAATTTTAAGTGACCCGAACGTGAATGATATCTAGTTTACCGTCTCATTGTGTGTGTGAGGGGGGGTGAACGGGGACCTGGCGGGCTAGATCCCGCAGACCTGACCACGCCAGAGGCGGGATAAGGCTATTATGATGATCTCTATTTGCTACTTTAATAAACTAATTTATTCATTAATAATAATAATTTTTTTATTCATAAAATTAAATGGTGCTTGCTCCTGACCCACGGAGAACCTTTTTGGTTCTTTTTTCGTGTTATTGTGACCTGTCTATAAAAAAAGGTTCGCCACCACTGGCCTAGGGCCTCAACATTTAGCGGGCTTCAAAACTTAAGAAAATGGGTTCAAAAAGGGGCTTGAAAAGGGCCTCAAAGCCGAAATAGCCTAGGGCTTCTCAATATCTAAATCCGGCACTGGCTGCAGACCATCACTGTTGTAGGACCCCAATTCTATCCTTTCGGTTTGGGGTCTATTCAGTGTCCCTATTGTCACCATGTCCATCCATTCATGGGGGCTGTAGGACCCCAATTCTATCCTTTCGGTTTGGGGGTCTATTCAGTGTCCCTATTGTCACCATGTCCATCCATTCATGGGGGCTGTAGGACCCCAATTCTATCCTTTCGGGCCTGGGTCTATAATTTTCTGAAGCCCACTTCTCAGTACTTCAACTGGTTCGCGCCTGTTCAGACTCGAGATTGGTCTAGGTGGGCGGGTTTTTCTTACGATTAGGGAACATCCATGTGTGTCTCTTGCCGGGTGAGAAGTAAAGCAGTGCCCCATGTGGCGTATAAGATGGAGCCTGCGCAGAACAGTCCTTCATACACGGAAAGGAGATGAGTGAATCAGTTAATGACATTTCGGAAGCGGACAGACAAGGCACATTAGCATTAGGTGAGGGTGGGGGTCAATTTTACTGGACAATAGATAACATATCGAAGAAATACAAAATACCTTTAAGCCTTCTGCCTATTAAATATTGTCTTTTTTTTGTAGTTGATTTATAAATCTGTAAAAGAGGGTAAGACATATTTAGGGGGAGGAGTTCTCAGTTGTTGATTTACGCACAACTTTGACATACTGCATTAATTTTGGAGGTCCTCTATCAATTTAGAGAGGTTGTGTAGTTTTCAAATTTGTTATGCGGATGTTTAAATGTTGACATTTTATAATTACTTGCACTCGTTTATTAAATTTCTTGGAAATACACAGTAGGTATGTATATGACGTGTCCGGGACACAAGTTCTCTTTCTCTCTCCCTTGACTGAATTGGGACAGTGGTGATCGAAATTCAACCTGGGAAAAAAATCTCCGTTTTAAAATTTAGTTTTCATGATATTTAATACTGTATAGGACATTGGGCGGGTTAATTTAACCGTCATATAAACATGCCAGTCGATAACTAGTTTCGTGGTTCCCTCCGGCGCGTTTTACGAACTTCCCCCTCAGTTCACCTATGACACGGTTTGTGAACACCCCTCCCTCGTTCACATCGACTTAGTTGATACTTGAGCTTAGCACTTATTCGTTGCTTGCTGCCTTTCGTCGAGTGAGTGTGCGAGCACCCGTGCACTACACCGAGAACGAGTTGAGGTTGGAGATGAGCCCTCACTTCCCCTCCCGGTACCCGGAAAACCCTTCATAAAATAACCATCCAATAAGAATGACGAGCCCCGACATTAGAGAGTTTTCTGGCTGCGGTTCTATCCGACGTACACTACGCAATGCAGACGAATCGTGAACTGCACAGACGCATGCAGGGTCTGAGTTTGCGCAGTTGACAATTCGTCTCCATTACGTAGCGTACGTCGGATAGAACCGCAGCCAGAAATCTCTGTAATAGAGAGTTAGTGGTGAACGTCGACGATGACGATACGAACGATACGAGGTCAAATGAGGCAAATGCGCAAGCTCAATTGCTGGTCTGCTTTTCGTGAGCATGCACAGTTGCCTCATTTGACTTCGTATCGTTCGTATCGTCATCGTTCACCACTAACTCTCTAATATCAACCTTGGTAACGTAACGCATGACACGACTTTACCGTTTATAGGTTCCATCTTACGTGTGTGCATTTCAGGTGAGTGAAAATCCCGAAGTACGCCTTCCATCGGACGGAGCAAAAGCAGGGATCTCTGTAAAATATGTCACTTCCAGGAATCCTCTCCTTCAAAACAAGAAAAAGTGTAGGTGAATAAGATTCCCTGATGTAAGAGCTTTCTTCTTTCATTCATACAAATTGAAGGGACTAAGGGCAAAGACAGACTCGTATTACTGGTCTTGCCAAGGGCCATTAGAGCGGCGAGTTGCGTTGGACACACTAGTTCTCGTCTGATCACTGAAGTTAAGCAACGCAAGCCCAGTTAGTACTGACACGGGTGGTCGCTCAGGAAAGCTGGGTACTGCTAATACCCAATAATCGTCGCATTAGTGTAGTGTCTGTGCAGTATATGCATTAGAACTATGCAATGGACGGGTCTCTAATGACCTAGTAGTTGACGGGACCTTAAACTCCAAAAAACAACAACAACCTAAAAATCGTCGTTACAGCGAAGTGTTTGTGCAGACTCTGCATTAGAACTACGCTTTGGACGGCGCTCTAATGACCTTTGTAGTTGAAGGGCCCTAAAACACCAACGAAACAAAATCCATACTGGTCGACATAGGTGGCGCCTTTCGTCAGAAGTAAAAAATCTGCTCCGCAATGATAAAATAAGTAAAACTCGGGTGTCCTAGGTCGTCAGCAGTTAGTTTGCAAGCAAACAAGCTGGATATTTTGATTTTTTTTCGGTTCGTTGGTGTTTTAGGGCCCTACAACTACAAGGTCATTAGAGCCCCGTCCACTGCGTAGTTCTAATGCAGAGATAGCACTGACACTAACGTGACGATTTTAGGGTATTAGCGATGCCCTGTTTTCCCAAGCGGCCATCCATATTAGTACTAGCTGGGGTTGCGTTGATTAACTTCAGTGATCAGACGAGAACTGGTGTGAAGGTTTTAGAACAGCCATTATTTACATGCGGTATTTTTTATGAATCTTTGATTTCCGGTCGCATTTTGAAAACTGCGCCATCTTTTCCTAATGCAGTTAGCTGCGGAATGGTGGACACTATGTAGAAAGTGAATTTTTGCTCGAAATCGTGAGGTTTTTTGATCAATAGTTTAATGAGTTGTGACCGAGATGGGTGATAAGACCATGTATGGAGTTGTCCAACGATATAATTAACTTCTAGGAATTAATTGCCTACTTGCCGCCTGAAATGATAAGTTGACTTTATTTATAATACTGCATGTTGACAATGTTGTTATAGGAATCATTGACGGGAGCGATAATACCATGAAATCCGGATTTGATAGGCAACAATTACATTTTCGATAAGAAAATGACTACACATAATTAGTGGTTTAAATCATTTTGTTTTACTGACAGGGTCACCAGTGCGGGAACCTCCTGCTTCACAAATGAAAATAATCAGATAAAAAAGAACAGAGAGACTCTTTCTACACGGAACAGAAATTGAATATCTCATTATTATATAAGTACCTCGCCTTCTTGAGAAGACCAACAACCTAGAGTGCGCCTACGCCAACAAGGCAAGGCTCTGCCCCTTTTTCAAATGATCTTCTGCTTACCCAGCCCCCGGTGATCTTCAGTTTCAATAACAGGTATCACACATTTTGGAGCCTATGGCGATAGGATCAAACCTGGTAGAAGGTTTGCTTTCTTTTGGATGGCTTATGTAGGGTAGATAGAATGCGTGGTGATGGAGTTGTGTGTGGGATTTGGAGCTGGGATTGCGTTGGACACGCCAGTTCTCGTCTGATCACTGAAGTTAAGCAGCGCAACCCCAGCTAGTACTGACATGGGTGGCCGCTTAGGAAAACTGGGCACTGCTAATACCCACAAATCGTTGCATTAGTGTAGTGTCTGTGCAGATTCTGCATCAGAACTACACTGTGGACGGGGCTCTAATGACCTTGTAGTTGAAGGGCCCTTAAACACCAACATACAACAACAACCAAACAAACAACAACTGATACTATGGTCGGGTGCGTCAATTTTTGCCCCATTGGGACTCATAAGCAATCTGCTGGACGGTATTTTTGCTCAGCTGGTTTCCAACCTAATGCTGAAACTGCCAAAACTCATTTATTTTCTGCCTTTTTTGGTTCGTTGGTCCCACCGTTCGTTTGCGTAGTGGGTAGCGGGCTCTGTAACTGCGCCAATGGTTCTTGGTTCGATACTGGACTGGAGTGCGCCTTCCTTCAGATGAGCAGTAAACCCAAAGTCCCGTGTGGTTTGTACGACGGCATTTGCACGTAAATTTCCAGGTACTGGAGCTCCTCACTGGCGTCGGTGTAATTCCCCAACGAACAGTAGGCCGGCAATAACTAAGCACAGGGGCTGTAGTTTCGGACGGCAACCAGCTGCGGATAAACGTTGTCCAATAGGTCACCCTTGTGTCCATTCAGAAAGACAAGATGGGTACCTAACCCTGCCATAGGCAGGAAAGGGAGTTAGGAGTTGCTTCTTGCTTTGCAATTTTGATTCGTTAAGGCAGTTTTCGCCCTACTGGCGCGGGTGGGAGGACGAGTTCCTACACCTGGAAGTTTTGCCAACCTATACGAATGCGATAAGGGTGCTTTTCCGTACAGTAGTGACCTCGTACGCTCCTCACATGCAAGGCCAGTGCTTTACTTCCCTGTCCTTGCTCTAGTCATCATTATCATGCCCTTATCCCGCCCATGGCAGGGTAGGGTCCACTGAGCATCTTCTTACTGTGGGCACCCCAGCCAGGCGTCTGGAACCCGCAGGAAATATTGGGGGAGCGGCGAGCTGCGTTGGACACACCAGTTCTCGTCTGATCACTGAAGTTAAGCAACGCAAGCCCAATTAGTACGGACATGGGTGGTCGCCAGGGAAAGCTGGGTACTGCTAATACCCAATAATCGTCGCATTAGTGTAGTGTCTGTGCAGTATATGCATTAGAACTGTGCAGTGGACGGGTCTCTAATGACCTCGTAGTTGACGGGACCTTAAACACCAACAAACAACAACAAAACAAGGAAATATTGGCTGAGTTGTCTGTGCCAGGGGGGATGCCAGCCTCTACCCCCTTGCTCTAGTCGCTAGGACGAAATAATCCAGCAAATTACCTCTGCATCGCGGTGCCCGACATGAGGCCTACACGTTGCCTCTCGTATGGTCCTTTTGGGAGCGGCGAATTGCGTTGGACACACCAGTTCTCGTCCGATCGCTGAAGTTAAGCAACGCATCCCCAGTTGGTACTGACATTGGTGGCCGCTTGGGAAAATTTCGCCAAAATTCGTCGCATTAGTGTAGTGTCTGTACAATCTGCATAAGAACTACACGGTGGACGAGATACAGCCGGCATTGATCCTATTTTCCCTACACAAATTCACAGTTCTAGGTGCACCCTATAAGGTTTAGAAGTGAATTGCGTGCTTGACTCTTTGCTCTGTAACTGTACCGGAAGTGTACTCGTTATGCTATGGTGTGGTCGTCACTGAACCCAGGAAGACAGAGGGTCATTTGGTCAATTATTTCTTGTTTTAATCACTTATAAAATGTTTTTTGAAGGTCATAACCACTTCAATGCCGTTATAATCGAGGAATCGCTTTTGATTGGTATCATTTCTTAATTTAACTATAATTTTTTTTAAAAAATTTGTCTTTCAGAGCCAAATCAAAGAATGGTGGACGATGCCTTCGAGAGAAATTAGATCAGATAGGACTCAATTTGCCAGCTGGAAGAAGAAAAGCAGCTAATGTCACCTTATTGACATCTTTAGTTGAAGGTAACATTTAAGGAGCTTGTTTTAAACTTTAATTTGAAAGAAACTAATGCGGAATGTGTTAAAAATAATTAATTTTTTAAGAAATTCAATTTCCGGAAATGAATCCATTAATTATTATCTCTCTTTTTTTAAAAAGTCTTTTTTAAATTGTTTACTGACCCGTGTAGACGTGATAAGTGGAGATGAATCTTCTGCCTATTCTTTCAAAACGTTGAAGATTTGTCCCCGATCATTGATTGTCCTTTTTTAAAGTATTTTAGGCCATCCCCCTATCCCTCCCGCTTTTCCCAAATTCCGCCCTTCTCTCCCACTGTACCTTTGTCTACTTCACCTGTCTCTTTTCTTTACTTGAAAGGTATGTTTCTCCACAGTTTTATTACATAGGTGTGTGATGTCTTCAGTTTTCCTTGTTAAAAGTGATGTCTGGCCAGAGTGTGGTGCTGGAGCCATTTGATGGTGAAGAAAAATACCTTTAGTTGGATTGTGTTCGCCACCTCTCCTCCTCCTGCCGTCTGTCAACTTTTTTGTTGTTGTCCATCCTGAAGACGAGGAGGACAGGGGGTGGGCTGTACTGTGAAAACGGGAATTCTTTTGAAAACACTGTCGTCATTTTTATAGAAAAATGATAGGCGAGAGAGAGAGAGAATCCATTTGTAATTTGCTTCGCAGTTGTCGTCCAAAGTATGGAGACGTCGTCCTGTCTTGAGGATCACACCACTAAAGTCACCTTATTTTTTATTGGTGTCTCCTCCTCCACCTATTTGGCCTTCCTAGCCCTCCCTCCTCCTACCAACCCCAATCCTCCAGTGTGTCTGTGAAGAAATCTTCTGCCATTTCATTTTCCTGTCAAGTTGTTTTTTTTATTCAATTTTACCCGCTTCCCCTTGTCCATCTCAGGATAGGGCAACTTGTAAATGGGGCAGTGCTGCAGGGCCACTTGACTAATTAGTCGGTACTGCGTTTGGAAGAATTTACCTGGCGCCGTCGAATAATGAGTGGGTGGCAATTTCATGCTGTCAGTCTCCTTTGCGTGAAGGGGTGTCTCACCTCTGAGAGAGAGTGTCAATCCTTTTCCTCCACGCACTTCAAAACTCCATTTTAGCAGGGTTGGTGATATTGCGTTTTATTTTAAAATATGCAAATATATACCTTGCTCCCCCCATATTTGGTGATCTTTCTACAGGAAGTGGTTAGTTTTGGTCATGTGTTGAGCTAATTATTGATATTAAATAATATCCTGTTTGTTGTAAAAATTAATGCAATGAGTTCATGTTGTCTATGGGCTTTTTTTTTGGAGAAAATCGGAAAGGCCATATCTGTTTTATTGATGGAAATGTCCCGTTTTGGAAGATGAGTTGATCATTTTTAGGCTCTTCCCGGTTTGCGAGATAACATCCGGTTCATATGCTTTTGAAGAATTCATATGTTAATTTCCTGTCTGACCGTCCCCTTTCCTATCTCTGCATGTTATCACGTAATGCGCCAACTGAATTGGGGAGGAGGAATTAAAAAGAAGCTGGATAAGGGATAAGACAGTTTAGAATAATTGAATTCCAGAATCCCTTAGTATCTCCCTGATGTGGTTTTCTGGATATTAACAGTATAGCAATAGTACTGCTGTATTCGTTACTGCACTACCTCAATTATTGGCCAGGTCCTAACCAAACTTATACCGGTAATTGCATCTTAACTTCCTGCAGAAAGACCGAGGTGTGAGGAAAGAAAGAGATCTGACATTCCAATCCATGTTTTACTCCTTGCTTTTCAAGATTGTGGCACGGTAGACCGACCCTCGGGATCAGCTTTTCTAATTACTTTTTAGTGGGGAACCGTGACTTAAAAGCAAGCTGTTGGACAATGGTTTGTAGGTGCCCTACACTAGTTAGCTACCAAGTGGCCCCCAATCAAGTCTTTTAGCCACGGCCTTTTTAAGGTCATGCAGAGACAGACAAGGAGATTTGAATATTTTGCTAAGCACGCCATGGGATTAAGGTCCCTGTGTGAGTTATGACTTGGAGTTCCTAAGACCCTGTGCAACTCTGCCTAATCCCGGCATTCAGGCGACAGTCATAGCCTACCGATAAAAACGTCTTTCTACATCTTTTATTGCCTTTTTCCACTGGGTTCTTCTGGTTCTTCCGACCTTGCCTTAGGCAGGGGATGAAATGAACTTTAGGGCAATGTTTGGTCCAGAGTTTTAAATCGCTTAATGATTCAAATGAATGAAAATTGATTTTTTTAGAATTTTGGTTTGTTTATTTTTAGGTGAAGCAATCCATCTTGCTAGAGATTTTGGTTATGTTTGTGAAACAGAGTTTCCGTCCCGACAAGTGGGCGAATATTTGTGTCGGCAGCACTCTTCGGACCCTTCGGAGCAATACAGACGCAAGGAAATGATCCTGGCTACCAAGTAAGAATATTTTAATGGCCAAAATTAATTGCTAAGAAAGACTCGCCTGGGTGGCGGCGGAGGTGTCCAAATGGGAACAGAATTGGGTACGCGACCTTGTCACAGGTGAGAAAGGGTTAGTAGTAGTAGTTAATCACCATCATCATCATCATCACACCCTTTATCCCGTTTGTGGCAGGGTCGGGTCTGCGGGTCCACTGAACATTCTCTGACTGGGGCCACCCCAGCCAAGCTTCTAGAACCTACAGGAATATTGGCTTTGTTATCTGTGGGGGATTCCGGCCTACCCCACGTGTTCCAACACCACATTATACATCCAACATAGAAATTTTGGCAGTTAAATTAATGCTTTGTTGGTTATAGTATCGCATGGTGTCTGACCTATTGCACAATAACAGTAAGCAACAGGGATATGCTAGATAGGGAGCGGCGAATTGCGTTGGACACACGAGTTCTCGTCTGAGCACGGAAGTTAAGCAGCGCAACCCCAGCTAGTACTGACATGGGTGGCCGCTTGGGAAAACTGGGTACTGCTAGTTTGCAAAAATCGACGCATTAGTGTAGTGTCTGTGCAGTTTCTGCATCAGAACTACACAGTGGACGGGGCTCTAATGACCTTTGTAGTTGAAGGGCCCTCAAACTTCAACAAACAACAACAAATCCAGAAATGTTATGAAGCCATAAGCATGTTCAATTTCGAGGGAATGTTACCTAAGGATGGGAATGTGCCAAATATTGACCTCATATATGTTTTTTTTTCTTTTTGAAAGGCAAGTAACCAAAGAATTGATGGACTTATTAAATCAAGATCGATCTCCACTGTGCAATACTCGGCCTCAGGTGATTCTGGAGCCCAACATTCAGCGCCATCTAACACACTTCTCTCTAATCACGCATGGATTTGGCAGTCCGGCCATTGTTGCAGCACTGACTGCTGTACAGAACTTTTTGACGGAATCTTTAAAATATTTAGAGAAGAATTATCCGAGTGCAAACGCACCTCTTGCAACAGCAAATCAACTTGACACGAAGCCCAAAGATCTTGTCGGAGACACTAAGAAGTAATATTTGGATGGATGCTTCATCTTTTTCAAGAAGTCAAATTTAGTTTTTTTTTTTCAAACCCCCCTTCATTTCCTTTTCCTCTCCTCCTTCTCACTCTTCTTCAGGTGGCGTGCGTGTGTGTGTTTCTAAGTAATGCAACAAATTATATACTTCCGTTCGTACGATTTCTTCTTTTTTTGAACGCCATACTGGTTTCATAAAGTATTATTAGAAGACAGAACTGGTAGTAGTCAGTGTGAGGAGGATGCTTCAAATCCAGTGACCTCTGCGATGGCGGCAACAACAACAACAACGACTTTATGACTGAATCTATTTCAGCGCTTTTGACGATGGTGGATGTACACTGAGAACTCTTGAAAAATAATGTTGTCATAGCCCTCGCTTACAAGACACAGTCCCTCCTCTCGGTGTAGAGTATTTTCCATTTATTTTTTGTTTTTTTGCCAAATTGGTAGGAAAAGTCGTCGCACTCCGAACAAGTCCAGTCTTGAATGGTCACGATGAATATATTCAATGGTTTAAATGTATGTGCAATTGTTAACACTTCTTTTCAGTATTCCAATTGATGGACTTTTAAGTAGAAATAATGGACCTCTTTAATGATGGCACTATCACTGTGAACCACCGGAACTGTCTGTCGTGTCCAATGCATCCCTCGCCAGTCTCAAGGTATTGCTTCTTCCGCCACCAGCCAGTAAAAGTTTCCAGACAAGTCAACTTGATTTGAACATAATGGAATCATACGGGTACAAGATAAAGAGACTGGGGCCCGTTTGCTCCGTTCCAGAGATGTCTTGGTTATAGGTCGTTTTTTTTGTTTAGAGAAATGTACTCTAATCTGGAATCTAGAGACAGTCTGTCCTTCTAGTGTTTCAATTTTCTTCCAGTTGCCAATTCTTAATATATATATCTTATATATATGTATATCTTCATGTATCTACTGTTTCTTGGAGATGTTTAGCTGCTTGCAGATATTGAAATTTGTCTTTGAAATGAGACCTGTAGGTTCTCAAAAACTGGAGCAGATTTTCAAAATGTGTCTATGAATGTGTTTTTAGAACTTTGGCCAGTCAGTCACAACTTGACGCGAGTGATCTACTAAACTTGAAAGCACTGTCATACTTTGGAAAGCTCGTCATCAGAGACAATGGCCTCGCATTTCTTCTCTTGGATCAATTTTCATCCTCGGTGTCCTTCAGTTAAGACTCTGGTGAGCATTTGAGAGGAGCATTCAGAGTGGTTCCAATTCAGCCCACGGATATTGACTTCTGTCTCACGGAAATTCCTCTCTGTGCTCTTATCATCTGATCTCATCAGATCTCAATCTTTCTTGGTCAAATATGATATGAGAAAGTTGTTTGATGTAATATTTCGGTTGTAGGCTTTCCTAAAATTATTCATCAGTGACCAAGTGGCCTCTGAAAGAAATTTGGTCTGTGGAAGAACTGCGCACGGGGCTTGCTCGTCGTCAAAGTACTCCTTTCAAGAAGTTTGAGATTGTTTGCAGATTTCTTTATCAGGTTTGCAAGAAATCCCACAAGTGAGATCTATGAGAAGAAAGCAAAAACATAAAAGGGCATGCAGCTAAATTTCTCTCCGTTTCTCTCTCTATCTTCTCTGTATGACATATTTCATTTTTTTACAACCCTTTGGCCCGTCTTCTTCACTCCTTTCTCCTCTTCATCGTGTCTCGCTCATTAATTCATAAATCCGTGCCATGAATAATTTTTTTTGGACAAACAACTGAAGACAGACATGTTTGAACTGCCAAAAGAAACAAACGTCGTTGCCACACACACAGCTATTTTTAGTTGCCATATTTTTTTTCTTTCTTTCCTAGAGAATTAAACAGAAAATAAAGATGATCTTTTAAAGAGACATATCTCTAAGATGCGAGGGAGAGCAGCAAGAAATAGAGGAAATAAATACCTTAACTTTGCGAAATGCCAAATGAAATTCCCTGGACACAGTTTTCTGAAATAACACCGTGATGTATATATATGATATTGAGAACTATTATACATAATAATAGTAAGATTAATAATAACGTTATTTGTATTTTATTGCCAATTTTTTCCTTGTTTTTTTTTTTAATTTGGTCTTAATTTAAAAAAGTGCGAATTTCCTTCATCCTTTTTTTGATACTATAGCGGGTTGTGACTATAATATTTTCATCATTATTATTATTATTATCCACTACTTATCCTAATCTAATCCATTTCTTCCCTGCAACTTTAATAACTACAACTCCTTCTTTATGATTATCATTGTTTTATAAAACAAACCAAGTAGTGGTGTTTGATTGTAGTGTGGACATGTTGAATTTTTTCGTAGATTATTTAGTAGCCAAAGCAATTTCACCAATTTTTATTTTTGTAATTCTAACCCAAAATGTTTCTTCCTCTTCTCCTTTATCTGTCATTCTCTGACCCCCCTCAAATTAAAGAAATGAATGAATACTCAACTATAAGTAGCACTTTCTTAAGTCAGTTAAGTCCTTTTTTTTTAATTTTGTTCCTTGTCAAATAACTGAGGGAATAATTTTGTTTTTGTTTTCTTATTTCTGTGATTAACAACTTTGTGGGGAAATTTTTTTAGACGTATGTTTGTGTCTTTCTCTTACTCTCTGTGTGTGTATAGTATAACTGGTGAAAGACTGTAATTTTTTCATTTTAAATTTCACAAAAGCTGAAATTTTTATAGTTTAGTTGAAATAACAGCGTCAAGAGCAACACTAGCAGCAGCAACAACAACAAAACTGACTGATCCTAGAGAAATTAGGAAAGAATTACAGCTCACACTTTTTTTATGTTAAATATTTTGAAGAGGATATAAAAATAAGAGGCAAGAATTTTACAAAAAAAAATTTTTTGCTATAATTACTGAAAAAAAAATCAAAGTGGTATTCTTCAGTTTTGACAGTTTCACCAAACTGAAACTTATTGTAAATAGCTCAATAATAGACTATTGTATTCTGTATAAAAAAAATTATATTCAGCCATTTTGATTAGGGCATTGTTTTGACGTCAACCAATTTTCACATTTTTTTGATTTTCTTTTGTAATTTTGTTTTGTTTCTGTCTTATCACACAGAAAGGGTTTCTTTTTTCCTCCTTCTTCCAAAATTAATGTCAAAATTCTGACATTAATAACTATGGACATATTTTATTGCTTCCAATTCATACTTATAACTTTGTTTCATAACTTCTAAACCTACTCTCTCTCTCTCAATTTTGAGCTGTTTTTTTGAGGCAAACTGACATATTCTCATCTACTATTGTGTGCCAAATTGAATTATCCTTTTTATTATTATTTTCTTTTTTTTTTTTTGGTCCTTTAACAAGTGAAAAAAAATTGACCACTCCTGCTATCATTTGTCTGTTCAACCCTATACGTGCAATAAATATTCTTATCGAATTCATGAAATGTGTTTTTAGTTATAGGATTCGATATCTTGAAATAGGACATCCTCCTCCATCTCAATATATCGGCAACTGCAATCCAGGAAAAAGGATCCCCTGTTAAACTCCTCCAGGAATTGACTCTGCACCCGTTTGGTCTGTAGACGAACTCAGAGACGTAGCAATGTTTTTGGCGCCCTTGGTAAATATCTACTGTTGCACCCTTAAGTCAGCACTACACTGCCCGCTATTTCTAACAGTGATAGCGCCCCTTGCTCCTCGCGCCCTTGGCATTTGTCCCATTGCCAATGCGTTGCTACGTCTCTGGACGGCCTAAATTTCAATTCACAGCTGTAGAGCTTTTCCTCTTTGGCACCTTGAAGGACATTAATTAGTCTGTTGCGTCGACTGTAAAAAAATGTTAGGAATTAAATTATTGAAGATTGCTTTTTAATACTTGCCCTTCGTAGGTTGGAGTTGAATGATCTCTTGCATGTTCAGTAGAAAAACGTCCTGAATGCGACAATTCACGAGCCCCATCATCAATCAATGGACATCATAAAACAGGCTGAAGCAGCATATCAACTACCCAAATTCAACTGTTGGAAGATAACTCAGTATTATACGGTAAGCCAGCATTTAAAACCATCGTTTTAATATAAAAGATTTTAAATTTAGCGAAAATGTATGAACCATCAACGAATGGACATCTCATTATATGATATTCGAGGCCGATGTAGAAAAACTTGGTGACTGCAGAGAAGTAGAAAAGGGCCTAAACGACGTTAGAGCAGCGATAGAAAGGTGAGGGGGGGGGGCTGAAGTTGAAAATGAAGAAGACGGAATATACGCACTTATGTATGTATAGCTTTTAATTGAGAGGGACAGGGAATTAATGGTGACGTAGTCTTTAGAGGCGAAGTTGTAAAAACGGTGCAGGACTGCAACTAAAATCAATGTCGCAGATCAGTGGCGTCACTAGGGGGTTGCGGGCCGTACCGGGTCACACCACTCACACCATGAGAAATGGGGTGACACCGTGGTGCCACCGCACCGGGTGACGCCAACCCTAGAAACGCCACTGTCGCAGATTTATGGAGAAATAATTCTGATGTGACCCATAGGATCAATGTGGGGATGAAGTGGAGACAAGCGAATGGAGTCCTATGTGATCGGAGGGTATCAATCAAGTTGAAAGGGAAATTCTACAGGGCAGTGGTAAAGCCAGCTATGCTATATAAATCAGTGTGTTGGGCAGTGCGAAAGAGCCATGACGATAGAATGAGTGCAACTGAAATGCTAATGCTGTGGTACGTGAGTTGGGTGCCGAGAGCAGATAACATTAGGAATGAATATACTGTATTAATGGCAGCTTGAGGTTGGTGGACATCGGTGGTATGGTCATGTGAGAAGAGGGCAGAAGAAGCTCGTTAGGTCCATCACAGGGATACAGATTGTTGGAAGCACCCGGGGCAAGGGGAAGTTGTACGGAGGAATATGATAGTGTGGGATGGATGGGAACCTGCCACTTGGTGGGTGATAGGTGAGAGTAGAGGGCCAAAACCCGCAGGCCCGACCCTGCCAAAGGCGGGTTAAGGGTTTGATGATGATGTATGAACCACCAACATTCAGTGTGAGGAAAAGATCAACATCGTATCGCGGATCACTAGAGCGATATTCCTTGTTGCTTATCACTTCAGTGACAATGACTGTGAACTACACTTGCTAGTACAGTGAATCAGTAAGGACGTTGAAATTAATCGGGGAAACGGGCGCTTCCACTATGAATACCAATATGTCGAGCGTAATCGTGCCCCCCACACTAAATCCCTCCGACTTTGGCAACCATGAATTTTGTTTCTACTACCCCATAACCCTCCAACAGATGGCGTGGCTGCTCTTGAAGTTCACGTACTGTATCTAGGAAAATAAAGTGAGATTAGATACATTGACTCGGTCTATACGCCCCTGGTTCCCATCTCTTTGTGAGAACTATGATGCTACTACGAGGCATCTTGACACATTTAAGGACGTTTGTCTATTTTCCATTAAAAAAACGGATGGGATGGCAAAAAGTGGATGTCGGGTCCTGTCCACATGAGCGGAGAAGTTGTCGGCCACAGCCGTTTTAATCTCCAGTATGATCTTGCAGGGATGTGCTATTTCTTCCCAAATTAAGTGAGATGTCGATTCCGAAACTACAGTAGTCTGATCAGCCGGCAGGGCCCACTCTAGGGTTTGTTGTTGTTTGTTGGTGTTTAAGGTCCCGTCAACTACAAGGTCATTAGAGACCCGTCCACTGCATAGATCTAATGCATAGACTGCACAGACACTACACTAATGCGACGATTATTGGGTATTAGCAGTACCCAGCTTTCCCGAGCGACCACCCATGTCAGTACTAACTGGGCTTGCGTTGCTTAACTTCAGTGATCAGACGAGAACTGGTGTGTCCAACGCAACTCGCCGCTCCCCCACTCTAGGGGGGAGCGTGCAACCCGGACATTAGTCCGGGGCGCCAAAAACGTGTATTGGGGCCTTTAGCCATCACTCTCAAAACCGAAAGTGCGAAAATGTGAAAACTTAGGGGAACCCTAAACTATTGCAGCCAAGTTGTGTTGGACACACCAGTTCCCGTGAGATCACTGATGACGTCAATATCAACATGGGTGGTTGGTAAAGAATGTTGGGTGCTGCAAATTACTCCTCTCCTTCATCCTTTCACCTATCTCCTCATCTCCCGCAGGCAGCCTCCTAAGGGTTCGTCCTGTTATGGCTGCCTGGCTTACTCCTCAACCCTAAAAACTAATCCAGTAACTATTAGCTTGACTACTGCACTCCGCAATGTTTTGTTTTGGAAAGGTTTACAACGAACTCTTCCGCCAGCGGACATACAGATGTCCTGAAATAATGACCCATTACTGTCACTTCTAGCAGTGCCTCAGTAGAGGAGACAGAAATGTGCTGGACATTGGAATCTAAGGCATAGAATTGGTCACGTGCCTGGTTAGCGTGACGTAATGCATTCAAGTATTCTTCGGAAACGAATGAATAGAGCATTTCTGGAATTTTAAACTACGAGCGTATACTGTAAGTAAAACATTTAACTAAAGGAATTCATAAATTGAATTGAATCTCCTGAAATGGAAGACTACCTGCAATTTTTTCAACAAATGAAAGACGAAGAACAGTTTTTTGATAGCGAATTGGAAACGGATGATGGCCATAGATTTCCAGTCCATCGAGTAGTGTTAGGCTTAGCAACGGAATACTTCCAAACGTTATTTACAGATCTGCAATTTATTCAGAAGCGAACAGAAGATAACAAAGAAATATATCACATTTCCGAAGTATCTTATGAGCTAATGAAAGCCATAGTCGATTACTGTTATAGTGGCCAGATTCATTTCACTTCCTCCAACGTGAAAGACGTTTTGGCATTGGCAAATCGATTTCTTATCAAAGAAATAGTATTTCAGTGTTGTCAGTGGCTAGAAAAGAAACTTTCCCCAGAAAATTGCATTGGATACATGAGAATGGCGGCAACTTACCAAAATAATTCTTTATACGAAGCATCAAGAAAATGCCTTTTAAAAAATTTTCACAAAGTAGTTGCTCTGAATGACGAATTCGGAACTTTGAGTTTACCAGAACTTTATAATTTCATTAGAGATGACGAACTGGGTATCGGTGACGAAATGATGGCCGTCGATGCTATTGTTCAATGGATTCTTCACGATCCTGCAAGAAGATGCTTGCATTTGCCTGATCTCTTGAAGGCAGCCCGATTAGGACTATTAAATGTCAGTGAGGTGACAATGAAAATTCGTCAAAGTCCACTCTTGCAACTGAGCGATGACTGCCATCAGTTCTTGTGCCACATTAACGACAGTTTGAAACATGCACCTATGGAAGTTGACGGAAATAATTATTTATGTAGACCACGGATTCCATACGAAATTCCATTTGTGATAGGAGGCTGGACCTCTGGCTATCCCACTGACTTTGTGGAAACCTTTGATGTTCGCGCTAGGCGGTGGTCCTACGTCATGAACGTGGATATATCTGCAAGGGCTTATCATCGACTGGAAACTTTGCTAGGATGCATTTACATTCTTGGCGGATTTGATGGTACCCAGTATTACAATACTGTCCGGTGCTATGATCCAGTCTCGAAACGGTGGATGGACAAAGCTCCAATGTTTCACCACAGGTGCTATGTCAGTAGTTGCGTGCTAGGTACTTATTTATTTATTTGTATCTAGAAAGTCCAAACCTTTCAACCTTCAAACCTGTCATTCCTTTTCACCTCAAGATGATATGTTGTACGCTTTGGGTGGTTTCGATGGACGAGCAAGACTGGATTCGGCAGAAAGATATGATCCACTCGCCAATCAATGGCTTATGATTAGCCCTATGAAGAGACACAGAAGTGATGCAAGTGCCGCCGCTTTCAAAGGTAAGGCACCGATGAAATTACTGTCACATTTTTCTGATAATTTGTGCCAGTAGTGAGTTGGGTTGTGCAAAAGGTCAGACACCATGCAATATTATAACCAACAAAGCATTAATTTACCTGCCAAAAATTTCTATTGTGGTTGTGTAATGCGGTGTTGGAAAAGTGGGGTAGGCCGGCATCCCCCACAGACAATTCATCCAATATTTCCTGCGGGCTCCAGACGCCCGGCTGGGGTGCCCCCAGTCAGAGCCTGTTCATTGGACCCGCAGACCCGACCCTGCCACAGGCGGGATAAGGGTATGATGATGATGATGATGTGCCAGTAGTGAGTTGTTGCTGGATTATCTAATGGACTGTCTACTGATGTGGTTTTCTTTTAAGGAAAAGCGTATATTGTCGGTGGATTTACTGGAGAAGAGGTTTTGAGTTCTGCAGAATTCTATGATCCAGAAACAGACGTTTGGACATACATTGCGTCAATGAATTCACCACGTAGTGGTGTAAGTATGGTAACGTACCGCAGTAATCTTTATGTCTTTGGAGGGTTCAATGGTTTCACCAGGCTCTGTACTGGAGAAAAGTACGATCCTTATTATAATCGATGGACTTCCATTGGAAACATGTTGTCTC
Source organism: Trigoniulus corallinus (assembly GCA_013389805.1). Lineage (NCBI taxonomy): Eukaryota > Metazoa > Arthropoda > Diplopoda > Spirobolida > Trigoniulidae > Trigoniulus > Trigoniulus corallinus. The sequence continues at coordinate 15,471,827 of JAAFCE010009109.1, forward strand.
CACGAAGTAACTTCACAGCTGTTGTGTTAGAAGATCGCATTTTTGTCATTGGTGGTTTTGACGGTACGACTACAATTGCACTTGTCGAGGCTTACAATGCAATCACCGATACCTGGAGTACTGGGATCCCAATGAATGTTAATCGTAGCGCTCTCTGTGCCTGCGTATTGAAGAACTTGCCCAATAGTCGGGACTACACTTATCTTGGTCATTTTCAACATATCATATAAGCCGATTTTCAATAGATTCCACTTCTGTATATAAAAATTTTACCGAGTTTCAGCCATGCCTGAAAAAAGCGCATATTGTTTATAACATTTATTTCAGAATAATCATTTATTTATATTTAATCCGCTGGGAAAGGGCATGCCATCACTTTCAAAGGATTGAATTACAATGCATTTAACAAAAATAACCTTAATAACGATTCAGCAACAACTTTTGATATCAAAATAACCTCTGTTGTCTCCTTCCTACAAAATTTCATTTGACATTTCACTAATTTGATTTACTTTATGATCCGCTGGATTTGGTGCAGCTTCGTAGGTACATATTGTGACACCTTGCCTAGGTATCTAAATAGTAAAAATTAAATTAGATACGAATCCTGTGGGTTTTAGGTCGGTTCTTAATCGCGGTGACAGTGACGATGATTTGTCATTTTGGATGAGAAACCTAGGAATTTATTAACGGACGAAAGGCGATCCTGCGCATACAGGGCGCAATATCTGTTTGAAGTTAAGGGTTCAAAAGAACATGTGAGTTTTTTCTAACCTCTGAAAATTCTCCTTTTAATCCTATGTAATGAATCCTTGTCGACTCTTCTCCAAAATTGCGAGAAAAATGAATCGATAAGTGATAAATGGATGAAAATTTCACAACTCTGCAAATGATAACCACTATTGAAGTTCGTTAAACGTATCAGTTTAAAAAAAATGTATTGTAGCATGATTACTTGATAGCGTATTCCAAAGTTCCATTCTGATCCTTGGTCATTTCAAATTCTTGATCTGGTTGATTATTACAGTCATCGAAAGTCATGTGAGGTCTGTTTTTAAACCTGTAAAGTAAAAACGGGACGAGGAAAGTGATTATTTAAAATAATTTTTTTCCTTTCAAAAACGTTGATGCGCTTACAGTCTCATATGTGCTGGGTGGGCATCATCGTTTCCTCCAATAACAATAATACCTTTCAATTTTATAAGACCAGTAAACCTGGAATTTTCTTAAAGTTAGATCAAAGTACAATTTCAACACCTTTGTTTTTATGTGAACACATACGGGATGTTGAACAGCAATTCTTCATCCGCGTCACTCTCTACAAACTGGAATTGAAAACTTCTTTATGACATCCAAGCAAGATGTTAGTCGAATGGTGGAACCAATGTTGGTGGATCGAGGCATTCACTGGCTCACCTTATCCACATTAAGGCGATCTTCCCAAGGTCGAAACACACTTTTTCCACTCCCATCTACTGCTTCATTCAGGCATTCCAAATTATATATGTCGATTTTTTGGTATAAACTGTATTGGACTCCTAATTCAAACTTATCGTCGTGATCGCATTCTGCTCCACAACTATGACCGTGATGATGCGACATTTGCAATACGTTAAACAACTAGTATTATGAAGTATTGACTTATCGTAAGAAACTTAGGTAAACCGAAACTTATTTTGATCTTCGATGAAGTAATCTTAATTAAAAGACGTTTCTATTTTCAGGACAAATTGTAATTTCTCGGATTTGCGATGATTCACTTACCGTTCTACAGCTAGACTGGCGTATCGTGAGACACATGCTATTCTAATAGAGTAGTACTGCAGCTTGGCATTGCACAGTTCATAGGTCCATTGTCAGAAGGTAGGAAGGCAGAAGAACGGACTGAAGCTATAGCGCCGTTACGCGACAAAATGAATTTGTTTAGCTGGTTTCTGCATCTCTGCTGTTGGTATGTTATGAATTGCAACGGACTAATTTATGAAGTCAGGTGAAGGTGATTTCGTGAGGCAAATCATAGGTAAAACGACCAGACGTCCCGATTTCAGACTTCATGTCCCGCCGTCCCTCTCTTGTTCCGGCGGGACGGGGAGCGGCGAATTGCATTGAACACACCAGTTCTCGTCTGATCACTGAAGTTAAGCAGCGCAACCCCAGCTAGTACTGACATGGGTAGCCGCTTGGGAAAACTGGGTACTGCTAATACCCAAAAATCGTCGCATTAGTGTAGTGTCTGTGCAGTCTCTGCATAAGAACTACGCAGTGGACGGGGCTCTAATGACCTTGTAGTTGAAGGGCCCTAAAACACCAACAAACAACAACAAAACGCGGCAGGACACCCGTTTGTCCCACTTTGTCGGCAACTTCTCAATCATTCACTCGTCAATGAAATAAGTGTACAGAGCACCCACACAATGATCCTTCTAGGTTGGCAACTGATCACCGTCTGCATCAAATTAAAACATCAGGCATCCTGTGCTGGACCCGTCCTGTGACCCGTAGAATCAAGGGGGATGGTCAGTAGTTCTAGGTTAGATACTAGACCCCGTGGTGGGTCGGCTTCTTTCGGGCGAGAGAGAAGCCGCGATGTGTGCCTTCTATCGGATGAGAAGTAAAACCGAGGTCCTGTGTGGGTGTACGATGGCACTTGTACGTAAAAGAACCCTCTCTACTACGCAACGGGTAGATGAGGCAAAATTTTCAGGTGTAGGAGCTCGCCCCCGGGCGTCGGTAGCATTCCCCAACGAACACTAGACCGACGATAAATAAGCGTAGGGGTGCAGCTTTGGCCGGCAACCGGCTGCAGAAAAATCTATGACCAATATATCGTCCTGTGTCCATTCAGGGGGACAAATTGGTACCCGACCCTGCCATAGGCGGGAAAAGGATTAGGAGTTGCTTGGTGGTGGTGGGAGGTTCCCACTCACGCGAGGATCCAGGATGGGGTGTTTGGGGTTGCAACCCCCTATTCACATATAAACTTATATTCGCATGATATGTGAGGTTTAGCTCACCCCCTCCCCTGTATTAGCTCAACCCACCCCTGACGAAAACCCTAGATCCGCCAATCAAGTTGAAAGGGAAGTTCTGCAGGGTAGTGGCTAGGTCGCTATGCTATATGGATTAGAATGCTGGGAAGTGAAGAAGAGCCACGTCAACAGAATGCAAGTAGCTGAGATGGGAATGCTGCGGTACATGAGTGGGGTGTCGAGAGCTGATAGAATTAGGAATGAGTGTATTAGAGGTAGTCTGGGAGTGGTGGACATCGCCAGAAAAATGAGGGAAAATAAGTTGAGATGGTATGGACACGTAATGTGAAGAGGACAGGAAGACCTCGTTAGGTCCATTTCAGGAATGCAGGTGGTCGGCAGCACCCGGGGCAGGGGAGACGGAAGCAGACGTGGGAGCAGGTTGTCAATAAGGCTATTGCACTGTGTGAGGTGGAGGGCTAGAACCCGTAGACCCGACCCTGCCGCAGGCGGGATAAGGGTATGATGATGATGCATCCTGTGCTGGATGTACACACATTCAAGCTATAAGGTAGAAAAAGCAACTCCTAACCCTTTTCCCGCCTATGGCAGGGTCGGGTACCCATTTGTCCCTCTGAATGGACACAGGGTGATAAATTGGACATAGTTTTTTCTGCAGCCGGTTGCCCGCCAAAGCTGCACCCCTACGCTTATTTATCGTCGGTCTAGTGTTCGTTGGGGAATGCTACCGACGCCAGGGGGCGAGCTCCTACACCTGGAAATTTTGCCTCAGCTATCCGTTGCGTAGTAGAGAGGGTTCTTTTACGTACGAAATCACAAGTTTTGTTCCTTGCTCTTCAGGAAAGCACGTCTCACCACCCTTACTTGGGGCACTAACAAACAGCCCCTGTCGCGTTTTGTCCTCGGGAAAATCTGGTCACTTTATCATAGGGATGCAAAATTTTAGGTAGCAAAGGGGGTAGAGGTAAGCTAAAGCAAACATGGGAGCAATTTATATGGCGGGATGGACAGTATGTGTGATGTGGGTAGTGGGCATTAATCTGTTGGGGAATCTTCGTCTTACATAAGTGAGGTTTGCCGTCAGGTTGGTATTTGAGTTAAAAGGAACCGCCTCTAGACAAAGCAATCCACTTACAGTATAGTACTTTCCACTGCACTTCCCCCCCAAAAAAAAGAAAAAAATAAAAAAAGCCTACAAGCGGCCTATTGGGAGAAAATGCACATCTTGTGATCTGTACAAGATCTCTACACACATGTACGAGAACACCGTTGCATTGTTTTGAAATGGTATAGTCACAATTTGGCAGCGTTGTTTTCTATTCAGGTTCTCGGGTCACCTTATGAGAAGAAGAGTTCAAATACGCATTGATTGATGAGTTTGAGATGTATAATCCACGCTCGATTTCCATTTATTTTCGAATGGAGATGGGAGTTAGCTCAGTAGTTTTCTTCTTGTCTCATCAGCCTATGGTTACAGTTTTGATCCTGATCTGCACAGGACAATGTATGTATGTATGCACTTTACGTAGGATGAGATCAAACCATAGTTCTGCATGGCATCATCACTGCATGCAAACTAGCACCTTTTACTTGGAGAATGACATGCCTGTACACTGGCACAAATTCTTGGGTACAGGAGCTTACCACAAAACAGTAAAACACGTTGTGTCAACAAAATGGTAGTCCAACCGGGTCTACGACAATTGGGTGAAAGACAGTTGGGTGAAAGACAGTTGGGTGAATGACAATTGGATGAACGACAATTGGGTGAATGCGACAATTGGGTGAAAAACATCTATTTTTAATTTGCTTTTTGCCCCACGTAATCCTACTACACCGCAAAGCACAGCTGTCATGCGGAGCTGCGCTACTACAAGTAGCTTTACAACACACACAATCCAGGACATGCCCTGGTGTAGCCGGACGTATACAGTAACCCGTGTAGTAACCCTAATAGTATCCCGCTATATGGGTCTCGCTATATGTATATCACATTTATCACATACATATTCACATATTATCACATATATATATATATATATATCCCGCTACACCAGGGCATGTACTGGTTTTGAGGTCTGTGTCCCTGTCCGACAGTCATTTGTCCCGGTCGATTTAACATTTTCGCATGTTAGATGGTATGGGTTGGGTGCAATCGTTTCTGTGGACGGACATCTAAACGCAGAGCGTTTCATACCAACTGTCAACAAATTTCCCACCAACTGTTGACCAATGACCTACCAACCCTCAATCAATTTCTCACTGTCAACCAATTTCTTTCCAGCTGTTGACCAACTTCCCAACCGACACTTACCGACGGTTGGCACTTACCGACCAATTTCACACCAACTGTGGACAAATCTCTGACAAAGTGTGACCAATTATGCATCCAGTGGCCTAACTTGTGGGAACAATGGGGTCAAATTATCCTGGGTGCCAGACAAAGCGGCATTTGAGGGCTACATTTATGATAATCAGCTGCCACTGCAAAATGTCTGTGCAATGACCTTATGGCAAATAGAAAGTGGCTACTTACGTCCATCATGTCTGCTCAGGACGAACAACAGGGGAGAGGTCGCTTCAAATGCCTCTTTACCTGGGTGCCACAACTTAAGTTACACCACAGATAATAGGGCGTTTTATTACAACGTCGATGCACGCATTCAATAACGTACACAGACCACGTGACTAGCGTACGATTTTTTAAAAAAAATTAAAGGTTTATTGCAGCGTTTCTGCAACGGCCCATTCTTTTTCTTTCTATTTCTTACTCCGCGTCAAGCGTCACCAGAGTGTACATCAAAACGTATGCTCAGCTTGACGCTTGCAATGCTCACATTTGCACAGTTGAATATTCGTCTGCATTGCATAGCCAACGTTTGCAAAAAGCGTTGTAATAAAACTCCCTAATGATAAAATAGAGATCCTAGGGCAGTAATAGAGAATCATTGTAATCGTTGCGTCCTTGGTGGGGAGTGGCTCTTTCCCATGGCACCTACGTGAAGATCAACTCTTTGGTCTCCTGACGAAATAATTTAGGGACATTAATCATTGTAAATTTGCCCTGACATACTGCTTGACAGTTTCTTAATAACTACAGATGGTATTTTTATGATGTTTCAAGATTGAGTGGGCATCTGTTCGATTAAAAGCCATTTAAATCAAGTTCTAGGTTATGTCAATATTTGATAATAGTCTTTTCTGATTTTTTGAAGGTTAATGGTACACACGCTTTTAACTTTCAGATGACCTAGAATCCACTACGAACTCTTTAATGTAAGGTCATATTCCAATACTTCTAACCTTTAACTCTTTAATGACTTTATCAGTGAAGCTTAGTAAAATATGCCCTTCCGTCTGTTAGATACCCTGGGTTATCTTTTTTTTCAATTTTTATTTTATACACCGTATTCATTTTATTTCAACTAAACAAATTAATTGTAGTAATCCGGACCTGATCCCTGTGCTAGTACTGATAAGGATAAAATGTTTGGCCTCCAAATTACCTTGCTATCAGCTATTACTCAACCATTATCTTGTTTCGCAAAGTTACAAGGACTAACTTGCTGCAAAGCTATGCCAACGAAAGCTTATTCTGCGAAAGGTGCTGTGGGGTGTGTTTTTGGTGATAGATTCGGCAGAAGGCTATATACAGTAGGACCACATAGTAAAGCACTGGGGGTATGAATGTGAAAGTCATGGGTGCATAATTCCATACCTGTTATCTTGTTTGTAGGAGAATGCCTGTCCCAGTGCATATAGTTTGTAGATGGCAATGAGACTCTTAGTACTGTAACTCCAGTCAGGGCAAAACAGAGTGCTTCCAGTTGGACGTACACTGGGAGGGTTAAAGTGACAAATGGGGTTCTAAGCTAGTGGATGTGCCAAGGGAAAGTTTTGTAGGTAGGGCCATCATCAGTTAATCTGCTTCCTGACTGCGACCATTAAGTTGTCGCCAGGAGTAATAAAATATTTGCCATCCAGATGCAGTTTTCACCCCTTGCGCCTCCTCACTGGTTACAGCGGCCCTGTCTGTAGGATAGTGGTGAGGCTAGCTATAGAGGGGCCTACTGTTTGGGTCAGAAATGTTGACCAGTGCATATAGCAAAGTATGTATATGGAATATCTTCATCCTTGCATATCCAAAGAAACGGTGAAAGGGTTACGATATTCAACGAATTTCCTTGGTCATCCTTCGTCTTTTCTCTTTCTCTACCCTGTGAACTTTTATCTTCTTGAAACGGATGCTCTAATATTTATTTTGAAATATTTCACCTGAAGCTCAAAAGACACGAACTTAAATCACCACAAATGAGGATTTAAACTCTGGATCATCTACATACCATTGAAAAAGCACATGTTGAAAACTCAAGGTATTTATTTGGTAGAGAGGTATAAATCCCGGACGAATCAAAACCAGGACCAGGTGGTTGCGTCTAATGTGGGTGCCGTATTTTCACACGCATCAGTTACACCGGATTGCACCAGGCGAGGGGGGGTGGTTGAAAACCATTTTAAAATTGGTAATGAACGTTCGCAAATGCTCTTCAAGTAGGTTTTTTATTTTATTTTTTTGGTGGATATCGGCCATTAAACCTTAAGTGTTCCTCCCTTGTTCCACGAGTGCTTGTCCCTCAGGTACTCCAACCAACAATAGGCAGCGGGAAATGGATCTGTTAAAGAGAAAAACCGTATATTTATTTTGTAATCATGTACTATTTATTTAAGATATAATTTTATTTCTTACTTACTATTTATTTTTGATCTCATGTCGTTCACATAATGACAATTGAGTTCCCCCTACTTGTAGACACTCAACACGAATGTTTGCTTCGCACAACAATTCGTTACTAGTTCTGACAATTTAAGTATACCTGTTAGAAATTACAGTCAGTACTAATTATATTTTTGTTCTAATTAGTAATCCAAGTTAAGGTGGTGTTGCTGACATACATAATAAATAGGTTTAAGAGAAGTAGAATCACCGCCTGCTCTAGCACTTATGCCGCCCCGGACAAAAGGATAAATTGTCGCCCCTTGGAGCAGCGCTCTGTTCGCGTGCTCTGTTCTCACACAGCCAAAATGGCGCCCCGGACAAATGTCCGGGTTGCCCTCACCCTTAGAGCGGACCCTGGTAGAATTGAATCACCGGCAAACATATTAGTATTTGTGTTGCTATGTAAGGAATTAATTCGCTTCACTGTGTAGAGAATCTGTTATATAACTAGAGGAGCTCGTCTGGTTAATTTGGCATGGGTGGTCGCTCGGGAAAGCTGGGTACTGTTAATACCCAATAATCGTCGTATTAGTGTAGTGTCTGTGCAGTATATACATCAGACCTACACAGTGGACGGGTCTCTAATGACCTCGTAGTTGACGGGACCTTAAACTCAAACAAACAAACAAACTGGTTAATTTGGTTATTTAACGTCGGCCTTTCTATTGCTGAAGAGATCATTTCCCCTCTCGTCCAAAATAAGGCATCTCACTCCGACCAGGATCGAACTTGCAACTACAGACTCGCAGTTAAGCATGATTGGAGACGTTCAGAGGAAAGAGGAGTTGCTATATTGCGCTGGGCACACCAGTTCTCGTCTGATCACTGAAGTTTAGCAACGCATCCCCAGTTAGTACTAACATTAGCGGCCGCTTGGGAAAACTGGGTACTTCTAATACCCCAAAAAATTGTCGTAACAGCTTAGTGTCTGTGCAGACTCTGCAGTAAAACTATGCAGTGGACTGGGCTCTAATGACCATTGTAGTTGTAGGGCCGTAAAACACGAACAAAGCAATCAAATTCAGAAACGAGCACGGTTTTTTTCCCCTTGCTTGTGGAGAAACGTGTATTTTAAGAATGTGGCTACGACCGACCCACGAATTAAGGCGAATTTGGCCACTGGTTAAGTCGCCAGATAGTAGTGCAAGTGCCTATACCATTGTCAGTCCTCTAGCAAATGGGTCTCTTGCTAACGTCGTTAGTTTTTTTCCCTGATGTGGAGAAGACCCAAGAAACGCCGAAAGGCAGCGAAAATCTGGTTTCCAGTGTGCGATGTCCAACATCACCTCCTACTACACAATCCCTGAAGGAGAAGGAATGACGGCTCACAGACATTTACCGATTCAAATAATTTATGCAGCTGTTATTAAGCAGTCATAAAAAGGTATATATGAGGAATTCGGGTATATATCGTAATGGAGAGTTAACGGAAGCAAACTTGAACATTGTTGCTAGGCAACATGATTATAAACAATCATCCTAATGTGCAAGCACATGACATGCAGTTGTGTGTTCGGTATACGTTTATATCTACCTTATGCAATCAGGGTTCATTTCAGTGAAATTGCAAGGCTCTTAGTAACTGCAAGAATTTGCTAAAAATGGCATTTAGTAAGAAAGAATTGGGGTTCATTATGCCCAAGGATTGGGAATCCAGAAATGCGACCATGGAGAGAAAAAGTCAAGTTGCAAGATACGCCAGTAAACAAGATCGGTGTCTGGCTCTTCAAGAGAAGTTGGATGTTGGATCACAAGGCAGTTGGGCAGGTCATTGTACCAACGTGGCGCTGCAATCCAGGTAAGAACACTGAGAATGGGGGATTCATCAAGAATTATCGTGATGCACTTAATCGGGATCAATTGATTTCTTTGATTTGTATTCCTCAGAATTGCCGACATCAAAAAATTGCAAGCGACATTTGAAAAATGCTTACGAGCAGTTCGAGAAGAGGGATCTTTGCTGATGCGATTTCTGGAGAGAGTAGAACACGCACAAGATGATCTCCATCAAATTTTAGATATTGTCAAAGGATGTTTGACTTTAAGGAATGAGAAAAAATCCAAGGAATTGGTCAACGATGAGCCTCACCGTGAAATTCAGCAGGTTATCGAGTTTTAGTAGCACATGGTGGGCTTCTCCAAGCTGACGATGAGTCCCTATGAAACCCTATGACCGACTAGGCGATCTCTGACCTGTGGTTGCGTAGAGCTTGACTTTCATGGAAATTGCTGATGTTCATCTTTTCTAGATTCAGTCTCAAGTCCACAACACCATTCACTTCCTGTTATCTCAGAGTTCTGAAGCCCAGAGGCACCTACAGAGATTACATGAGATTAAGCAAGACTTGGAGAATGCCATCCATTGTCAAGACGAAAGCTTACAAGTTGATACCTCTCAGTTACACTTGGAAACTACTTCTGCAGGACTAAGTCTGAAACTCGATCCCCTACGTCAGCAGCGTGGGTAGGTGGTGAAATCTTTAATATCCCTTTCCCCTTTAATTGAATTTCCGTTTGTGAAGAAGGCTCTCGACCTGGTCGGTAGCCTAACTAAAACTCTTGGGGCCCCTATGCGAAAACATTTCTGGAGATCTAGGGCTTCGACCCATGCGCAACTGCATACCTAAGGTATACTTACTAATCTACGCCAAGACAGCGTTCTCTATAGTAAAGACTCTTTGATAAGACTCTGAACACCCCGAGTCGGGTATAATCAGCACCTCAAAATATTGATTATGTAACACCACTCTCACTCCTTCTGAAAGTAATTTACCGACGCCAGGGAGCTAGCTGTTACCCCTGAGAGATTTGTTCGCCTACAGTCCTACACATACAGTATATTTTACTTCACGTAAGAAGTGTTTTTACAGACCTGCTTCGTTTGCACAATAAGTAGCCTGATCGATTTATTGCGCCAGTGGTCCCAGGTCCGATACTGGATCGAGGTGCGTTAACTTCTTTGGGGCTAGAGAGAGAGGTCATTCCTTCGGATGAGAAGTAAAGCCGAGGTCCCGTGTATACACCGCACGGGACCACGGTCAAACTACCCATCTGACGGAAGAAGGACTTCCTTCTTGACCAAATGGCCAAAATGGATACTAATGTAGAGTCCATACAGGCTCTACGCTATTACGACGAATGGGTATCAGCAGTACCCAGTGTTCCCAAGTTGTCATCCATCCTAGCCTTGCGTGCTTAACTTCGGTTTGTTTGTGTTTAAGGTCCCGTCAACTACAAGGTCATTAGAGACTCGTCCATTGTATAGTTCTAATGCATAGACTGCACCGACACTACACCAATGCGACGATTATTGGGTATTAGCAGTACCCAGCTTTCCCAAGCGACCACCCTTGTCAGTACTAACTGGGCTTGCGTTGCTTAACTTCAGTGATCAGACGAGAACTGGTGTGTCCAACGCAACTCGCCGCTCCCTTTAACTTCGGTGATCAGATGATGGTTTTCCAACGCAATGCGACTGCTCTTCCTCAACAAGACAAGAATTATTTCAGAAAATTGAGCCACTGCTTTTTTTCCACATTTATTTGGTCCTTCACTAAATCCAGGGTTACAGCATACCGGTATTCTTGTAAATGCTGGTGTTAGCTTGTTTACTCCTATCACAGTTATTTGTTTATATGTTGCAGAACAGTTTCCAAACCAGTATGGGAACAGCGGATTCTCGATTTCTTAACCACCGTGGATGACCACCTTAGACGGTGTCGCTTAATCAGGGATGACATAGGCCACGGCTTAGTAAGAGTTCGACATGACGTATCCAGCAATTGTGACTCCTTTTTGTACGCCTTACGGAAACGGATCCACGCCCAACAACAGAGCATTAATCAATTAGAATGGCAAGAAAATTATGTACGTTTATTTATTACAAAACCCAATTGTTGTTGTTTGTTGGTGTTTTAGGGCTCTTCAACTACAAGGTCAATAGAGCCCCGTCCACTGTGTAGCTCTGATGCAGAAACTGCACAGACACTGCACTAATGCAACGATTTTTGAATACTAGCAGTACCCAGTTTTCCCAAGCGACCACCCATGTCAGTACTGCGCTGCTTAACTTCAGTGATCAGACGAGAACTGGTGTGTCCAACGCAATTAGCCGCTCCCTACAAAACGGAAGCTCATGGTGCAGGTTCGATACCGGCGAGGTTTCGTTTAATCTTCGACCTCGATTGTATTGAAATTCTCCTGGCCGCCAGTAAACATATGTGTCCGAGTCCTTAACCTCTCTTTTATGTATGGTAGAACAATAATAGGCACTAGTTAGTTTAGCACCCAAGACAAATGCTTAACTTCCTAGGTCTGGAATCGACCCTAGCCATGATCACGCTAATAACTTCCAATATTGGGCACCGGGAGACTTCGAACGAGCAAAGATTATACTGTGGGCGGTGAGGATAAGTTTGATTATTTGCTGTTGCCCTATCTGCTCTGAACTTTGCTTTGTTGGTGTTTAAGGGCCCTTCACTGCAAGGTCATTAGAGCCCCGTCCACTGCGTAGTTCTAATGTAAAGACTGCACAGACACTACACTAATGTGACGATTTTTGGGTATTAGCAGTACCCAGTTTTCCTAAGCGTTCACCCATGTCAGTACTAGCTGGGATTGCGTTGCTTAACTTCAGTGGTCAGACGAGAACTGGTGTGTCCAATGCAATAAGCCTCTCCCTCTCTGCTCAGAGGGCATCCATCAGCGCTGGGAGACAAACTTTAACACCTGGGAATTTAGCAGATCTACTGTTCCCTTCAGTACTTGTGGCATCATACTGCATAGATGGAATGCCATTTAAAAAATCTATGCATGTCATTAATAATTGAAGTTTGATTTTATTATTATTGCAGTTAGTGAAAGAGTTGGAAACCCTAAGCAAGACATTGTCAGAAATGGAATGTTTCAGGAATGACATTCAAAATCCAATGAAGTTGGCTCACACAAGACTCGAAAGTCGGAACGAGAGGTGTAGTGCTGAGTTATGCTTTGACGATGCGCAACAGACGCTGCACAACGAAGTAGAGGTGTGGAATGCCGCTCGGAATAAAATTCAACGGCGTCTCACCACTTCCAGGTAATTGAACCATTCATATTGTCTAACTAGCATGATGATGATGGACTTAATCTGATGTCGTAAAATTGTAAGACTCCAAAAATGTTGGCAATGCTAGTCTTTATTGTCAGTAAAGTCTTTTGGCCTTCGTCAAAATAACTTTCTGTAGGGTGTATGTACGTAGTTCGCGAATTGCAAGCCTTTCAAGAAAACGAAGGTTAACATTACAGGAAACATTACAACGGCCTAACAGATGTAGTTCTTTTCGAATAGCCCTCTGGCACTGTTCAGTATGCCTTTGTTTGAAAGTGGGCCCACATTCCAACTCTTAGTCATGTAATAATCCTAAGCATCTAGACACAATAGGCATGAGGAGATGGTGGGTTCGGAATGATAGGGGAGAGAACTAAACAAGGCTGTATTTCATTTCTACTTACTAACCAGTGGTCAAGCACTAGCAGGACTAGACTAAATAATTTTAATGTCCTGAGCAGATTATTTGGAGGCGCCCTTAATACAATATTAATTGTCAGCAACTTTCAGAACTATTTGCGTCTCGGGCGAGTAGTTCGCTAGCCTTAACCCGGACAGTCCTTAAGGAAAATGAGAATTTTCGGCACCCAACGTTTTTTTACCAACCACCCATGTTGGTACTAACATGGGCTTCCGATGCTTAACTTCAGTAATCTCACGAGAACTGGTGTGTCCAACGCAGCTCTTAAATCAAATAGAATTTTTCTTGTCAACATTGACAAATTGAGCTTGTGGGTCATATCTAACTCGCTCTCTCTCCCTTACTCTGAATAACTACCGTAATACCAAATATTTCAACCACTGTCAGGGCCCGCTCTAGGGGGGGGCGGGGGGCGAACCCGGACATTTGTCCGGGGCGCCATTTCGGCTGTGTGAGAACAGAGCGCTGCTTCAAGGGGCGGCGAATTTTCTTTTTGTCCGGGGCGGCATAAGTGCTAGAGCAGGCGCTGCCACTGTCCCTCTTCAACTTTTCACCCCACGGAGAACCTTGCCCTCCTGATCATGTCAATCCCGATTGAAATCTAACTACTCGGTGCTCACCTGGCTGCTGGCTGACATTCAGTGTCACCATATCCGTTGCTTTCCTGAGATCGTTCAAGCTCTTCTCTACCCCCCCTCCTCCTGGATTCGGTGTAGATTGTCACATTCCATCTATCAATTGGTTTTTCAGACACAAAGGAGTAGATAGTTAACCAAATTTCAATTGGGGGCTGAGGGTCGGTGTGGATTATCAGGAAAATACTGTTGAATAAGTCTCCTCAGGGTGGAAAACGTATCCCGAAGTTGAAACTTTGAGAGAGAAGTATTTCATTAATCATTTGAGCTTGCGTCCCATCGATTTAGCGCTTGACTTGCTGTACATAGCTTTTACCTCAGTTCTGTAAGAATTTTAAACATCTGAGGAGGATAAATCATTAATCATTGTACTAGGAATAGAAATCACCATTGTAAGTTGGCATCCGTCTTGGAATTTGACAGAGGTTTTATTGTCAGTCATAAAGGATAGGCTATTTTGAATATTTGATCCATAGATTCATCGTGAAAGTGGAATACAGTAGGTGAAATGGAATTAGGCAAGTGAAGTTCTCATCCCAATCAAACACTAGGGGCAATTTCTATAGATCCGCGATGAGGCCAGGTTTTGCTCTACGGATCTTAATATTGAGTAGCACGGAAGGACAGGAAGTGGGGGATCGTTGGAAGGAAGAGCTTAGGAAGTAGGTTGGGAAAGGGGAGTTGTAAATGTGCAGTAGGCCAAAGCAAACTTGAGAGGAAGTATTATAGCGTCACTGTGCAATTCAAACGATTGAATGGACTCTGGTAGGAGATAAACTTGAAAACAGGATTAGGGTGCCGGACTAAGGGTTTTTATGGGCCCTAGACCTATAACAGACATGCAATATGATTGATTGGAATTTAATAATCAGGGGTACTACTTCACTCCTGATTCCGCGATTGCATCTATCTTGGCCAAGGCGGGGGACTTCGTAAAATGCCTTCAATAATTCGCCGGCAGGTTCTCAGTACAGTACCAAGAAAAACGAATGGGCACCCACCCTTGCTATAGGCGGGAAAGGGTTTAAGAATGCTAATGGGATTAGGTCATCGGAAGAAGGGAAATCACGACTTTTCATGGGAACGGCGAATTGCGTTGGACACACCAGTTCTCGTCTGATCACTGAAGTTAAGCAGCGCAACCCCAGCTAGTACTGACATGGGTGGCCGCTTGGGAAAATTGGGTACTGCTAATACCCAAAAAATCGTCGCATTAGCGTAGTGTCTGTGGAGTCTCTGCATAAGAACTATGCTGTGGACGGGGCTGTAATGACCTTGTGGTTGAAGGGCCCTAAAACACAAACAAACGAACACGACTTTTCATGGCTGGCTATTAGTGCCGAATTAAGACCAAACATAACGGGGCAGCCCAAAGTAGTCTGCTTTGGCAGTGGCGTAACTAGAATTAAACATGGAACCCGAGTAGCTAACCAATTCAACAACAATCATTATTTAAGTGAAAATTATAAACGTCAAAAGCAACAATGCAGCTGATACAGCCACTCTGCAATTTTGAAATCATCAATCCGCGCTATCCAGCAGAAAGCATTAGCCTTTTTGTCAGACTGCTGCTGCTGCTGGGATGCAATGGACCTCTGGCTGGAAGCGTGTCCCTGGCTGAGTATAAGGGGAGAAAGGATCATACATATAAATTGAAGGAGATTAGGGCACAGACAGACTCATACTACTGGTCCTTTTTACCAAGGATCATTCGACAATGGAATAGCCTTGGGGAGGATAAAGTGGAGGGCTTCCTCAAAAGAAAGCCCACCATTGCTAGTAATGTGGGGGGGGGGGGGGGTGAGGCACAAGAATTATAGCTTAGGGTTTTAGGAGTTTTATGGTATCATATGTAGGAATGAGAGTCTCCCCACTGCGATATTGACCAAAGAAGGCTGCTTGCAGTGTAGTGAATTAGAATTAGAAATTAAAAGTAATTTTGGTTAATTATCATCGGCCTATATTCATGGGACATGGGCACCTACTGATAGGGATTCTGCCGATCTGTTTATTATTTCCTTAATTATGGCTTGGAGGTGTTGTTTGTCTGCTTCCCGCGATATTAAAATTATTTAGTCCTTCCCTGCTTATGATTGCATTATTTTTCAGGCTGAAGTTTAGTCGTTAATTGCGTGGGCTGTTTCCGGTAATAAGGATGGGTTAAAAACGTAGCAAGTTGCAATTTCTGACTTGCACGCTGTGCATCACTTAAGTTATCCTAAGTAAGTGAGGAATGAACTTAATGCTCTTATTGAGAAGTTGTTGATGCCACTTTTTGGTTCAGCAAGCCGTCTACAGGACCCCCTAATTATCATTCACCATCCTAACATAATCAAATGATAACGTAATCAAGTGTTAATTGATTTTTTTTCTCACCTTCATATTTCCTTTCCCAGAAAACTGACTGTTGCTAAGTTTCGTCATCTATTAAAACAGCTTAGTGTCGTCGTATATTTGTTGTCACTTCTTTCTGACTTTCGTGTTTCTGTCCTTTAGACAAAGAGCCAATGAGCTGGAAGATCATCTTGAAGAAGTTAAACAGGATCTAAGAAACAAGAAAACCTCCTTAGGAATAGACAAACAATGCTTGGAAATGTCCAAACGAATTTGTGACCTACCAGTTTGCAAACCAGTTATTAACGATGAGCAGACGTTGAAATTGCCAATCCCATGCCAGGACTCCGTTTTCTAGGTTAGAATTTATTAACTGTAACGTCTAGATACTAACTAATTTAATCACCTGTGTGTAAATTAGTAGGTATAAATGATAGCAGTTTGATACAATTAAGGGGCATACAGAAAGTAATGAACACACAATAACTTGTTGTATAATCTAAAAATGCAAAATCTTCTTTAAGTTTGTTAGACACATACCTAACCCGCACTTGCTAAGCAATAGTAATGCACTTCAAACCAAGGGTTACGGGAGGTTGGTCTGGTACAACGGGATACAACCAGTGCCGGATTTACCTAAAGGTTAATTAGGTTTCAGCCTAGGGCCTCAAGATCTCGAGGGGCCTCCATCCATTAATATTATTATCTGTCACATCATCATCATCATCTCCCGCCTGTGGCAGGGTCGGGTCTGCGGGTTCTAGCCCTCCATTCCCGTCTGTCTTCCACCAGGTCCCCGTCCACCCCGCACACTGCTATGTCCTTACGGACAACTTGTTCCCACGTCTGCTTTGGTCTCCCTCTGCGCTGGGTGCTACCGACCACCTGCATTCCTGGCAAGGACCTAACGAGCTTCTCCTCACCTCTTCTCATGACGTGTCCATACCACCTCAGCCTATTCTCCCTCATTTTTTCGGCGATGTCCACCACCCCAAGGCTACCTCTAATACAGTGGTTCTCAACTCCGTAGCAGGATTTTCGGGGCTCCGCGGCTACAAAGCGCTGCGGATCCCCGGGGCACCACAAACGCCAGTCTGTCGTTTTCCAGCGATAGACAAGTAGTTAAAAACTGAACGGATTTCTGGAACAAGGACTGGTTCCTAAAACATTCCATATTATATATTCTTCAATATTGTTTGAATCAAAAAGGGACTCCGGCGAACGAACTGGCTGCCAGGGTTCCGCGACTCCAAACTGGTTGAAAACCACTGCTCTAATTTACGCATTCCTATTTCTATCAGCTCTCGACACGCCGCTCATGTACCGCAGCATTCGCATCTCAGCCACTAATATTATGTCACATGTGATTTAAATAATTGAAAATGGGAGGTGGAAGGGCCTCGTAAGTCGAATAACCTAGGGCGTCTCTTAATCTAAATCCGGCTCTGGGTGCCACACTTCTCCCTCCCAGTTTCTAAACAATTTTCACAATTTTAAAATGGATATTTTTTAAAGTAATGAATGGCTTGTGATTTGCGGAAATATTTAGAAGACTTACAGACCTTCTTCGGAGTGTGTTTGGCAGATTGGGGCGCGAAGATGACACCTGCACTCAACTGTAGGTCTGAGAATTGATAGCGTGCCATCTAATCGCTATTTAAACCATTGGATCGTCCAAACAGCGTTTCGTAAAACAACTTGATGTCTGTTAATATTTCAGTGCGTTTGGTGCAAAGTCGATCTGCTTCTCAAATTTTATTGTGACATCCGTTAACCGACAGTATGATAATGCCTGGATTTCATCCACTGCCATGTTGAGCCCTTCGCAGACCTGACATAAACCAGAAAGATTTTTAAATGTGTGATGTGAATCGATGTATACCGGTATTTGAAATATTATTAGGCACTCATTTTTATACACATAGCATGTCAACCACCAATTTTTAAAAAGCATTATTTCGAACTTCTACGAAAAAGTCTTACTAAAGCTAATTTATGATGGCAAAGTTTTGCCAAAATTTTAGAAACAACTTTTCAGTCCTTTTTTGCTGTCCGATCTGTAGATTTGCCGAAGGTACTTAAAATTGAACCTGTCGCCCCAACCATAGCCTTATGATTAAAAGTGAGACAATAAAAAATAATTTCTTCGGAGGGGGGCGTTTACTGGCGCCACGATACATGAAAGAGGGAGAAACGGAACGAACGAACAATCGATTGAACGAACGAGCGAGCGAACGATCGAACGAACGACACTAGTTTGTTACGCCTCGGTTGTTGGCTATGCCAAAATGCAGTGTAGAGTTACCTTTCCCCTAATCCTAACGAAAAACATTAAATTCGAGAAGCCCGTATGTCATGAGACTGTGATAATAGATATTTTTGTCACACAACCAGTCGGCTTGCATCAAAAAAGTAAATTATAGCACTTTAATTTTTTTCATGTTATTGAACTTCAGAGTTCTTCTGGTTTACACAAGTCCTTGAAAAAATTTTTCCACTAAACGTCTTTCTCCTCTCTTTAGTTGAACTTATCAACACATAAAAACTTTTAAACAGATGTTTTCCTTTTTTGTACGTCTTTGTAACTTTGCATTGCAATTTTACATTACCTTATTTTACTGCTTATTTCTTCACAGAAGAATATTGTCAGTTGATGCAGTATTCACAACGCTTTATTTAAAAAAAAACGTGACTTTTTTAGACTTCTACCGCTCCTTTAATTAAAAATAGGTGCCTTTTAATGGGCAAATTACAGGTTTTTGCCAAATATGGCGTATTATTCAATTTTTAAATTTATCAACATGTTGAGAACTTCCCTATAATATCGGAGAAATAACCTTACTTGTAACTGTATGTATATCAGCAACCGCTTATGTGTGAAATTAATTAAGATTTAAGTTATGTGTTGTAGTCGTCAGTGACACAGAGTGGGCCTCAAACGCCGAAATCGTAGCTGGTATATGGCAATGTAGAAAGCGGCTGTATTGCGTTGGACACACCAGTTCTCGTCTGATCACTGAAGTAGCACAATCCCAACTAGGTATAACATCGGTGGCCACTTGGGAAAGCATTAGAACTACGCAGTGGACCTCTATTGACCATGTAGTTGAAGGACCCTAAAACACAAACTAATCAAATCGAAATATAAATGGGGCCTACAAATATATACGAATGATTCGACCCAAAATTGTGATGAAAATAGCGCCTAAACTTAAAAGTTCAATCCCTTCCGAGCCCTAGGCCTGGATATGCATGGCCTATGAGTAAACCCGACATTGCTTACCAAATGCTGCTTAAGTTATGCAAGCCATTTCTTAGAAAGACTACAATGCGTTCCCCATTTGTGTATCCTTTATCGACTGTTTTGAATTTTGAGCATGTATTTCTGGGTCAGTAAAGCATACCACTAGTAACTTGATCCCGCTGAAGTTTATGATTAAAATCTGTCGTATGGTTGAAAGGCTGCGAATGAGTTGCCCCTCGAGCAGTCTATGTCTCACAACCATAATATTACTCTCGTGATATTAATACTGCTTATAAATAACTCGTATTAACTAGCCTAGATAGTTTATGGCACAAGTAAAACTGAATTTTTTTCACTTAAAAGCCTATTTTAGGTTAGAAAATAAGTATATATGAATCAGACATTGAAATGAATGGTTGCAATAAGTAGAAAAGATGGAGACATAAACACAAGTAGTTATATGAAACCAAAAATGTAAAATTGTCTCAGTTGAGGAATAATGTACAGTATAAGGATAAAATTACAACTTCAAAAGTACATGAAAATAACTAAAACTTAGTGGTGGTTGAAATATCCCCAACATACGACTGCTTTTATAGCAGCTAAAAAAAATGTAGGCAGAGAAGTTTAAACACCATGCAATACAAAATAGCTTGACATTTTCTTTAAATTACGTCCGAATATGTAAGGAGGAATAAAGCCTTCTCTCTAATGAGATGTAAGACCCTTGCCCGTTCATGATTACAAACTTTTTAATGCCAGAACTTTAAAATAGTTTATGACATAAATTCTAAAGTTTTAGACCCATAATCTTCTTGGAGGGCTAAATTCACGACTGCTTACACTTAAACGTTTATCAATGATTAATTGATGTCAACATTCATTCATGTCTTTCTAAATATTTAAGGCCTGTTTTGGTGTCGAGATAATTTTATTGAATAAGATTCTCTACTCGAAATAATAATTAACCCTGGAATCACAACGTGACATTTCCATGACACATATCACAACGTGGGGTCATATATGACCCCATTGGTTATTTTAGTCAAATTTTTTAATTAATAGGTATTATGAAGAAATATGACAATTTCTAATAACTTTTAACTATAGGTAAACTGTTTATAATGTAAAAAGCATTAAATATTAATGTTATTTAATATAAAAATGTCAAAGTTTGGTAGGATGTCAAAATTGCCTTCTATTTGCATAATGAGGCCTACTGGCAGAAAAATTATTGCGAAACAAACAAACAATCAATAACACAAAATGGTGAATAAGAAAAACAAGAAAATTTAACTTTTAAAGATTTAAAAAAATTAACATTAAAAAACTGGCTTGGAGTGGAAGACAAAAAAAGTTACACAAATCGCAACATGGGGTCACCGGTGACCCAAACGCACTTTTGCAGCTGACTTTGAATGTTTGGAGCAGAAACGGAACAACCATTACAGTCAATAAATGAAATAATAACAAAGATATGACGAATTTTAAAATGCTTGGGGGTCACCCGTGACCCCACGTTGTGATTCCAGGGTTAATTAGGAGCCGTAAGGAGTGGTTAAATTTCGGCATTGGATTATTATCGCAATGTACTGTAGTTTCAAGAAGTGGAACGGGCCCTATTGACCGTTGTAGTTGAAGGGCCCTAAAAACCCCAACCAACAACAACAAATGAAGTGGAAATCTACATACATTACCCTCCTTTTTAATGGAGTTTGGCTTGACAATGCTGTTAAAAATAAATTAATAGATTTTTTTCTGATCTTTTTCGTGAAAGGTACAAATATTGTAAGTTACTACATCTTTTTCAAATATGGCCGACCCTGGTATAGACGACAAACGAATTATAGATACCAAAATGACAGTGATGTGTCAAAAATATTTGTGAAAAAAACAAAAGGAATGGTGAAAAATAAACGGGTATTTTGCGGAATTTTATTATAGTGATAAATTAAAATTTTTTGTGGAAATTTACATAGATAAAAAGATTGCGTAGGATACAGAAAGGAGGGGAAAACAACGAGTAGACCAATGCGCTCATAGGGAATTGAGGTCCGTTTTGCTTCCGCATTTCATTTTGGAGTGTACTCGTGCGCGACAAAAACTACTCCTTGAAGTTGTTTTACTCACATGGTTTCATCAGTGAATGTGTGTATGAAAAGTTGGATGGAGACGGTAGAAGTTGCGATTTGACGTCCTGCTGTTCATTGCGTGGTGTATTTTTTTATTGCATGTAGGTGACTTCGGCGGTCTATTTGGAGAGGCAGACAGAAAGCAAATACTGTAGTCGATGACTGTGCTAGAAGAAATACTTCAAAGTTAGAAGTTCTCTTGTGCAGTCTCGTTTTTAACCGGCGTCCTTTCGTTATGGGGCTCCAAGTAGATATTACTGGATTAAAACACGACATTTCGTACTAATTAAGAACTGTTTTATAATAGAGAACATTCTCAATAAGAAGCCAACAATGTTTAAACGTACTTCTTGTTTCTTTAGTCTGTGTATTTTTGCATTATTGAAATGCCCTGTTCTCTCTGTTACTCAATGTCCAACTCAATGCGTTTGCTTCTCAACGACTGTCAGATGCATGTTTTTACAATTGAATCGCGTTCCACGAGTTTCAGTGGAGACAACAGTCCTGTAAGTATAATTAAAATTACTTTTTTAATGTCTTAATTATGTGAAATTATGTTACTTGAAAATGGATACCTTTAGTTGGTGGTAGTCGACGCTTTTCCATTGCAGAAGTCTACAGCAAAATAATTGCTTGTTGGCATGGTTTTGTTTATACAGTAATATTATTTTATCTTATTTTCTGAGATGATAGTTTTGAGTCAGAATGATAAGTGTGTTTGAACATTATTACAAGTTGCTAATTAAATTTAAATTGCAAAGTAATTAACTTGTTGCTATGGGACTGGTTTCCACTTTCCTGCCTATTGCCCATATTGCTATACCTTGTAGTTCTCCTTTATTGGTTCAAATATTGCGCTTCTCGTGTTTAGATTTCACAATTGACAGTCCGAAGACCTGTTTTATTTAATACTCATTTGTTAGACAAATGTGTAGTCGTTAAAAACCTCACAATTGATTTCCTTTTATGAGCCTGATTCTCTTTCAAAGTTGTAGGTCACGGGGTTAGTGACGTCACTCGCGTAGGAACAGAGAAGGGAGACTCATTTTGGAATACCTAAAAAATGGCTGAAGGTGAAATTGGGTCGTTTGGAGTAGTGATTACCAAGCGCAAAGGGTATTTTATTGTATTTCTGGGATGATCGGTGAAAGCTTAATTACATCTCAAAGTTGAAACCTTACGTCAATGATAATTAAGTAGCTGTGAGCAGTATTTGTTTAACTATTGTACGTTCATGCTGTTGTTAATGTGCTTGCTCAGCATTTAAATTTCTTACCTGACTCCTTACTGTATCTTTTGAAATCTGCAGGTAGGATTTACTTTCAGAAGTTACGAGTATGTTTCCAGCAAAAGAATCATACGGGAGAAGGGCAGTCCAACGCCATTGACCTATATGAGACAGGTTTCTACCATTTTGCGCTATGTTGTTGACTAATTGTTCCATTGCAATTCCACCACAGACTATACAGTCTCCTGTATGTTACCTGTAAAACTCAACGGTGTCGAAGATAAAAGGTTGTTAAAGTGGGCAGTAGCTTTCTCTTTCCTCGTAAATTTAAAGTTGGTTTGTCCCTGCTCAAGGTTGTCAGTTTCGCTGGTGAGAAGATCTAAAGTTAGCCTTCTGTTAAATAGGAAGTAAGAAACCGTGGTTGGAAGGTGAGAGCACGACATCACCTGTGCTCATTTACTTCGACGTACCTTGAACACCCATATCGGATGTACCGGTATGAATGACTTCCTAGGGCCCAATTTCAATCGCTGGTAACATTTCAGTGTTAACAAGTAGGCAGTAGCCTCGTGCTTCCTTCGTATCAAAAGCTTACCACATGAGAGGTTGATGCGAAGGACTTCCTATAGTACATTAAAACGAAATGATGAGTATTGAGTTAATTAACCAAAACTCGGTGTAATTTGAGCCCGATAGTTTGTATACGAAGGAGCGTGATTGCCTGTGGTGGAATCGTGTGCTCAAAGGTCCTGAATTCGATTCAAGGGCAACGACTGCCAGAGGAGGACAGAAACCACGTAGGAGGAAGAAAGGCAGCAGGAAGTCATAGGCGAGATAGGATGTAGGACAGGCTAACAAGCAGTCAGAGTATGAGGAAGTTCAGGTAAACCTACACTAGTATGGGAACAGGTAGACCATGGAGTGGTTGCGGTACTGTTAAGAACACACGTGTGGATAGAGCCCCAAGTTGAGACAGAGTTCGAACCCGCACTGCGCATCGATTATATTGGAAGAACCGTGACAAGAAACGAAAGAAACATGACACCATACTAAAAGCATATCAGTGAGATGCAGAATGAAAGGGAATATTCGTTCATCCATGTGTGTTGTTTCCTTTTTAAGAACCTAAACACCGGCTTCTTTTCAGCATCTGCATATTCTATTTACCGGTATCTAAAAAAAAATTTGCTTATTTCGAAATGAATGTTGTAGTATTAAAAAGGTTGATTATGGTTTGTTACTAGTCGGCTGCTAACTTTTGATTAATGGAGTTGATTTTCTCCTTTATGATTTGCACGTTGTAATCCGACACTTAAAGGAGGAAGTGGGTCATCTGTTAAAGTTTTTCACTCTGTATTTAAAATCATGCCCTCCACATTGTTGATGCGCAATAGGAATTTCAGTTTTTCTGTAGTGCTAAAGAAAATACACAGGTTTATAAATTTTGCCTAACCGTTTTCCAGCCCATGGCAAGGTCAGATATTTATGACTATGACATATGGGCAGTTTTAGAAAGACAAAGAAGGCCTGAAGAAAGGAGACAGCGGAAATTCGTCGATGTTTTCACGTGCTGAAATCCTTTTAGTCAACTTGTCTGCCGTGTGTGCATGCAGGCCTGCAGCATGCAGTACCCGATGTACTAGGCCTAATTTACTGCTGCTAATAGTGTAGGCAGGACTGGCTGGAGGTTATGACTCCGGAGGTTATGGCTCCGAAAATGTACCTGCCCATACCACCTCAATCTACTCTCCCTGAGGCTACCTCTGTATACTCATTTCTAATTCTATCAGCTCTCGACACTCCGCTCATGTACCGCAACATGCATTCTACTCAACACTCTGATCCATATAAAATAACTGGCCTAGCCACTGTCCTGTAAAACTTCCCTTTCAACTTTATTGGGACCCTCTTATCACATAGGACTCCGCTTGACTTTCTCCACTTCAACCATCCCCCATTGATTCCATGGCTAACATCCGAATCTATCTCCTTGTTACTTTGGAACACTAATACTAAGTACTTTACCTCTTGCACCTTTGTCATCAGCTCTCCCCCAGAGAGTACGTCACCGTTATTTTCCTGTCCTTCCCAATTGAAAGCTAAATAATGTCTTCTTCATGTTTATCTTTAGTCCTCTCTTTTCTATGGCTGCTCTATTGTCGTTTGGGGATTTCTCTGCTTGATCTCTGGAGTCACTAAGTATCCCTACATCATTTGCAAATAACATGCACTGAAGGGCCCATTCTCCTACTCCCGTCAGAAGCGTCCCAGCGGAATGAAAAGGTATGGACTTAGTGCTTCACCCCCGTGTACTCCAACCTTCACTGGGAAGCCTCCACTATTTCCCCAAAGAGTCCTTGGGAGCGGCGAGTTGCGTTGGACACACCAGTTCTCGTCTGATCACTGAAGTTAAGCAACGCAAGCCCATTTAGTACTGACATGGGTGGTCGCTTGGGAAAGCTGGGTACTGCTAATACCCAATAATCGTCGCATTAGTGTAGTGTCTGTGCAGTCTATGCATTAGAACTATTGCAATGGACGGGTCTCTAATGACCTTGTAGTTGACGGGACATTAAACACTAACAAACAAACAAACCCAAAGAGTCCTTACCCTGGCTCTTAAACCATCATAAATATCGTGCACTGTCCTAACAAACCCTTCTTCTACCCCTTTTTTTGTGTAATAGCTCCCAAACTACCTGCCGTGGAACACTGTCACCAACTTTCTCGGAATCAATGAATCATCTGCCTGAGAATGAAAATTGGCTACATTGTGGATCTACTCTCTTATAAATCTTCACATCCACATGGCATCTGCGTGGATCCCACATGGCATCAGCTGTCCCTTCCCAATCCCAGTCTACCTGGTGGACTTCCTGTTTTCACCACCTAATAACCTGCTTGCCTTTCTATGAATGTACCTTGCCCGCCGCTTTCACTAGGATTTCTGACATATGTAACCTATAGCCACATTCATTTGGAAAATTTTCACTGGGGAGTGCCCAGCAATCACAAACCTCTTCTCTTCTCTATAGCCCCACCCCCATGCTTCTCTTCATTTCCCTGCCTATTCTTGCCTACATGGCCATTAAAGTCCCCACCAATAAATAATCGTTCATTCAATTTACACTGCCTTACCTAAATATTTAGTGAGTTTGCCAACTCATTAAAGTCCCTCCAGAAATCCACCATAGTGGGTCCATCAAGACCAGCTTGAGGGGCAGACGCACTGATGAGGTAGAGCACTTCTCTCCGCCGAACTACTGTAACTAACGTTAGCCTGCTATTCATTCGTTTCACTAGGGTGACGCCTTGCTGCAGCTCACTATTTAATACTACATCCACCCCATTTCGCCCTCCTTTACTAGCAGTCTCCCCTCCACTTTGTTTCATGCAAAAAAGTCACACTAATCCTCCTATGCTGTAGAATACTAACGTATTCCCCAGTGTTGCCTGTAAGGGCCCTACATTCCACGTTCCTAATCTAAGATCAGCCCCTATTCTTGACGAAAATGCTCTGACTGGGGGGGGGGGGCACCCGAGCCAGGCTTCTGGAACCTGCAGGAATATTGGACGGGTTGTCTATGGGAGGATGCTGGCGTATCCCACAGAAGACACTCGATGCATTATGTGCATCGGCAGCCGAGGCCTGCACCCCCGTGACTTTGCAGATGCATGATAACGACGGTCCTGGGCTCGCTCGCTCACTCCCGACGGTCGCCGGCTCTGTGGTTTTAATTCCCTGCACCATAAGTTGGAAGTGTTTTGAATTTTGCATCATATGAGTGCGAATTTTGAATTCCCTGTCCGCACTCCTCGCCCACCAAGGACCCCAACAAGGGGAGCCCCCCCCCCCCACTTTGAGAACCACTGACTTAGAAAGTCTTGGGTTGATAAAAACTTTTTTCTCTCATTCCCCCTTGCATTTCTGGTATGTCGTGGTGGTGACAGTAGGCAGATTTCCGTGGTAAAATTCCGGGTATTGGAAGTTATATCTGGAATGTTACTGTTAGAGGTAGTACTTGGCCAACATGCATCTTGCAGTTTAACCGACAATTTCTTTGACCAATTTACAAATAAAAAAACTGTTGTTTAATTTTTAACTTAATCATTCTTCTGTAAACTTTGACATTGCAATTTGCCTTCTGTTTGGTTTTTAAATGTCTTGAGAAAAGTAATTTTTGAGGAGTTTCTGAGTGGATCGTGGCTCATTGCCATTTGTTTAGGAGAAGGTCATTAAATCTTACAGCTCTGTAGAAACGGGCGCAGTATAGAATAGTTAGTGTTGGAAATGTGAATTTTAGATATATATTTAAAAAATTGATAATTGCCCCAATGAATTTGATATGCAGATGTCATCACTTAAAAAAAGTTAGCGTTGAAGGGTTAATTGAGGGTTGAACAACAAGTAAAATGAACCCTTTTACTGAATGAGAGAGGAAAGTTTTGAATGTAGGTACTGAAGGCGATTGTTGAAAATGATGATAATCCTGTTTTTTGTTGCCAAAAATAATAGCCTGCGAGCCTATATGAATGTAGTAAATTGTATTTATATTTCGGAGCAAGGAGAAATATTTTAATGATGGTACCCGGAAGGCGTTGACCTGACATTAAAACTAATTTTTTCTCGAAAATAAACTGGTAATTTATGTTTGCAAATTGTTTGTTTTCAAACAATTTCAGTCATTCTTGGTTATTTATTGCCAACTGCTTCGAATTCGAAATGAGCCATTGAAATCGGCTGTTGAATTTTAATTTTGAGTATTTTATTGAAAGTGTAGTTTTATATTCCTGTTCATAAAGAACTTCCGGACTACCACAGCACTTGATATCTGTAGAAAAATGCTGATATACATAATATAGTTTGTATTACAGGGAGTGACCGTCCTATGAAGATGATGGTGCATGGGTTAATCACCCCCTTACTAGAGCTATAATATGTATTAAATGTCCAAGTAAACCAGTCTAATCAAACATGAGAAATACTGAGGACCCGGAAGTATTGCCAACTTCCCAGTAGCTCATCATCATCCCCTTACACCGCCTGTGGTAGGGTCGGGTCTGCGGGTTCTGACCCTCCCCACACAATCTAAGATGGGGGCACACTAGACAGGCATCTGAAACTCGTAGGAATATTGGAGGGTTTTCTTTGGGGGATGCCGGCCTACCGCACAGAAGACACGCGATCATTATCTGCCATGGGAGCCGAGGCGAACATGATTCCCAACTAAGTGGGGTAGGGCCAAACGGAGGACTACCATCCTCCTCAAATATGAAAAATGCAAAAATGATTTGACTTGAGTTTAGGATTATTTTACAGTCAAATCATCCCTGAAAGATGCTCTGGACAAATATTTTATGCCCCCCCCCCCCTTTAACACGCTGATGAGCAGAAAAGTCGAAAGTTACACCAGGGAGCTAACTACCCTGTAGCTCATGTTGTCCAGATTCGATTTGGGAAAGAGGTTTCATTTTAATTAAGTACGTAGGGGGTTCTTCAGTTGAGAAGAAACGAAGTGGAGTAGGTGATTCTTAGCCCTTTACTTGCTTAGGACCATGTATAAATATTGGAGCCCCTTCCACAGTTCCGGAAAATCTACTTTTACTTTGCTCGAAGGAATTGGGACTGTTTCTTAACCTGTAATTTCTGTAAACCTATCCCTAATATACAGTCTCTTGTGTGAATCAGGCCTTCACTGGCGGACTCCCGTGAGAACGGGGTGTACCTATGGGAGTCCGTGGACCACATGTTAAGAATTACTAGTGTCAGGGCCCGCTCTAAGGGGGGGGGGTCTAAGTGTAAGAACAGAGCGCATCTTCAAGGGTCGGCAATTTGTCCTTGTTTTGGATGTTGCAAGTTGCATTGTCATTTGCATTGTCTTGTCCTTGCAAGTTGCATTGGACACACCAGTTCCCGTGAGATCACTAAAGTTAAGCAGTGCATGCCCACGTCAATACCAACATGGCTGGTTGGTAAAGAACGTTGGGTGCTGCAAATTAACCCTCTCCTTCGTCCTTTCACCTACCTCCTCATCTCCCTCGGGCAGCCTCCTAAGGGTTCGTCCTGTTATGGCTGTCTGGCTTACTCCCCAACCCACAAACTAATCTAGTAATCCAGGGCGGCAATTTGCCTTTTTGTCCGGAGCGGCATAAGTGCTAGAACAGGCGCTGCTAGTGTAGGGTTCGCGATGTCTCCTGAACAAAAAAACATGACAGTTGACAAACAATGTAGAAAGCTGACGGCCTTGATAATTAACCTTTTGGTGGGAGGCTTTTTTAATCGCCAATGTTTTAAACTTAATTTTGATCATCTGATTTAGTGGGCGTCCTTAATATTTGAATTTCATTTTCGGTCATGAGAAGTGTAGTACGGATATGACGTAATCCACTTCTGAAGAAGTTTATAATTTCCAAGATTGTATTTGGCTGAAGTTTCTTTCCAGCCGTCGTCGTCGGTTGTTTAAACCGTGTTTATACTAACGTCTACAATTTTATTTTAGGCTATGAAATCACACACCCCCATACCAGTGACTGTATTTCAGACCCCCCCTTTTTGCTCTTTGTCTGAATCATTGTTTTTAAAAAAGTTTATGATGCAGGGCAAATAATTGAACTATATGGAGTTTAATATATCTTTAACTAAAGTTTATTTTTTTTAGTACCATACCAACGGTTGGATTTAGTGTGGTCATTATTAGTGAGAATAGACGATAAGTTAATTCTGAGATACTAATGTACTTATTTATTACTCATTGACAGTTTTTTGGCATATGGAGTTCTCTTTTAACTTAGACTCCGTTGTAATCATCAGATCATTGGTTTGCACTCCCAACTCTTTTAGTAATTCTTCTGCAATAAACTTCAGATTTACGATGCAGTAAATTAAGTTTTAAAATTGTCCAGGAAAAGATTTTTTTGTGTTTGTAACTATTAATACTTTGTTTGAAAACGGTATTACTTTTTATAGTGATAAATGTTAGTATGTGTAAACGAGTAACTTTTAAAGAAAATCGACACCACAACTAATGATATATGGTCCCTACTTGGAAACCTAATGATGAAAATCTCTGGGAACTGCTCTATTTCACCAACGTCCTTGCTGCCGTTAACAGACATTTGAACTGTTTTTTTGAGGTGCTGTCTCTGGTTTGCTAAGATGAAGTCCCCACATTGACAAAAATCTAGATTATCCACCAAACTTTTTAAATTGAGCCTTCTTGTCGGAAAGTATTTAATATGTAGGTGAATTAGTGCTTTTTATGTAAGGAGTTGTATACAATGTCGAGAATAGTTTTTGATTGATGATGGACGTGACATATTGCACATGATGTTTGTCACTCAGAACTGATTGTCCACCCACAATAGTTTTGCATAATAGCTAAACCAGTTTTTTATAAAATGATAAGCATCTTTCAGTTTTAGTTCATGAATCATGAGCGTCCTTAATCACTTACTTACTCATGACATGATTTCATTAACAAATTCACCATTTCCCCCAGTTCTGGTTCTGAATTTAGGCAGCATGAATCCTTTTTGTAACAAGGTGGCGTTCTCTTAGACATATAGTCTAATTTATATGTATGACATGAACGTGTGTCTGTATTCCAAATTATATGTCTATTCGTGTCACCTCGGAGTATCTTTCATCTCTCAGGAGAATTTCATCTCCTCATCTCCCGCAAGCGGCCTCCTAAGGGTTTGGCCTGTTATGGCTGCTTGGCTTACTCCCCAGCCCATTAGTGTAACATAGTGTCAAACTCGTTTCAACCACGGGTCATTTTTCTAACAAGTAAAAATTTGCCCAAGTCAAACGACATGCATTCTTATTGTAACATAAAATGAATTTTAATATATACAGCAGGTTTTTTTTTGCAAAACTAAGTCGCAGGTCGCCAGTTTGACACCTGTTTCACCAGCATTGATTCAGTCAATATCCACAATCCCGCCTTCCTAATTCTAATTGAATGCACTGCAAGCAGCCCTGATAGGCCAAATTGGCAGTGGAGAGAATGACTCTCATTCCTAATTTATAACCCATTGAACCTCCAGTGTATCTAAATTATAATTTTTTTTTAATAAAATACTTTTTTTTAATTTCTAGTGATGCAAGATACAATAATATTACGCAGTTGCCAGCAAATGATCTCCAGAATTACGCTAAACTTACCACTATGTAAGTATTCTGTTTTAGTGAGCCTGTTTATTAGCATCTTATATATGTTCGTTGTATTTTATAATACCATTCTGTTTTCAGGCTATTAAACGATAATCAAGTTAGAAGTATTGTATCCGGTTCTTTTAATGGTCTTCACAATTTGCGCTATTTGTAAGTCAATTGAATTATTATATCCTGAATTATTAAAGTGTTTATTTTTACAGCCTACTTATTTGAGATATTTCAAGCATCATCTTTTTTGATGACCAAATGATGATTTATTTGTACACATTCAGAAAAATCAAATGTGCTCTAATGAAATACATTGATCACTCATGATTTCATAAGGATATCTTATTTAAAGTCAACAAATAGGTGTTCATATTTCATCCTCGTGGTTCATAATCCTTTCTGTCACCAGCAACTTTCTTTCAAGATATCCTTATTAACCTCCCAAGATGTGTTTCCGATATCCCAATGGAATTGGCGTGAGAAGAATTTAAGTCCCCAAAAGGCTTGGCTCGTATCAGGGGTACATGCACCCAGGTTTAGAACAACCGCTTTAATATCCTTACATAATGCAGTGGAGTGTTGGCAGTTTTTCATCCAACTTCCTTGCACGATTGAGATTGAGACGACAGTGTAAGTGAATGACCGTTAACCATAAACAAAAAATCTCTTGGATAGCTGCATATACCACCAAAATCTTTCGTGTTAGACCTTTCACTTTTGACCCCTTTCATTGAGGCACTTATTATGGGACAGTTTCCATGATCTCGTTAACTTTTTTAGCTGCTTCGTATTTAAGTATAATTTCTCATACACTCCATATTTCAGTCGTTACCCCGTTTTGACTTGTTATTTTATCTCCCCCACTCTGTTTTGTTCCAGCCTAATAACTCTCACCCTACAATTTAATTTTACTTAATTCTTCACCCATACTGTTATGGTCTTGAATTTATTTATTTAGGGGTCTGATAATCTCAGACCCAAGATTCTAATTTTGAAAAACTTCAGTTGTAAGACACTTAAAAGATTCTTTCTCTTAAGTAGAAATTCCAAACAATAAGCACTCTAGGAATAAGAGAAAATATACTGCGCCTCTTTTGCAGTACGTCACAAGTTTTAGTTGACGAAACTGCAGACATCAAACATCGTATGATTTGGGAAAAAGAACTCATCTCTTAGGACTGATAACAATTTGTACCACTTAATGAAAGATGTCATCGAAGAGAGTATCCGTTTTTTTGAACAGGGCAGAACCACTTAAATTAGCCGTCTTTAAGATTCGTATTGTAAAATTTCGACCTTGAGTTTCCAGTTATGATTGTTCTCAAGAAGTAATTTACTTTTTGATTGAACAAATTATGATCAGTGTTGTCATTAAGAGAATTAACTGATGTACTCATATAAGCAATCTTGAAATTTTCCTAACTAAACATCCAACCATCCTTTTCCCATATTTTGTTATGGCGACCTTAGTAGTCAGGCCGTCATCATTTGCTTTATAATCCTGAGAAGTTAAAGATGCTAGTTAAATTGCAGTGATGTTAATGAGAAATATAGTATAATACAGTGCACTGTTTATTGTGTTTACATATTAATTAACTGTACTGTATATCGCTTCGCGAGAATCTTGTCCTATATTTGCTGCGGGTTCTAGCCCTCTACTATCGCCTGTCTTCCATCCTGCCTCCACGACTGCTTTGGTCTTCCCCTGCCACGGGTGCTTCGACCACATGCATTTCCCATAATTGATCTAACGAGTTCCTCCTCCCCTTTTCTCGTTACATGTCCATACCACCTCAATCTACTGTCCCTCATTTTTCCGCGATGTCCCACACCCTCAAGCTGAACTATTGTCGTCCATATTGTACATACAGTATCTATTAAAGCGACCAAGTTGCACTTAAGCGTGTTTTAGCCATTCTAGTGACTTGGGATAGACGGCCAGGGTAGTCCACAGGTTGTATGTAGCCATTTTTGCATCAATCATGTCTCTAGACCAGTGGTCTTCAAACTTTGTCGACTCACGGAACCCTTAGAACTATAAGATGTTTTGAGGGAATCCCATCCCACCTTTAGAAAAGTATATCTTGCCGCTGCTAACGAATTTTCATTTTTACTCGCGAAACCCCCAGAGATGTATTGCGGAACCCTGGGTTTCCGCGGAACACAGTTTGAAGACCGCTGCTCTAGACTCCCGTGCAAAAGAAAAATAAAGTGTAAAGAATGTTTTTAAAAGTCGATGCATACTACATTATAATTATCGGATTAATTCTAACATCAAATGGGTTTCAGGTATCTGTACAAAAACAAGATAAAGACGATTGATAAAGATGCTTTTCGTGG
Source organism: Trigoniulus corallinus (assembly GCA_013389805.1). Classification (NCBI taxonomy): domain Eukaryota; kingdom Metazoa; phylum Arthropoda; class Diplopoda; order Spirobolida; family Trigoniulidae; genus Trigoniulus; species Trigoniulus corallinus. The sequence goes on from JAAFCE010009109.1 coordinate 15,505,184, forward strand.
GCTGCAGAAACTGGAGCACCTGTTAGTAATTGCCTTATTGAATTAATTTGTTTCTTTGACTGTTGATGTGGCAAAAAGTAATTTAATCTTTTGTTTAATCCGTAGATATTTGCATTTAAATGACATACACCACTTACATCCAGATACTTTTATACATTTACCGTCTTTGGAAAGGCTGTAAGTTTAATACACCGAAGTAAGGGAACAATTATAATCGCGTAGTGTGTACATCTTATGATGAGGATCGGTCATCATTACTCAATGATAAGTTGCCTACTCAGGTTTCCTACAAGAGATACTTTTTGTAGTCACTAAGGAAGGGAGGGTACCAAGGAGATGCGATATCTGGCGGTACACTTTTGACATTAGGCCCAATCATTCCCACTTAAGTCTTTTAGTACCCCTATAACTGTTCGGATTTTAGTAGTCGCTTGACCACCTTTCTATATTTAACCATCATCTGGATAATGAACGTAGACTGATCGTTTTTCACATATACAGAGAAATTATGATTAGCGTTTGTACCACGTCAAATCAAGGATAAATATGATCCCTTTTGTACATCAAATGTTGATAAGTGCTGTACATTTTTTTATAAAAAGGGGAAAGTTTAGTCTTTTACTCTAAGTAAATGTAGGTCGGCAACCTTTCCTCTCGTTAATATTCTCCTTTATTCCCCTTATCAGACACTATTTTCAATCTCCAGTACTGTCTACTACCACCTTAGTTCTTGGCCTTGGGTATTAGTTGCCAGAGCGAGAAAGAATGTTCTGCAAGTTCCCACGTTTTTGGGACAATAATAGAGCTCCCTTCTTGCCCATGATTTGAGGGAAGTGAAAATCGTTTACGCTGACGTTTTTAATAGAACATACTGTTACGTTTACTGTCATTAGGTTCTTGCATAATAACAAATTAACGAGCATTCCATATGGTACCTTTCGCAATCTGACATCACTACAGAGGCTGTAAGCATCACTTTAAATCAATTCCTTAAATCCTGGAGTTGATTTGAAAAACTGATCCATTTGTTTTTATTGAGTTTAGGAGGTTAGATGCGAATGCCTTAACATGTGACTGTAAGATTGTATGGTTAGCTAATATGTTAAAAGATCAAGGATTGAAGAATACTGTGGCTACTTGCAAGTCTCCCAAGTTACTCCAGGGGAAATCAATAACTTCTCTTAGTCAAAGTGAACTGAAGTGTAGTGAGTGTCATTAGATTTGGATATGCCACATTTTTTTTAGAATGTAGTTGATTTACGAAAAGTTTCTCCTTGGGTTATACAGTGAAACATTTGCTTACTTCTTGTCGTCATTTCCAGAGAAGCCTATCTTGATGCAAGAGCCCACCGACGTTGATGTGACATTTGGAGGAACCGCATATTTCTCATGTAAGGCGGATGGTGATCCCGCACCAGACATCGTTTGGCTACACGATAAGCAAGTCACAACACTTTTCATTCACTGTACTTAATCATATGCTAGGTTGTGAAGCATTAAATACTAACAATTATGTATGCATAATGTTATCTGATTAGCAATAAAATTGACCCTTTAACGTCACAAGCCAATCGGTACTCCATATTAAAAGATGGTACTCTTATGATACAAAATGCTCAAGAAAGCGACCAAGGTGTATACGAATGCATGGCCAAAAATCATTTGGGAGAAGTCAGGTCACGCCAAGCCAAGATGAAGCGACAAATCAGAGAATGTATTTATTTTCTAAGAATTTGACGATATCTGTAAAGTTAAATAATTTTTGAATGATGAAGAACATTTATTCTTTACTTGCAGTTAACGTCGGCACTATACAGTCGTCTAACACAATAAGTAATAATATTGAACCCTCAACTCCAAATGTCAATCTCTTACACTCAATTGGAGGTAAACGCTTCTCTGTTAAAAAGCGGATATTTTATTGTCATGGACAGTAATAAGTTTGTAGTAATTCTTTTTCAGTCGCAGACATCAATAACTCCCATTTTACAACTACTCCTTTAAAGCAAGTTGTGCTCAAAGGCAGTGAAATAACAATGCAGTGCGCGGCTAATGGAAATCCGCCACCAAAAGTGGAGTGGCGGCATAATGGAAACCCTATAACCGATACCTTTCGAACATTGGTATTGTGCAACAAAATATTCTGACTAATGATGCTTAGCTTAGATTTTCTAAACTGCTTTCTATGCTTTTCTCAGATTTCGGAAGAAAATAATCATCGACTTACAATTAGCGATGCACAATCTCAAGATGCTGGGGTGTATCAGTGTGTGGTGTCCAGTTCTCATAGTACAATAATTAAGACAATAGAAATAACTATACATGGTGAGAACCAGTGTTGAATGTAAAACAAGGTAAACGTGAAAGAATGTGGGACGAGATGGATACTAAAAGTTGGCTTATGTATAGAGCCACCTGTTGTGTTAGAAGCACCTGTTGACCAGCTGGTGGGAATTGGGGATGAAGCAGTCTTTTATTGCCAAGTTGATGGAGATCCACCTCCAACAATTACATGGATTAGGAAAGGTGTGCTTTTGTATGTTTATGACAAAAGAGGATTAAGGATTTACTGACTAATGCACATTTGGGTTTCCTTTTGTTTCAGGCCGCGTTTTGCTACCAGATGGTAGAATTACAATTGGTCACGGTGGTTCCAGAGTTGTTATTAGAAATGTTAATCGAAGTGATCAAACCACCTATTTATGTAGAGCCCAAAATGTGGCTGGTACTAGAGATGCTGGGGCAGATTTAATAATTACAGAAAGAGGTACTCTTACATATAATATAACTTTAAATCTGATTTGATATATTATGTGACATTAATTAACAATACTAATGTTATGCCCGCGTTGTTGCAGCATCTCCGACTTTTACTGTAAAGCCCCAGAACCTTGTTATCCAAGTTGGTGAAACTGCTAGGTTTCATTGTTCTGCATCTGGACATCCAGTTCCCACAATTCAGTGGTTCCACAACAGCGAGCCACTATCAAATGCTGTCTCCTATAACATCGACTCGGCAGGCACTTTAACTATTCATGACGCCAATGAAATTTATCAGGGCTTGTATGAATGCAGAGCTGAAAATGAAGTAGGGCTGGTTACGACAACAGCACATTTGACTGTAGAACGTAAGAATTCACTTTCAAATATTTTAACACAACGATAAGAAGTATAATGCAGCCTACAGTTTCTACCTGGATAAATTAAATACATCATTACATGAATTGAGGAGAATGTTTTTCTGAATTTTGGAAAATTGTTATGATTATTTGTTATCGATTCAATCAGTATGGAATTTGTTCTTAATTTCTAGGCATCAGACAGCATGCTGGTGGCGTGAGCGATAATCAGATTTTTCGATCTGTTTCTCATGCAAGACAAGTTGTAGATAGGGCCGTGAATAGCACTATGCGTAACCTTCTCGAGACTCAAAAACACCCCCAAGGTCCATCTGATATTGCAAGGTATTATTTGTGCTTGTTTGCTGTTATTTAGTTATACATTGTACTGAAATTGAAATTATTCATTGTTCAGGTTAATTAGATTTCCATCACCTGAAGTGCGAAATGTAATACGTGCTGCCGAAATTTATGAGAGGGCAATTTCATATGTTCGACATCACATTCGAGAAGGGCACACGTTTAATTTCACCAATGGTGTGAGAGAGAAATTGAGTTATAGTAATAGTCTGACAACATATTTAATACAATTTTCTCACTGTTGATATGCTTTTGTCCTACACTTTAGACTTTTCGCATATTGACATCGAATTGTCAGCAGAAAATTTGCAATTAATGGCTAATCTGTCAGGATGTTTGATCCATCGCAGAAGCCCTAATTGTTCTGACTGGTGCTTTCATTCGAAGTACCGGACATACGATGGAACGTGTAACAATTTGCAGCATCCTATGTGGGGTGCATCTGAAACGGGTCTTCGTCGACTACTACGACCAATTTATGAAAATGGATTTAACACACCCATTGGTGAGTATTACTTCTGATGCATAACGTTGAGAATATTAGTTACTATACAACTTTGACAGTACAAGATTTGTATTTATTTTATAAGGATGGAATTCACACAGGTTATACAACGGATTTCAGTTGCCAAGTGCTCGTTTGATTTCAAGCAACATAATTACTACTAACAAAATAACTGGCGATGATAATTTTACCCATATGTTAATGCAATGGGGCCAGTTCTTAGACCATGATCTCGACTTGGCCCCACCTACTGTGAGCACTGAAAGTTTTGTAGAAGGAACCAATTGTCAGTTCAGTTGTGAAAATGCACCACCATGTTTTCCGATTCCTGTACCAGATAACGATGCAAGGATTCGAACTAGGCGGTGTATGGAATTTGTACGAACAAGTGCAATTTGTGGCTCGGGAGCAACATCCGTCCTCTACGGCCAAGTTCAACCTCGTGATCAACTTAACGTCTTAACTTCCTATATTGATGCCTCTCAAGTTTATGGTAGCAGTGAGGCAGAGGCCCTGCATTTGCGCAAGAAAGGAGACGATGCGAAAGGACTGTTACGTACAGGTATCACAACGAAGTCCGGAAAACTTCTCTTACCTTTCAATGATCACTGGCCTGTGGATTGCCGGCGAAACCCCATAGAAAGTGGCGTGGATTGTTTTCTAGCAGGAGACATCAGAGTGAATGAACAGTTGGCATTAATTGCCATGCACACGGTTTGGTATCGAGAACATAATCGTTTAGCAACTCAACTCTTGCAAATTAATCCACAGTGGAGTAGTGATCGCTTGTATCATGAAGCGCGGAAAATAGTTGGTGCTGAAATGCAGCATATTACCTACAAACACTGGCTTCCCAAAGTCTTGGGACCCACGGGTATGAAACTACTTGGCCCATATAAAGGTTATGATCCACTTATTGATGCTACGATTTCTAATGAATTTGCTACTGCAGCTTTACGTTTTGGCCACACATTAATAAATCCAATACTCCATCGGTTGGGTCCTGATTTGCAACCCATCTCACATGGGCACATTCATTTAAGAAATGCTTTCTTTTCTCCGTTCCGAATTCTTCATGAAGGCGGAATCGATCCCCTACTTCGTGGATTGTTCGCGATTCCAGCAAAATTGAAAGTTCCTGACGAACTTGTTAACAGAGAATTAACTGAGCAATTATTTCGTCAAGTTCACCACGTACCGTTAGATTTAGCAGCCATTAATATACAGCGTGCTCGTGATCATGGAATTCCGTCTTATAACGAGTATAGAAAGTGGTGCAATCTTACGAAGGTGGAGACATTTGATCAACTCGCTTCAGAAATTAGAAATAAGACATTAAGAGACAAATTGCAGAGTGTTTACAAACATCCAGGCAAGTGAGAAATCCGACGATTAAGGTAAAGAGATTGATGGGAGTTTAATTTGCCGCTTTTCTTCAATAGGCAATATTGATCTGTGGGTGGGTGGAGTTAGTGAAGATGTTGTTGAAGGTGCCAAAGTAGGACCAACGTTCCTCTGCATATTGGTGGAGCAATTTAGAAGATTACGTGATGGCGACAGGTTGGACATTTTTATGTGCTGTATTTAATGAGCGTTTGGGAGTATCCCATACAATAATCGTAAATAGTGCGGAGGACTGCAAAAGCAGGAGAAAGTCCAGATAATGGCCTAGTACAGTTATAATGTGAGACAATTGAAATTTGTAGGTTTTATTATGAAAATCCAGGCGTGTTTAAACCGGAACAGCTGGCTCAACTGAAACAAACCACGCTTGCGAAGATACTATGTGACAATGGAGATGACATTCAGAATATCACGGCTGATGTCTTTACTCTCCCAGAAAAGACTCCGAATTCTGGTTTAATTCAGTGTGAAAATATCCCTAGAGAAGATCTTCATCCATGGATAGAATGTTGCCAAGGTTCGTTGTTCATTTTGCTTTATTTTGAAATGTCGGGATAATTGTTTTCATTTAGTGTATCTATTTGCAACAGGTTGCAGGTCAGACGAACTGCTTTTCCGAAGCCGGCGCCATGTAGATATGTACTCGTATAGTGCCAATCAACCAGACTTTAGTGTCAGAGAAAGTACAGTCCTTCAAAGAAACCATTCAGAAGAAATAAATGACTTCTTGAAAACTAGTTCCGTTGATGTAGACCTAAACGAAGAACGTATTGAGGGTTTGGAAGCATTGGTGAAAAAACTGACTTTGGACGTTGGTATTTTTATAAAGTCATTGTACTTGACAATACATAACCAAGCAATGTCTCTCTGAGCAGTTATTCGTTATTTACTTCCACAGGTATCAAAATTACAACAGTTAATTTTACACAACAGCAACTATACCTTCTTAGGCTGTATTGATAAAGAAGGTAATAATAGAAACGAAGGAGAAATTTGGATGGCGGATAAATGCACCGAATGTGTGTGCGAGGTACAGACTCTTATATAACTTATTATCTCTGTTAAGCGTGATTGTCTCCTCTGTATTTAGGACCTGAAAGCTTTGCATAAACATGTGCGAAGGCGTCTGGTTTACAAAGCATTTTTTTAACATTTTCAGGTTCGCCAGATAACTTGCACAGTGAGTTCTGAGTGCATTCTTAACGCAGTTGAAGATTAATAAGACGTTTTTGCATAAGGTATTTTTTAAATCGTGACAATATGTCAGCTGTTTGATGAAGAGGTTCAAAGAATTAATATCGCATTATATAATGCTACTATAACTGTATTTTAATTGAAATGATCTTTTTTTTTTAATGATGTGCTTCAACATGCATATTTTGTTAAATATTTACACTACAGAATTTAGTGCAATAGTTACCTCAAATTTCCGCAAATGATAGCAATGTTTTCCTCTCTTCAGTAATTCCACGGGGAATTCTACGTTTCATTAGTTGGAATGAACCTTGTGATGTCTAATGCTTTTAGCCCTCCCCAGATGATCTTTAGCTAGTCCAGAAACCATGCCACTGCCAAACTCCTTCATGGGTAATATGTGAAGTCATTAATAATTCGTAGAAATAATTGTAAGGGTCCTTTAGGTCCTAAACGTTAACTGAGGCAATTACGCAATCTCAGCACTATTAATTAACGTAATCGTCATTCTGGTAGGTCTTAAGAAAGTGTTGTCATGCTTTATGTTTCCTTTCAATTTATTTTATCATAAATACAAGAAATACTGTATTTCTAAAGCTAAACCTGTGTATGTTAAGTTACTTAGAAAAGCGGTTCTCAGAATTATGGTTTGCAGGCTCTTGAATGACCCTATCAGGAAAGAAGTCCGACCAGCAGTGGGGTTTTGCTTTTGGGTTGGTGAAATGAGTATGTACTTTGTATTGGACTGCCATGTTGGTCTACCGACTAAAACACCTACTATCACACCCTGAACAAAACATGGTGGGTACTCTGCCGAGGCCGATCTACCTACCCTGTGCAGGTAGGCGCGGAACTACTACTGGGTGACACAGCAGTGGTATTAAACTGCGCCGGTAACTCAGTTATACTGCAGTGTTCTTGACTTTTAATCCGTGGGTGCAAGTTCGATGCTGGTCCAGGTGGATGGCTTCTTTTGGACGAGAGGAAAACTCTTCGATAGGGTGGAGACTAAAGCTGTGGTCCTGCGTGGTATGTAGGTTAGTTTTAATCACAAATAATTTCAGTAATCCTGGGGATTTGGGAGATCCTGAAACCAATAATTGAGGAACCGCTGAGTTTAGAATAAGTACAGTATGTTAATAACATGTCTACGTAGCACTTGCTTATTCTAAAGTGATTTATTTTTAGATTATAAGTGTGTGCACATGTCCATTTTTAGATTATAGCGAATTTAAAAAAAATTATTTTTTATTATTATTCCTTGAGTATGCTTTCAGATCAGTGAATGTTTGTAACGTAACAACAACAAACCATGGAAGTGTTTAGCAGCTGATTTATGCGGAAATTTTTACCAGTGTCTGTCTAACTTGTAGTAGTACATTATGACGCCTGGTAACACATTTTATAATAAACTTACTGGGATCTCTCTCTCTAAAGATAAGAGCAAATTATTAACAATCGTCTAATATAAATTTTGAAATCACATTTCAGAAGGGTTAACCATCACGATTTTACGTGAAATACTACTCCGAATAACAGGGATGATAGTCTAGACAGAAACCTGTAATGTGCATCATAAATGATTTTGTAATTTAGCAAAATTATCATCTGCAACTCGTGGTTCCACAAATTTAGTATGGCTTCCAGTAGCTAGGAGTTTTCCATCTTCTTTTCTCTTAATCTCTACAGTTAAAAATGCCATCGACCTTCCAGCTTTAGACGTCTTAGCATCAATAATAATGTCGTCACCCTTTTTACCAGGTCTCATAATTCTACGTTTGCAAAAACAAAAAAAAAATTATCATAAATTTAAAGTGCCACCAATCTACTAAAATATTGATAAGAAACTTACGAAACATTCAAATCTACGGTGACACCCGGAAATGCCTGTGGTGTTGTTATCAGCGCCAGACTTGACACCATGTCGACCAACGTGGCAGCGCATCCTCCATGAAGATGGCCTACAGCATTTAAATGTTCATTATCGATGGTCATTTCACAAACGCAGGTTCCATTCCCTCCTGACACAACTTTTACCTGTGATGACAACGAAAATCAGTTCTCTTTACTGGTGTATACTGTGAGACGTGTAATGTACAAAGTCTGAATTTGAGCAAAAGAGCAACGTTAAGCAGCCGGCTGCCGACTAAAGCTGCAACCCATGTGCTTATTTATCATCGAATTATTGTTCTTTGGGTGCAATCTACCGACGCCATGGGACAAGCTGCTACACCCGGGGGAAGCGGCTTATTGCGCTGGACACCAGTTCTCGTCTTATCACTGAAGTTAAGCAACGCAACCCTAGCTAGTACTAACATGGGTGACCGCTTGGGAAAACTGGGTACTGCTAATACCCAATAATCGTTGCATTAGTGTAGTGTCTGTGTAATCTCTGCATTAGGCCTAGGAAGTGGACAGGGCTCTAATGGCCTTGTAGTTGAAGGGCCTTAAAACACCAATGAAACAAATTCTACACCTTGGAGCTTTTGCCTCGCCTACCTGTTGCATGGTAGAGAGGGAAGTTGTACGTGTAAATGGCATTGTATACCGCACGGGACTACAGTTTTACTTCTCATCCGATGGAGGGTGCACTCGGGGCCTTCCTCTCGCCCGAAAGAAGCCAACCTACCTCGACCCAGTATCGAACCTAGAACCACTAAGTAATCGAGCTAACGTTGGGATTTGACATTGGAGGAAAATGTGTTTGCTTGATCTTGATGCCTCAGTTGGTAAATTATTGTACTTCTTCGAGTATGGTACTGGGAATAAGTCATGGTCTGCGGATAGGGCCTTACAGAACATTATTTTCTCATTTATAAATGGTGTGTCTCGATTCAGGCCGGGCTACTCGGATCTTGAGTCCGTCGTGGGGTTGCAGGTTCGATCCTGACGAAAGTGTGTGGCTTTTTCCGGCGAGAGGGAAGTCCCAAGTATTCCTTTCATCAGATAGGAACCAAAACGTGGTCCCCGTGATCTGTACGATGCCATCTAAACGTAAAAAACCCTTTCAAAACGGAATAAAATAAAAAATTTCCATCTAGCTTGCCGGGCATAGGAGCTCCTTCCCCTCAGCGTCAATAATTATCTTCAGTAGCACAGAGACACCGACTCATCGGTAAATTAACCACACTTATGGTGAGTAGTCTGAATTAATATTATGCCCACGATAAAATATAATTCAGAATCATCGTACTACTGGCAAAACAATAACTACCAAGAAATGCTCATCACAACTTATAGACTGGGGAAACGACAAGCTAGAGTCAGTAGTGCATAAGCCATGCGGTTACGGAATCCTGTAAGCATCAAAACACTAATACGGAAGGAAGCAATGCGAAGCATTCCGTCTGAAAACGCTTAAGCAGGTAAAAGGAAATAAAGATTTTAAAAGTTAACTACTGTTTTATGAAAACATACTTTCTCAAACCAACCAGCGAATCCTTTTTTGTGGTAAAACGCTCTGGCGACTTCTTGAAGAAGTTTCGTCGCTTGAGGAGTCGCCATTCAACTTGAAATAGCTTCGAGTATGTGAAATCTTCCTATAATGTGAACATCAACGCACAGTTGGAAGACTTCCAAAAGGTTTTCGATCGGAAATTATCACGGACGTATTACGTCAATGATAAATACAGTGTAATCCTTGACGAAATTTGATAACTTAAATTGATTTTCGAGATTGTACTCCTAGATGGCGATAGTTGAACACGATATTTCGAGCTGTGAAACACATACAAGCAGGTATTACGAATTGCACATGTACAAGCAGGTATTACCAATTGTTGATCGTCCTAACTCTTTGAAATTTACCTCGCAACACTGTATCATGATCAGCATTCCCTTATACCGCCCGTGGCAGGGTCGAATCTGTGGGTACTAGCCCCCACTCCCGCCTATCTCTCAGCAGGACCCACACACTATCATTTCCTTGCGCACAACCTGCTTCCACGTCTGCTTCGCTCTTCCTCTTACTGTTTTTGTTGGTGTTTTAGGGCCCTTCAACTACATGGTCATTAGAGCCCCGTCCACTTCGTAAGTCCAATGCAGAGACTGCACAGACATTACGCTAATGTGACGATTTTTGGGCATTTGCGGTACCCAGGTTTCCCAAGCAGCCACCCATGTTAATAGTAGCTGGGCTCAATTTGCCGCTCCCCTTCCTCTACCGCAGGTGCTTCCAATAACCTGCATTCTTGTGATGGGCCTAACCAACCCCTCCTCTTGCGACATGCCCTTACCACCTCAATCCATTCTCTCTTATGTTTTCCGCGGTGTCTCTCTCTCCCCCCCCCCCAACAGGGGCGGATCAATGGGCCACAAATACTTATAAATATTCAGAATCCCGTAGTATAATTCTAGCTAGCGACGACGATTGTTCCTCTACTGCCCCTTAGACCAGTGTTTTTCAACCAGGGTTCCGTGAGGTCCACTCAAGGGTTCCGCCAATGGCAAGGTAAAATATAAAAATAACAATGAAAACATAAGAAACGAGAACGATTTTGTCTGTGGAAGATGAACGCCTGGTGTCTCTCTCAAACATTAGGCCACGAATTCAACTGCTTATGCTAACACACACACCTGTATCAATTAAATGTTTTTTTTTGTCACTGTATGGGGTTCCACGAAAGGTCTAAATGTTCCAAAGGGTTCCGCGAGAAGTCTAAATGCTCCAAAGGGTTCCGTTTCAATAAAAAGGTTGAAGAACACTGCCTTAGACGATGTCTCATCTTCAGCGGTTTAACCAACTGCAGATTGGACTGAAACTGTTGGACTGGCAGTATAGAAATGAGGATAGCAATGCAAAAATGCCTCATTAGTTGCAAAGTTGAATCATGCATCAGTTTAAATATGCTCCCCATTGAGGCACTGAGGGGAGCAATTGGTCCAATGTCCCCCCCTCCCCCCAAGCTGCCTCTAATATACCGGGTACTCGGTTCTAACTCTATCTGCCCTCGACATCCTACATATGTAACTCAGCGTTCGCATTTTAGCTACTTAGAGCACTATAATTAGGGGTATTAAACTTATTTCAACCACGGGCCCTTTTTCTGTCAAGTGAAATTCACGCCTGCCGCACGATATTAAAGGATGTTTCTGAACAAGAATAGCTGGATGGGTTGTTGTTTGTTGGAGTTTAAGGTCCCGTCAACTACAAGGTCATTAGAGACCCGTCCACTGTATAGTTCTAATGCATATACTGCACAGACACTACACTAATGCGACGATTATTGGGTATTAGCAGTACCCAGCTTTCCCGAGCGACCACCCATGTCAGTACTAACTGGGCTTGCGTTGCTTAACTTCATTGATCAGACGAGAACTGGTGTGTCCAACGCAACTCGCCGCTCCCAGCTGGATGGGAAGGAGACCTGAAAACATTTATAATGATTACAGTCCCTAGTATCATGTTAAGTGGCTTTAATATAATTTCATTACAGATGGGATTCCAATAACGATATTTTTCTATATTTAAAATTATATCCTTTTTAGTGAAAATTACAAGATAACAGTTCTTTTTTAACTTAGTCTTCTCGCCATATTGGTGTGGCAGCACTTATGAATCCTATAAAATTCTTTAGGCATTATTTATATCTCGTTGTCCAGTGATATACTGTGTATGGCTTCCCGTAGCAATTAACACATCATCAATTTTTCTTTTAATGTCAACTGTATGAAATGCCAATGTTCTGCCAATTTTAGATGCTTTGGCAATAATAACGATGTCCTCACCCTTTCTACCTGGTGTCATGATTCTAGATTGGAGACACAACGTACGTGAGTAGACAAAACAGTAATTATATACATGGAACTTTATTTTCAGTAAGAAAATGAGATACGTCTTAACTTACGAGGCACCCAAGTCCACCGTGACACCAGTAGGATTGTTTGGTGCTGTGGACAATGCCATATTTGACACTATGTCGACTAGGGTGCAAACACAGCCGCCGTGAATAGTTCTATTTAGATTTAAATGTTCGTCATCAATGGTCATCTCGCACGTACAATCTCCATCACCTGCTGAAATAATTCTTACCTAGAAACATTATGAAATATATCAGTGCTGTTATAGTCACATAATTCAATTTCCATGTTGTTTTTTTATACGACTGATTTCAGGATGTTCAGGAGTCCTATACCAACGCTGGGAACGAGCTTGTACACTGGAATTTTTTTTCGTGTTGTTTGTTTGTTTGTTGGAGTTTAAGGTCCCGTCAACTACAAGGTTATTAGAGACCCGTCCACTGCATAGTTCTAATGCATTGACTGCACAGACACTAATGCGACGATTATTGGGTATTAGCAGTACCCAGCTTTCCCGAGCGACCACCCATGTCAGTACTAACTGGGCTTGCGTTGCTTAACTTCAGTGATCAGACGAGAACTGGTGTGTCCAACGCAACTCGCCGCTCGCCTTTTTTTTTTTTCGTGTCGAAGGGGGTTCCTTTACTTGTGCAGAGGGCATCGTTAGTCACCATCGTAGACTTCCATCCAACCCACGGGAGTTTCCCCTTTTGTCATATGAAACCACTTGCGTATAGTCCTCATGAACGGGGTAAGTAAAGCAAGGACTAAGACGTCTAAAATCAACTGAGATGAGTCCATCCAAAATCGGCGTCAATGACTGGAGGGCGGGTATTTCTGAGATCACGCACCGAGTTGCTTAGTGTTCAACTTTAGTGAGACACACGTATGGTGGTGTGGCCCAATGTGTGAGCGAGGAACGAGTTGCAAAGCAGTTGATGGTCCAGGTGCTCCAGAATATTTCATTCGCGTATGACAGCGGACGATGGTGGCAAATCAATAGTTCTCTGGGTGAACGAATGACAGCAGCATGAATGCCGTTTCGGCTAACGTCTAGACCCTGCGCCACTTCCTAGGCCCTATCTTAAGTACTTAAGCTCAGTGTTGGTTCCCGCAGGCGTGCTTATTAATTCATATTTTTATTTCTTGCGCAACAGACACCCAGTCCCTTATTTACCAAAGAGTTCTTCTGCTGGCAGGGCCGGCCCTAGAGTTTGCGGGGCCCAAGGCAGCAGGGGATAGCGGGGGCCCCCATCACCAAGATTTATGAAGTTCATTGTTTACCAACGCAGTTGAGGTGGTATGGGCATGTGAGGCGAAGGGGGAGGAGGAGCTTACGCGGTACATTATGGGACAGCAGGTGGTTGATGGCATCAGGAGAAGGGGAGACCGAAGCGGTTGTTGTTGTTGTTGTTTTAGGGCCCTTCAGCTACAAAGGTCATTAGAGCCCCGTCCACAGCATAGTTCTTATGCAGAAACTGCACAGACACTACACTAATGCAACGATTTTTGGGTATTAACAGCACCCAGTTTTCCCAAGCGGCCACCCATGTCAGTACTAGCTGGGGTTGCGCTGCTTAACTTCAGTGATCAAACGAGAACTGGTGTGTCCAACGCAATTCGCGGCTCCCAGAGACCGAAGCGGGCAAGGTAGCAAATTGTAGAAGGACATGATTGCGTGCGGGGTGGATAAAAGCCTGGTTGGGGATAGACGGGAGTGGAGGATTAGAACCCGGAGACCCGACCCTGACATTGGCGGGATAAGGGTGTGATGATGATATTGTTTACCAACGCACCTGCGTTGGTTACCGGGGCCCTGCTGGGAATTGAACACGTGTCATCGGAGGGCCACAGTTTGCATAAGCATCAATGAAGCGTATGATCAGAGGCAGGCCTGATCAGAGGGTGAGGGTGACAGTGCCATATTGACACCTAGGCGGCCACGAACCCATGCGGAGAGGGTACTAAATGTACTATGCCTAAATCTTGCGAATCTTAATGATAAGTAATATTTGAGGAACATGATAAGACATAACCTTGATAGAGTAGTGCTTTACGCTATTGCAGTTCCAACGAGTACTAAAATATAATAGTTTAGCAGATGTAAATTTGTGTAGCTTACTTTATGGAACCAAGTTACAAAGCCTTTTGAGTTATGCAAAGTTTTCAGTACGTCTTGAAGGAACTTGACGGCTGGAGAAGAGGCCATCCTTTGAGGACACAAACACGTGGATACACACAAATGGGTGCTGACGAATTCGGTTGAAATGATAAGTTTTTAAAATCAATCACTAGATGGCGCTGATTGGGTAGCGTAGTTTAACCACCTGCTTGGTGACGCGCATGACGACCGTGGAGGCATGGCATGAGTTGACTTTGACCCGTTAGAACGTGCGCGCGAGTTGGTCGAGAGCGGCGTTTGGTCCACTCCGCGGAGAGAAGCGCTGTTGACCCGCCAATTTGGTTGTTGGAGTTTATGGAATGCGTGGGTGAGACATTCTTTTTCTTTCCCTGTTTGCAATTGCTGTTGTTTAGTTATTATTGGATTTTCTCCCATTGTTGCATTTCTCGGTAAATCCGTATAGTGATGCCTGTCAGAATGTTTATCATGGCACAATGAACCCAAAATTGATCGACATTTGTTTGAGAGACGTGCTTTATCCTGGCATTTGACCTGTCATGTCTTTGGACTGCATTCTTTTCGTTCGTTTCTTCGCATGCGTGATGGGGTCATCGTTGTTGCAACAGGACAGAAGATTGCTACCGTGAACACAAAAATATTTATATGAAATTTATTTTTTGAATAATGGAAGAAGAAATTGTTAGCGTGATAAAAGACAACAATAAAGCTCACGACTTGCCTAAACTGCCCTTGGATCATGATGTGCCCTCCCATGTGTTAGCCCGCAGGCGGGCCATCGCGTCATGCTCGTCTGTTTCTACTGAAGGATGGCAAGCAACATCTGGAAAACGTATAGATAAGGTAATTGAATACAGCCTCTGTTGACTTTGATTCTATGCGACCTTTGTTTATAAACAGAGGAAAAAAAGGATCATTTTTTTTCTCTCTGGGTAAGCTTCACTTGTTTTGGTTTTCAGTTGACAGAAGAGGTAAGAGAGGGGTCTCTCAAATATTACGACACTGTTAATGTAATAGATTAGTATTGACTGACCTATATAATCCCACAAGTAGCTTATCTGTTGTGATGACAATAATAATAATAATAACAACATCACGGCAAAACACGTCTACATTGGGCGTTGTAGGTCAACTATTTGAGATATTTCATATAACCAATATACTCTATATGTTTTTAATCTGTGTTGAGGTGTATCTATCTGCGATGCTAACTTATTATTGAGTTGCACCAAGTTTGTTTGAATTCATTTTCTTTGTTACTTAACAATATATGAATTTAATACCTCGGGATTGAAAAGTAGCCGTTTTTTCTCTTATGGCTTAAATGTCATGCTTTGTTATGTAATTATGTAGATCTTCCAGATGTCATCTCTGCAGTTTAATAGTACGTGTTCTTTGCAGTTTGTTCCACATAAGATAAAAACACATCCAGAATTTATATTTCAGATGATGATACGTTGAATATTTGGATAGATTACTTTCAGGTGTGCATTGTTGTCTTCATGGTAAATGCTTCATGTGTCGAAAATTGAAGTTCTGAAGCGCTAGTGTCACTCTGGTCGTTGGTCAACCTTTGGTCGACAAAGTATACGTACTTTAATGCACTCAGGACTGCACTCGGTTTCTAAACCAGTGTTTTTCAACCTTTTTATTGAGACGGAACCCTTTAGAGCATTTAGACTTCTCGCGGAACCCTTTTCAACATTTAGACCTTTCGCGGAACCCCATACAGTGGCAAAAAAGAAACATTAATTGATACAGGTGTGTGTTAGCATAAGCAGTTGAATTCGTGGCCTAATGTTTGAGAGAGACACCCGAAGTTCATCATCGACAAACAAAAGTCGTTCTCGTTTCTTGTGTTTTCATTATTTTTATATTTTATCTTGCCATTGGCGCCACTCGGCAACTACGCCAGTAGTTCTAGGTTCGATACTGGACCGTGGTGGGTCTGCTTCTTTCGGGCGAGAGAGAAGCCGCGAGTGTGCCTTCTTTCGGATGAGAAGTAAAACCGTGGTCTCGTGTGGGTGTACGATGGCACTTGCACGTAAAAGAACCCTCTCTACTACGCAACGGGTAGATGAGGCAAAAAATTTCCAGGTGTAGGAGCTCGCCCCCTGGCGTCGGTAGCATTCCCCAACGAACACTAGACCGACGATAAATAAGCGTAGGGTTGCAGCTTTGGCCGGCAACCGGCTGCAGAAAAAAAAATATGATCAATATATCACCCTGTGTCCATTCAGAGGGACAAATGGGTACTCGACCCTGCCATAGGCGGGAAAAGGGTTAGGAGTTGCTTTTTTGCTTGCCATTGGCGGAACCGTGGTTGAAAAACTCTGTTCTAAACAATGTTTGATGCAGTACCCACCGATCCGGCCCCAACCTGGCTAGGATATGTTGAATGATTATCTCGGTGAGAACTGAGGAATTGAAAGTGTTACTGAAGTTGTTCGACCTTATTACTGACAAGAAAACCTTTGTGGTAGTAGTCCAGTGGTTGGTGTTAGCGTGACCAAGAAAAAAAATAGCCCGGAGAAAAACTATTTTCAAAGTTCCTTCGGGGTTTGTAATGTATCCGGGTTGTCACAGCTTGATTCAGGTGTCTCAGAAATTATAAGATGGTGAGAGTTTGATTGTCGTCATACCATTTGCAGATTCATTGGATTAACTACCTACCTGTTTACCTCGGTGTATGAAGTAAATAGATACTTTTATTATTCAGGACAATAGTTCAGTTTTCAGGTGTTTACAACGCAACTTATAACCGATTAAATGTGCAACTAGTTTCGATTGCATAAGTGACGTGCTTATCAAGCAATGAAATTTAATTAAGTAGGGGTATCCTAAAAGTTCGGAGACATTATCATCAGCATTCCCAATAATTTAATATTTCTTTTACGTAGAACACCTTCTGTCAATATCTCCCAAGAACTGCTCCATCCACAGGATGGAACAAATCCAGTGATTTCAATATTTGATCCTTGTTAATACATCATTAAATTAAACGCCTTGTCTGACACTTAGTTGCAAGACTCCACAAGAAAAGGTTTCTAACTTGGGTAACCTGTAATGAATCTGGTAAGTGACTCCCATGTGATTAGCATCTCGATGTTCACCGTGTGACTGCTGTCAACAATTGAAAAGAAAACAAAAGATGATTTGTTATCTTTCGGGTTTTGGGTGCCAAGCCAAGTATTGCAACAATTGATAGAAGACTAACCTGAAAGTTTATATTCTTTCTGACATTTTAAGGAGGTCATATATTGTATTGTTGCCAGATGGGAGACAATTTTTTTTTATATATATAAAGAAAGTCACTTCCCCTCCTTAACGAATAGTTGTTATTTCCGAGTCGGTATGCCATTTCTTCAAGAGTGATGGCAATATAACACCCAGTGGTACGGTAATAAAAATGTTTTAAGTTTTACACAGAAACTAACCGGGGAGCATAAATTGATGTGACCATAGTGGGAAATGAAATTTGGTCGAACTACCTTCGTGTAGCCTCACCCCATATTTAGTTTTCTTTGAAGGCGGTTGTTCCGTTTTGGATCACGTAGGTCGTGAACCTTTTTCGATTGACCTTGAGTGAACAATCGAGACCTTCTGCATTTCTTCATTTTCTTTATTTTTGTAAGGGGTTGACCCATTAAGAATGAGCTGTAATGGGCCCACCTTCATTCGTATGGCAGTGTTGATTTCCACACTCTAGCGGATGATCAACATTGTTAATGTGTTGGATTGCTTGAACTTGGATTTCTTCCTTGACCACCTTGGTCAGGTGGTGCAAAGTCCCCAGCCAGACTTTCTCAAACTCCGACGAGGATGAAGCATCTTATGGAGGAGTTGTTTGCTACTGTCATTATGGTTGTTAATTGATTACTTGAAGAACTGCAAAGGGGTAAACCAGCAGTTGTCCCTTAAATGACCTAGTGCTCTGACATGCACGCACATCTGGATTCTGGATTCATTTAATGGCTTGGGGAGTTAGCCAAGCAGCCATACCAGGACGAACCCTTAGGATGTTGCTTGTGGTAGATGAGGAGGTAGGTAGTGGACATTTGCAGAGGGGAAATTTGCAGCACCCAACGTTCTGTACCAACCACTCATGTTGGTACTAACGTGGGCTTGCGCTGGTTAACTTCAGTGATCTCACGAGAACTGGTGTGTCCAACGCAACTTGGTTGCACTGCAATCTGCCTGGTGTTTTTTTTTCTCGAGGAAACCCTTCCCCGTGATGTGTTGTGGGAGCGGCGAGTTGCGTTGGACACACCAGTTCTCGTCTGATCACTGAAGTTAAGCAACGCAAGCCCAGTTAGTACTGACATGGGTGGTTGCTCGGGAAAGCTGGGTACTGCTAATACCCAATAATCGTCGCATTAGTGTAGTGTCTGTGCAGTCTATGCATTAGAACTATGCAGTGGACGGGTCTCTAATGACCTTGTAGTTGACGGGACCTTAAACACCAACAAACAACAAAGTGATGTGTTGTTGGTGCATAGCTGAATCTCGAGTGTAATTTAATCAATTTTCGTCGAACCTTATAGGTGTTAATCGGGTAGAAATGATGTCTGTTGACCATTGTGATAAGGGCTTGTTACATGTTAATCTTTCTGCAGTTGGAGGTAGCATTTGTAAATACTTGCATTTTGCAAAACCCGACTCGGTCATGCAGAAACACGGCGCATGTGTTGTCCTTAATGGGACATTATTCAACCTGACGTGCAACTCTTTTTTTTTTTTTAAACAAAATGTATAACCTTCTTTTGTTAGTATACTATTGGAAATGCATGGTCCAATTAACATTTATTTTCTGATCATATATTCACCTATGCGATGCAAATGACGTCTCATCTGTGAATCAAATTGGGACCATCAGTCGTGGGTGCATGTTATTAACCATTTGCTGAAATCCATTTATACTACAGTATGAACTAGGCATTTATGTGTGGAAGACTAAACGCCACCTGCTTAGTATGAAGGCTTTAATGAAGGGGAAATTGCGAGAGAGTGAAAAGTACTGAAGAATATCGACATTGAGTGATTGTGATGCTAAACTCATTCCAGTTGTCGGACACGTTTCACAGACACTGCACGCTCAACTGTACAGCTCCGAAAATGGACAGAAGGCACGAGAACTTTTAATTTGAGGTTGTCCGAAAATTGTTTTTATTTCAATAGCCAACAAATTGTTTGCTTTCAATTGGGAATGACAGGGAAATAACGGTAACGTACGTTCGAGGGGCGAACTGGTGAAAAAGGTACAAGAGGTAAAGTACTTAGGATCAACGTTCCAAAGCAATAGGGTGATAGACCTGGGGTTGCCAGCAGGGGTTGTTCAGCCACCCGTCCAGCTGGAGGTGTTCATCCACCCGGGGATGGCTGAAATGGAGACAGGCAAGCGAAGTCCTGTGCGATAGGAGGGTCCCAATGAAGTTGAAAGGGAAGTCCAGCTATACTATATGTATCAGTGTGTTGGGCAGTGAGGACGAGCAACGTTAATAGAATGCAAGTAGCCGAGATGCGAATGCTGCGGTGCATGAGTGGAGTGTCGAGAGCTGATAGAATTGGGAATGCGTATATTAGAGGTGGCCTTGGGGTGGTGGACATCGCCGAAAAAATGGGGGCGAACAGGCTAAGGTGGTATGGACACGTCATGAGAAGAGGGAAGGAGGAGCTCGTTAGGTGCATCACAGGAATGCAGGTGGTCGGTAGCACCCGGGGTAGGGGAGACTGAAACAGACGTGGGGGCAGGTTATCCGTAAGGACATGGTGGGATGGGGACCTAGTGGGGGATAGACGGGAGTGGAGGGCTAGAACACGCAGACGCGAGCCCGCCACAAGTGGGGAAAGGGTATAATGATGATGATGAACAAGGGGTGCTACAGAACTGCACTGCTGTCCTGCAGAAAGTTAGTGATGGAGTAGAGAGGGTCAGTGATACGTATACTGACGTAATAGATACGCTTGGGCTGAGTTGGAGGTGCTCTTTGGTTTCTTAATTCGTGAGTAGGGCAGCCCCTCAACTCTGAAAACTTTCTACTGATAACAGCTGCACTGCATCTGGAAATTGTCGAGCCACACACTTATATTCCGTTTAAAAAGGGTTCTTCGAGTGCATTATAATATATATAGGGGGCGACCTTGTTAAGTAGCAACATGTGTTCCACCCATTTCGTGTTGGGCTCCACAGCACTCCTACTGGGTGCAAACAAGGTTACGTTTAGAGTTGATGATTGCCAAATGTTGGACAGATGTGCCGTCGTAGGTATTGTAAACATTTGAATTGGCGAATATGCTCGATAGTTGGGCACCACTCTTATTTCTCTGCATCTACACAATAGTCAGTCTATAATTTTAAAAACAAAACGTGCAATAGTCGCCAGTTACCAGGTTAACTAACCAAACAATGAGTAGAAGCAAATAGTAACATGTAGGGCGCTATTTATGACAGTAGTGCATTAGAAACGCTAAAATACAGCTAGTGCTATGAAAGAGAAAATAATGATCATAGAGGAGTGCCTGTCAATTGATCCACTGCAGGCGTTCATTGATGATGGGGGATCATCGGGGTAGTTGGCGAACAGGATTTTTCTACGCGTACATAGTCTAGCCATTTTTATGTACACTTAATTACCCTTGTCCCACAACTTTCACCTTTTGCAACTGCGTGGAACGGATGTAGCATGCAGTACATGGCATGTTTTTACAACTTTCGCGGTCTGCAATTGGTAATAAAAGTTGCGGTGAGAGACAAGACAGATCTCAGACATCAGTCTTAAGGAAGATAAACTACGATGAGACTCGGCCCAAAAGAAATATCTTCGAAAGTTTTGACTTCACTGAGGAGGAACGTTAAAAAAATATAAGAAAATAGCCCCCCATTCATGTCGGTGATCTATTGATAGCCTGCTTGTCTTGTGAGTCCATGTTTGCAAGTTCGAACATTATTGAGACAGGTGGCTTCTTTCATGGCTAGTGGGGAGGAGAGCTTCAACTTTGTCCTCCATAGCAGTGCTCCGCAACCTTTTCACACCTATGGCACACCAAAGTTCTTCCTGGAATTCCATGGCACATCAAAAGCTAAAATATATAGCAATGGCATAGCTAGGGTGGGGTCGCGTCCCACTCTAAGCACCAAGCATTTAGGGTCGACCAAACTATGGTTGTTTCCTTTTTTTGTTCCTTGAGGTGCAAAAAAGTTTCTTTCAGCTTTGGAGCATCAAATGTTTCACCGCCCTGGACAACATGAACTCCTATTTATTTTTCAGCTTTAGGGCTTCACATTTTTCACCACCCAGAGCAACATAATCTCCAGCTATGCCACTGATATATAGATATTAATTTAATAAACAAATTTAACAATAAATTTTAGAAGGCTAAAACGCGAATATTTCATTGCAAGTATCCTCGTTATTGTGTTTGATCTATCGAATCTATTGAAACGTTATTTAGTTAGAATATTATCTTATTTGACTGTGGCACACCTGTATCGGCTCAAGGCACACCGGTTGCGGAGCACTGCTCTATAGGATGGGACGTAAAGCCCCTTTTGCCCTCCTATTGAAATTCCCGTCGGTTCTCACTTGCTGAAGAGTTCTTGCGATCCACTACTGTACTGGATACTGGATTAGTTTCATGGGTTGGGGAGTAAGCCAAGCTGCCATAACAGGACGAACCCTTAGGAGACTGCTCGTGGGAGATGAGGAGGTAGGTGAAGCGAACGAAGGAGAGGGGAATACCAACCACCCATGTTGGTATTGACGTGGGCTTGCGCTGCTTAACTTCAGTGATCTCACGGGAACTGGTGTGTCCAACGCAACTTGGCAGCACTTGCTGTAAAAGGACGACTTTCCCCTCCCAAAGTTTCCATAATTTAATCTCTTGCTTCTTAGATTGCTGTAGGCGTTTTCTGTTTCAGTGACTCCGTATTTAGCTTGTTTAACGTTTTTAATCCATGGTTGCAGGATCGATTCTTGCCGGTGAGAGGGTGTCTGTGGAATAAAGTGACCGAACGAAGATCATAGACCGACGTTAAATAAGCACCCTGCTGCAGCATTAGGTCTGCAGTCGACTGCTGAACATTATATACTGCCGCCCGTGTGTTTGGATTCGAGCTGGATAAATGGATAGTGATCCTCCTAGAGACAGGAACCGGGTTTGGAGTGATGATGTGATGTGCTGGGTCTTCCGAATGTGACCCACGTTGCCCAAGGCTGGATGGATTTGTCTGCACCTTTGATTTTAGGTACCCTGGAAGTGAAACCAAATTAGTGTTTGGGATTAGGTAGTATTACTCCAAGGTAGGATGGGAGTAGGAAACAGACACCTGTCGGTATTTCCCTCTGGTATAATTCCCACTTCTTCACTGAACGTGTTCCTGGTACTTAGAGTAAATTGTTGATAGGGGGCCACACGTATTAAAATAGTCCAGTCGACAGAAACTTTAGGTTCATGCCAATGAATTAAAATACTTGTGTGCTGCTGCTTAAAGACCTACAATGTGCTAGTAATGAAATTTTAATCAGTTTGATCGCAAGTCCGTATTGTGGCCACAAGCCAAATTCCAACAGGTTTTTGTTTCCTTGTGTATATCGTCTAGTTTTGATTTCCTCAAGTGACAGGCAGGCAAATAAAACGGATAAGAATGGTTGACTGCTAGTGTCATTAAAGGAAACTATGGCAACGTGTCACTTGATTTCTGGGACGAAGCCAATAGGAAGTTTAAGGCACAAGGGACAAGTTTAAGGTGGTTTACTGTCTTGGACTTTTTTAAAATTCTTTTATTAGTAGCACAATTTTAAGAGCTCTATATTGAAATACTGTTAGATATCTTGTCTAAATGACGTGAGGCTTGGGTTTTATGTGATGATGAGGACGACTCTTACGGTTTTATGATCCCTTCTTTCTGATATGAACTCTCGTAATGAATAATATGTACTTAAATTTTGTGTCCTAGGAAGCTGAACTTGCGCATATTTGATCAGTGAGCTTTTTGGGCGACCATTTTATTTTTTTAAATTCAGTTATTGAAGATGCCATCAGTTGGAGATGTACCTATAATTTGGAAGTGTCTAAATGTCCTTCAGGAATTACTGTTAGGCTTATTGCCACATTGTCAGAAATGTTTTTGGTTGGTTAGTTTATAGTAGGATTATGTTTGCACTAATTTAAATATTTTAGTAAGCTACTATAAAATTATATATTTAAAATATTCATATTAGTAATCTCAGCTGGGCGCTAAAAATATAAATGAGATGGTAAGTAGTGCCAGAGTCCTATTAAGACTACAGTAGCTTCTGGATGTCTTGATAGTTTTCGCAGAAAATATATGTAGTGGAATTTATGTTTAGTCCATGAACCAAAGACATATCTGACATCTGAGGACGTTTCATTGTGACACCAGCGTCTTTCTCAGAAATGTACTCATCAAAAAACATTTTTTCCCCCTTTCCAGCTATCGTTGTTTCATATGCAAGCTTTAAGCAAACTTACACACTGCATATTTTCAGGGTAAGAAGTCTGTTACACAAAGGAGGATTTGTTTCCTTCCGGCCGTGTACATTCATAACATGGTTACATGACCCTGACCTTGCCTTCTCCCAGTACCCTGGTGCAGTGTAAGGAAGCAAGCTGTTGGGACTTTTCTCCTCACTTTTGGTGTTGACAAATCAGTACTGTACTGCTTGTTTTTGTCCATTTGTGCAAATTCAATCCTGATCGAATGCTTGTTATTTAGCAGGGGATATAGGAAATGTAAGTCATAATGTTTTGCCCCATGTCCAAATGCTGGATTATTGCGTCGGTGGTTCCTTCCATATTCGATCCTAGACTGAGGTGGTTCAACTTTTGGGAGCGGCAAATTGCGTTGGACACACCAGTTCTCGTCTGATCACTGAAGTTAAGTAACGCAACCCAGTTAGTACTGACATAGGTGGCCGCTTGGGAAAACTCGGTACTGCTAATTACAGCATTAAAACTACCCAGTGGACGAGGCTCTAATGACCTTGTAGTTGAAGGGCCCTAAAACACCATACGCAAATAACAAACAAGTGGTTCAACTTCTTTCTGACAAGAGAAAGGAGGCCTCCAGTGAACCTTTCGTCAGGTGGGAAGTATGTGCGTGGTGCATCACTGCTTTTGTGGCGTCCTGGGATCGTTTGATGGAGGCGTCACAGTTACATTCGCTTAGGTGGTGTGAATTGAAAGTAAACGCTCACAAATCAAAACTAGTTCATGAACGTTTGTTAGGTGGGAGCGTTATAGGCGAACAGTGTTAAAGGTGTTGGCGAACATTTGGAAGCAATAGTTGCTGTAATCCTTCGGTGGTTATCTGATTTAAGTAGAGTACAAAAGAGAGCCCTACGGTACGCCTTCCAGAGGTGGGGGAACTAAGGAATGCCATGGCCCCGTTGGTGTGAACGGCGTCACCTGCTCATGAAAATCTTTTCTACATGAAGCGCGTAGTTCGGCCAAATTTGCAGGTGTCGGAGCTCGCCTCCCCTTCTGGTATCGGTGGAGGAAAGCACCCCAACGAATCAATAATCGGCCGATGATAAATAAGTATAGGGGTTGCATTGCAGCATTAGGGTGAAAACCGGCTGCATACGACAGATGACGCATTGCTTTCTCCGGCGACTGGCGGAATTGATACATCCACCTGGTGTGCAGGCGTGGTTGAGATTGATGCCAACTTAAGGAGACCCAATGGTGTTATCACCGAAAGAGTTGGGCTCTCCTCACGGAAACATGTAGAGGAGCCTAGTCTGAAGTATATGAGACAAAGGGTTTCTAGGCTAGATGACGGGAGCGGCGAATTGCGTTGGACACGCCAGTTCTAGTCTGATCACTGAAGTTAAGCAGCGCAATCCCAGTTAGTACTGATATGGGTGGCCGCTTGGGAAAACTGGGTGCTGCTAATACCCCAAAATCGTCGCATTAGTGTAGTGTCTGTGCAGTCTCTGAATAAGAACTACACTGTGGACGGCGCTCTAATGACCTTTGTAGTTGAAGGACCCTAAAACACCAAGAAACAACAACGCTAGATGACGGTCAGTGCACAGGACCTTGCCATAGGCCGGAAAAGGGTTAGGGATGATGTTGGCAGTGTTTCTTTAAGGTTTTCTAAAAAGATGCTTTTGGACACTGCTGTAGTGACCCACAAAGAGAAAAACGTGGCAGCGCACCTATTGTTTGATATTAATATTTATTGCATTGATAGGTGCTTGGAAGAGATGCCTGACTTGTAAGTAGTCCACGTTCATAGTTTGATGTACCCCCGATTTCCATGGGAAATTTGCAAACTGTTGCCAAATTCAAATGTGTTTGTTTATCTTTGATGTTGTTGCAAAACCTCGATACATAGATGTACGCGTCCTATAGGGTAGTACGCGAATTTAGAGTACTCGACCTATCTCACATAAGCGGCTTACTCCCAAAATCAAGCCTACTTTTTTGTGTGGAAAAAGGGTCAGGAATAATTTACACAAATACATGTTTTATATTGGCGGGTAAATTTGTATTAGAAATGATGGGATGGGCGGTGTTTTTTTAATTTGCATATTTTGATGTGTAGAAGGACTTAGTAGGTGGAGAAGGCAAGCTTGGAGTCTCACCAAATTCATGGTACCCAGATTCTGTAATAATATTTTAACTGCTTATGCGCCGTTCTTTAAAGTCGCTGTGCTGAAAATTCTTGAAAATTGGATCGATACGATTTCTATTACTGAGAAGCGAAGTGATTCACAGAAAAGATGCACTCATCCTGGTATTTTGATCAACAAAGACCTAGAAATAAAGCTAATTGCTGTTTTAATCAGTTGATTTTTTTTCCCTGCCTTCTGGCGTTTTTTGTTTAATTCCGAATTTGAAGTAAGTTCCATCAAATCTCAGTGCGGGTTTCCGAGAAAGATTTTCAGGTCTTCTGGTACCCTCTTAATGACTTACGAGGTGACCGAAAGGGTTGTGGCATGTCAGCCAGCTATGTAAAACAATATAATACCGTACCTCCCCCGTGAGTTTCTCAAATACCGTCTCCCGCCCATCACCGTTCAGTTTCTGTCCCTTTTCTTCCACTTTTGTTTTTGTTTCGAAGTGCAGGACCTTTCGGTAACCTGACCCCCTTCTTCTCCTCCTCCCTCCACAAGGGAAAAGGGGTTAAGTAAACATCTGCAGGTTGTAGCAACTCTAGGCAGGAATGCAGACAACCTGTTATTTTACGAGGTGTATGATTAAGATTGTTAGTAGAATAAGCGTCCGTTTCTATTGCACTGTTGTGTGAAATCAGATATTGACAATGCATTTGACCATCTCTTTTTAACAGATGATAATGTGTTTGACGCATTCTGCAGTCCTACGTGGTCAATGACCACATTTGTCAATTTCATTGCAGAGCCTGTTGTTCAGGTACTGCAGAGTAACAATTTACATTGTGGTAAATAGGATTCACTGACCTCCGAGAAACATCTTAAACATGCAAGAAGTGAGGCATAATTCAAGATGGAGATAATGGCAGTGAAATCCACGAAGATGAGATACTGGAAGAGGGGAAAAAAAAACTGGAACATGAATTTACACTGAAGCCAAAGATAACTTAAATTTATGTTAATGTACTTGATGATAGTATGTGGAGGCTTGATGTGGAAAAAAAAAGACTGAAGGGCTAGGTGGGCTTCAAGCGTTTCTTTTAAAGTTACTGAAGAAGTCCCATGTCAGATTCTTTTCTGTCACCGAACGTGTACCTGCAAAAATACTCGTTTCAGGTGTTGGTGTTTCTTGAAGTTTTTTTGACAGACGTCAAAACTGGTTGATACGCTAGTCGTCGCGAAGATGGTGCACATTAGGGAGTTTTCTTGTAGCGTCAAGGGGCGCCCGCAAAGAAGTACTAAGACCACGGGACCGACGGACCGTTTGCTAGAAAAGAGCAATTTTCTTACAATGTTCCCCAAAACCTAAAACGTAACGGGCGATACAAGAGCGCCATCTATTGACTGATGGTAGCACAGACGGCTCATGGGGCAGGCAGACCTAGGCAGCTAATATCAGAGGTACTTCCTCTTCATGCTGTCTATCAGTCACTTAAAATGTTTATAGTCCTGGGGTTCCCAACCTTCTCTGAATTGTGGAGCCTTTTCTAAATGTTAGCTTTCTCGAGACGTCTTTTTGCAGTCATAACAATGCATTGGGACAAATGCCAAGGGCGTGAGGACACTCGACCAATTTAGAACTGCGTTAAATTTAATGGGGGAGGCAGTGATGAACCAACTTGCCTAGGGCGCCTGTAACTCACGAGCCGGACCTGGATGGTAGAAAGTTTACGTACTGACGTACGATTGGCGATGCGTTGAAACGCGACGTAACGTAACTGCGTCCAATGTTTGCACTTGCGCGGTTGAACTGTCATCTGCTTAACGTTGCGTACGTCAACCAAAAACGCTGCAAGAAAACTCACTATTACCTTTGTCAGTCCTGATATGAGTGATGAAGGTTCGGTAGGCGGGGGTGGGGGTGAGGGTGGAGTTTTTCAATAATTTTATTTCTAACACATGGATTTGTTTTGTTTGTTTGTTGGTGTTTAAGGTCCCGTCAACTACAAGGTCATTAGAGACCCGTCCACTGCATAGTTCTAGTGCATAGACTGCACAGACACTACACCAATGCGACGATTATTGGGTATTAGCAGTACCCAGCTTTCCCGAGCGACCACCCATGTCAGTACTAACTGGGCTTGCGTTGCTTAACTTCAGTGATCAGACGAGAACCGGTGTGTCCAACGCAACTCGCCGCTCCCCTAACACATGGAGCATTCATTTCTAACACATTGTATACTTACCATCAGCTGATGGTTTACTTGACTCTATAAGCCGAGATCTTGTGTACCACCACGGAATTTAGACCTACCTTGGTAACGTAGAGGTTTGACTTCTCTCGTGTAAGAGAAGGATCCCCAGTCCCCTTTCCGTCCCGGGTAAGTAGAGCTGTAGTTCCGTGCGGTGTGCACGATGTCACCACTGTGCAGAAAAAAAACTCTTTCTACGTGAAACGTGTAATATGCAAAATTTGCAAGTGTAGGTGCTCGCCTCCTGGTATAGGCAGAAGAATGGTGCTCGTTCACACGATTCAACTACCTTTGAACAGCTACCAATTGATGGTCAGTTGTACAAAGGGTCTTGGTTGTACGTACATTGAATCATGTGAACTTTGGTGGGAGCGGCGAGTTGAGTTGGATACACCAGTTCTCGTCTGATCACTGAAGTTAAGCTACGCAAGCCCAGTTAGTACTGACATGGGTGGTCGCTTGGGAAAGCTGGGTACTGCTAATACCCAATAATCGTCGCATTAGTGTAGTGTCTGTGCAGTATATGCGTTAGAACTATACAGTGGACGGGTCTCTAATGACCTTGTAGTTGACGGGACCTTAAACTCCAACAAACAACAACAATGTGAACTTTGATTCGTTTTAGTTGTTCAACTTGCTAGTTGAAGCAGCCAAAGTTGAAATGTGGGATCTACTTGACATTAGCTGGGTGTCAACATACAGTAGTTGTTCAACGGTAGTTGAATCGTGTGAACGCCCCTTTAGGTTGACAGTCGACTGCATTCAAATACTGTCCTGCAGATTGCACACATGTCCCTATGAGACAACAATGACCTCCTGACCCTTCTATAGGTGGGAAGAGAGTTAGATAGGGTAATGTAATGGGACGAGGACTTGGGCATTCAAGCTCAGAGACGTTTAAAGGCCTGTGGGTGTTATTGGATGGGATAATTTCTTAGTTGACCTAACTCATTTTATCACGCTGCTGGATCTCCTTTATGGATACTACTATTTTCTGTCAAAGTAATTACATTGTGAACTCCTTTTCAATCCATCTTTCGCTATTTTTTTTTATAATTTTGATTTGTTTCTTTGCTCCTGTTTTTTTGTTCTTGCCATTTTTGTAATGCTTGCAGTTGTATTAAATAACCCGGAGGAAATCTGGGTTTCATATAATATATGAGTGTCAAGATGCCCTAGTCTCTCACAAGAGATGTTCGTACATGGCATGAGAATGACTTCAGATGTGGGTCAAGGCATTTGATAGGTTTTACTTTGGCTCCTTTTATGCTAAACGCGTATGTGACAATATACAGGAAAAATGTAATGTGAAAGCGTCCCGTGAAGGCCATATATTTTTTATTATTATAAGCCTCCTTTATCGGAAATAGAAAGAGATAAAAATAACTGAAAGACTTTGATGTTTTTGAAAAAAAAAAAGTATACTGTATATTTTCAACCCTTTTCAACTCTTGACAGTTGTCTAATAAGTTGACATAGTCCCAGTTCATTTTCGTAATGTTCCTTCAAATTTGTCGTCAAGGCCATCCATCCACCAACTTATGAATGGGTGTCATTAACGTGGAAAGAAGTGTTATTGATACATTTTGAATTATAATTATTTTTAAGATTATCATTCCCTTCTCGTACCGCACAGGAGAGGTCACCCTCAGGAGTTTTATGGCACCTAGGTCGAATTAGGTGGTTACCGGGACTCACGACCACACTAAGTATTGTCACAATTGGTTTACTTTTCCGTCTATGCGTGACGTATGACAAAATCCAGCCAACCTTCAAGTTGAAGTTGTCAGCTCGTGAGGTTGCTTTGAGAACATCAGAGAAGAGCAAATCATAAAATTCTTGAAATATCCGGGTGCATGAGGCAAACTATCTTTAGTAGAGCAGGGCAGAAATGCTGGAAGCTTCAGGATGAACGAGAGCCTTACCTTACTAAACCTAACTTGACCATATATTCAAGAACAGGAACAAAAAATCATGAAAAATCGAAAAAAATTCCGTGTTTTGCACGTTGCCGTCATCATATGACTTATTTGTCCACCCTAGTTAAATACTTTATTCCTAAAGGGCTGTTATATCCGTTGGAAGTGTTGATTTGATTAATTTCACGGGTTGAGGAGTAAGCCAAGCAGCCATAACAGACCGAAACCTTAGGACGCTGCTCGCGGGAGATGCGGTGGTAGGTGTAGAGGCCATAGGAGAGGGGAAATTTGCAGCACCCATCGTTCTTTACCAACTACCCATGTTAGTACTAACGTGGGCTTGCGCTGCTTAATTTCAGTGATCTCACGAGTACTGGTGTGTTCAATGCAACTTGGCTGCACTGAGCTTGACGAAATTTTTAACATCTGGTCCCCCTTGATATGACCCTAAACTGAAAAAGAAGTAGAAGTTGATATGATGCCAATGATATAGTAGGTGTAATTCTGAAAACGCCCTGGCACCTACTGTCTCTGCCAAGACATGATTGCATGTCATAGGTCATGTGAGTGATTATGTGTGCCTTTTGTTGCGCACTTTGTTGTTTGTTAAACCTAGACATAATAATCGCCGGTGATTAACAACAGTTCGGCGTTGACTATATCCCCATTTCTGATAACAGGCGGCGAAAAGGGTTCTGAAATTCGGTCGGAAGTTAGCCACTTAAAATCGTTGTCCAACAATTCGTCCAACTTTCTTCCTTCTCGTCCTCTCCCCCCTTTTTTTTGTCATGTTTGTAGCTTCTTATTTCTGTTCTTGGTCAGCCCGGAAGCGGAAAGTCAAAATTGATTCTAACAGTTCAGATACTTGGGATCAGTTCCTCAATGGAGCTCAAAGGAAATTTATACCGGACAGCTGGTTATTATGGGACAGTGTTGGACAGTGCGCAACAGGTGTCCCATTGTTAGCAATAGCTATTTTAAGCTTAGGACTGGGAGAGAACTCGTCTCAGTGGCGCAGGAGGCTAGGTGTCTCCACGTTCAATGCTGGACCGAGAAAGGTTGGCTTCTTTGGGGCATAAGGAAGGCCCCGAGTGCGCCTTCCATCGAATGGGAAGTAAAGCTGTTTATCCCTATGGTGTACGATGTCATTTACACGTAAAAGGACTCGCGATTATGCAGCGGGGAAATGAGGCAAAAATCCCCAGGTGTAGGTGCTCACCCCCCCTGGCGCCGGTCGAGCGCCCCAATGAACTGTAGACCAACGATAAATAAAGCACAGGAGTTGCGGCTTTGGTCGGAAAAAACAGCCTGCTGCCAAAAAATACCGTCCAACAGATCGCCAGGGTCCATCCAGAGGGAAAAATATTACTGTACCATATACCATATACTGTACAACTGACATGGTATGGACATATGAAAGTGGGGAAGAAAAGCTGGTTAGGTCCTCACAAATTAAGTCTGAGGTCGCAGGCGAGGTGGAGCAAAACATAGAAGCAGGATAAACACGGGACCTGGTTGGCAATAAGAAGGAGTAGAGAGCCATACCTCGCAGATTGGATCCTGCTTTAGCCGGAATGATGATCGTGGTAATTTACCACCATGGTTTGTTTTCAACGTAGATAATGGTTGACTCTTGTTGCCAGTGCAGACTGCTGATGCCTGAGGAGAGCATCATTGAGACCTGCCAGCATTGTTGACGCACCTGCTGATCTTTACCCTTTGCTGATAAAAACAGAACTACTTTTCTACTTTCTCCTCCCATTCCAGCTCTATCTGGTCTTTTATAACCTGATGACCCTAGCGCCGCATTGCAGAACTCACGCCATCCCTGCCAATTTGTGACGCACGACTTTCAGTCCTCCGTGGACGTCAGGTCTTCACGCCGGTTCTTATTTGCCCTCCCAAGGACATGAGACGCCAGTTTTTCCCGCTATACTGCTATTGAGCCTGGAACACCTTACCGTATCATATTTGTTCTCAGGTGTTTGTGTGCTCCAGGGCCATGTGCATCTCAAACTGTCGCCATTTTAAGTGGGCTCTTTTTCTCTTTTTATTGTTTGTTTGTTGGGGTTTTAGGGCCCATCGACTACAAAGGTCATTAGTGCCCATTCTTTTTTTATGTGGAACTATTGATTGACCAGTGTACCTTTTTGCGTGTGTCAGTGTACCTTGGTACGTTTCGAATAAAATGAAATAAAAATTGTTGCCAGCACAAGTCGAAAACTTTTTATTTGGCTGGTACAACTAGTGGTCAGCGGATACTGGATGAAACCTCGAGGAGGTCTTGACGTCTTTTTAAGCTTCAATGCTAGAATTCAACTCTGCTTCGTGAGAAATTCATAAATGACCGCTAAAGGAACATCTTGATTGATTTTGAGTAAGATGTGACAGACTTGGACTATTTTTACCTGTACAAATAGCCATTGTTTATTATCATCGATTCGTTTAACGCTTGAGCTGTTGTGTTCACGTGGAATCGAATTGAGCTTCATGAGTTGTATGGATGTGATTTCTTGAAAATTGTGTTAATTAAACCGTATAGTGGAAGATGAACGTTTTATTTGGAAGAAAAACATTATTGTTAGCGGATGTGAAAACACTACCCCCGTCATGGGAAATTTAGAAATGTGAAAAGGAAGTGAGGAGGAGGAGAGAGAATAGGATGATGCTGGAAGAAAAGGCACATTACATTGCTTTCGAATTGATTTCTTAATTTAAGGATTTTCTTATCTCCAAATAACACTGTTTACAATTTGGTGTTTCTTCCCCCAGAGACAGAATTGGAGTATCTGAATTGAATGCTATCCGACTATGGGACTTGTATAAGATTTTCGGTATAGAGTTTTTTGTGATTTAATTCAAAAATTGAGACGCAAATTGAAGAGGAATTGGTGCCTGTCTCCTGGAGAGGAGGTTTGCTTTTCTTTTTATAACTGGTCAAAATTGTTATCTGCGATGAAATTGAGCCACTTTCTTTCATGATGGAGGATGTGCGTGTTTAATCTTGTTTGTTTGGGTTTTTTTGGGAGGCGGTGGCAGTCGAGTCGTTAGTCATTTATTTCAAAGCAAAAATCTCTTCAAAAGCCCTAGTATTAGGTCGAGCTCCTAAGCCCCGTTTTTGTGCATTTGAGTAATACGGGGGTAGCTTCCAAAGTAATCTGAAATGAGTTTTTGGTTTTGACATATGCTGTACCTTCTTTTGGGACATGGAACTACCTCCAGGTACAATGTAATTGGATGTGTGTAGACAAAAAAAAAACAATAATTGACTTTCGGTGTCTTATTAGTTGGTGTGGTTACTTTTTGTGCTCGTGATTGTAAATTCATTCCTGACTTTCGAGATCGATAGTCTGTAGAGCGAGACGAATTATTTAAATAATCCGGATGACAATTCGTCATCAGTGAACATTGGTGCTCTAAGCAAAGATGCTCACGAGCGAGCGCTATAGTTCACCTTCCCACTTCTGGATCATTGTTTCGCAGGTAGTCAGTCATCAAATAGTGCTCTTAAGTCGTCATCATCATTATTACTAAACTTTTCTCAGCCTATGGTAGGGTCGGGTGCCCATTTGTCTCTTTAAGACGCATGAGAGAGCTACTGTATAGGACGGTATTTTTACGCAGCCGGCTGCCAACGTCATGTTACTACTTCTCTCTAATTAGCTATTTATTGCTAGTCTATTTTAATTCGTCTGGGCTGTTTTCCTCTACCGACGCCAGGGGACGAGCTTCTACTGGTGAAAATATTGCCGACCCGCTCGTAA
The DNA here is from genome assembly GCA_013389805.1 of Trigoniulus corallinus. Lineage (NCBI taxonomy): Eukaryota > Metazoa > Arthropoda > Diplopoda > Spirobolida > Trigoniulidae > Trigoniulus > Trigoniulus corallinus. The sequence continues at coordinate 15,539,222 of JAAFCE010009109.1, forward strand.
ACTGTATTTTACTCCATCTAGTAAAGGTTCTTATAACACCCGCCTCGGTGGTGTTGTGGGTAGCACGCTCGGTAACTGGATTGCTGGATTAATTTTTATGGGTTGGGGTGTAAGCCAAGCTGCCATAACAGGACGAACCCTTAGGAGGCTGCTCGCGGGAAATGAGGAGGAAGGTGTAGAGGACGTAGGAGAGAGGAAATTTGCAGCACCCAACGTTCATTACCATCCACCCATGTTGGTACTAACGTGGGCATGTGCTGTTTAACTTCAGTGATTTCACGAGAACTGGTGTGGCCAACGCAACTTGGTTGCACTCGCAACTGCGTCAGTAGTTCTAGGTTCGGCACTGGACCGAGGTGGGTTGGCTTCTTTCGGGCGAGACGGAGGTCCCGAATGCTCCATCTTTCGGATGAGCGGTAAAATCGATGGTGTACGATAACATTTGCACGTAAAAGAACCCTCTTTACTATGCAACGGGTTGATGAGGTAAAATTTCCAGGTGTAGGAGCTCGCCCAAGCGTCGGTGGAATTTCCCAATAAATGGTAGACGGACGATAAATAAGCGTAGGGGTTGCTACCTTGGTCGACAACCAGCTGCGGAAATACAATGTCCAATATGTTGCCCTTGTGCCCTTCAGAGGGACGAGACCCTGTCATAGGCGGAAAAAGGGTTCGGAGGGATCTTTTGCGTGCAGTAGACGACGTACACGCACCACACTAGGCCGCTGCTTTACTTCCCATCCGACACGTACCCGTATGGAAGGGGCACTGAGAACCTTTCTCCTCTGACAGAAGCCAAACCATCTCGGTCAAAGTGGAACCCCTGATTCAGTCATCGAACACGCCACTCTCCTGTTGCCAGTGTCGAGGGCGAGTGCGAGTTGCCATAGTGCAGCCAAATTGCGAGTGTAGCCAGGTTGCGTTGGACACCAGTTCTCGTGAGATTACTGAAGTTAAGCAGCGCAAGCCCACGCTAGTACCAACATGGGTGGTTGGTAAAGAACGTTGGGTGCTGCAAAGTTCCCCTCCTCTTTGTCCACTACCTACCTCCTCATCTCCCACGAGCAGCCTCCTAAAGGTTCATCCTGCTATGGCTGCTTGGCTAACTCCCCAACAATCCAGAATCCGTGGTAACTATTGATGTGCTTGTCATAATTTCGCTTACTCCAATCATCGCCTGGAAACATTGCGGAAGATGTCGTGAGAAATAAGTCATTTGTTAATCTTGCAATCGTGATTACTCAAGGCTTAATTATATAATCATTTACCAGCTTTTATGTCAAAACTTTAACGACCAGTCAGCCGCACAGAATGTGGGTGGGACAACTGCAGCATTTATGACCAGGTAATATTTAAAGTTACCAAGGTTACCTGGAATTATTTTGAAGCTCAGTTTTTTGAATCTTGTAGGATTAGTTGTGTGTAAACGTGAGTGGTGGGCGGTTACGTAAATCGGCCAACTTGATCCTGCAATGATAACGTGATTCCCTCCTCCCATGCTGGATATTAGTCTGGATAGGATGCATTCATGTAGCCCTCTAGAGTTTCAGTGACTGTTAATGATGTTGTAAGAGTTTTGAGCAGTTGAAGACGACAGCTCATTGAACTTTGGAGGTCTTTCTCCTGTTTAGCTAATGGGGAGTCGGCAGTGAATTTCTCCTTGCAAATCTCACTTTTCCCTTTGTTGCGATGGTCGCTTGAACTGTACTCCAATTTCATGTCTTTGGTATAAATAGCACATATGTTGTGTACCTCACTTCATAATAAATAAAATGATAAATGATACAGTGGGAATGGATTTGAGAGGGGGGGTAGTGTAGTGAATGTGAGGGATTCAACTTCAACTGTGAATGCTTTTCAATAAAAATTCTGAGTTTGTCTCACTCCTTCAGGATCAGTGGGACCCTCCACTCCCACGAGACGTCAGGATGTTTTTTCAATAGATTTCCGGTTGTCGTGGACTAGTCCTCATTTCAGACGATTGATTACTACAACGATTGAATGTGAAAGCGATGTAATATAATATTTTCTTGTTACTGAAATGCGTCTTGATGAGACCTTTAAAATTTAATCATGTCTTTTACTTGAACTGCTTTAAAATCATTGAGGGCAGGAGAGAGAGAGATTTGCAGGATTTTATTGGAAGTTATTAGGCCTAGCTCTTTTTTGGACTGTCTCATATATTGCCTTGTACCGTGATAAAGACTAGATGGCTCATTGAGGCCATTCTTTACCTAGATCCATTATCCAGTTCACCATTTGCACCCTTGGAGCGTGATTGCTCTCCCTGTTCCTCTACCCGTTCAGAAATGCTATTTACGTATAAAATGTAAGATTAAGGTTATTTTTAAAAGCTTCAAATCAACTCTGCTGTGTCGAACGATGATGTTTTCCATGTGCATTTGTCCAAATTTTAAGGTCTTTTTTTAAATATAATCCTCCTTAGTTGCGAAAGAAGATTACTACCCGAAAGCCTCCAGTATTTCATAATTTTTATATAAAAGGTTATATTCCCCAACTGTTATATTATGCATGTGCTATTGTGAAGTTTAAAGCAAATCTTTTCCTGTTATAATTAAACAGCTGTTATTTTTCTCATGAAAAAGTCTCTAGGTCATGCAAGGGATGTGTTGGGCACATTTGTCTTCAGCAACTCAGTAATCCCTTTTCCAATCATAGAGTGCAGAAGGATGTAGAGGAGTTGTGGATTAATTTGTTTCTTCCTACCTTTCCTTTGCCAGTCCCATCCTGCTGTTTACCACATTCCTGTTTTGCACCTGTACCTGTTCTAAACTTCTGTTTAAACCTCCATTTTCACTCGAATATATTGGCGAGCTTCATCAACTGCTATTTCTGACCAACGATGTGGTAATTGTTGGAGCTCCTACACGGAGCGGGAGAATTTTTACAGTTGTAAAACCTTTTGGGATTTTAACCAGCCTTGGTGGCACAAATGAATTTCAAGATGGCTGATCTTTTTGAGGCGAGAGAGACCCTCGCCTTCTCTTAGATGGGAAGTAAAGCCGTGACCTCGTCTGGTGCCTACGATGTCATCTGCACGTAAAAGAACCCTGGCTATATGGAATAATATATACGTGTAGGTTGGCAAGATTTCCAGGTGTAGGAACTAGCCGCCTGGCGCCATTAGAGGACGAGTGCCTCTATCAAGAATGATAAGCAGAAGGGTTACGGCAAGAGGTTGGCAGCCGGCTGCATAAATTTACCGGCCAATAAATCTCTCGTTTGTTCCCATGGGACACAAGTGGGTATTCGACCGTGCCAAAGGCATGAAAATGGATATCGACTAACTAGTGCTAGTAGACCACATCAAATCCTGGGTTTGAAGTATGTTCTAAAACTCCCTGTAGGTCGCTTAAGGCCATTAAATCCCGGACGCTATACACACGTGTCAGGATTAACAGAGTTACAATTAATACATGGTTACCGAAGTGCTTTGTCACGGGTATCTACCAACTGGGAGAGGAGGGTAAACAGGATGTCAAAGAAGATAGGCATAACACTGCACCCCAGGGAGGGCAAGGAGGGGGCAGTAACGCTGCAAAGACTCGTACAGGACAAAGTGAAGGAATGGGGGTTAGGGCAGTGGCGACAGAGTATGGAGGGAAGGGCTGCAAAGAAAACGCTGAGGGTGTATGGGAACAAGCTTAACATAGAGAGGGAGGTAATCTACGATAATACGTGGGAGAGCTCACTTCTGTTTCGGGCAAGAGCTGGGTCCCTGGAGACGAAACAGAGGATGGGAAAGATCACAGGTGGAGAGGAGGGCTGTGGATTGTGCAGGGATCAGGTGGAGGACGTCAGGCATGTGATACTGGTCTGCCCAGCACTGGATAACTGCAGAATGGGTTGGGGAACCCCCACATTGGAAGAGGTTCTGGGGGTGGTGGGTTCTGGGGTGGAGCGGCTGGAATGGGTGCGAAAGGCAAAGGTGTTGCTGGGGTGCTGGTGGAGATCTGGGCATATGGGTCTAGCATGAAAAGATCTCGCCAGCAAGGTATCCGTCACAAAGGATTACATATTCATATTGACGTTTACTTGTACTTTTAATTCAGCCTTACAGCCCCCTACTTGAATCCAATGTACCTCTGGGCCTATATTTGCCATGTGAAGGTTATTTTATTTGTAAGGGAAAAACTATTTTTGTAAGCCAGACAGGCTCAATTCAACTGTGATGGACGGAAATACAATAGATTTGTAAGTGACCAGTGGTCTTATTTTGTAAGAGTAAAAATGTGAAGCACGCAATTAATTAGGTGAGAATTTATTGCCCACTGGGATGTGTCATCTTGTACCTTAACGAGCTGTTGTCTACTAGGAAAAGCAGGTGTTTAGATTGGCAAATTTCCAGTGACAAAACATCATTGGGAGTTGGAATTATTAAATAACCGGAAGAACTGAGAGATCGACGTTAAATAATGCACCGCAAACCAACTGTGTAATAGGAAGGATAATCATCTTAATTGCGTACTAATAATATGTATTTTAAGTGGCGAAATTCATGGTCCACAAATCGTAATGATGTTTTTGAGTTTCGTAATTCGTAGTTAGATAACATAAATATATTTGTATGAAAGTTATTTCTAAAGATTCAAAGCAGTAAACTGAAACTGCAAAACTCTGTTCACGCCCTTGTCCTTTTTTCCCTGTGATGAATCACTTGGGAATGTGTGAAAATGTTAAGAGAGCGAGTACTTCAGCGATAGTGAAGTCAAGGGTTTCATGTGGAATTTAATGAATCTGTCTTGTCCTTTCGTCTCTTTGTAAATAGCGAATCCCGCCCCAATGTTGTTCAAGAAAATAAGATTTCAGCTCGCCACAGACTTACTTGACACGCCCCAGAGTCGCATCTGGTAAACGAGAACTCCTTCGGCAAGATCATCGTCAGGCAAGTGACTGAAGCAGTAGTCTCATCCACTGCCTCGCCTCGTAGAATTACGCATCTGCCAGAAAAATGACGGCTTCCTACATTTTTATAACCATTGATTCCCTCAAAAATTACCCCTCTGAGTTGCGGGATGGAATGTTCAGGCCCACTGTATCCCTGCATTATCAAGAGAGACAGCTTAAAGTGGGTTGTGGGAATCGAATCACTGCAGAAAAGTGTTTTTCAACCTTTTTATTGGAACGGAACCCTTTGGAGCATTTAGACTTCTCGCGGAACCACATGCAGTGACAGAAAAAAACATTAATTGATACAGGTGTGTGTGTTAGCGTAAGCAGTTGAATGTGGGAGAGAGACACTCGAAGTTCATCTTCGACAGACAAAAGTCGTTCTCGTTTCTTGTGTTTTCATTGTTATTTTTATATTTTACCTTGCCATTGGTGGAACCCTTAGGCTGACCTCACGGAACCGTTATGTTCTGCGGAACCCCGGTTGAAAAACACTGCTGTAGAATTTGTATTTCGTAATGTGGTACTGATGCCTTCTTTTCGCTTTGTCTCACTTCCTTTCTTGTCTTTCTCTTCTCCACTTTATCTTCCGGTCTGCCTTTTTCCGGATGTCTGAGGGAGTGGCGAATTATGTCCTCGTCCGATCACGGAAATTAAGCAACGCAACCCTAGCTAGTACTGACATGGGTGGCCGCTTGGGAAAACTGGGTACTGCCAATACCCAAAAATCGTCGCGTTAGTGTAGTGTCTGTGTAGTTTCTGCGTGAGAACTACGCTGTGGATGGGGCTCTGATGGCCTTGTAGTTGAAGGGCCCTAAAACACCAACAAACAAACCGGATGTCTGAAATATTGTGAATGTTAACCAATTGGAATGAAAATTCTATGAGCAACTGAACCACTCTATTCTGACAGCTTCAACATGTAGGCTTCTGCAACGAGTAGGTGAGGCGAAATTCCCAGGTGTAGGAGCTCATTCGCGGAAAAACGTCGTTCAATATACCACCCTTGTGTCCGTTCAGAGGGAAAAGGTGGGTACTCGACGCTGCCAAAGGCGGAAAAAGGGTTAGGGGGTTGCAATTTTGCTTACTCGTTGCACAGCAGATTGATTTGATTCGTTTAATTTCATGGGTTGCGGAGTAAGCCAAGCAGCCATAACAGGCCGAACCCTTAGGAGGCTGCTCGCGGGAGATGAGGAGGTAGGTGTAGAGGATGTTGGAGAGGGGAAATTTGCAGCACCCAACGTTCTTTACCAACCATCCATATTGGTACTGACGTGGGCTTGCGCTGCTTAACTTCAGTGATCTCACAAGAACTGGTGTGTCCAACGCAACTTAATGACTCTGACGTGCAAGGAGCAACGTTTCTTATTTCCCATCCGACGGAAGGCGTATTCGGAACCTCCGTCTCTCTCGCTCGAAAGAAGTCAACCCTAGCTCTGCGCTACCCAGGAACCACATCCTAAATTGATTGAACGGTATAGTAACCACTAGATGATGTTATCCATTGATAACTACATGTAATCATCATCAATGAAAATATAGCTCCTTAATAGATACTTATAACAAAGGATTAAAGGTTGACTTTCGATGTTGACAGTCTGGTTTTGAGCTAAGATACTTGTTTAATTAATTGTGACATGCTCGATGATATGAGAGATTTTTAATATAGATTGATAGCGTGTAGTTATGTACCTCTTGAAGAAAAAAATTGGGGATTGCTTTGTGGCAGGGTCGGATTACCACCTGGGAACCCGACATCTTCACCAATTCTTCATCCCCAAATCACGAAAACAGGTTTTGTAAATGATATTTCAAAGCATAAGGTTTCAGATAATCATAATCGATGTGGGAGGGAAGAAATGGCCCTAATCAGCTCACCAATTCATGAGACCCCCCCCTACTCATACCTGCTTAAGGATGACGGACAGCCGTGGTGTGATGACTGCTAGCAACCTCCTGATAATTATACAAATCACAAAGACTGGATGGATATTCATCATCATACTCTTATCCCGCCTGTGGGTTCTGAGGAAGTTCTGTGGAGTTCTGACCCTCCACTCCTGTCTATCTACCACGAGCTTCCCATCCTCCCCACACACTTTCATATCCCCTCGTAAACCTACTCCCACGTCTACTGGTGCGGCCAAGTTGCGTCGGACACGCCAGTTCTCGTGAGATCACTGAAGTTAAGCAACGCAAACCCACGTTAGAACATGGGGGGATCACGTCAATTTGGCGTACGACAATTTGGCGTACATACATATTCGGCGTATGACAATTTGGCGTACATACCGATCTCTTGGGTGCACACATTTGTTCAAAATTGCAACTGTCATAACCAGTGGCAGATCCAGGATTTTCTTCGGGGGAGGGGGTTAGCTAATACAGGGGGAGGGGGGTTGAGCTAAACCTCGCATATTATGCAAATATAAGTTTATATGGGCATGGGAGGGGTTGCAACCCCAAAAACCCCATCCTAGATCCACGCGTGGGCATAACAGTCATTGCAACGGTCCCGTATAACACAGTTGGGTTTGTTTGTGTTTTAGGGCCCATCGACTTCAAAGGTCATTAGGGCCCTATAACACAGTTATGGTAGGCATTCATTGTTCTATTACCTTGCAATGACTGTTGTTATGACTGTTGCAATTTTGAACAAATTTGGGCACCCAAGAGATCGGTATGTACGCCAAATTGGTATGTACGCCAAATTGACGTAGACCCCAACATGGGTGGTTGGTAGAGAACGTCGGGTGCTGCAAATTTTCCCTTCCTACATCCTCTACACCTACTTCCTCCTCTCCTTGGCCTTCTCGCAACCCTTTAGTGTAACGTAGACATAAAATACTTAGGAAAGAATGGATATCTGTGCGGGTTAAATGTGTAATGCTTAAAGTCCTTGTCCGTCTAGCGGACTGAGTTCAATTCCCAGCTGTGAAAACGTGTTCTTTCCTCCTCTTTCTCTGTATTGGCACCTCCGATGTAAAGAAGACATACTGTAATAAGAACGAATGCCGGTATTGCGTTGGACGCACCAGTACTCGTCTGATAACAGAAGTAACCAACCCTAGCTAGTACTGGCATGGGTGACCACTTGGGAACACTGGGTGCCGCTAATGCCAAAGTCGTCGCATCATCGTAGTGTCTGTGCAGACTCTGCATTAGAATACGATGTGGACGAGGCTCAAATGACGATTGAAGTTGAAGGGCCTTAAGACACCAACGAAAATTTTTTTTAATAATAATAGTAATTTATCTATTCCTCTTCTACTGTCGTCCCGAACTCATCAGAACCCGACTCTGCTGTAGGCGGGGAATGGATTTTGCTGAAAAAAGGCAGCATGCATATGAAGATATCAATTGCAGGCAGCTATTGAGGCAGAGACACTCCTCTTAATGTTGCCGAAAGGAAGTTCTTGTTGTTTCAACGTTGAAATTCAACACATCTCCTTAATTTATTCGTTGAACAAACATTGTTGTAGATTGTTACAAACAAGTGCAGCTGTTTGTGTGCTAGAGAACTCTTGCCAAAAAATCATAGGTCTGCCCTCCAGTGGTTAAATGATGTTAGAAGTCTTAGATTGTTGATTAGTTTGGATGAGGAGGTTAATTAATCAACCAGTCGTGTATTGAGGTCAGGCAGGCTGAAGAATGAACAGTATTATAGATTTTTTTCAAGTTTTGAGCAATGGGCCTGTCAGGAAAGTTGATTTCTTTCTGTTTCTTTGTGTCAGTTGCCAATGTGGTGGCGCTGTTGGTAGTTATTCCTCCTCCTCTCTTAGGATGCTTTTTTTTATTACTTTATGTTGAAAAGCCAACGGATATACGAGTGTAAGGGGTGAAGGGGATAGACAGGGTGTAGAACTCAAGTTCACTGCATCCCAGCATGCCTCTTACGAGGTGAATTGTGGTATTAGGTCACTAACTTGCTACGTAGATTCGTCGTCCTGCTGTTCTGTCTACTTTTCTCTTTCTGTCCTTGTCTGCCTCACTTATCGTCTTCTGTTTTTGCTCGTCCCCGAGGTAGGTGGCATGCTTGACTACTGCGTCAGTGATTCCAGGTTCGATACTGGATCAAGGTGGGTTGGCTTCTTTCGAAGGAGAGAGAGGTCCTTCTGTCGGTTGGGGCGTAAAGCCTTCCTCCCGTTTGATGTACGATGTCACTTGCACGTAAAGGAGCCCTTTCTGCTACGCAACTTGTAGATAAGGAGATCAGGCAAGATTACTAGGTGTAGGTTTTCGCCCCCTGGCGTCGGTGGAGTGTCGAAAAGCAGAGGTTCCAAAACTTCTGACACAGGAACCTGTTGGGAATACTTGGCCATCTTGGGACCAACGGATTAAAAATAAGCGTCGAATGAAGATTGCTTCGCAAAGTTTGTGAATTTTCAGACTTACTGAAATGAAATTGAATGAACGACGATGGAATAAATGTTCTCTAAAAATTTTTGGCGACCCACTTGCCAGAGCTTAGCGACCCACGGTTTGGGAAAGGCTGCCCTAACTTACAGTAGGCCGACGATAAATAAGCATAGGAGTTGCAGCTTAGGTTGGAAGCCGGCTGCATAAAAATACCGTTCACCTGACTGCCCATGTGTCCGTGAGGGACAAAAATTGGTATCCGATTCTGCCATAGGCTGGAAAAGGGTTAGTAGTTGCTTTTGTGTTGTTGCTTTTAGGCCCGGTGCAAACTTGCGATTTTTACTCGCGCGGCGCCCGCAATTGCGGCATGAGATACATTAGTTGCAATGGGGGAGCCGCGACGGCGCCGCAGGTATGTGTGCACTCCCTCATTGCAACTAATGTATCTCATGCCGCAATTGCGGGCGCCGCGCGAGTAAAAATCGCAAGTGTGCACCGGGCCTTAATACTGGGGCCCGCCGCGTTGGCGTAGTGGTCAGCACGCTTGGCAACTGCGTAGTTCTAGGTTCAATACTGGACCGAGGTGGGTCGGCTTCTTTCGGACGAGAGAGAGGCCGCGAGTGTGCCTTCTTTCGGATGAGAAGTAAAACTGAGGTCCCGTGTGGGTATACGATGGTACTTGCACGTAAAAGAACTCTCTCTACTATGCAATGCGTAGATGAGGCAAAATTTCCAGGTGTAGGAGCTCGCCCCCTGGCGTCGGTAGCATTCCCCAACGAACACTAGACCGACGATAAATAAGCGTGTGGGTACAGCTTTGGCCGGCAACCGGCTGCAGAAAAAACTATGACCAATATATCGCCCTATGCCCATTCAGAGGGACAAGATGGGTACCCGACCCTGCCGTAGGCAGGGAAAGGGTTAGGAGTTGCTTTGCTTTTGCTTATAATACTGGGGTGATATAGCAAAAGTCCTAATTGCGTTTGGAAGTAATGTAGTAGAGTGGGATTTAGCGCGCAGCACCCCTAGCGACGAATATTGACTTTACAGTAGTATTTATAGGTAAAGGCTTCTGTTTTACACGCAGCGCTCCTAGTGACGTTTATCGAATTTATAGCAGTACTGTACAGTTTTTATTTACTTTTTATATGTATGCATTCCAAGTTGCGCGATATCAGTTTGTTTTAATACTTGTTTATTACGATTTACTTGTTTGACGCTTTTTGATGGTAGATCTCAGAATTGAAAATGACAGTCGTAAAGACCATACTGAAAATTCCAACAGGCCTCCTGGCAGCAACTCCTCAACTACCACCACCACCACCTCACACCTACTGATAAATTTAACAAGCTATTAACTGCCTATAATTTTATTTTCTGCTTTAAGGGTGGGGCGCTGTAAGCTATAAATATTGTCTCCTCCGACTTTCAGACGCGCACACCGTAGTCGTAAATTGTTGACCACCACCACCTTTATTTCCAACGAGGCCAACAAGAGCGTCTGATGGCAATGACGTCCTTCGCCTTACATATTGCGTTTGGTGGACTTGACGTGCCGTGTAATTTAGATGATAATTGAAAGAAGAAGAAGAAAAAATGTAGAGGAGCATCTCTAGACCTTGAACGTCGTAGGATGCTTTGTGGCTGCTGAATTTGACCGCGAGTTGACGTAGGCGCTGCACTGGATGCTTGTGAGAGGTAATTTATTTACTACCCATCCCATCATGTAAACTCTTTCTCTCGCTCTCTCTTGGTGGTCTCTCAGCAGCAAGGCCATTCATTGCAAATATTTTGTATTATCTGCAGTTTTGCAAAGTTCTTAGTTTAACACGACTACAGACTCATTTAAATAGAGTCCTGTTCAGTGCTAGTCCGGAGTTCCTGGAGCAACAGAATCGCCGACTTTTAGTCTCTTGCATTAATCATGGTTTCGTAGTATGGAAGATTAAAGCGTAAGCAAGAACCTTGATTATTATTATTTATCTGAAATATTAATATAAAATATCGTCACATGCACTTAGCAGGTGTCTTGAACCAGCTGTGCTCCTCTGCCTTTATTGTGCATGTGTTACAATATGCATGCATATATATTTAATGCCAAAACTATTGCTTGCAGGAACTGTTGTGCGCTCTTTGTCCTACTCTCATGATTCACAACATAGTACTAGCGACTACTTTCAGATCTGGTCATGCCTTGATGAGCTCGGGGGAGCGGCGAATTGCGTTGTGCACACCAGTTCTCGTCTGATCACTGAAGTTAACCAGCGCAACCCTAGCTAGTACTGACATGGGTGGCCGCTTGGGAAAACTGGGTACTGCTAATACCCCAAAATCGTCGCATTAGTGTAGTGTCTGTGCAGCCTCTGCATAAGAACTGTACTGTGGACGGGGCTGTAATGACCTTGCAGTTGAAGGGCCCTAAAACACCAACAAACAACAAAACAACAATTGATGAGTTCGGAACACAAGGAGGTAACTCATAGGGGAAGTTTTTAAGGATGATTTGACGTGATTGACTGGACGAAATGTTACAACCCTTTTAGGGATCCATTGAACATCATTCTAGTTAGATGGGGATTTTATCTTTCGTTGGGGCACTGACGCCAGGGAGTGAGCTTGTACACCTGGAAATTTTTACGAACTACACGTGTTTTTTTATTCCATGTAATAGGGGTTCTTTTATGATACGAAACAGAGGATGGCAAAGATAACAGGTGGAGAGGAGGGCTGTGGATTATGTGGGGAACAAGTGGAGGATGTCAGGCATGTGATACTTGCCTGTCCAACGCTGGATCACTGCAGGAAGGGTTGGGGAACCCCAACATTGGAATAGGTTCTGGGGTGGAGCGGCTGGAATGGGTGCGAAAAGTAAAGGTGTTGCTAGGGTGCTGGTGGAGATTTAGGCATATGGGTCTAGCATGAAAAAATCTCGCTAGCGAGGTATCCGTCGCAAAGGATTACATATTCATAGGGAGCGGCGAGTTGCGTTGGACACACCAGTTCTCGTCTGATCACTGAAGTTAAGCAACGCAAGCCCAGTTAGTACTGACATGGGTGATCGCTCGGGAAAGCTGGGTACTGCTAATACCCAATAATCGTCGTATTAGTGTAGTGTCTGTGCAGTAAATGCATCAGACCTACACAGTGCACGGGTCTCTAATGACCTCTAGTTGACGGGACCTTAAACTCCAACAAACAAATACATATTCATAGAGGACATAGTAAACTACACACAGGTTTTATTCGTATCCGAAAGATGACACGCTGGGGTCTTTGCTCTTGTTCGAAAGGAACCAGCTGTTTAAGTCCAGGATCGAATCCTGTACCGCTGAGGCGATTCAAAGTTTCTCTATTTGTCCGGTATGAAAGTGAACTTTCTTACTCTGTCTTTGAACCCCTGGACATTTTTCGACCAC
>JAAFCE010009109.1:15551917-15630244 GCA_013389805.1 Trigoniulus corallinus
TGAACTTTCTTACTCTGTCTTTGAACCCCTGGACATTTTTCGACCACTGTGTACTAGGCTGTCTTGTGTTACTTGACATGTAGTTTATTTTGATGTGATTTTGACTGTCTTGCAATCTGTTGCTTACGTAGAAGTTAGCCATTTGGGTATATTACGATTACGTACGTACTAATGGGGAATTTTTTTAGCGATGGTTAACACAGCGGGATGTGACCTTATGTCTTTCAGACCCTCCCATTCTGTTTTTTTACCTCTTAAGTTGATTCCTTGAAAGGTGCACTGAAATACATATAAAAATCACCTATATGATGCAGAAATATGAATATAGAAATATTTTACTTGTTATTTCGAGCAGCAGATGTTGCAGACATTTTTCCGAGACTAGTGAATGCAGATGAAAGTGTATTATTGAAACGACTTTGAAAAGTAAATGGTGTTAGGGAGTAATTTTTTCCTGTCAGTCACATTTTCAGAAATGAAACTCTTATGTTTATGCAAAGATTCCAAAGAATATGCTTTCTATGTGGTAAAGTGTATGACGTTATTGTTGATTCTATTCTCGAAATTTTTAAGTAAATAACATGCTAACGTCAATTGAATTTCTACGGAGTATGGCAATGGCACTCTGTCAGCCACTAACTATGTGACTGACTTCTTGTGACCTTTGGGTGCTTGTGCCACGTATACCAACTATGGGACACTTGATACTTGAAAATAACTTTTTTGCCCTGTTTCACTTTGATGCGTGCCATCAAAATAAAAATTTATTCCCGTGATATATTTTATTATCAAGGCTGTAAACTGGGGTCAAATGGATGTGATGAGGGAAGAGGTTGTTATTAGAGTTAGCACAATGATACAGGTGGCATGGTGGAACAAGTGTGTGGGATGAGAAAGAGACCTGATGCGAAATAAATGAAAAATGGAGGACTAGATCGTACAGTCAACCCTGCTACCATAGGCACAATAAGGTTATGGTGAACATTGTTTACTTGGCTAACTTGAGATCCGTCGTCTGCAGCGTTATAAGAGACGTCTGCAAGAGTTGCGACATCGAGTCAATAGTCACTGTACGTAAAATCACAGTGCAGCTTTTGCCTTTAGGTCCTCATAACCACGCTTTCCTCTCCCCTCTTGACCCTTTTTTGTTTATTTATGTTCTTCTCCTCCAAACAGCTCTCTTCCTCCTTTCTTAGAAATGTGCAACTTATGGTAATCAAAGGTAGTTTGCTGAGTCTGGACTACTGCGTCAATGCAGTGGCGTCGCCAGGGTTGGCGTCACTTGGTGCGGTGACACCATGGTGTCACCCCCTCTCCCGAAAAAGCCTCTTTTTGTGCTTTGGTGTCGCCCCATTTCTCATGGTGCGAGTGATGTCACCCGGTGCGGCCCGCAACCCCCGCACCCCCCTAGTGACGCCACTGCGTCAATGGCTCCAGGATCGATCCATCACCGAGATGGTTTGGTTTCTTTCTGGCGAGAGAGGAAAGCGCCCCTAGTGCGCCTCTCATCGAATGGAAAGTACAGCCGTGGCCCCATGTGGCATACCATGTCACTTGCACGTAAAAAAGAACTCTTTCTGCTACGCAACGAGTAGATTAGGCGAAATTCCCAAGTGTTGGAGCTTGCCTGATGGCATCGGTGGAGTGTCGCAGTGGATAGTAGACTGACAATAAATAAACATAGGGCTGCAGCTTCGGTCAGCAGCCGGCTGCGTAAAAATACCGTTCAACAGTTCGGCCCGCATGTCCGCCCAGGGTACAAAGATGGGTACTCGACCCTGCCCAGGCAGCTAAAGGATTAACTTGGTAGTTACATTGTTTGTAACTTAGATGAGGACTCTAATGAAGTCGTGCCCCTTTTCATTTGTTATTTTGATCTTTCAATACATTCAAGTATCTACTTTGTTAACTAGTGATGAGAGCAATTCAGAAACATTGTGTGTGCGCCATTCTGAGCTCATCAAAAAGATCGTATAACGTTAAAATGAAGACTGCTATTGAGTTTTAAAGAATTCATATGACGGCAACAATGGCAACACAACTGCGTGGTAATTCGAGAGACCCTCCAATGTAACATTAAACTATTAATTAGAAAGAAAACTTTTGTTTGAAGTTTTGGTATTGTGTTTGGCAGTGTTTTGAAATGTGAAGCTTATATAATTTAATACTCTAATCATTTGCTTGACTCTAACATTTTATTTCGGAAAACTAATTTATAGGAACCTCGCCACTAAATGCATTCTTTCTTCTGTCAGATATATGCCTTTGAATAATTAAAGTTTCTCCTCTTCATTTATGTTATTTGTTTCACAATATAAACTATTATTTTACGTTGATATGAATCTATATTAATGTTTACTATCCCTTAAATAATTCAAGTTCCCTCGAATATTGTTACCAGTCTGCGCGCTCTCTTCTCTCAATTACACTAGATGTAACTGGATAGCTAAAGTTTCCCCTTCATCTTCACTTGTCTGATTTCTTCATTCAAGTTTCATTGCTTTATCAAGACTTGGTCTCATCTGAAAAAGGAAAACAAAATTTGGATCATCATTGCAATCTGCCACACAATCATATAGTGGCACAGTTTCATTCCAATATCTCGATTATTTATTTGGTGGATGTCTGCTTGGCTCCTGAAGTTCCAAATGTGCTCTATTTATCCCATGCAAGGTCGGTGGGTTGTTTCTTTGAGACCAGGGTGCAGGAAACTGTCGTCAGGATTGAACCTGCACCACGGAATCGTGTTATCAGTTAAAGGGAATCAGAAGCAGATGCCTGCAATATCAGTTGAATATGTCGCAGGAGCGACAATCACTTTGACGATTAAGGCGCGTTTTTTGAGGTCAGAGCATTCAGAGAGCAGTCATCATTTAACTGTCTGTTTTCCTCTTAGAGAAAGTTTCGATTGAGTAGTGGTGATATGGTGTTCCATCGTCATAAATTATGTGTTGGTTAATTCGGAGTCTATTTTTTAATCTCATTCTTCAGAAATATGGACCACTGCTTTTCGTTCCGGTTGCAGGGTGTGTGCAATAGGGGCTGATCAAGGGGGAGCACTTCAAAAAATGTGCGCCCCAAATATTTTTAAATATTCAGTATCCCTTAGTTTAAATCTAGCTAGCAATTACAATAGGTACTCTACTGCCCTTTAGACAATGTCCTATCTTCAGTGGTTTGGCCAACTGCAGATTGGACTGGTAGTGTAGAAATGGGAATAAGAAATACAAAAATGCCTCATCAGTTGCAAAGTTGAATCATGCATCAGTTGAAATATGCGCCCCATTGAGGCACTGAGGGGGGAGCAATTGTTGCATTGCCCCCCCCCCCCCCCCCGGATCCGCCTCTGGTGTGCTACGACTTCTACATCCTATATCCAGTTTGATTACTCAAAAACGAAAAGTGGCTCTTGATGGATATGCCATAATAACACATGATCATTCTAATTCCTGTGCCCTTATCCGCCTATTATAGGGTCGGTCGCCCTATTTTGTCCCATTGCCGCATATGAGCGACCTGTCGAGGACAGTATTTCGGCGCAACCGACTGTCAACCTACTGCTGCAACCCCAATGCTTATTTATCGTCGGCCTACTTTGATTTATTTTTGACAATTCCTCCACCGACAACAGGGGGTGAGCTCTCCTACACGTTGGAATTTTACTGTTCTATTTGTACTGTATATTTCATGCGATGTGTACAGTATTTGACGCCGTGCATACGACCACAGGACCACTGCCCCACGAATTTTTGAACCTGAAGGAAGCTACCCACTTTGATCAGGATTGAACCTGCAACTATTGACGCAAGAGTGCAGTACGGTTAACATTGCAACTCTCCAACTTCACAGGGAGCGCAAATTGCGTTGGACACACCACTTCTCGTCTGATCACTGAAGTTAAGCAATGCAACCCCAGTTAGTACTGACATGGGTGGCCGCTAGTATCCGAAAATCGTCACATTAGTGTAGTGTTTGTGCAATCTCTGCATCAGAACTACACAGTGGACGGGGTTCTAATGACCTTGCAGTTGAAGGGCCGTAAACGCTAACAAACAACAACGACGACAACAACAACACCAACTTTAGGAATGGATCCCTAAAAGCGAAGTGACAGCCATTTAGTCATCGTATTTTGAGTTAACAATCTAGGGTGGGATTCCGAATGTGCGTAGGCGTAAAGGTGTCATAAAAAAGGGTAATGACGTCAGATCAGTGGCTCGGTGCTTGATTTGGATTATTATTTATCAATTTATTCACCCTCTGCCCATCCACGGATAACCTCACTTTCGAGGTACTGTTCAGAGACGGTGCCGAATGAAGTCGATCGATATCGAATATAATGCGTTCGATATCGCGCATATTGCTAACGATATCGCGTTTGATACTTGGAAATTTTGCACTATGTCGAATATACGATGGACCGTTGTCGTATTCACCCCCTCTCTTTCCTGCCTACATTAGGGTTAGGTTCCCAGTAAAATGGACGCGTTTCTTACGAATGCATTGGTGCTATGTGTAGGAGGATGGAAAACATTCTCCAAACAAAAGAAAATAAGATTCTGACGACTATTAAGGCCAGCCATATCAGTAAAAATGAATCAGACAGGTTGAGATTTATCTTGGAGACACACCTTCCGTGACACACAGACCTGGAAAATTGTAACATGCCGGGTCCCAAATCTACTCATCAGACATTGCAGACAAAATACTTAAGTTTCAATTGTTTATCAGTAATAAAGTTGTGGATCTGAATACTTGGAATTGGTTCACTGTGCAGAGCCCTCCTCATCCACTGTTTTTTTGCAAGAAGTAATAGGGCTGTGACGTCAGGTCGCACCACAGCCAAAGTGTAATGAGTGTAAGTTCTAGATATTATGTGCTTTTTTCTTATAGGATGTGCAGATGCATCACTGGGATTCTGTAAGAGAGATTCTGCAGACAAAGTTTGAGGAAGGGGTTAGGAGAACGTGGTGGGGTTATAGGGCTTATAAAACTTATCCCATTCTTATAAGGAACGGAAGGAAAAGAAGGAACGTTTGACAAGTGAACGTTTGGTACTGCAGAAATCTTATTTGGGTCACTGCGTAACTAGGATATAACACGTCATGATGACCTCCATTCAGGACCCCCCCCCTTTATTTTTTTTTTTTACAGAACTTCAGTTCCTGTCTATCAGATATTCATTCATGGAAGAGTCCTTTTGATCAATCTTGACCACAATAACTGTTAAATCTGTCGGCATAAAAGAAAGTAAAGTCTGGTTGTAGGAGGAGAGAGAAGGGGGTGCGGGTGCAGTAAAACATGTGGATGCGATGACGTCAATGGGATACCAAATAACATTTTTCTTTTCATATCATTGTGATCTAGCTATTGAGTTTTTGATACACCAGTACCTCAATGACCTGATTCCTATCTCTGTAATTTGACTTGAAGTCTTAAGACGTTTGAATACAACTAGGTTTTCAGGATTTTCTTTCTTGAACTCTTAGGTGCGGATTTGGCTAATGGGTGATGGAGGAACCATGAAAAACTACGCCGCCTCGTATTGAAAAAAATTCCTACTACGTCAACAAAACCCAGTTCTTTGAAAATACAACTTGGCAATAAAATGCAAGGACTTCAGAGAGGAGAACTCTCTCACAGTTGAAAATGTTACTGATTTATGCATTTTCCGCCTAGATAGGTTCTTTCAGTTGTAAGAAAAGGGCTCATCTCTTAACCCAAAGGTGTTCAACGATGTGTGTGGTGTCATCTGCATGTTAGAAACCCTCTCTCGTTCTCTCTCCTCCACAAGGCAAAGTTGTAGATGGTGAAAATACTAAAACAGGGAGGACAGCTTTCGACATCGCAGCTTCCGGAAGTAGTCTTTCAATATTAGTCCCTTCTAACACAGTAACTTCTCCTGTTTTGGTTGCTCGTTCTATTTATTTCTGATCTGAAAGTCAAAATCCATAAGGTCAAGATAGGGTTAGAACTTTCATACTTTTAGAGCAAATGAGTCTGAGACTGAATTTATAAATCTAGAGGCCTGTTATGGTTGTGGCATTAGGCCGATAACCAGCTACTGAAAAGACCGTTCAGTAATTCGCCCTTGTATTCCTGTTACCAACGAGGCAAACGGTTAATAATGGGTTAGGAATGCTGATAAGGCTTCTAGGCGGTACTTTATCAGCCTCCTGTGTAATCTACTGACACTGGACTAATTAGGTATGCAAAGCATTAAGAACCTCATTATTTGAAAAATCAATGCCTATGTCATCAGTGTTAAAGCATCGAACGTGAATATTTAAGCATCAATGTCGCACCCGTAATTCTGAAATATCCTGTCAGGAGAAAACGGCACATTGCAAGGCAAACAGCATCTTACATTTTCATGTTCTCAGCATCTTATATTCTTACGAACGTACCGAACTAAAGTATACTCACACAGTGGCCCGGAATACCCACGTCGAGCTAAGAACACGAAGTAAAATACAGTTTAAAGATCCTACTGCATCAAAGGCTTTGTAAAAATCTCCTCTCATTTTTGTTCACTGTATCTCATTCTCCTTTTTTTGTAACTGTATCAGGTAAAATTTTCACGAATTGCAATTTTCTGTATTTATTCGTAATAATAACAATCATTATTTCTAACTCTTTTCCCACCACCGGGAGGGTCGGATGCCAGTTTTTATAACATTGGGACACGTGAGCGATCTGTTTGACAGTATTTTACACAGCTGGATTCCAACCTAATGCTGCGTGTTTCCCGTATTCTTAAGTGAAATTATTGTCGGCCTATTTTTCTTCTCCGAGGCACTTTCTCCAGAGAGCCTCCCACACCTGGAAATTGGTCGATCTTGGGAGATTGAAATGATCCAAAGGAGAGCAGCAAGAATTGTACTTCACAGGTTTTCTCGCAGGGAGAGTGTGCCTGACATGATTAGGGAATTAGGTTGGGACACACTAAGCCAGAAGCGTGTATCACACAGCATAGGTCTTTTTATCCGACTGTTGCTGATAGCGTGCAGTGGACCTCTGGTTGGAAGTGTGTCCCTGGCTGAGTATAAGGGGAGAAAGGATCATTCATATAAATTAAAGGAGATAAGGACACAGACAGACTCTTACTACTGGTCTTTTTTTTGTTTACCAAGGACCATTCGGCAATGGAATACCCTTGGAGAGGATAAAGTGGGGGGGGGGGCTTCCTCAAGGGAAATGCTATCATTGCAAGTATTGTAAAGAGCAACAAGAATTACAGCTTAGGAGGTTTAGGTCGCACCTTGCAGTGCAATAGAATAAGAATTAGGAAAGCTTACCAAGCTACTTGGGTTCGTTTACGTGCAGGTGATATCGTCGACGCTGCTTTCCTCCACGGATATCAGGAGGCGAGTTTCTACACCTGGAAATTATGACTAAACGTATGTTTTACTCTTAGTACGGGTTCTTTTACGTGCAAGTGACATCGTAAACATTACATAGGGCCAAGGATTTACTTCCCACCCGAAAGAAGATTAACTGGGGGAGTCTTCCTCTCTCTAATCCCAAAAATTAAACTTGCAACCAGTGGCGCACGAGTCCGGCATTCTACCTCTAGGACACCGAAACCGGTTTGCCGCATTTATTTTTATAGATGGCATGGAGGCATTGAATCGATGATAGGGTATTTAGTAAGTTTGGGCGAGGAGAAGAAGGTATAAAATGGTTTATTGAAGAAAGTAAGGGTAGGGGGGAAGAGCACTTGAAGGACAATAAGAATTTGGTGCCTGTGTATGCAGTGGTTGCCGTTTGCGATTTGGCCTTTTCCAACAGAAAGGTGCCGATTTCGGGATGTAGGTTAATTGTTAATCACATTAATTACTTTTATGGCTTTAACAAAACAGCATTTAAAGACTTGTTCTGTTTGTGGCAAATTGACCGTATGCTGGTAATAAGTGATTTTTATTACTGACTGATAATCCCTAGCAAGCATCTCTCTCTCTTCCATGGATGTAATTCAAGAGTGGGGAGAGTAAGGCTGAAAAGTGTTTGCAGGGACTATGAGAATATAAAGGAGGAGTAAGGGAGATGAGCAATCTAACAATGGGACCAAATATATCATTAATGAGATTAAAATAAGCAGCAGGCATTTTTGTTGTGTTGCTCCGATCTGTGAATCGGCAAAAATGATGAGCATCAATTATTCTCTTGAAAAATTCTAGTCGAGTAGTTATAGCGTTACCTGGTAGCGATCGCCTTAAATGCAGTGTGTTGTAGAGAAAGGAAGGCGAACCCTGTATAATATTGTCCTAGATTAAATAGGGAATGTGTGCGGGGGTGAGGTAAAGGGGTTATTGGAGTGACAACAGCACCTCCTAGTTCATGTTTATTGACGTCATTTCGACATACAGGTTGGATGTTACATTTTTTTTGTTGTTGTTGGTCGTTTCTTTAAAGCCAAGTGATTCCTTTTGTTGAATTTTTCCTAGTTTTCACTCATCTTTGTCAATACTAGTTTTACCTCTGTCACACGCCTTACCCCTTTTCTTCCTCCTTCTCTTTATTTCAACTTGTCGACGTCCTTTAATATATCTACTATGGGCCTATTGCTGGTGTGTAGACTCTCGGTATATGTGCCACCAAAGAAATAGACATAAATTAATTTCAGTCTTCTTGAAATTGGTTTTTTTTAAGAAGAGTTCCAGAGACTGAATGTTTACTTCACTTCTTCCAGGGATTTAAGGGGACCTGTGCATATGTGTTGGTAGTGGAAAGGCAGCAGTTTTTATTTTCAAATCGTAGTTTGCTGAAAGGCAAAATAAGACAGGTTTTTGCAGATTCATTTGGATAAAGAGGGAGTTGGGAACCTGGGAGGAGGAGGGTGAAAAATCTTGCACATTTTTTGTGTAATTCTCTCTCCCCCCAGTCTTTAATCCATGGTCTTTTAAGCACATCTACTCATTGAGTCCCAATGCGGTTTTCATTAGGTTTTGATGATGTGGAAATTTTCTAGTCCTCATCATTTGATGTAATCATCAGTATAGCTGGGAGAACAGGGGCTTGAACGTGGAGGAGATGAGAGGGGAAGATTCTCAGTGGAAAAACAGAAGAGACCTCTGCAGGAGGTGGAGGACTCAATCAGGCGAGCAAGGGAGAGATTGAGGGCGATTAAAAAAGGGGGGGGGGAGCGAGAGAGAAAGCATGCCCTCACATCTCTCAAAGTGATCTAGAAATGACTAGGATTCGCCATTTTTTCCTACTGAAATGTATGTGGAGTGGAATATGTCTTGAAAGGGGGAAGTGTTTTTCAGGAAAACGTTGTTCCCAACGTTTTTAATGTACTTCCGACTCTCTCTTTCTCTCTGATCGTGATGGTGACTGATAACGGGCATAGTGCTAAGGGACATGCACAGTAATGGTGTGTAGAGAGTGAAAGCGAAAGATAGGAGGAATTTTTGAAGAGAGTGCGACGACTATCGATTCATCCTAAGGTCGTCGTTCGATGCGATGTACTTTCTCGCTGATTCCTGCCTGTAAATAGGCCAACGCCCATGTGACAAGCGTGTTGGGGGTACGTCATTTCGAACCAGCCTTGTTCTGCAACTTTCGACTGGTGACTTTTAACTTTGGGGCAGTTGTCCCCTGAGTAGCAGTTGTCAGTGGATGCGTCGACTCCCTTTGGTGTCAAACTTGATGCTTGTGTGATAGTGGCAGTTATCGGGATGTGAAACTGACAGGGGTCTTACAATCCATCAACAACCTGTGTCTTATGCATGCTGAACATCTCAGCTCCTGGTTCCTATGCCGTTTTGGAGGTTGCATCTGTTTGACTTGAGGCTTGCTACAGTCTTCTTCAGAGTGAGATAAATTTAAAGAACTACCTTTTGACGGTACTTCATCCTGCTCACTCTATCTCTTGTTGCTATAGTTCTATCTGCAGGCTTCTTGCACAACCATTGACGACTTAGATGGTGGCATGGTCTGTTGGTTTTCTTTGTCGTCGGACGATGCTTCTTTAATGGTCTATTTCCGCAACTGTTGTTTGGTAATTCTTTTTTCCTTCCTTTCTGCTCATTTTTAAGGGCAACTATTTGTTAGACGAGATAAGTGCGCTCTGTATGAGTTTGGTGCTGAGAGCAGTCGTGTGATTGGACATCGCGATCAGATGCGCGCTCTCCACAGAACCCCTTGTTGTCTCCATAACGACCGGTGCTTCCAGCAGCTCTGCTGCTTTTCTTGTCATTGGTTTCAGTTAGCTGCCTACTTACAAGACTGTGAATCTAGTGCGAAACGGTAGGACTTGCAGTTCTTGTTGTGGTGACTGCAATAGGAGTTTTGGAAGCAACAACCTCGTGGACGGTCTTTGGAAGAAGAAAAGGAACGAACGGTGTCTCGATGTGATGCTTTCCTCCTCGCTTTGTAGCAGTGCTCTTCTTGACCCGATGAAAGCGTTTGTTAAGTGAATCGACAGGAAACTTGTACTTGAAGGAGTACTTTGGGGATAACATTTGTAAGTCCCTTGTGTTTTTTTTAGGAAGTTTGCCTTTTTGCTATTGTTTAATCCCTTATCTCAATATTTCTTTCGTGTGGCGAAGACATCCTGGATTGGGCGTGAAGGACATGACTACTGCAAGAAACCAACTGACCGTGTTTTTAAGAAGTAACACATGATCATTTCCGGAAGGTGGTGGTTGATAAATAAGAGAAAAGCCCGAGAAATTTTGAAGTAATTCGTGTCTTGTCCCTTTTACGCTTTCCCGTGGTGCTTTATTTTTGGTTTAACGTCATTGCTTAGTCTAGTTATACATGTGGCTATTGTACTCCCGGAAATAGAATTTTGAATCTGAAATGATACCATTTACCACATGTTTGAATTTTCGGGAATCGCCCGCTGCGAGGATGTGGATCATTGTCCCCCAACGCTCACAGGTGAGTCATCCTGTTTATTTGTTGTTGCTTACTGCTCTGTACCACCCATTTCTACGTGATGCAGAGTCTATAATTAAGCGCGTTGACATCAGAAGTGGATCCACCAATAACCCAGAGGACTAAAAGATGAAAAAAGGGTTGGAGGAACCTTGACTTTCTGAAGGGGGAAGAAATTAATGTGTTCAAATAGGAAAGCTATTCAATCAACCAGGTAGTTAATAAGGAAGCCAGCACCTCGCGATTTTTGTTATAATATCCCAATTTGTTTACGTGTGTGTTCATGTAGTGTGGAATTTCCGAGTTCTGAGCACTTAAGTGTTTTTCCCCTCTCCTCATTTAATTTCCTTTTCTTGTTTATGATAAAGATGCTACGATAAATTTCTGTTAATGTCACAACTCAATTACCTTGTTCGTGATTTTATTTCAGACATTGAGGCAGTCTGATGGCCTTGCGATCCTATTTTGCAATCTTAACGCGTTCAGCCTAATTGCTAGTCATTAATGAAGAGATCAAAATCTTTGTAGGTTTGTACTCTTTTCATTTGGATCGTTTTATTTGATGCGAAGTTTATTTCAGGATTTGCCAACTGAGGCGGAACTGTAATTTTAGATGGTTCAATACGGAGTAATACGAAAACGGGCTAACTGTGGCTTCACCTGTAAGTAGTTTACCCTGTTAGTTGGCTAGAATATCATTTCAAGGTGTAAAAGGTTTGCCTCTTGCTCCAGCCCTTGGTCTTAGCTTTCATTTGAGATATTTCATCGAAATGTTAGGTTTGTAACGTTAGCCAGCAACTCAATTACGTGGGTCCATTCTTTGACCCTAGTAGATCGAGACCCATTGGTTGTTTGTTGGTGTTTTAGGGCCCTTCAACTACAAAGGTCATTAGAGCCCCGTCCACAGCATAGTTCTTATGCAGAGACTGCACAGACACTACACTAATGCGAAGATTTATTGGGCATTAGCAGTACCGCGTTTTTCCCAAGCGGCCATCCATGTCAGTACTAGCTGGAGTTGCGCTGCTTGATTTCAGTGATCAGACGAGAACTGGTGTGTCCAACGCAATTCGCCACTCCCCTTGAGCTTGCTCATCGTAGTTTTTAAGACCTTGCATTCACCAGCTTGAGCCTCTACTCTGACGAAAGATTCGCTTAAAGCCTTTTCTGCCTCCTTCACGGCCAATAAATAATCGTAGTTACTTCAAAAGTTTATTTCGTGGGACAAACGTTAACCTTCTCTGCTCTGCAGGCTGTCTGTTGTTGGGGAAAGAAGCACCAACATCAGGGCATTTTTATGTGGTTAACTCTATATATGAGGTCACTACTTTGTTATTCGATGGACAGCACAGTTGGAGAGTTCCTCTTGGCAGAAGCTAACCATGGGTCTGTCAAGATCGATCTTGTGCATCATGTGCAAGGTGTGGAGACCTCCTTCTGGAGAAAATATAGCTCTGTGACTTTAGGAAATTTTAACCTTTTTATTTTCGATTAGAAAATATATTGGAGAATTAATGAATATTGAGCAGTGAATTTGAGTCGCATGTTCCCCTCCTGTGTTCAGGCTAAGCTTGAACCCAACCTGGAGGTTTGTGAGTGTGTGTGTGTATATAAGCGTGCGTACCCATGGTTTTTGTTTTATCTTCTTGACTCGGCAAGTTGCAATTATGAGGCCATGTTTGATTTGCCAGTGTTGTTTGAACAGCGCTATCCAGAACAACTTCAGCCGTGCACGCATGGCGCAACAGGTGTGAGATGATAAGTAATTAATTACAAAATAGATAACAGCATTATCGACTCAACTTGACATATATGTATTATAGATGCATCCATGCTGACATAAGTTTCTCTCGCCAGTCTTATCCTCCTATTCCCATGGCAGATTAAATGAAAGAGAAAAGGTAAACTATGCCCAGCCTATCGTACAATAAACTTCCTGATCGGTTTATTTATTTGTTGAATTCTAGTAATTTTTATTTCTAATAACTAATTTATTTATACACATGTTAACGTTTGGTCAACTATTAAACGTAAGAGAAGGGACGTACAGGTGTTTTTTATTGCTGCAATCCACAGTCCATCTTGATAGTTGTTATTGTCACCTGTTGACTTGCTTAAGGCGTCACAGTGACCGAAATTCTGCACTCTTAATGCCGCGTATCCGTCTCTCCGGAAACTTAGTCATCAGTCGTTAGATGCCTAATTAGAAATTGCTTTCAGAAATATTTTAGACACTCAGCTTGAATTACCACTGCCAAGTGCGGCCAAGTTGCGTTGGACACACCAGTTCTCGTTAGATCACTGAAGTTAAGCAGCGCACACCCACGTCAATACCAACTTGGGTGGTTGGTAAAGAACGTTGGGTGCTGCAAATTAACCCTCTTCCTCCTCCTTTCACCTACCTCCTAATCTCCCGCGGGCAGCCTCCTAAGGGGTTGACCTGTTATGGCTGCCTGGCTTACACCCCAACCCACAAACGAATCAAATCAAACCACTACTGGTTGTGATACCCAAACCTGCATGCGGTCTGGAATATCCCTGTTGCTTATTGTTATTGTGCAATAGGTCAGTTGTTGTTGTTTGTTGGTGTTTTAGGGCCCTTCAACTACAAGGTTATTAGAGCATCGTTCACAGCATAGTTGTTATGCAGAGACTGCACAGACACTACACTAATGCGACGATTTTTGGTTATTAGCAGTACCCAGTCTTTCCAAGCGGCCACCCATGTCAGTACTAGCTGTGTTTGCGCTGCTTAACTTCAGTGATCAGACGAGAACTGGTGTGTCCAACGCAATTCGCCGCTCCCAGCAATAGGTCAGACACCAGGCAATATTATAACCAACAAAGTATTAATTTAACTGCCAAAATTTCTACTTTGGTTGTGTAATGCGGTGTGGGAACACGTGGGGTGCACCGGCATTCCCGCCATAGACAACAAAACCAATATTTCCTGCAGGTTCCAGACTCCTGGCTGGGGTGCCCCCAGTCAGAGCATGTTCAGTGGACCCGGGTGTGATGACGATGGTTGTGATACCAAAATGTTTCAAAGCTTTCCTTTCGACTGGTGGATAGACTGGATTTATAGTATGCCAGCTGGGCATGTAATCCGGGTCCAACTCACCAGAAGGGGAAGAAAACGGATCAATTTCCGGTTGACGGTGATTTAAAGGGAGGGGTATGTAAACTGAAGTTCAGTCACCCTTTGCATTGAATTTGTCAACTCGTAAGGTATTTTGAAGTGAAGCAAACTGAGAAATTATTACGCAAAATATTACATTAAAAAGAAAATAACTATCTTACCTTTATGCATAAGAAAAGGTGCCTGAAAAAAAAAAAGAATTTAAACATCTCCTGAGTGGAATTGCTTTTAAAATCTGGTTCACAATTTTTAGACGTCTTTCAATGCGGAAACCACACTGCCACAGAGGTCACAAAATTTCAAATCAGAGATGAGTTTGAAAATTGTCAAAGGCAGAATAGAATATAGCAACTGATGCCGTATGTTTGCACAATGCAAAAATTCGCTATATACTCCACGACGTGTAAAAGCCTAAAGGAGCTGGACCTATGATGCAGTCCGGAACAAGAAAATTCCAGTGGCATCTTAATTCCGATAATTCCATATTTACGAATTGCCTTCATCAGATGCCTACATAGTCCCCATAAGATGAAGACTATTTCCAAAGGGAGCGATTATATCCATTGTAATTGTTTTTGACTGACTTCCTATATTTGTATTTACTTGCCCCTTCTCTTCCTCCCCCGGGGACGAAAAAGCAACACGTAAAATAGATCTTGAGCAGGAAAAAAAACTATGCCTTTGGATACACAAGCTGTCCCGATTCTTGGAACATTGCCCCCTTCCTCTGTAGATGTCTCCAAGCTTTGCTTCCCTCATTTGATTCCTGGAATATTTTCTTTGGACGCCCAATAATGATAATATGCCATTGATGATGAATCATTGGTCTGAGGTGGTATGGACTAGACTAGTATGGACACGTAATGAGAAGAGGAGAGGAACTCGTTAGGTCGATTTCAGGTATGCAAGTGGTCGGAAGCACCCGGGCAAGGGGAAACCGAAGCAGACGTGGGAGCAGGTTGTGCGTAGGGCTATGGTGGTGTGGGGTGGATGGGGACCTGGTGGGAGATAGGCGAGAATGGAGGGCTAGAACCCGCAGACCCGACCCTGTCGCAGGCGGGAGAAGGGTATGATGAGGATGAATCATTGGTCATGTTTCAGAAGCAAATATTCGAAAGCAGTGCTCCCAACATAACAACTCATGCAATCCTCGCCAGCCAAATTCAAGCAATCGTATCCTTATAGTAGTCCCTATGTATCCCTGGATTATAGGGAGCGGCGAGTTGCGTTGGGCACACCAGTTCTCGTCTGATCACTGAAGTTAAGCAACGCAACCCCAGTTAGTACGGACATGGGTGGCCGCTTGGGAAAACTGGGTACCGCTAGTATCCAAAAATCGTCGCATTTGTGTAGTGTCTGTGCAGTCCCTGCATCAGAACTACACAGTGGACGGGGCTCTAATGACCTTATAGTTGAAGAGCCCTAAAACATCAACAAAAAAAATAAACCCTGGATTATCGTGACCGGACTAAATGGGATTTGAACATGAGGTCGACGACAGCCTCCCGGTTACAGAAAAGCTCCTGTAACTCATGATCATCCAACCCTGCCTTAGGAGGAAAGCTAGTTAATTGGTGGCAGTTAAAATGGCAGCACTTTGAAGTCTGGGTTACCTGCCAGTCGTTTAAATAATGAATAGTGAATTCTTTGCCGCTTACTACTAACTGATAAAAAAAGTCACTCAGGTGTAGTTAGTCTCTGATGTTGTAAACTATCTCACTTGAGCAGAAAAGGCAGTTGTCATAACTTAGGATTTTCACGTTCTGCTCCTTAATTGTGCCACTTCATGTGGAGATCAATCCGGATGCTAAAGGCAGACCTAAAATAATGGAAAAAGTGGTATAACTGGAGACCTAGGGGGTGGGAGTCTTGATTCGGATACCTTGTTTCTCGTCAATTGTTGGCATGTTACGAAATCTACAGGCGAATTCCCGGTCTCGAATTTGTCTAAACAAGATTATGTGAATAGGTTATAGCGGTTGGGTGTTTTATCAACTTTCATCATCTTCTAGCTTTTACAAGTGGACAGTTTGTCATCTCTAATGGGACACACGCGTATAAGCACTTTCCTGACGTCATTGATTGGTTAAGTGTGCTATTTTTGTCTGGTGAACATGTGAAGTTAGGTTCAGTCCTGGATGTGGCTGGTAATATTTTGTGCCTAGCGAACTTTTCTTCTGTCACATGAAAAATTAAAGCAGGCGTCTACATGTTGCATATGAGTCTTCTTGCAGAATCGGACTGGACAGAGAATTAGTAACAGGGGAAAAGCAACCAAAAGGTCCTAACCATAAAAAAGGACAATAACAAGCGGGAGATAATAAATGTTGGATTATTTCTTTAAAATGTCATAGCTTGTTCAACCCTTTGCTACTTTAGCAGGAGTTAGTCAAGCACAGAGGTAGCGTACTGAGCTACTGCGTCAGTGGTTCCGGGTTGGATCCTGTACCAACGTGCTTGCCTTCTTTCGCCCAAGAGTGTAAGATGTCATCACTGCACGGAGCAACTACGTGAAGTAAGATAGGTGTATAATTCTGCAAAATTTCCAGGTGGAGGAAAGGTGCCCCAACGATGTAACCTGCATGTAGAAATACCCGTGTAATTCAGTGAAATTTCAACATGTAGTGGATCCCACCTCGGTGTCCTAGGTTCGATCCTGGTTCAAGGTGGATGGCTGCTTTTGTGTGACAAAAAGGCCCCAATTCGTCTTCCGTCGAGTGGGAAGTCAAGCCGTTGCCCCGTGTGGTGTATACGACGTCACTTACACGCAAATCAAAGAATCCTTACTGCATGTGGAGTAAATATGCGTGTAGTTCTGCAAAATTTACAGGTGTATGAGTTAGACCCGCCGTGGTGGGGTAGTGGTTAGCACGCTCGGCAACTACGTCAGTAGTTCTAGGTTCCATACTGGACCGAGGTGGATCGCCTTCTTTCGGGCGAGAGAGAGGCCCCGAGTGTGCCTTCTTTCGGATGAGAAGTAAAACCAAGGTCCCGTGTGGGTATACGATGGCACTTGCACGTAAAAGAACCCTCTCTACTATGCAACGGATAGATGAGGCAAAATTTCCACGTGTAGGAGCTCGCCCCCTGGCGTCGGTAGCATTCCCTAACGAACACTAGACCGACGATAAATAAGCGTAGGGGTGCAGCTTTGGCCGGCAACTGGCTGCAGAAAAAACTATGACCAATATATCGCCCTATGTTCATTCAGAGGGACAAGATGGGTACCAGACCCTGCCATAGGCTGGAAAAGGGGTTAGGAGTTGCTTATGAGTTTGGCACCCTGACGTCGGCGGAAAAAAGCACCTTTCCAACGAAACAAAATACGCCGAAGATAATAAACAAACGTAGGAGATGCAGCATTAGGTTAGGAACCTGCTGTGTAAAATACAGTCCAACAGATTGGCTTGTGTGTCGCAACGGGACAAAAATGGGCACGCGGCCCTGCCATAGGCACGAAAGGTTTGTGACGATGATGATCATTGTCATCATCATACCTTTTTCAGGTAGAGGAATTTGCTCTTTACGTAATAGCCAACTCGAATAACAATAGCTGAACCTCTTAAATAAGCCACTGCACAGAGCACATAATTTAATTTTTTTTTACTTTGTTACTTTCTAAGAATAACTCATAAATTTAATGGTGGCATGATAATGTAATTTTTACAAGCTAAATTAAGCGTAACCCTTTGCCCTGGTTGAATCTTATGGCTTATGGTTTCATTTAATACTCGAGTAGGATTTCCACACAAGCGATGTTACAAAATACAAAATCCCTGCTTTATCGTTGCTTGGTAATGCGAAGAAAAATTACGTTCAAATACATAACTTGGCGAGCATTTAATCCCGGCTGTTGTTTTTTGACTACTTCTGTTCATGTGTCTAACCAGGTTGTATTACCTGGGTGTTTATTAACTTTTAGGTTTTGATTTCATAGTTGGAGGAGACACTTTATAGATGATACCTTGATTCATTTCTGAACTCTTAAATGCCATGTAGGCGGTCTGAGTAAGTATTTCTGTTGATTTTATGACGAAATTCTCAAGGATGAGAGGTGTATCAATTGCTCTACCCTCACAGAACTTGTTCTACTCTATCACGAGGTTTCAACCTCGGTGGTGCAAAGGTGGCGTGCTCGAAAGTGGCTCCAGATTGGATAGTGGATCGTGGTGGGTTTGCTTCTCTTTCTGGCGAGAGAGGTTCCGAGTTTGATTTCCGTGGGATAGGTAATAAAGCCGTGGCCCCGTGTGATGTGCACAATGTCACTTGCACACAACCCTGTATATCAGGGTTGTCAAACTGGAGGCACCCCGAGGGCTACATTGGTAACATGTGCGTTGCCTTGAGGGAGCGGCGAATTGCGTTCGACACACCAGTTCTCGTCTGATCACTCGAGTTAAGCAGCCCAACCCCAGCTAGTACTGACATGGGTGGCGGCTTGGGAAAACTGGGTACTGCTAATACCCAAAAATCGTCGCATTAGTGTAGTGTCTGTGCAGTCTCTGCATAAGAACTATGCTGTGGACGGGGCTCTAATGACCTTTGTAGTTGAAGGGCCCTAAAACACCAACAAACAACAACAACAAATGCGTTTCCTTGAAGGCCATGAAGTGTCGACTGTTGTTAGTACAGTAATTTCTTTTCAAAGTACCAAGAGGTCCGATCAGACGGTGTCGAGTTTGTCACGCCATTTGCCAAAATGGTATTGAATAATAGTTTTAATTGACATATGGCACATGGTGCCCCCTTCATACTACACCGGAGGCAACTGTCCCTCTCTTGTTACTCCTCTGAGTAGCATACCGCATATGTTTATGTGCGGGCCGCAACTCTAGGCTTAAAGGACCGCCAGTTTGACACCTCTGCTTTATATTATTCAACGAGTTGCTCTGCCAAATCCCCAGGTTAGTAGCTCGCTCCCCCCTCCTGATATTGCATGTGAAAAACGCTGTGTGCAAATGGATTGCAGCGTTACGTCGGCAACCAGCTTCGTAAAAATACCGTCCAACCGATCGCCCACGTGTCTCAGTGGGACAAAACAATAGGTACTCGACGCTGCCATAGGCAGGAATAACGTGAGTAGGCCCCTAGTTGTTTTTACTGCAACAGCAATATTTGTAGTTTGAATCCTCTTGTAAATGACATCAGAAGGCGCACGTTTCAATTTTTATATTAAGTTTTGTTTAAAACATCTTAACGATTTTCCTCTTTCTTCTAAATCTATTGCCTTCAATAGCGACGCCATTAAATTGACAGTGTGACTTAACAACTGACAGGAGTTGTAATGTGATTGATAGAAAAACACTCTAGCAAAGTATTAAGTTTGACAGTTTTTTTGAATTCATTTCTGAACATTTTTTTTCTTAACTAAGGATGACACATATTTAGGTCATTCAACTTTAATTTTACAGATTCAAAGAATAAACATCCATCTCCTTTGTGACTTAGTGGTAAGGCTTGTGTTTGGCTTGTTGTTGGGCTCAAGCTCAAGTCTGATTGTAGCTAGTGGAGGCACGGCATGCAATTTCGGATTTAAGAAGGACCTCTAATAGGCTAGACCCTCTTAGACACTTTCAGCTTTTGGTTGACCAGACAATCAGGATATGGCATGAACGACTGCGTGGATCCATCAGAGTAGAGCAATGCCCTGAAACGGCAAGTTGCTCTAGTCTACTGTGTCATTATCATCATCATGCTATTGTCCAGCCCATTACTGAGTTGGCTTGCGAGCTTTTCTTTATTCATTTCTGTCCCCTAACCACTTCTTCAATCAATCCATTCATTATCAGTCCTCTCCTAACTGTGGTTGGTTTCCATATTCTGCCCCTCGTCCATCTCTCATCTACATTTCTATAAAGATATGTTTACCTCAATTGCATGTTTCAATTTTCTGTTCAAAGTTACTCATGCGCGCAGAGCATTCAACAAAGCCCATAGTCCATGTTCGTTTCCACTGTGAAATTTATCCGGAATCGTGTATTGTCTAAAGTTCAAAGCACTCATGCACTAGCCTGCCTGTTAATTTGTGATAGCACTTCTTTTCAACGTCCCTCAGGGTGCCACTGGAGAAGTATGGGAAGATGAACAGTGGCGACAGCGTCATCATGCCTTTCAGCTGGGAATTGAGTTCGGCCAGCCTGCTCACAAGTTAGATTCCTTCAATTGCTGGATTTTACTAGCACGAAAACCATGGCAAATTTATTGAAAATTATAAAGAGCTTCGATGAGATTACTTGAGGAGAGGAAGGAGCGGCGAATTGCGTTGGACACACCAGTTCTCGTTTGATCACTGAAGTTAAGCAGCTAGTACTGACATGGATCGCCGCTTGGGAAAACTGGGTACTGCTAATACCCAAACATCGTCGCATTAGTGTAGTGTCTGTGCAGCCTCTGCATAAGAACTATGCTGTGGACGGGGCTCTAATGACCTTTGTAGTTGAAGGGCCCTAAAACACCTACAAACAAATTGAGGAGAGGAATCCAGAACCCCTCGTTACCGTCTCCCTAAACCTGTGCCGAAACTTAGAACCAGCTGTGGATCCGAAGTTGGCATAGCAGTAAATTTTTGTGTATTGGTTTTAAATATACTTATGCTTTATAAATGGGCTAAAACGTATTTCCTGTCGTCGTCGTCTGAATGTTCTTAATGCACCCGTTTCTGCATCTGCCCTGCTAGGTATCTCTACATGGAACTACTTCTGTAGGGCCTACTTATGGTAAAATATAACTTCGCCTGAGTCTCATGTACGCCTTGCATTCCCTTGAGTTATTCCACCGTGTTGCTATAGTCTGAATGGGAGCGATTTCAACTTATTTGGCAGTAGGTTATCCTGTGGTTGGTGTTTGTGTGCACTTGACAAACATCTGTGAGTAAATTGGATGTCCGCTTGAGGACTTCCCAATGGCATTCATTTTGAAGATGGGCACTACATATCCAGGTTGTTGAATGTTGTTTTGTGCACTTAGGCTTTGTACGATTAGCTTTCTCTAACCTTTCAGATTTAAGAAGGAGATTCAATAGGATACATTGAAAACCGATGTGATCTTTGTCAACACACTCTCATATCTTTTGTATTTCTGAAGTGAACGATCGCGAACTTGTTATCCAATTACATTATTATGAATTGGATACTTGGTTCTCGGCTGTTCTTTCATATGCGAAGACATGAATAGAGCTTCATTCCACGTCCTCATTTTGAGGTCTCTTAAAAGTTCCGTTGCATTTTCCTTCATTTTGTGAGCTTTATTCAGGATTTAGAGCTGCTTCTGCTAACAACACCAAATATCTTGAATGAAATTTATTTCTGTGTATATTTCATCATCAGTAACCATTAGAGTAATAATTATGTTTCCATGCTATTTGTGGGAGCGGCAAATTGCGTTGGACACACCAGTTCTCGTCTGATCACTGAAGTTAAGCAACGCAACCCCAGTTAGTGCTGACATGGGTGGCTGCTTGAGAAAACTGGGTACCGCTAGTATCCAAAAATTCGTCGCATTAGTGTAGTGTCAGATGCAGCCTCTGCATCAGAACTATGCAGTGGACGGGGCTCTAATGACCTTGTAGTTGATTGGCCCTTAAACACCAACCAACAAACAAATCCGTGCTATTTGCAATGTTGATATTTTTTGCTGCCTGAGCCATTTTGAACTTTGAGAACCATAGGCTCTCAAAGATGCTTTCTGCCAATTACTTAGTCCCAAGTGTTAGTTAAGAATGTCGTCATCTAAATGTGGCGCTACTAGTTTTAAGTTCGGAGGTAGCTTGTCAGAAAGAGAAAGGGGGAAACATCCACTTCATTGGCGGAAGTGACAGAACCAAAATCCAAAATTCCCTGATATCGAAACACGACCACCACGAAATCACCTGTTGTACTTTCTTTTTTGAAGGATAACTTTTAAGTTACCCCTGGGTTTGGGGATTTGGATAAAGCCAGTGTCGTGTTCCCATTTGTCCGTCATTGGGGCACAGTATGTTATTCAGCCAGCTGGCAGCCTGATGCAGCAACCCCTATTCTCGTTGGGGCATTGTTTGCCCTATCCCTGGAAATTTTTCCGAGTTGCATTCATATTTTACTCTAAGTAGTAAGGGTTCTTTTCCTTGCAGTGGTGACATCGTACCCACCACACACAGTCACCCACGGCTTTACTTCCCATCCGACTGAAGGCGCACTTGTGGTGAATGGGAGGAACTCTCTCGCCTCGGTTAATATATCAGTTATCAAGGCATACTTTGTTGTTGAAGCCAAAGATGTAGTTTCGTTTTTGCGAGTTATTTAAATGACGTTCCTTTCCAGATGTTTTCATAAGACTTAACGATATGCGACATTTTGAGTAGACACTGTTTGGCACAAGGCCTCGTTATGTTTGACACACACACGGTATTTCAAGTATGAACAGTGAAGAAAAGAGATTCCGAAATGTGTTAAGTGGGACCCGTTGTTGCATATCCGGTGTGCGAATTTCAGTGTGTCTAATGAGCATTTGGCAGTCCATTTCCGTCAAGGGACCCTGTGCAGCACTAATGTTCTTATCTCTAATGATTGGTGAACTGCCAATTGAATATGTTGCTAGTCGATGGCGATAAAAAAACCCCCAGAGCGTGGCAGTGTTTGTTGTTTTGCCAAAATTGCAACTTTTAATTAAAAAAAAGTCTTACGATTGGGAATCTACTGAGCGGTAGATTATGGGGACAAGATTGGCTTGTGGCCACTAAGGAGACGTGACTGTTTTGGACAATCGGTATGCGGCTTCTTAGTGACAACGGCTATAAAATTCCTCTTCATTGGCCTGTAGAGAATTTAATAGTTGTACATGTCATGTACTCACTACTGAGCTTCGAGTTCAACATCTTCCCCCTTTTTTGCCTTAGTGGTTTAAAAGTGACCATTTTTTTTTAAATATTCAAATGAGTGTATTGGTGGTTTCAAGGTGACAATCATTAATTTTTAATCATCTGTTTCATGTTTCAACGTTTGGATTTATTTATGAAATGAATCCAGGCCAATAACATATTCCACTGTGTTAAGTCAAACGTGTAACGCACACAGATATCAACTTGAAACTCGATATCAGCATCCTAGTTGTTGTTGTTGTCATCGGTAAAAAAATAAATCATGACATTGGAAGATCTTGGTAGGATGGGATAGGATGAATTAATGACTTCCGGAAACCTGTGTGATGTAGTTTTAATGTTACTTGTAGGGTTAGAAGTGCTTTTCATCTTCATGGAAAGTAGCAAGCAACATGCACTCAGATTTCTGAAATGATGGACGACTGTCATGTTCATGCGCATTTTTGACTTGTGTACTTGAAAGTTGCTGGACTTCTGTCAGACTATTAAAATTTCATGAAGCTTCTTCATGTCAGAAGAGAATCATGTGCACTTCCTGTCCCAACTCGTTGATATGTGCTTTCCTGACTTCATCCTTTTGCCGGTTCCGACAATATTTTTGTATCCGATTTTTATGCCAATTCATGCATATAAAGAAGCCTGGGAAATTTTGATCTACGTCATTAAAGGGCGATAACACATTCACTGCTAACTTGACATTTTGTCGAGCCTGTGGTTGTAGCCGCTTAATTTGGCAACAGGGGTCTTATCAAGATGACGGCTGATTTCATATGAAATTCGGAAACTGGCACTTGTTGTCAAGGTTGCTGTCATTTCTAGTTGTGCGTCAGATGCCCGCTTGAACTTCAGCCCGCCACTTCTGCACGTGAGAGCAAATGCACCCTAGGAGAACGTATTTGTGCAAGTGTTGTCCATCAACTATTCAGGCGTTGTTAAGGCTCTATTCTGGAACTCGGGCGAGAGAAAAAGACAGAGACCCGTAGTGTGCCTTCAGTACGAAATAAATCCTTGGCTTCATGTGGTGGGATGTCACCTGCACGTAAAAGAAGCCTTACTACATGGAGTAACATATACGTGTAGGAGCTCGTTCCCTGGCATCGGTGGAAGATAAGCCGACGATAAATAAGCAAAGGGAATGCTGCTTTAGAACAGTGATTCTCAACCTTTTTTTCCGTCATGGTACACTTCTGTTAATTTAATATTTTGGCGGCACATCTGGGGGCACACAAACACGTAAGCAAATATATAAGTGCTAACCTAACCCTATACACACATCAACTGAGGGACTAGTTGACAGAATTAGTATATAGCAGCTTTGTTAATTCTAATTGAATACACTGCAAGCAGCCCTGATAGGCCAAATTGGCAGTGCAGAGAATGACTCTCATTCCTAATTTATAACCCATTGAACCCCCAAGGAACCTGAAGCATAACATCTATTCTGCCAAATATTGCATACCTGCTATAATGGCACCTTCTTGCAGAAACTTCCTCACATTATTCTCCCTGAGAGAATTCCGTTGCCGAACGACCCTTGGAAGAAAAGACCAGCAATACGAGTCTGTTCGTGCCCCGACCTCCTTCAGTTTGAATTGGTGATCCTTTATCCCGCCATAGCCTGCCAGGGATAAGCTGCCCCCTGGAGTACCCTCATACCCTAATTTTAGCAGTCTGTGAAAAAGCTTAATGCTGTCAGATACCCGCCTCTGTAGTGAGTCACATCTGAGACGCTCAACCTATGAGAGAAGCGATGCAGCATAATTCTTGTAGCCCTCCATTGTATCATTTCAATTTCCCAAGATAACCCCTGCCTAAAGGGGAACCAAATTGGACTACAGTACTCCACTATTGACCGTACCAGTGAAAAATATGCTACTTTTACTTTCTTTGTGCTGTCTCCCAACATTCTCCCAACACGCCCAGCCTTCCCAATCAATTTGTCAATGTGCTCCTTCTAGGTGCCTTCAGTGTTTAGAATAACACCAAGGTGCTTATGGGTCTCAACTCTATTAACCCTAACATCACCTATGCAATAAGTAAAATCAACTTGCTTTCTAGACTTGCTTATCCTAAAGCTGTGTGTACACTAGCAAGTTACTTGCAGAATTTCTTGCACAAGTACTTCCAACTCTGTATACACTTCTGGCAAGTTTTGTTGCCAAAGCACCTTCTGCAAGTAGATGAGCTGCAAGTACTTGCAAGACTGTTTACACTGTTATATAGTAACTTCTGCAAGTACTTGCAAGACTGTTTGTATCTGGCTGGCAATATGGCTGATTGGAGTAGGTGAGTTGGCCCCTCAGTGCATGATATTTTCTGATGTAGGAAGGCTTGAGGAGTCTCGAGAGGATGCACAACAGGGCTTACAGCACATTACAACAGCAATGATGAAGGGGCGTGAAGGTGAACGCAAAGAAAAGAGTACACTTGGCCAGGACCAAGAGGGTATGGTTCGCTGTGGGAATGAGGTGATACCAGTGGGGAAGGAGTTTCGGTATCTAGGATCGGTGTTTCAGTCCGATGGGGAAATCGACTCAGACGTTAGTCATAGAATCTTTGCAGGATGGCTAAAGTGGAGACAGGCAAGCGGAATGCTGTGTGACCGCCGGGTCCCAATTGGAGGTAGCTTGGGGGTGGGTGACATTGTGGAGAAGATGAGGGAGAATAGATTGAGGTGGTATGGGCATGTGGTGCAAATGGGGAGGAGGAGTTTATTCGGTACATTATGGGACAGCAGGTGGTTGATGGAAACAGGAGTAAGGGGAAACTAAACCGGAGGGTATAGGTGGGAGTGAAGGATTAGAACCCACAGACCCGACCCCGCCATAGGCGGGATAAGGGTGTGATGAATTCAGGATATTGCTCATATATATAAATGAGCCTAATTATTTCGTCTCTTGTCCATGTTTTCAGCCATTGGTAAAAAAAACTTGATGAAAACTTATCAAACTAAGCTTGATAAGTTGCAAGTTATTGCTGCAAGTTAAAAAAATGGTGTCTACACGTGGTGACTTCCCGCAAGTTTTGCAAGTTTAAAAAATTCTGCAAGCTGACTTGCTTTGCTGTCTACACGCTACAGTGGACTTGCTAAAGTCGGCTTGTGCAAGTTTTATTGCTAGTGTACACACAGCTTAAGAAAGCTACATTTGTGCAGGTTTAATGGCAACTCCCACTTTCTGCTCCAATAATATATCTTGTTAGTCCGTAGTCAGAAGTTAACCAATAGTCCGGGTTAGAAGTAGCCTGGCGTGCCAAAAATTTAAAAAGCTCTCTTTCTTGATGTACTAACGTGCCAAGTAATTGTTACAGGAATATATAGTAGGGTACCCTACTTCCGACTTGTTACAGAAAAAAAGAAATTCCATCAATCGATTGGTTTGGCTTATAGAGGTCACCCATAAGGCAAAATTGTTCTGGGTGCCATAGGTTCGCCACCCCTGAGCTAGGCCCTGCTAGGGAGGTACAACCGATTGAAATAGTTGTCTGACGTTGCTTATGTATGGGTATTCGCAGTGGTGGCCCATTTCAAAATCCTTGCGGCACAGTGGTTGAGAATCACTGCTTTAGCAGGTTAGCAACCGGCTGCGTAAAATATTGGCCAACATATCGCTCAAATGCCCTCATGAGACAAAATGGGCACCCAATACCTATATAAGTAGTGATAACCCAGAGTAAGACCTTCCTAGTTCCCCATTTGCTTCTCATTTGTGCTATTCAATGCGTTCAGCACCTCCGCCATCCTCCTCTCCTGAGGCCGTTATCGGCGATGCGCGGGGATGCTACTGAAGAAATATGAACGTTGACCACCTGTGCTGTTGAGGTCGAATTTCCAATGGAATCGTAATTCACAATTATTGATGTAATAAAACCACGTATTTGAAGACCCAGTGATTTGGTGGTCTACTGAGACGTGTAAAATACCCATTGAAAACGCTGCTGCACGATGGAAATGTAACCTTGTCTCTCTCATTCTCGACTCCTCTGGTGCCATCAGTGCTTCACTTTTCACCACCACTGTGTTGTTCAAGGTTGGTAATCGGCCCTACCACTTTGTGGGCTTCATATTGCTTGCCTTGACGTCAATAGTGGATGTCTGGATATCATATGTAGGGAGGAAACGAGCGAGTTTATTGTTCCATTTTGTAGTAATCTGGTAGTAGTTTAATTTCCGACTATATTTCATTCAAACTTGACTGGACATGAAGAAGGATGCGGAGGAGAGGACAGATGTGGATAAAGGAAGGAGGTTGACCATTTAAAGAGAGGAGGGGGTTATCTAAGCCGACTTCGATATATTGATATGGGCCAGTAACTGCAGCGTCCGAATGTGAGAATATTGACCTAGGGACGTTATCGTCATTTCATTCAAGTGGTCAGACCGTCTTAGAAAGGGGGAGGGATAGTAACATCGGCCTATCGTCTTTTGTTTCGTTAAGAAAGCTGCAAGATGATATTTATTACAGAGCATTGTAGTTTGTGTTTATCTCGTTTGTAAATCAGGATAATATGCCAAATCTGTGACAGTCTCTGGGATGGTTAGTTTCATTTAGTCTTTATTAAGTGCATTTGCGTCGGGAGCTTGCGGTCACCCGTTCATTTCTGGACGACGTTAGTAAGACTCGGCTCTAGACGAAAATGAGAAGATTTGAAACTGGTTATAGTCTTTGGATAAGCTTCCAGCAGTAATTAGGCGATGTTTACAACCTTCCAACAAGATACTCCTGTCCTGAGAAAAGAATTGTAGAAGGTATGCGAAATTGGCGGTAATATTATCTGTGATGAAATTAGACTCCTTTAGTAATTTTGAGGAGAGAGGTTACTCTGAAAAGATCCTGAAATTATGAAACAATGGATATGACTGCATTTTTGTGCATAAATATTCGGAGGAGCATTCCTGGGTCACATTACAGTGCTAGACAATGCCACCCATTTATATGATGTGTCTTTTATTGCACCTTGTTCCTTTAGCTCAACTCATCCAGTTTACTCCTTGATAGGACGTCTGCTTCATCCACCTGGAACTGTAGTGATTCCGCAATGGGCTTGCAGTTTTTCTTTGCTATCCGCAAGCCCTGCAAACTTGAATTAGGCGGGATCTGAAGAAGTAGCTTAGGATAGTGTTAGCCAATGTTCCCTCTAAGGATTCTGGTTCGTGCGCAAAATGCTCCTCCGCTGAGCTAAAAATCTGTGCGCTACGAGCCCGAAACTGCGCTAGCGCAGCTTAGAGGGAACATTGGTGTTAACCCTCTATGTGAGCGGCAAATTGCGTTGGACACACCAGTTCTCGTCTGATGACTGAAGTTAAGCAGCGCA
Source organism: Trigoniulus corallinus (assembly GCA_013389805.1). NCBI lineage: Eukaryota > Metazoa > Arthropoda > Diplopoda > Spirobolida > Trigoniulidae > Trigoniulus > Trigoniulus corallinus. Next base: position 15,580,108 of record JAAFCE010009109.1, read on the forward strand.
ACCCCAGCTTGTACTGACATGGGTGGCCGCTTGGGAAAACTGGGTACTGCTAATACCTAAAAATCGTCACATTAGTGTAGTGTCTGTACAGTCTCTGCATAAGAACTATGCTGTGGACGGGGCTCTAATGACCTTGTAGTTGAAGGGCCCGAAAACACCAACAAACAAACAAGCCCTCTATGTCTTGAAATGTGACGGGTTTGATCAGTCGCTGTGGCAACTGGTTAATTGGGCAATTTGGGCAGCACAGTATCAAAAGAAGGCCAGTTAAATATTTATGGAAAGCAGCTTGTTTCTGACAAGGAACCAGGGCTTGGCCAAAGACATCACGAATGATGCAAGAAATTTATTTTTTCTCGAATTCTGATGTTGCAAAATGAACGGTATTTCACCTCGGAGTGTGCAGTAAGATTCTTTTAGAAGTACCTGAAAATATTAACCTCGTGCACATTTGATGTGCAAATGCTCGCAGTGCTGAGACGAGCAATTGTCTAAACGTTTTCCAATGATAGAGGTAGAGGTTTCCTGGTACGATAGCGCAATTCCTCAAGGGCTTATCGGAATGAGAAGGTTAAGAAACCCTGAAGTTGATAAAAATCGATGATGTTACCCACATTTTCAGTTTTGTTGTGAGTTGACGCCCACCGGAAGAGCGAGTTTCAGAAGGTCCTACCTTGGCCTGAAGGTGCCCATCCTGAACTTAATCAGGTTATGTCATGCGTGTGGTAGGAGCGTGTATAGCGATTTAAACAAAAAGGGTTGTGTAAATGAATACCGTAAATGGTGAATGAACCCTTAATGATGTGTTTGTGAAGTATGTCGGTATGAAACTAAATTGATTAATGCATAAAGCAGATAAAAACGTGCAAAAAGGCGTGGGCTTTAGTGTGTGTATGTGTACCCTTTAAGTAGTAGTTGCCTTTTAAGATAAATTTACGCAGTTTTGATAATGATTAATTTATTAAATTTCTCTCCATTAGTTTAGATATTGTGATATGTGATTTCTTTTTCTACCTTTCTGCGAGCGTGTGTGTGCAAAGTTTATTTCCTTAAAGGGTATCTCACTCTGCTCTCCCTTCTCTCCCCAATACGTTTATTTATTTATGATGATGATATTATGCTTTCGTCGGCAAGCCGTTTGACTTGTTCCTTTTATCTTCACCCCTGGAGAAACGGAAGGAGATGATAATGCTGCATGCTGAAATCTATCATTAAGGAATGTCTTGAATGAAATAGACGATGAGCAAAATATGTGCCTCTCTTTCTCTCTCTCCTCGGTCGATGCAATAACTGAAAAACTATGTAACTTAATTATGTAACCGCTACTATCACCAGACCACTGCCACCTTCAAGATGATCTCTTTTGCTTTCTTTTCCTCGCTTTCTGTCTCCTCATTGCCAGTCATCGTTCGCTCAAGGATTTCATCAGCATCTCCACTTTTCCTTTGGAGCCAGTCACTTTTCCTGGGTCATTGGCCGATGAACGATCAGACCGCTGCAAGTTGCTCACATACAAAAGCACTTCATGTTTGAGAGATGTCATGTGCGTGTGTATGTTGTTGGCAGCGAGGTACTAGTAGTAGTAGTAGCAGTAGCTGCAACCCCTCGAATGGATTTTGAGTGATGCTTCTGACATGACTGTGGACCCGACCTCCTCTTTTCCTCACTGCAGACTGGAATATATCGATCCTTTCTGGAAAGCTGTCTAAGGAGGGAAGTGCAGAGGGGAGGGGAGAGGTCATGCAACCGTTCTGCATGGTTGGTTCCTCATCGTTCTGGGAGTATGGGGGAAATGGTTGTTAATAAATGGGGACGAATGAACGGGGAGAGAGAAAGAGAGAAAATTGAAGGAAAACAGAAAAGCCCTGGAATAAGCATTTCAAGGATCGATGACTATGACGTCACCCTTCAGTCCTGGAGTCCTGTTTTTTGTTGTCGGCCAACATGATGAGGAACCCCACACTAAGAGTGAATTTTCAAAATAATAAATGGGAGACAGGGGAGGGGTGCAAGAAGAGATAGACCAGGCAGAGAAAGAAGTAGATGTCAGAGAGCTTAGGTCTCCTCACTGCTTGTGAGGAATAATGACATCATTACATTCTGACAATGTTTATCCCCGTCTTTCCGCCACCTCTTAAAATGTGAGGTCATTGCACTGTGAAAAAGCAAACTTTGTGATGTTATCTTTCTGAATTTCTGTTCCGCAGGTTTAGGGCTCGATTCCCAAATCAGTCATTTAGCTAATGTTCTATATGATTATTTTTTTTATCCCTTAACGTTCATTTCGCTACTGTTGTGTATATCTGTGTTTGTTTCAAGAAAATCCCTGATTTTCAGGCCTGATTCTAATGTTCCTACCCTCTCTGAGACTTATTAGATTTTTTTTTCCGGCTCTGATGAATCATTTGGGCGACTGTCAAAGGAGTAATTCTTTATATAAATTCCGGCTTGATGACAAGAGAAGGGCTGCTGTAATTACGATTTTTTGTTTCTTTTCAACTGTTCACATTCAGCAACTGAGGATTTTTGGCACTGAGTATATCCGGAAGTACAGGCAGTTTCTCCAGCCCTAGGGCCAAAATTCATAAACGACATTTAATCATGTTATTTAATGGTTTGTAATATCGAGTGAAGAGCTCTAGTCTTTCTGTGTATGTTGCTAGATGTTTCTTGGCCCATGTTACAAGTTTGTAGTGGACCCCGGTACTGGCTTATGTGCTTGTAGAACTACCACTATTCTATTTAAGCGGATCGCCAAAAATCGCCAAAATAAGCACGAAAGTCGAGAAGGTATGTACTCTGTGCTCATATTGAATAAATTTGTCGGCGGCCCGTGTGGAAATTTCAATTTCTTCCTCATAGCCGTTTAGTCGCTCCACGTGACACTAAACTACGGCTTGTCCAGGATTGAACCAAGTTTGCTGCCAAGTGAGTCATCAAAGTCGGCCAAGTGGGAATTAGGGATTGAGTGTTTCTTTTACAGGACACGAAATTCCAGAATGTTTTTTAAATCATGCGTGGGTTCCCCCCACAGTCTCTGAAAATCATATGAGACGACTAAGAGGATGCTGTATTCATTGGCAACCAGAAGGCTAAGGTCCTCATCCTTCGTTTTTCGCTTTCTATCCTATAATTTATGTCCTTAATTCGCCCCATTCCTATCTCCATTTTCTTACCGCAGTAGGTGGAAAACTGGGTGTCTGGTTAACAGGGTTAAATTGATTCACCGAGCTACCGGATTTCACCTGGATGGTCATCACCGCCCGACGACCAAGAATGCCCATTTTAATGTTGTTAATAGAAATTATCCATTTTGGTCACCTAGACCGACCTGGGTGGCACACAGGCAATGCTAGACTGCTACGTCAGGGATTACAGATTCCATCATGGACCGAGATGAGTGGCTTCTTTCTGGCGAGAGAGATCTCCAGTACGCTTTCCATCAGAGGGCTAGAGAGGCCGTGACCCCGTGAAGTGCCCATAAAAGAACCCTTACAACATGGCGTTTAAAATACATGCAATTCGGTAAATTTTCCATGTGTATGAGCTCGTCCCCCCTGTTTTTACAGATCGATCGTTTATGGGGCCAAAATGGTCTCCCGGCCCTGCCAAGAGAGCGGCTTATTGCGTTGGACACACGGGTTCTCGTTCGAGCAACGCAACCCCAGCTAGTACTGGCATGGGTGGCTGTTTGGGAAAACTGGGTACTGCTGATACCCAAAAATCGTCGCATTTGTGTAGTATCTGTGCAGTCTCTGCATTAGAACTACGCAGTGGACGGGGCTCTAATGACCTTGTAGTTGAAGGGCCCTAAAACACCAACAAACCAAATCCCGACCCTGCCTCAAGTGCCAAATGGTTAACGATGATGGTAAATTCATGTTCGTTTCTTGCTTGTTATTGGTGCGATATCGCCCCATTGCTGTGGACGTTTTTTTGTGTTTTTCCCGGGACTAATTTTCTGTTCAGGCCGATCATACTATTAAATGAAGAGTGCAATTGCCTCGGGTGTTCAAGAAACTGGTAAACAAATTGGTGCTAAATTTTCGTGTGGCAAATGAAATGTTCCTAATATTTATTCTAAACCTTAGAGAAATATAACTTTGATTAATAGTTTCTGGTTTTAAATAGTTAGTCTTTGCCGTCATGCCAGTTTTTGGTCTTCGACTTCTTGAATTCATTTGACTTAAAGTTTAGTAGTTGAAATATTGTGTCTGTAGTTCATTAATCAGTTTTCTTGTTCTTGGCAGTTCCCAGGAGTCTGGTGCATCTCTTGGCTTTTTGTAATAACTTTTATTTGATCCGTGACAATTTCAATTTCTTTTTCAAGTTAATCGGATTTCGAAAAGATTATAACTTCTTCACCGGAAGACTCCGGTGTCTAAAAGAAAATGTTGAGTTGTAGTGAATAGTAGTATTGAAGGTGGATGGATTTTGCAAATTAGTCAGGAAGCAACTCTTGAGTGTTGGTATGGCGTGACGTCACTCGTTCAAGATGTTTACTTTCAGATATTGAATTTATTGCGTGGATGTTTAGTACAGTTTTGATAGGGTTGGAACAAGCCCTATGAATGTTTGTTCAGTTCCCCCTTGAATTCGTCAGAGTAGGTGTTTTATGTTGGAAATGCTGTGAAACCCTCTTGAGTCTGGCGTTGTAATAGCTTGAAGTTCTGTTTATTTGATTATCGTGTCGCTCTGCAACGTTGGCTGTGGTCAATAGGGAAAGTTGTGCCTGGAACGCCTTCATCCTATGGTCATCTAATTAAAACCATTCACCATGTCTTGCTTCAGCGAAATAGCAATTTGAGGAAAGTGGAAATTGAAATGATGACTACCCTTTTTTTTAATCATTATCAGATGCACGTTTTCCTAATTTCCGTCCTCGACACACCAAAATGACACTTGGGGATTTTCTCTTCTGGGGTTTGACATTAAGAAGTCGGCGAATAGTAAAACTTCTCAGTTGAATTGATCGTCCTGATACTCGTAGAAAACACCTTTTAAAATGCGAAGAGGCACAGAGCTAGCGTACTAGGCTACTGCGTCCGTGGTCCCAGGCCCCATGCTGGACTGAGGTAGTTTGCCTTGTTCTTCAGACAAGAGAGTTCCGTCAGAAGGGAGGAAAAGCGTCCCAACAAATCCAAATAAGCTGCCGATAAGTAAGCGTAGGGGTTTCAACATTAGGTTGCCAGCCGGCTGCTTAAAATTACTAGGGAGCGGCTTATTGCGTTGGACACACCAGTTCTCATCTGATGACTGAAGTTAAGCAGCGCAACCTCAGCTAGTACTGACATGGGTGGCCACTTGGGAAAACTGGGTACTGCAAATAACCAAAAGTCGTCGCATTAGTGTAGTGTCTGTGCAGTCTCTGCATCAGAACTATGCTGTGGACGGGGCTGTAATGACCTTTGTAGTTGAAGGGCCCTAAAACACCTACAAACAACAACAATTAAAAATACTATCCAAGAGGACACTCATGTGTTTGTTTCGTTTAGGGCCCTACAACTACAACGGTCATTAGAGCCCCGTCCTCTGCGTAGTTCTAATGCCGAGTCGGCGCACACACTACGCTGTTACGAAGATTTAGGGTATTTGCTGTACCCATTGTTTCCAAGTGGTCACCCGTGCTAGTACTAGGTGGGGTTGCGTTTCTTAACTTCAGTCAGACGAGAACTTATGTGTCCATCGCAATACGGCCACTCTTCACACATGTGTCCCAATAGGACGAAAGTGAGCCCCGGGTTCTGCGATAGACGGTAAAGGATTAGGGGTGGTGATGTAGTAAACAGCGCTATTGCACCGAGTTCAATTCCCAGCTGTGGAGAGACTTGACTGTGCTGCCATCACTATTTTCTCTTCCTCCTTGTCGCCTTGAAGGACGATGGTTCGTAAATTTCGCCTCTGCCCTTTGTTTTGAAAATATGTGACTTTTATAGTGGCATGGGCTCCAAACTACTCTGCAGGTTCCATCCTACCAGAAGTGGGTAACTTCTGTTATATTGAGGGGAATCTCCAAGTGTGCTTTTCGTCAACTGGGCAGTTAAACCGGGAACCCCGTGCGATATCACCTCTGCACATGAGAAACCCCTTTATATGTTTTAGTAAAAAAACGCAGGTAGAATAGCAAAATTCCCAGGTGAAAAATGTTGCTCTGGAGGCACCAATACGTTACCACCCTAGGTTGGTATAATTAATGAGATTAAACCATGTGCCTTCCTTACTATCAGCTGCCACGTCTGTTTTAGGCGTCATCTCTGTTCCCGTCTGATACCTGAGACCTGAAGGAATCGCCCTGCCCATGCAACTCTATTATGGTATAGTAATATTAGCATTACAAATTCCATGTCCGTTGTCTTGCACTTCTCTGGGCAGTTTATTAACGTATGGCGTCAGTTCTCATTTATGTATTACACGCACGTTGTTATACTCGAATATTATTTTGTGTTCCACCTCAATTATTTGATGCCTGGACTCGTAAACATTCACATTTTATGTGACCTTTTTAAATATTATTTAATGAACCCTGCGGGATGATGCGATCATGTTTGGGAATGCATTCACTCACGACATGTTGTGAACGCACTAACACGAAAGGGTTGAATTGTATGTGACGCATTTGTCGAAGTTGCTCTGAGGTGCTCTTGACTCCCAGGTCGTGGAATGTGAACATTTGACAAGCGGTTTTTTTACCTGCTGCCCTGCAACTAGAGCATTGCATGCACTGAAACTTTCTGCCTGTTCTGCTCCGATAAACGAACATGGAGTGCGATTCTTAGCTCGTTTCCTGTCCGTGGTAAGGTATGAAATTTCCATGCACATTGGGAACTAGCGAACGTCTGAAAGTTCACAAGCAGTGCTTATTGGCTTGTCTGGTTGCTGATCTCATTGAAACCCCCTTTAGCCACCTAGACGTTTCTTTGCAATGTGACAACCGCTGCCACAAACATTTTGACAATGTTTGAAAATTGTCAAAAAAATGTATGTGAAATGACGACAAATTAAGCCTAACCATACAATCAAGAGCAGGAAACTGCGGATGGGAGCGGCAAATTGCGTTGGACACACAGTTCTCGTCTGATCACTGAAGCTAAGCAACGCAACCCCGGCTAGTACTGACATGGGTGGCCGCTTGGGAAAACTGTGTACCACTAGTATCCAAAAGTCGTCGCATTAGCGTAGTGTCTGTGCAGTCTCTGCATCAGTACTACACTGTGGTCGGGGCTCTAATGCCCTTGTAGTGTAAGGACCAAAAGCACCAACCAACTAACAGGAAACTGAGACAGACTTGAAAAACCGAAATTCCACATTTTGTGAATTGTCCTCAACATCTGACCTGAGATGGTCCTCCACACTAGTTGACTGCACTCCTCAAGGCGACATTTATGTCCATTGAAATTGCTGAGCTTGACTGAATTTCTGTCTATTTACATTTATTTGTCTCTCTGTCTCTCGGGCTGAAATAGCACCTGTTACAATCCTGCAGATCTCACCCCGAAATGTGTTCATCTGCACAAGCGACCATCTTGGAGTCTTTCCTTACTCTTCCCTAGTTGTGTCTTGAAACTGATATGTCTAAGGACAGGGCACTCTGCGAGTTCGTTGGTCTTGGCTGCTTTTAAGATAAACATATCTGTCATAACCATATTTCTTTCGTAATTTGTCGTCTGGGATACAGAATTATGGTCCAACTTGCCAAGTGAAGCTGGCTAGCAATAGGACATTTTCATTGACCGCTGCGTTTTATAGAAGTTCTACCCCTTTCTTACCCCCCCCCCCCCCCCCTCACTCGAAGTACACCGTCTTACTATGGATGAGATGTTTAGCCAGATATGGGGAGATCAACCTGGGAATGCACGATATTTTTAAACTTTTTTAAGAGTCTCTAATGTTGACTAACATTTACCGTATAACGTTAGGGTGATGGTGGTTGGCAGAAAGGAGAAAAAGTGATGATGATGTCTGTGTTCAAAAAAAGGGGTACATAAATCAACAACAGTCACTCGTCGGTAAATCATTTAAATGTTCAATGAACCTGAGTTGTAATAAATGCATTTTTGCTCAGAAGATACTTTGCCAAGTTGCCTGTCAACTGATTCAAAAAAGAAAAAGGAGCAAATATAACCGTTAATGGCTTCCAACGATATTTATATGCACTGATCCATATTTGCTGTGAATTTCGTCATTTTTCCGTTTGTCTCTGCAGCCTGGCCTTTGATTTTAAGGGTATAAAGAAATTTGAACCTATCTCGGTGGTTCAGAGTACCATGATCAACTACTTTGTCAGTGGTTCTAGGTTCCATCCTGTACCAAGCTGTTTTAGCTTCTTTGGTACGAGAGAGAGGGAGAGGGGTGCTCACAGTGCACCCTCAGTCGAATAGGAATGGGAGCAGTAGCTCCTGTGTAAGAACCTTTACAACAAAAGCAACTCCTAACCCTTTTCCGGCCTATGGCAAGGTCGCTTTCCCATCTTGTCCCTCTAAACCAGCGATTCTCAACCTTTTTTTCGCCACGGTACACTTTTACTAATTTCAAAATTTGGCGGCACACTAACAACGACACATTTCGGGGCACACAAACGCCAAAGAAAGTATGTAAATTGTAACCTAACCCTATGCAAAAACGTGCCTCGGTGGCACTTGGTAACACTGTCAGTAGTTTTTGGTTCAATACTGGACCGAGGTGTGTTGGTTTTTTTTCGGGCGAGAGAGAAGTCCTGAGTGCACCTGCTTTCGGGTGAGAAGTAAAACCGAGGTCCTGTGTGGTGTACGATGGCATCTGCACGTGGAAGAACCCTCTCTATTATGGAACGGGTAGAGGACCAAAATTTCCAGATGCAGGAGCTCGCCCCCTGTCTTCGGTGGAATGTCCCAACGAACAGTAGAAAGACGATAAATAGCATAGGAGTTGCAGCTTTGGTTGGCAATCGGCTGTGGGAGAACACTGTCCAATATATCGCCCTTGTGTCCAGTCAAAGGGACAAGATGAGTACCCGACCTCGCGGCACAGTGGTTGAGGATCGCTGCTCTAAACGAATACATGGGTGATCTGTTGGACGGTGTTTTTCAGCTGCCGGCTTAAGCTGCAAACCCTATGCGTATTAATCACCGGTCTACTGTTCATTGGGGCACTCCACTGACTCCAGGGAGCTCCCACACCTGAAAATTTTGCCTGCATTGCAGAGAGGGCTCGTTTACGTTTAAGTGCCATCATACACCATACAGGACCGCGGCTTTACTTGCCATTTGACAGGAAGAACACTGGAGACCTCTCTCTCGCCCCGAAAGAAGCCAGCCCACCTCGGTACCGTATCTAACCTGGAACTACTGACGCACTAGTCGAGCGCGTTTTACTTGTGCACCACACCGATCGGGGGATATCCAATATAATTGCTGAGGTTAAGTGAATTCATGTCTACTTGTGCAATCCCTCCCAAAAATGTCTTAGCTATCACCTTCTTCAGTTGTAGAAGAGCCGGCGTTGACTAATCACATTTGAAGCAACCGTTGTAGCAACAAAAAAAACTACTGCTAACCCCTTTCCCGCCTATTGCAGGGTCGGGTAGCCCACTTTAACCCTCTGCATGGACACGTGGACGGTATTTTACGCAGCCAGTTGGAGGCCAAATCTGCAACCCATATGCTTATTTATCGTAGGTTTACTGTTCGGGTGGAAGTAGAGGGCCAAAATCCGCAGACCCGACCTTTCTACAGACGGGATAAGGGTGTGATAATGATCATCATTCCCGTGTCCTGCTTGTGGCAGGGTTGGGTAAAGGTGTCATAATGATGATGGCCACAAATAATACTTGTAGTTTAAAAGTGGCTAAACGTGTTTTTGTTAACGTACAGTGTGTATTTTTAAGTTCAGTTTGTCGGAAAGGGTTCATATGTGCTAATGGTGCCGGCCAAGTTGCGTTGGACACACCAGTTCTCGTGAGATCACTGAAGTTAAGCAACGCAAGCCCACGCTAGTACCAACGTGGGTGGTTGTAAGGAACGTTGGGTGCTGCAAATTTCTCATCTCCTACATCACCTACACCTGCCTCCTCCTCTCCCGCGAGCAGCCTCCTAAGGGTTTGTCCTGTTTTGGCTTACTCTCCAACCCATTAGTGTAACTTACACCTTACTGAACGACGGTTTTATTTCTCATCCGACGGAAGGCGCACTCGGGGCCTCTCCTTCTTGCCCAAAAGAAGCCAGCCTACTTCGATTCAGTAGGGAGCGGCGAATTGCGTTGGACACACCAGTTCTCGTCTGATCACTGAAGTTAAGCAGCGCAACCCCAGCTAGTACTGATAAGGGTGGCCGCTTGGGAAAACTGGGTACTGCTAATACCCAAAAATCGTCGCATTAGTGTAGTGTCTGTGCAGTCTCTGCATAAGAACTACGCTGTGGACGGGGCTCTGATGACCTTGTAGTTGAAGGGCCCTAAAACACCAACAAACAACAACAACAACAAAAATCGATTCAGTATCGAACCTAGAATCACTGACGCAGTAATGGAGCACGGTAAATGGTGGCGGTAAATTTGTTTCCTTAATAGTACGAGTATATCTCAAGGTGTCGCCTCCATTCATATTGTCTGGGAATGTGTGGTGGCCAAGTTCAAGACTGCCATAATGTAATGGTTGAGCACATTTGGCTTTCAATCGATTGATAATCTCGTTTCATATTATGATTTTTTTTTGCAACAGCAGGTAATAGTTGAGGGCGTGTACTGCTCATAGCCTTGTAGAAGGTCAAATCGTGGTTTACTATCGAATGTTTGTGAGGCACAGCGGGAAAACCTTGTATTCATTAATGGAATAATTGAACCACTTGTTGACAACACTGAATATCGCCCGTGTGTCCATTCAGAGGGACAAGATGGGTACCCCGATCCTGCCTTAGGCGGGAAAAGGGTTGGGAGTCGCTTTTTGTTGAGAACACTGAATGAAGTGATCTACATTCATGGCATATCAGGTATTCAAAGAAGAAATTTGTGAGCATTTAATATGCGTGGTGTGTACTAAGACTGTTTACTGTTTGAACTTGGTACATGGGCCTTAATTACGGAACTGCAATTTCCAATTTTTTTTTTGCTCCTTTCTCTTTATATCCTGCTATTGAAGGGATTGTCACATGCACCTGGTAATGGGTCGGCCCTGGCCTTATAGCTCTAATCATCGCTCACTTTCTCAAAATGTCAAATTGGGGAAAAACGCAAGATGTTCATAAAGCTTGGTATGACGGATACACCATTTTTTTTCTGGTTTTTCAAAATCCTTTCTTGTGTCCGGCTTCAGTCAACCAATTAAAAATGACATTGTGATAATGCCACTTATTTCTACTAACAAAATTATATGGGATTTTTCTCATTTGGTAATTTCTGTTAAATTTATTCTATGCATTATTCATGATGGAAATGTGATACTGTTACGCGAAATCTACAATTAACGACTAGCCATTATCCTGTTTATATTCCGAATTGGAAATTTGAAACTACTCATAACCATATAATAACCACCTTATGACTCGTTGTCCTGTACATGATTAGTCCGTTTCAAAATATGCCTCTCATAAAATCATTTAGTTCCTGTTTAGACCTAATCCGGGTTTTCATGGGTTTGTTTTGTGCATGTGTTGCCCTCCATCGGTTTGAGGCAAATCCTGTTGACATTTTATTTCGGGTGCATCAAATAGCACCTCTTTATGGAGCCAGAGAGTGTTTCGTTTGCGTTTTAGGGCCCTTCAACTACAACGGTTATTATAACCCCGTCCACTGCGTAGCTCTAATGCAGAGTCTGCCCAGACACTACGCTGTTACGACGATTTTTGGGTATTAGCAGTATCCAGTGTTCCCAAGCGGTCTCCTATGCTAGTACTAGCTGGGGTTGCGTTGCTTAACTTCAGTGATCGGACGAGATCTGGTGTGCCCATCAATGCAGCTGCTTTCCTTGTGGGGCCAAAGAGTGTGGCATTACCCCCATGCATGTCTTCACATCTGCGGATTTGAACTGGGGAATCTCCAACCTATTATACTGCGCTGCAGCCAGCAGTTTCACGATTTTGCTGCCATCACTGGATCCTCTATCCAAGTTTACATTTTTTTTTTTTTGGTTCGTTGGTGTTTCAGAGCCCTTCAACTACGAGGTCATTAGAGCCCCGTCCACTGCGTAGTTCTAATGCATAGAGGCTGCGCAGACACTACACTAATGCGACGATTTTTGGATATTAGCAGTACACAGTTTTCCCAAGCGGCCACCAATGTCTGTAATAATTGGGGTTGGGTTGCTTAACCAGTAACTTCGGGACTTCTGTGTTCAACGCTATAAGCCGGTTCCTCCAGATTTCCTGTACTATCTCTTCTTCTAATATTGCAGTCGTCATCATCCTTAACGCTTCCCGCCTATGACAGGGTCGGGACCCAGTTTTGTCCCATTGGAACACGAGCGATTTGTCAGACTACCGTAGATTTTAGGGAGCCGGCCGCCAACCTAATGCTGCAGCCCTTATGCTTATTTATCGTCGGCCCAGTTTAATGGGACACTTCTTTTGCCTATGCCGGGGGAGGCGAGCTACTACATCTGGAAATTTTGCTGAAAATCTACTCTTCGTGGGGTTCATTCCGTGCAGTGCTGACATTGTACACATCAGATGAGGCCACTGCTTTACTTTACTGCCCATTCGGTGGAAGGCACACTGGGGGCCCTTCTCTGTTTTGCTCGTAGGAAGCCACTCGTCTCGGTCTTGGATCGAACGGACCACCGTGGCGGGATACTAATTTGCTAACTAAGGCAAAGGTTACATTGCATCCGAATTGGTACGAAATAATGGTCGTACGAATTCGTACGAATTTGTTCGTATGAAATGTGGACACACTACTTGCGGACACACTAGTGGACACACTACTTGCGAACATGTGCATTGAGTGGATGCACTCCTGTAGAAGAAGAGCAATGGATCCAGTTGAAGTAGATTATTTGTTTGACAGTTTGGCATTAAGGTTTTTGTTGATGAAGAGATTAAAAAGTCGCAGTCTGTGGGTTGCACCCTTTTTCCAGTCAAGAATCAAAAATGGGGAATTTGGAAGATCATATGAGGAGCTTAGAAGAAGTGATGTGAAGTTCTTTGAATATGTCCGAATGAGGTGCTCTACATTTGACTACATTTTAAATGCCATCAAAGAAAAAATTGAGAAGCATTCAAACTTTAGGACATGCATTTCTCCACAAGAAAAGTTAATTGTAACTCTAAGGTAAATAAATTACTACTGTTTAAACACAACATTTATTAAGTACCATTATTAAAGGATGAATTGTACAAATCTGCTTGATAGTTTGGCAAAAAATTTCTGGTGAGTGACATTGAATGTTCATTGTCAACTCGAGTAGTTGTTCTAATGCAAGTTGGGTTCTGACTATCTGCAGATAACACCAAGATTGCTTCTTGTTGTACAGGTTGTTGTTGCACAGGTTCTGTCACACAATAAGGTGGTGATGGTGTTGTGCAACCACTGTATTGTGGTGATGGTGTTGTGCAACCACTGTATTGTGGTGAGGATCTAATGACTGTGAGTGGCTGTTGTGCAGAAATATTTTTGCAGTGTAATTGTTCATGTTCATGAGCCAGAATTTCTTGAAATTTTGCTCTAACTAACATTTTACGGTGAGTTGGTAGTTGTTTGAGATATGGCACAAGGCTTAAAGCAAAATAATGATCATCATCATGAAATTTTTGAGAATTTTGTTTAAGATATTCTAACTTTTCTTCCTCTACACGCATTAATTTATTTAGAGTGCTATCTCTTTCTTTCTTTCTTTTTAAAGGGGTGGTGGTATGTTGCAAACCACTGTTTACTGAGCTGCATGATGGTTTTGCAAACGTTTCTTCTGCTTCCACATTCACTACTCTTTGTACCTGTTCACTGTCGTTGCTTTCTGGATCCTTTGAACAGTCAACGTCCTCATCAGCAGGTAGTGAATCAGATGATTCATGTTCAATTAATTGATTGTGAGGGATATTTCCTGTTGTTTGTCTTGGAGTGAACTGGTCTCTAACAAACAACATATTTGGAAAAAATTGCCACTTGCTTGTCATTTCTTTGTCATCAGCACCATCTCCAGACTTTTTATTTTGTAGTTTAAGCAGTTCTTTACGGAATGTGTCACGGAGGCCCCTCCACTTCTGACGGACTACACTTTCTGCAACAGAAACATTTGGTGTTTTTATTTGAGCATAACATATTCTCAAATTAAGAGAAAGCTGATTTGTACAATGAGATATGAACTAGTCTGTAACAATTGGTAAGAATACATGTTGAACATAATGTTTTTTGCAGGTGCCTAGCCACTGGGAGCTCATTTCGAGCACTGTCTTTTTCATTTCGAATGTCACATGCAACAGTCCGAGGAATAGTGTATGACACATGCCTAGCTATATGGGAAACTTTAAACCAAACGCATATGCCATATCCAACAGAATCAATGCTTTCATCAATTGCAGACAAATTTTTGACTAAATGGAAATTTCCCAACTGCATTGGAGCTATTGATGGTAAACATGTAAGAATCAAATGTCCTCCCAACTCAGGATCCCTCTATTACAATTACAAGAATTACTTTTCAATTGTGCTGCAAGGTGTTGTAGATGCTGACTACAAATTTGAAAGTATTGAGGTTGGGAGTTATGGCAAACAAAGTGATGGAGGAATTTTTTCATGTTCAGCACTGTTCCATAATATTGAAAGTGGCACAATGCAGATTCCTTCACCAAAGCTTTTACCAAATACAGATATTACTGCTCCTCACGTTTTTGTGGGAGATGCTGCATATCCTTTGAAGAAGTATTTAATAAGACCTTATTCACGTCAAGCTTTAACACCAAAAGAAGAAAGTTTCAATCTACACCTTTCCCGAGCAAGGCGTCTTGTTGAATGTGCATTCGGTATAATAACATCAAAATGGCGAATTTTAAAAAATGAGATGGAAATTCATCCTGATAAAGTAGACATTATTGTGAAGTGCATTTGCTTGCTCCATAACATCATTATAAATTTGGAAGGTATCCCAGATATGTGCGAGGCAACTGAAAATGTACAGGTATCTACAACTATAAATAACCAAGGCCGCTGCTTCAATAGAAGTACAAATACAGCCTATGAGGTTCGAAACAAGTTTGCAGAATACTTTGACATTGTCAAAAACAATAACTGATGTGTCATAAATGCAATATTTTTTAAATATTGCAATTTATGCTTATTTACTGTATAATCCAAATGAAAATAAACTTGTAGTACACCTATTATAGTAGTTTTTATTTATCTTATTTGTTTGTCAGCATACAATTAGTACAGATAAACATCATGTAAAAATAACAGGAGAATACAGTTGAAGAAAACAACGTGATAAGTCTGGCACTGACTCTGTCACTGGTACTGACACTGGTCAGACCCTGGCAGTGTGCCCAGGGGCACAGTTAATCACAGGAGCAGATCTAGTATTGGATCAAGGGGGAGCACTTCAAAAAAGTGTGCCCTAAATATTCTTAAATATTCAGAATCCCTTATAATAATTCTAGCTACGAATAACAATAGGTCCTCTACCACCCCTTGGATTGCAACTGTTGCAGTGGCAGTATAGAAATGGGGATAGCAATGCAAAATGTTGAATCAAAAAGTTGAATCATGTATTAGTTGAAATATGCATCCTATTGAGGCACTGAGGGGACAGCATGGCTGCATTGCTCTCCCCCCAGGATCTGCCCTGGTAAATCAGGAATACTGGCTGAGAGGTGTTGTATAGCTGGTATAGTACTTATAAATATTGGAAAATGAAACGCTATTAACTTACCCGTTGAGCTCATTTTCTCAGCAACTTCATTCCACAACTTTTTATTTAAATCACGATTGTGATATAGTCTAGACTTTTGGTCCCATAGAGATCTTCTATCCTCAACCAGTGAGATAAGGTTTTCACAGTCCATGATTTTGCATTAATATTACAACTACTTATAATACTAAGGAAAAGTATAGTATATTCTATAGTATATTGTTAAATATTTGACAAACTTGAAAATAGAGCAACTTTCAATTCAGCAGCTAAAAATAGTGCTGTTCGTACGAAAACTGACCAAAAAAAACAAATACAATTGAACGCATGCGACTAACGCACGAATTTCGTGCCCATTCGTACGAAGTCCACTCAAGAAATCTAACCATGCCCATTGGCATGTATAAACTTGTTCCCCTTCGGTCAGTTCGTGTGAAGTCGTAAACATTCTTACGACCATTTATTCGCACCAATTCCGATGCAGTGTAACCTCCCCTGGTAACGTACCCCTGGCAGTACTATAGTGCTCGCCACGAAAGATAACACATGGGGGGGGGGGGTAGAAGGTAAGAAAGCTCACTACAGAAATTAGGGAGTTTGAAAAAGGTCAAATGGCAGGCTTCATTCAATGATGGCAAGTACAACTTCAATCATCATCATCTCACCCTTCTCCCGCCCTAGGCAGGGTCGGGTCTGCGGGTTCTAATCCTCCACTCCCGTCTATCCCCCACCAAGTCCCCCTCCACCCCACACGCCTCCATGTCCCTTTGCACCACCTGCTCCCACGTCCGTTTTGGTCGTCCTCTACCCCTACTGCCCCCAACTACCTGCAGTCCCACAATGGACCTAACAAGCTCCTCCTCTCCCCTCCTCATCACATGCCCATACCACCTCAAACGCCTTTCTCTCATCTTCTCTGCAATGTCCCCCACCCCCAAGCTACCTCTAACATAATTTTTTCGGATTCTGTCGGATCGTGACACCCCACACATGTAGCGCAGCATTCGCATCTCTGCCACTTGCATTTGCCTTTCATGGTTCTTCCTAACTGCCCAACACTCTGATCCATACAGCATAGCGGGCCTAACGACAGTTCTGTAAACTTTGCCCTTCAACTTTATTGGGACCCTGCGGTCACACAGGACCCCACTTGCCTGTCTCCACTTCAACCATCCTGCATTAATCCGACGGGTCACGTCAGAATCAATCTCCCCATTACTCTGGAAAACTGATCCTAGATAGCGAAATTCCTGCACCACCGGGATCCCCTCTCCCCCACAACGTAACTCAACCTCTTGCCCCTGGCCACTAAAATTGAAAGCCAGGTACTCAGTCTTCCTCATGTTAACCTTAAGGCCCCCTCCTGCCATTGCTGTTTTAATGTCTTGTAGGCCCTTTTGTGCATCCTCCTTGGAGGCAAGTACAACTTCAATGTTTTCCCTATTTTTCGAAGGGGACTCATCCTTTGCCTCCCACCAATGTGTCAACTTTCGTGGGAGCACTATAGCTCCATCTTGATGAATCGGGGTTTTTTCCACTAGTGTTCGTTTGAAAGGTTTTATACTTGTTCGTGTTTAGTTTGTTGATCTACCTCAGGTGACAGCCAACCTTTAGTTTGATTATGGTTATCACCAGCTTTCTAATTTTAGTTAACTATGCTAATCTTATAATGAATGTTTTCCCCAATGAACAAGTCTGGATCCTGAATTAATCATCTGCAGTGATGAATGATGAAGTGGCTGGATGAAATATCGACAAGCCACGGAAGTGGGGCGGAGGAGCTTCTGATAAAATGACTCTTCTAATGGTATGTTAATGCAGATATCGGTATATGGGTCACATAGTTTAACGTCATCAACTGGGTTACAGGCCGCCGAAAACGTACAGAGAAGATTCAAACGATTGATGCTACTATCGACCTCTCCATGTGGGTTTTCAGAGTGTGCGCCCTGTATAATCTTAATATGCCATTAAAAGGGTTGTGACGTCAGATCTCCCTGCTCCTAATTGCAGGAAAACTCACGTCCTAACATTTCGTTTATTAATTTCCACTGTATGCTATCCTCCCTTCTGGCTGCGATACGCCTGCCTGATGTGACCTGGCCGAACAGAGGTAAGAAGCGCGAACTTGAGACCCTGCAGCAAGTTAGCAGAAGGTTGGAAATGAAGATTTATTATTACGGAAGCCGTGGATTGATCAATATTTTTATTACGAAGTAAATTGATTTGATAGTAAGTGATTGATATAGAACAAGGGGACATCAAAACTAGGTTACGCTTGAGGGTTCCAGATGACTGGTCCCTGTTACTAGTGGGAGGTGAAAGTGTGAACTGAACAGTTAAGAGGCCCGTGTAAGAAAAGCATATGAGCCTTTGTGGTGGGACTAGAGATTTTGTAGAGATAAGCAGAGTGAGATGGGGATCGAAGGAGGGCCATGGTGAAAGTGGTGGTTGCCAAAATGGTGGCGAAAGAGAGACGAGAGAGAGTGTGCACCATCCCTTCGATGAAAAGTAAAACCATGGTCCCGTGTGGTGTGCATGATGTATTCTGCACGTAAAAGAACCCTAACTGTATGAAGTAATTCGGAGAGATTTTCAGGAGTTGGAGCTGGCTTCCCTGGCATCGATTGTTTGTTTGTTGGTGTTTTAGGGCCTTCAACTACAAGGTCATTGTCCCCGTCCACAGTGTAGTTCTGATGCAGAGACTGCACAGACACTACACTAATGCGACGATTTTCGGATACTAGCGGTGCCCAGTTTTCACAAGCGGCCACGCATGTCAGTACTAGCTGGGGTTGCGTTACTTAACTTCAGTAATCAGACGAGAACTGGTGTGCCCAACGCAATTCGCCGCTCCCGCTGGCATCGATGGAGGACAACCATAGGGCCATAGGACAACCATAAGCATAGAAGTTGCAGGATTAAGTTGGACGATATTTTTACACCGACAGATTGCTCACGCTTCTCAATGAACACCAAACCCTGCCATATACGAGAAAAGGGTTAGTGATGATAATAATGATGGCAGAAATATTTGTTTAGGGATGACATAGTACTCGCGGTAATTCGACTGTAGTTGCTATAGTGAAGATTTGAAGTTGATTCTTATGTGACCGGCTGCAAACGAATTGTGACGTCCTGTTTTACTACCCTCAAGCTAGGAGCTTTGTAGACTCTGGATATTTTACCCTCTGTCGGTCACTGGATCACAGTTAAACGTTATGCCATTGGAATTCCGTTTAAGAAGCTAGCCGGTTCACTTGCGATATTCTGCATTATGGTATTTTGTGTTTTCGTATTTCTCATCGACTTTTGTTTTAAATAGGATTGTTAAAATGAAGAGAATAACATCGTAATTGAGTTGGTCCCTCGCTGTCCCTCTCTTTAGGTAAACATGTCAAAGGATGTGTCGATTAATGGATAGTAAACCTGTGCCTGTTTGGAAAGTGGAATTGACATGTTATGTTGGAGCAAAAACTCCATCACGTTATTAAATAAACCTACGAGTAAATAAATGTAAACTGATGAGGCTGTCAATGTAGGTCGCTCGATGAAGTTTTGAACTGTTGTTGTTAGTTGCCCTACAGGTCACTTCATTATTAACAGTTTAATGATTGCTTTCGCTAATTGTAGTTTGCTATGCAAATGAAATTCATCTGACATTGTTTGACCTCTCGAATGATGACACACAACTAAAACTTTTTGCATATTTTGAATGGTAGTAATAAATTTTGTTGCCTACATGTTTTGATCGCTGGATTCTCTGATTCCTGGAAAAATATGCCGGTGTCTCAGTGGTTGCACACTTGATGGCACTCCATGGTGGCAGCGTCGATGCTGATTAAGTTAAATGATTTTGTTTCAGGCGTGAAGGGGGGGTGCCTTTACAGATAGGAACATATCCCCATTCTAAATGGAATCATATTTACTTGTAAATCAACAAAATTCCCAGGTGTTGTTGATCAGTGTTGGGGGCCCACTTTTGTCCCCATAGACTTTGAGCCATCTGTTGGGCGGCGTTTTTATTAATCGCCGACCTGTTATGATTCATTGGGTTACTTTTGTTCTACCGACACCATTGGGCGTGCTAATACACCTGGAAATGTTGCGGGAGCGGCAAATTGCGTTGGGCACACAAGTTCTCGTCTGGTCACTGAAGTAAAGCAGCGCAACCCCAGCTAGTACTGGCATGGGTGGCCGCTTGGGAAAACTGGGTACTGCTAATACCCAAACATCGTCGCATTAGTGTAGTGTCTGTGCAGTCTCTGCATAAGAACTATGCTGTGGACGGAGCTCTAATGACCTTTGTAGTTGAAGGGCCCTAAGACCCCAACATACAGACAAACTGGAAATGTTGCTGAACTACACGTACTGTGAGCGTCAAAAGTCTCAATCCATGAAGTAGATTGGTGCAGTTTTGCATGAAATAACAAAATACTATTTCATGAATCTTAAAATAACTGAGAATAAGTCAATTTGTTTGTTTGTTGATGTTTAAGGTCCCATCAACTACAAGGTCATTAGAGACCTGTCCACAGCGTAGTTCTAATGCATATGCTGCACAGACACTACACCAGTGCGACGTATATTGGGTATTAGCAGTACCCAGCTTTCCCGAGTGACCACCCATGTCAGTACTAACTGGGCTTGCGTTGCTTAACTTCAGTGATCAGACGAGAACTGGTGTGTCCAACGCAACTCGCCGCTCAGAATAAGTCAAACAAGCTAACACTGCCAATTTTGTAGTCATAAGTCATCATCCAACAATAATTTGTTCACTTTGATGTCTAGAAAAGGAAAGTTAATACTTGTTGGCCCACCCTTGCTTTGAATAACGGCAAATAAACGTCTTGGCATTGATTTTACCAAATTATCTGTTAACTTCTGAGGCTATTTTCTGCCATTCTTCTAAATATATTGTTTTCAACTCAGAGATGCTGGTCATCGTCCGTTTTCCCAAGTTTTTTTTTTGCTAAGTATTCCCATATGTGTTCAATTGGAGTTAAGTCTGGAATTTGTGGTGGGTGGTCAAGAAGTTTTGGAACCCAGTAAAGCAGCCTCGCTATCACTAACTTTGAGTTGTCTTGCTGGAATGTCCATGTTGGATTTAACTTGAAATGCGTGACACCTGTTGACAGATTATGTTGCAGAATGCTTAGCCAATCCTCTTTTTTCATAGTAGATTCAATAAACACTAAATTTCCCACTCCAGATGCTGCCATGCACCCCCAAACCATGACAGAGTCTACCATGTTTCACTGTAGGGTGCACATTCTTTTGTGGAAACTCCTGGTTTGCAGATCTCCATATGTTTGATCGCTTTTCATGGGCAAAACGTCAAATTTAATTTCATCTGAGAATAGAACATTGTTCAAATACACTAACTCTTGATTTTTATACTTTTCAGCAATTTGTCGGCGCATTAGTGCAGTCTCTGCGTTAGAGCTACGCAGTGGCGGGCTCTAATGACCTTGTAGTTGAAGGGCCCTAATGACCTTGTAGTTGAAGGGCCCTAAAACACCAACGAAACAAAGTGACATCATGCACACCACACGGGCTATGGCTTGACTTCCCATCCGGCGGAAGGCACACTGGGGTCTGTCTCTCCACGGGCCCCTGTCTTTCTTCTCCATTCCCCATCTCCCACAAGAAGTTGAGCCGTTCGGTCCACGATCGAGCCTTCAGCCGGGTGTAGTTCAGAAAAGAAATCCCTGTGAAAGAATTTTATACTGGCATAATTAAATACGCATTGTGGCAAGGTCATTAGAGCCTCATTCACAGCATAGTTCGTTTGCAGAGACTGCACAGATACTACACTAATGCGACGATTTTTGGGTATTAGCAGTACCCAGTTTTCCCAAGCGGCCACCCATGTCAGTACTAGCTGGGGTTGCGCTGCTTAACTTCAGTGATCAGACGAGAACTGGTGTGTCCAACGCAATTCGCCGTTCCTCCATTAGGTCGGCAGCCGACTGTTGGAAAATGTTGTCCAACTGTCAGCATGTTAGACAAATGGGTCCCTTTGCAAGTGCCCTAGGTAGGAAAGCGGTCAGAAGTGATGATGCTTATTACACTGAACTCTGTCTTGACCTAAGGAAGTACTGTATATAGCTTTTAGTTTTTATTATTAATTATATTATTTGTTGTCTTATTGTGGCTGTGCCGTTTTTGTAGTTCCTCTAAAGTGGTATTATTTTGTCGACAAGAGGCAGTATTTGTAGAAGTGCTCTTGAAGTTCTGCTAATTTCCGTAAGACTGCTAATCTTGGGATTTAAGACAAAAGACGTACTTCCTTCCAAATATTATGAAATAACAGTTGACAAGTGTCACGTGCCGTTGCTAAGATCATTAAAGAATTGTATGCCATGGATATATACCTTTTTTTGATGAATGCCTTTGGGGATACTTTGTTTCTTCCCCACACACAACCCCCCCCCCTTTTTTTTTTTATCTGTAGGACTTATCGTCGATAATACAGATTTGTAATTATGGGTCGTTACAATTGCCTTTCAAATTGGAAATGACTAGTTTGACAGTTGGATATTATTGAAATGTCGAATGCAAGATTTGCCCAATATGGGACTCTCCATTAAGATTGGTTTGTATCAATAAAGGATTTAGCAAATAGGTAGGAAGTTGTCCTAGCAACAATGAGATCAAAAAAGTGAGTAGTCCATAACTCCAAAATACATTTACGTCTAATAGGACCTTAATCTGCAATGAGATTTCTAGTGAAGGAAGACTGTATCTTAGCTCGTTGTCTAGAAGCTATCTTACAAATTGTTTCCGTAATAGGCTTATTTCTACAAAAAGAGTAAGTTGACTACATCAAGGTTCTTAAAGTAATTGAAATCTAACTCATTAAGGTAACAACAAAGTTATACTGCGGTTGTTTAGGTCTTAGTATCCTAGCATTCGTTTTTTTTGTGCGCGAGTCTGTTATTTTAATAACCATACTGAACATTTAGAGACTTTCAGGTTAAGTTAATTGGTGCAGTTGCGGTTTTAAATGTTACCTAAACTATTTTTGGTTATCAAATTCTCCTGCCTCTCTATTTTTCATCATATCATTATCCCACGTGTGGATTGTTTTTTTGTTGGTGTTTTAGGGCCCTTCAACTACAAGGTCATTAGAGCCTCGTCCACAGCATAGTTCTTATGCAGAGATTGCACAGACACTACACTAATGCGACGATTTTTGGATATTAGCAGTACCCAGTTTTCCCAAGCGGCCACCCATGTCGGCACTAGCTGGGGTTGCGCTGCTTAACTTCAGTGATCAGACGAGAACTGGTGTGTCCAACGCAATTTGCTGCTCCCTCTCCACCTGTCCAGTACGTCCCCGTCCTCTCCACCCTCTACCATATCCTTACGGACAACTTGCTCCCACGTCTGCTTTGGTCTACACCTGCCCCGACTGCTTCCAACCTCCTGCATTCCTGTAATGGACCGAAATAGCTCCTCCTCTCCTCTTCTCATTACGTGTCCGTACCACCTCAATCTACTCTCCCTCATTTTTTCCGCGATGTCCGCCGCCCCCAGACTACTTTCTATTTTTAAACCAGAAATG
The DNA here is from genome assembly GCA_013389805.1 of Trigoniulus corallinus. NCBI lineage: Eukaryota > Metazoa > Arthropoda > Diplopoda > Spirobolida > Trigoniulidae > Trigoniulus > Trigoniulus corallinus. The sequence goes on from JAAFCE010009109.1 coordinate 15,603,486, forward strand.
GTGTGAGGAAGTCCACGCTGTCGAAATTTTCCAATTAAAAAGTAAGCATTTAACAGGATTGATCATCACTAACCCTTCTAATGCCGTTGGCAGGGTCGGGCATTCATGTTTTTTGCGTCCATTGAAGCGCACGAGCGACCTGTTGAACGATAATTTTACGTCGCTGACTGTCAACCTACCCTGCTAATGCTGTAATCCCTATGCTGATTTACCGCCGGCCTTTTTGATTCGTTGGGTCACTTTTTCCTCCATCGACATCAAGGGGCGAGCTCCTACACCTGGAACACCTGGTACACATGACACCGGGCCACCTACGGCTTTGCCAACTTGCACGTTTTAATCCATGTGGGAAGGGTTCTTTTATCTGCAGATGGCATCGTAAGCACCACACAGAACCACGGTGCACTGGGGATCTCCCCTTCGGCCTTCCTCCATCTGAAAGGAGTCGGTGCAGAATTGAACTTAGAATCACCGACCGTGACCGACGTAGTAGTAATGCATCTAGTTGATTTCAAAAGCGAAAGGTTTTCCGAAGCTGTGTGGGTGTTTTTCATTTGAAACATTAGCCCGCTATCTATTCATTTCACTGGGGTGACCCCATGCTGCAGCTCACTACTTATACCCACCCCATTTCGTCTCCCTTCACTATCAGTATATATAAGCTTGTTTTCCTCACCAAGGGCCCTTGATATATCCCATTCCACCTTGTTTCTTGCAAAAATGCTACAATATTCCTCGTATGCTTTAGAATACTAACTAACTCCCCTGTTTTGCCTGTAACGGGATCCACTTTCCTAATCTAAGATTAGCCCCTGTTGTTGATGAAAATGCTCTTTCTGGGGGCACCCTAGCCAGGCACCCCATGAAAAATGGGGTGACGCCAAAACAGAAGAAGAAGCTAAGCGGCTTTTTATTGGAAGAGGGGGAGGGGTGACACCATAGCGTCATCGCACTGGGTTGTTGTTGTTTGTTGGAGTTTAAGGTCCCGTCAACTACAAGGTCATTAGAGACCCGTCCACTGTATAGTTTTAATGCATATACTGCACAGACACTACACTAATGCGACGATTATTGGGTATTAGCAGTACCCAGCTTTCCCGAGCGACCACCCATGTCAGTACTAACTGGGCTTGCGTTGCTTAACTTCAGTGATCAGACGAGAACTGGTGTGTCCAACGCAACTCGTCGCTCCCCTCGCACTGGGTGACGCCAACCCTAGCGACACCTCTGGCCCCAACACAGGCAAAATAAGGGTATGATGATGAAGATCTGCTTATTGTATAGACCGTGGTAGCTTGGTGGAGGCAGTGCTTCCACAGAGCATAACGAACACTACGTCTTACGTTACATACAAGTTGATGTAATTGATGAAGAACGCTCAACGCTTCAATGAAATTTCCAATAAAATCGCTATTAAGACCTGCTAAACTTAGAATACTATTGAACCACTTAATTCCTTCAATCTGTAGCCATAATGAAATCGCCAAACAGTGGTGTGAACACTACCAATTGATCTCTGTCCACGAACGGGAATAGGGAAATTGGCCCCTCAGTGCATGGTATTTGCTGCTGATGTTGAAGGCTGGAGGTGTCCAAAGAGGATGCACAGAGAGCCCACAAGACATTACAACAGCAATGGAAAGAGGGGGCCTAAAGGTGAACATGAAGAAGACAGAGAACCTAGCTTTCAGTTGGTGGCCAGGGACAAGGGGATGAGGTTCGTTGTGGGAGTGAGGCGATATTAGGTCTGGGATATTAGGTTGTGGGAGTGAGGCGATATTGGGTCGTTATTTAGGATCTGTTTTCCAAAGCAACGGGGAGATACTCTGACGTTATCCGTAGAATTAATGCAGGATAGCTAAAGTGGAGACAGGCAAGTGGAGTCCTGTGTGACCTCCGGGTCCCAATAACATTGAAAGGCAAAGCTCACAGAGCTGTCGTTAGGCCGCTATGGCTCAATGTGTTGGGGAGTTAGGAAGAACCACGAAAGGAGAATGCTGCGTTACATGAGTGGGGCTCGCGAGCCGACTGATTCCGAAATTGTTACATTAGAATTAGCTTGGGGGGGGGGGGGACATCACGGAAAAGATGAGAAAAAATAAGCTGAGGTGGTATGGGTATGTGATAAGGAGGGGGAAGAGGGACTTATTAGGTTCATTATGGGACTTGAATCCGAAACTGTTACATTAGAGTTAGCATGGGTGTGGGGAACATCACGGAAAAGATGAGAGAAGATGGGCATGTGATGAGGGACTTATTAGGTCCATTATGGGACTGCAGGTGATTGGGGGGGGGGGCATCAGGAGTAGGGGATGACTAAAACGGACGTGGGGGCAGGTGGTGCAACGGGACATGGAGACGTGCGGGTGGAGAATAAGAACCCGCAGACCTAACCTTTGCCGCTGGCGGGATAAGGGTGAGATGGCGATGACGATCACATTGATAGTATATCAGTTACTTTGTATCGACTTTTATATTCAAATTCGACGTTGTGTTAGTCATATTTCATGGTTCAGCAACCTCTAGCACTTCAATAGGAGCGAGACACTCTAAAAGTTGGCAAATATTTGGCATTTCTATTGAAATCTCTCACTTTCTGTCTGGAGATTTGCAACAACCATCAGTGCGGAAACTGGTTGGTAGCGAGTAGTTTGATTTTTCTTAAAAAAAAAATGTCTTTTTTTTTTTTCAAGAAATCTAAAGGTCTGCTTGCACTATTATGCAATAGGAAGTTGCTGTTCCTACTATCAATATGTATATGGGTGAATCAAATAAATGGTAATGAAGTTTTATTTTTTGTGTTTTTTTTTTGCAGAGGCGAGGAGGAATTTCGATCGAAAGAGACGAAAGACACGAAGTCGTTATTCGGTTCACATCTGGTATGTGCACAGTTTGCAGAAAGTAAAATTTTATTAAATCTTTTTTTTTATTTTTAATCAAGTTGAGAGAGGAAGGGGAGTATTTGATTGTCTCGTGATACGTTTGTGGTAAAATAGGAAAAAAATATGTCTGCCTGCTTTTCTATCAAATGCATTCTGCTCGTCACCTTTCTACTTAACAGATCGTGAGACTAATCTTCCTGTGATGATGATGATAATGGTGACTATTACCTAGAAAAAAAAATGTGCTTCCAAGTGGGGGAAGAAGTACATTTTTACACTCATTATTGCAATTTGGTCTGGAAAGTCTACTTTTTTTTATCTGCGTTTTTTTTTTCGCATAATTCCGCAGATTTAATAATGCACACCTTTGCAAAAAGTATATTATGAATGCATAGGGACAAAAATTTTAATATTCAAAAGTTTTTCGCATTTTGAGACGGGAGAAGAAACGGACTGTAAAAAAAGAAATGCCCCTCTCTACACCCTCCATCTCTTTCCAAAACACGAAATTCAATTCGCAGAAACTCCCTCTCAACTGTATCTGAAAATAATGTTATGTAATTATCTTTAGTTTAAAGCTGTCAAAATGTTAATTGCACTGACTGATAGTAACATATTTCTACGAAAAGAATTATTTAATCAAGAATTTGCTTACTTTTTTTGTGGCTTAAACGCCTCCTGGCACCTCTAAATAGCCTAATCATCTCTTTAGTATACAGATGCACTCAGGGCTGGCTGAAGGTTTTACGGGGCTTAAAAGAAGAAGTAATTGAAGGGATTTCAAAATATGTGCTTAGAAATTGGAAAGAGTGGGATTGCGCTGTCTACGCTGTCTGCCTGAAATCTCTAGACTGAGGCCCGCAAAATCGACGCCTCAGCTGCATAGGTGCACCACAAGTAGTAGTGTGTTTGACTCTTAAGCGCATCATATTAATGTCCACTTCTGACTTTGGCCAAATGAATGACTTCGGTGGCGATTTGACATTTGGAAAGCCTTTGACCCTGCTTGTTGGATGCAAAATAACCTCAGTTCCATACTACTGCTTGTTGTTGTTGTTTGTTGGTGTTTTAGGGCCCTTCAACTACAAGGTCATTAGAGCCCCGTCCACAGTGTAGTTCTTATACAGACTGCACAGACTAATGCGACGATTTTTAGGTATTAGCAGTGCCCAGTTTTCCCAAGCAGCCACCCATATCAGTACTAACTGGGGTTGCGCTGCTTAACTTCTGTGATCGGACGAGAACTGGTGGGCCCAACGCAATTCGCCGCTCTCCCTGCTACTGCGGGATCGGGCATCCATGACTTCAGAAGGAGAAGTTAGAAACAGAAGGGGGAGAATAAAGGAGGTGGAAAGGGGCAGAAATGGAACTGCGGTTGACAAGGACATAAAGAGTTAGAAATAGCTAAATTACGGTGGTTTTTTTTTTTTTGCTGGCGAACTTCCTGTTTTATTACTGTGTTATTTGTTTGTCTTCTGTGAGGACCATGATGCTACAGGGGACTCGATCATTCGACCGCTGGAAACCGCTTATTAACCTTTTCGTTGTCAGAGCTCAAAACAGCAGGAAGCCTTGGCCAGTGTTCAATTTCGAAAATTATAATATCGTGAAGGCGGTTGGGTTCATCAATGAAGATTCGTGTGCGGTGGCAGTTACCTGACATCCAAAGTTCAATCTGATAGTGTGCAGCTTCGCGAAGCAAACGCAAACCGATAATTATCAAATATTTGATTGCTTTCGTCCCCATAGTGTGAACGTTCTTAAAAACTAGACACCCTTACAGGCACTCCAACAACTTCGAAATCGAAACGCCATGACCACCTTGAGCAGTTCATTACACAGCCAACATCTGAAGCGCATGCAGGAAAGGGTGAGAGAAAGGGGCTTCTCTCGGCCCTCTTTGCGTACCAAAATGTCATCATCATCATTATCCCGTCTGTGACAGAGTCGGGTCTGCGGGTCTACTGAACATGCTCTAACTGGGAGCACCCCAGCCAGGCGTCTGGAACTCGCAGGAAATATTGGCTTTGGGGATGCCGGCCTTCCCCACGTGTTCCAACACCTCATTATACAACCAAAATAGATATTTTGGCAGATATTTGGTTATAATATTTCATGGCGTTTGACAACAGAGATATTCCAGACCGCATGTGGTCTTTGCATACCAAAAATTAAGAAATGGAATTGATAGAATACTTCTGCGAAATAATAGAAAGTTTTTGATTAGGACGCAATTAAGATGCCTTAGGCATATTCGGTCATTGTCAGTAATCGTCCCCTCCCGCTGCAGTACACCTATGCCGACATGTTTTTTCCAATCCTCGAAGCACCTTTTGGATCCTACCTCTGCGGCACAGTGGGTAGCGTGCTCAATAACGGCGTCAGTGGTTCTAGGCTCAATCCTGGGCCAAGGTGAGTTGACATTTTTCGGGCAAGAGATTTGCCCCGAATGCGCCTTCCTTCGGATGAGAAGTAAACCCGAGGTGCCGTGTGATGTACGATGACATTTGCACGTAAAAGAACCCTCTCTACTGTGCAACAGGTAGATGAGGCAAAATTTCCAGGTGTAGTAGCTCGCCCCCCCCCCCCCCCTCCTGGGGTCGATGGAATTCGGCAACAAACAGTAGACCGACGATAAATAAGCATACGAGTTGCAGCTTTGGTCGGCAGCTCGCTGCGGGAAAACACTGTCCAATATATCATCCTTGTGCCCATTCAGACGAGCAACATGGGTACCCGACCCTGCCATAGACAGGATAAGGATTAGGAGTTGACTGCCTCGAAGCACGTTTTGTAGTCGATTTTCAGGTATATCCTTCAAATATGGTGCATATATCAAGTGATGTACCGGTATGTTTCAAATTTGCAACTGACGGGGCACTTTTGCATTGCTATCCCCATTTCTATATTGCCAGTCCAACAGTTGCTGTCCAATCTACACTTTGCTAAACCACTGAAGATAAGACATTGTCTGAGGGGCAGTAGTGGACCTAATTTATACTAAAGGATTCTGAATATATTTAAATATTTGGGGTTCACTTTTTTTGAAGTGCTTCCCCCTGATCCGCCGCTGCTATAAAGGGGGTCATTTCAGCCCAGGAAATAGGACTTAGTGCCATATCAGGCGAACACAAAGTTTGTAGAGTTGGTATTTCTTTGATTTTGGCCAAAAGTCTTTATCAGCGTGGTGCAAAATCGATGCATTTTCTAGGCACAACTCTGGTCGGCGCTTGGCGCGAACGTTTGCTAGTTTTGCGTGGGGGTAGTGCTAACATTCTGAGGTGATGTGACCAGGATTCTGAATCACTAACCTATTGACAGTCTATTGTGTCTGTCACTTTTGTATTTTGAATTGAAGAAAATTTGCCCTCAGTCCAAAAAACTAAACATTTTAAACTTCTTTACATTGAAGGTAACAAAACGCTAGATGTTACTCCTGAACTCCAGAGTGTCCTATCAAAATTGGATCTAAATCTATTGAAAAGTAAGTCTTAAGGGTTTACATCGACATGGACAAATGCAGTTAGGAAAGAACTCTGTAGAAAGCCATGTATGTAGTGCAACGATGTTTTTCTCTATACTCTTCAAGGTTTAAAGACGGGCGAGGGTAAGCAACGACGCACTGGTAGATTTTTGACACTTCAACAGCCACGGAAAGCCAGCAGAGCGTTAAACATGAAGGAATTGGAAAATGATAGCTCAGTTGAGGACTGCTACTACAGGCAAACTAAGGTTTGAGGCGAACCCAATCTTATTGCATGTTGTGAAGACAGTGGCGTTACTACTGATACACCTGATGGATGACGCAACATGGTAACAGAATGTAGACTTTGGCAACATTGTACTGTGTGTTGCCTTGTCTGTAGGAGGAATTTTTTAACGATTTTGATTGCAGACTAAGTGGAATGGTAGTAGTCACGCTGCTGATCGGATGCTATTGTTCATCCTGCATGTTGGGTGTTCGTTCAGACCTTGGGTGACATTAAAAATTGTGACTTATTGTTTGTGTTGCTCAGCAGAAGATTCTGTCCAAAGTTGGAGAATGGAATTTCAACACCTTCATCTTGGACACCATGTCTGGAGGTAACAAGAATTTTAGCTGCCTTCTTTTTTTATTATCAGTTGCCGTATGAGAAGTGCCTAAATTAATATAAATGGTGCTTTTTTTTTTTAGGGCGTTCACTTCCTACGCTCCTTTTTCATCTCTTCCAGCAATATGGTTTGATGGAAACTTTTGATCTAGATGTTGTCAAAGTCTGGAAATGTTTTGGTACGTCACAGATGGTCTTTCATTTAGAAGTAATTATTAGTTCATTTGAGCGCCATCTGTAGATGCCACATTTTCTAATTGCTTTCAGGAATAATTGAAGATGGATATCATAGTAATAATCCGTATCATAATGCTGTCCATGCCACGGATGTCACGCAAGCCATGCATTGTTTTCTTCAAGAGAAGAAGGTAAATTGCTCACTGAGAAAATGAGAACAAAAAATAGCTTGGTCATGGTCCATGGACTTCGTCGCTGAAAGCAATTAACGTCCAATTTGTCTTTCAACGTGAAGTCAACTAAAAGAGTCAATAGCTCGCATATCCATCAGGCTGATAATAAACAGGTTCAACCCTGACAGAGATCGGTGGTGTGTTTTTGAGAGAGAGGGAAGCATTCCGTTGGGTGAGGAAGTCAACATCCTTCCAGGCGTGGGATGATAGGATAAAATTATTTACAGAGGTCGCGACATCATCCCACCATGTGTTTTTCACGCGCAAATTAAAGGTGGAATTCTCTCGAGTCCAGCGACCGGTTTGAACGCTTGTTCTCCAGGGTACGAGCCACTGCATCTGGGAATGACCACATGCGGAACCAATGCACAGGGCCGGTCCGTCCATAGGTTCAAAGTGTGCAAAGAACGCGGGCGACTTCCCTGATGGGGCGGCCAATCAATGTTAACTTGCAGGCATTAAGAAAATTATGTGAAAATATTGAGGGAACGGGGCGGCCTCGACATAACCGCACGCGGGCGGCCGAACACATAGGATCGGCCCTGCCAATGCATTTCTTCCTATCCGGCGGAAGGTGCTTTAGGGATCTCTCGCTCGCGCTTCAAAGGAGCCAACCACCACTGTCAGGATCGAACGTGACCACTGAGGTCAGCCAATTTGGTGACTCAAGCAGTCGATTTACGTGCTCATTTGTCGGTTGTTCAGTTCAGCTGTTCACTGGCAGGTGATTTCCGAGAAATGCAGCAGTATTGTTATAAATCATCGAGCAGATGAGTTTGGAATTATGAAATGCGTTTCTTCGATACTGAGTTCACATAACGGTGACCATGTGCTGATATCTACACTTCCGATTTAGTTGTGCAGTAAATCTTAATGGATTCTTTGCTTTCTCGTATTCTGTTAGATTTTAAGGCATATCACACCACTGGAAGTAATGACATCTCTGCTAGCAGCTGTTACCCACGATTTAGATCATCCTGGTGTCAACCAACCATTTTTAATAGCCACTTCAAATCATCTTGCCTCACTTTATAGAGTGAGTTTTGCCTTCTTCGACATCCATATGGTTACCATCCATTTTTTTGGACTAATGTTGACATGGTGGTAAATATTAGAATTCGTCCGTTCTGGAAAATCACCACTGGAGAAGTGCCTTGTGTTGTTTGAGCCAGTCTGGAATGTTGAACCATCTCGACAGGATGCACTGGTTCGAACTATGTTAATAGCCTTCATTTTGTAATTAGATATAATATTTTTATTAATTTATCTGCTAAATGCACTTAATTGTTTCTCTCTCCCTTAGGGAAGAAATCACTTTTCAAATCCGATCCCTTATTTTGGCCACAGACATAACTCGACAACACGAGTTTCTCATGCGTTTCCAAGTAAGTCACATTTTTTTCGCATTTTAATTCACCGTCCGAGAAGCAAGTTTTTCTTCTGTCGGCTAAAAGAATAATTATTTGGATTTTTAAAGCATTACATGGAAAAGGAAATGTTAAATCTTGAAGATCATCAGTACAGACATTTTATACTACAGGTAATAAAGTGGTGGTATTTTTAAGAAACCAGGAAGAAAAACTGGGATTAAATGTGTACTTAGGCCACCTTGTTTTGTCATTCAGATTGCTCTTAAATGTGCTGATATATGTAATCCATGCCGCCCATGGGAAATAAGTACTCGTTGGAGTCGACGAGTTTGTGAAGAGTTTTTTCGGCAGGGTGATGTTGAAAGACAGTTGAACATACCAGTTACATCTTTTTGTGATCGGAATGCTACTAGCATAGCAAAAATACAGTCCGGTTGGTTCAAAGTTATTTTTTTAATTGGGGCACGAAGTGAAAATACTCACCTGATGGCGATTTTTCCACCAGATTTACAAAGACTTTCAGACGCCACAAGGCGTATTGATTGTTTTAAGTAGGAATATTGTGATAAAAATAAAATTGTGCAATGTTTCATCGTAAAGAATTGAGAAATAGAAAATTATCTGTGTAAGACTGTAAATGATACAGTAATTACATTTTCTTTTTTAGGATTTTTTCGTTGCGTAGTAGCACCGCTTTTCAAGGAGTGGGATCTCTTTCTTCAGACTCCACTGTCATCTTCTTTACTAAAAAACCTTAATTATAATCAGGTAATCTCCATGGTGTATAGAAATGCATAACTTTTGTTTATAGTAGTCCTGATGCATTGAGACATTGTTTTCTTAAAAGGAAAAATGGGATAGTATTGTCGCTCAAGAACATACTCAGGCCATCAGTGAGAAAATTGAAGAGAACCAAGTTGAGAAAGTACCTGCTACTACTGCTACAAAGTCAGTTCCAGAAGAATCATCATCCACCTCTATTGAATGTGTTCTTCCTGGCGTGATGTGTGATAGAAGGCATAGTTTACCACGAAGTCTCCCAGGTAGTGGTGGTGTTTCAAGAACTTTGTCCCATACTGATATGCTACGTCGACATTCGACAATATGGACCTCATCCTTGAGCACCATTGCTAGCAACGTAGCAGAAGATCTCTTTTCATCAGGTTCTTCAATAACAACATCCAAGCGATATTTAACGAAGCAAAATACATTTCCACCTCTACCTCCTTGGCGTGGTCGCTTGCATCAACAACAGTCTGTCAGTGTTGCACCAGTTACTCTGGATTCTACCAAAGAAGTGGGTGATCACGAGACAAGGACGTGCTTATCGATATCTGAAAATGGGGAGAAGACAGCGTCAAATCATGATTGTCCAAATAATGGATGCAATTCACCATCCATGTCTGACAGTACTGAAGGAAAGATTACCGATAATGAAACCTTAATGCCGCTAAACGATGATCAGTTTAGTTTGTCGTTGAAAATGCGATATAATGCTGAGAGGGAATCAAGGTTGATTTCTTTGACGAGACGTGCTGTTGAAAGAAAGGGTAAACCACTTATCCGTCTGAAATCGGATAGTGATCTTTTGCAGCATAATGGAAAGATCTTATTTGGAGCCAAGTCAAGTATGGCTAAGAATAGAGATGAGAAAGAAAATGCAAATCCTTTTATGAAGACTTGGCAGTGGAGAAATTCTTGTCGCAAAATGAAATCTCAGGTACTTTTGAATGCTCTTTGTGTCTCTGTGTGCTTACGTATCTGGAGCGTTGACTGCTAACACTTTCAGGCACTTGTAACCCTCTATTTTAGATTGCCGAAATGTATCTCTTGGCCACTACTAACACATTTTATCAATTTTGTTAGGGAGTTGGCATTATAGTTCCCCGTTTGCTTGGAAGAAGAGGGTCGGCACCAGTAGGAATGATAAGAGAAGATTTGATTAATACTTTAAACGAAGGACCAGAGTTCTTAGAGCAGCAACCGCGCCGAAGAGATTCTGCACCAGTGGATCTTTTACAAGGTACGTTTGAACCGTAATCCATAAGGGAACTTATTGTTCATTAATGTGAATGTCTTTTGCTGTTCAGAGCAATTAGTTCGACTTCAGCAGAGTATAGAGAAAAGGGTTTCTGAAGCCAGGAGAGGATCTTTGCCATCGGAAGTGAAGTTAAATTCAAAAATATCATTGATAACTGATATATTACTACCTAATACGGACGTTTGTCATCATTGTCGTACATCAGGATTTCTGACAACGTCGTTACGACGACGATCAATGCCCACGGACTTGATGACTTCTGGACCTGAGTTGTTTCGAAAACTTTCACTTCTCTCATCAGATTCTTGTGAAGGTGGACAGACGGAACTGTTTCCAACACCAATGAGAAGTTATTCAAGTAGTGGGGTAGATGGTTCTTGTCAAAGTGGGACATTGAAAAGAAATGACTATTTGAATCTCTGGTTCAGTTCCAAGTGGTCGGGTAAAGAGAATTCGAATATGTGTCAAGTTCAGCCGTTTGATACAACATTCTCAGATTCCTTGCCTACTTCTGATGAACAAGTCTATGACATTTGTAACACGGGTTACAGTAGTCTCAGCAGTAGCAGTAGCAACTGTAATGTTTGGAATATAGAAAATCGGAAATCAGTATTTCCTTTTCACCGTCGGAGTTCAGTTCCTGCGGGAGCTTGTCTCTTCGCGTCGTCTTCAGGTAATAGCTAAAGAAAACCAAACATGACTTAATTAATGAGATTGGTGACAATCGGAATTCCAGTTTACTATCGTAATAGTTAATTTTCTAGATCAGTGATTCTCAAACGTCACTCTGCATTTTTTCCAACTAATTTTAAATGGTCTATTGCATGAGATGTTGAGACCCTGTTAGTGTTTCCCAGTATTGTTTCGCCGATTTTGAAGCGCTGCCAACGAAGTCGGAAAATTTTTTTCTGAAGCTAAGGGGTAATCCCAAGAATGGGGTGTGTCACTGGGGAAATAAGGTGCAGTGCCGATATATATATTTTCGCGTGAGAATAATTTTTGTATGTTAGACGACTAGGTAGGTAAGTTATATGGCTATATAATTTTTGAACACTGAATATGCTAGGTTTGAAGCTGAGAAGCACTGCTCTAGAATGTTTGTCATTTTTTTCTTGTGTACAAAATTTTATATTGTATCTAATATTTAATTTTAGATGAAGATCATTAAGAAGCTATATGTGTGTGGTGCTCTAATTTGCAGTGAAGACACGACAAGAGCTGAGATACTTAAGACCGTTGTAAATTGTATTAATAACTTAGAGATGTTTGTGAAATCACTTCTCGTTGAGGCTTTAAATACGTGGGTATCCAGGTACATGTTCAAGTGAACAGCAATAAGGGGCATTTTTCAACTTTCTCTCATTTATCTATATCGTTTTAATCGTTTTAAAATGGGATTTAGACTTTGCTCTTTATATATATTGCAGATGCAAATTGTACGTCACTGCCATTTTTTTTAGATAGGTGAAAACGGTGGCCCATTACTTTTCTGGCCTCTGTGTTTTCCAGGATGATTGTAGTTCAGCGATGCAAAATTCATTTGCAAAAGATTGTTCAATGCTCATTAGTAAAAGTATCTATCCAGTTAGATGTGTGCATCGTCTTTGAAAATTTTCCCTAACTTCTCTCCCATTGTTTTCATATTTAGAGGTTATGCAGGAATCTAGAGTACTACTATTTTTAGAAACTCATAACGTTGTAGCCATCTGGTGGTCGTCTGTGCAGACGACGCCCACACCCACAAAAATTTTTTTTTCATGGGTATTATACCCACAAAATTTTTTTTTCATGGGTATTATTATGGGTGTTATTCTTAATACACGTTCTAATATTCTTAAAATACGAAATATTTTTTATCTGGCAATTCAGTGAACCATTTGGTCAATTTCTACAACGTTCTCCAAGGCATCACCTTTTGTTCAACTTTGTAGACATGGAGTAGAAAGTAGTACAAGAATAATTGGTTTGATCAATCTTTATTTGAAACTAGACCGATTTTTATCTTTACAATTTAAGTGACGAGAATGTGTTTAAGCTCCATTTAATTCATCAGCCGAGAGATGGACGCTTAAGTTCCCATTGAACCAACCCAATGTGGGCTCTAAAATACATACAAGCCATTTAACATCCAAGAGGGATGGACAGGCAGCTGAAATGCTTCAAGTCAGAAAACGGATTGATGTTTTCATTCATAAAAAAAATACTGAAATTAAACTACACTGCAACGAAAGTTGAAATGCTCGATTATAAGGAATCGGTAAAATGAATCTGTGCTAGGGTCAAGTTTACCGATTACATCAGAGTTCTACAGCAGCAAGACAAACGAAACGAGGAGTGTTAAGTTCCACTATTTAATAATAAAAGTGATTACCATGATAGGCACCTTATTAAAATATATTCTTTTCATAATCAGGAAAATAAAGATTGAATCAAATAGAAATTAGATACACTTCACATATTAATCCCAAATTTGACACCATTCTCAAGCGACTTCATCCAGAGGCCACATTCGGCACAATGGAATATCCACTACAATAGAAACTCATTCTAATAATTTAAGCATTAGTTTGACTGTGGGATACATCGACGTGTTGCTCACAAATGCATAGTCCGTTGTGTCCATTTGCAGTTATCCTAACGTTTCCATTCTCTAACAACTCTTTCATTATCACAAACTATGGATTTTGGTTGCTCTCCGTTTCTTCATTCTTTTTGCCCTCAAAGACTTCCGTCTAAAACACTGATGCCTTGTATGATTTTTGACTGAAGGACTAGGTGCTTTCTAAGAGTTACAAAAATAACTTTATATCTAGTATCGCGTTTAGCAGGTAAGGATGATGTTGGGTGCCACAAAATAATCAGACACATGTTTGGTAACAAAAACTAATAAACGGGATTTTATTACATTTGTTATATCAATCAGATGGATCAATCCAAGATGATTTGAGATTGATTTTTGAGTGCTTGAAGAGTGACCATCCAAAAAATGCATGTCTCCTCTCTGAACATGAATAAACTGACTAATTCTAGAATAATGTTTTTACACCCCCAAAACATACCCTGGTGACATCACATCCTGAGGTCTTTGACTGGTTGGGTTCCTGTGACCAAAGGGTACCCATGACTCACAGCCAAGGGACAACGCAGGATTTCCCCACAAAAGGTCTTAAGATTTAGTTAGCAGGTCCTATTGTTGCACACAGGATGCAACCACAAAGAGGACCTAAAACAATGATCGTTTACACAATGATTGAATTTTGCAGGGGTGTATGTCTTTGGGGGCAGAGGAGTGTGAGGGATTGTATCCCTACATCACCCCCTGCTAATGATTGAGCTGGGGACAATCATGAGTATCCAGCTTGACACCGCCCGGGAAACCTGACCTGACGTCCGAATCTGGTGTGGAGGGGCCTGCTGGAATCCTGGGTAGGTGCTGGTGGAGGTTGTGGTGGTGGTGGTGCAGAACGCTCATGCTGTGGTCCTGGTGGCACGTGTGGCACTACTATGGCGAAGCCAGGTGGCTCTTCTGCTACATGGCGTGGCTCGTTGTCAGCCTCCATATATACAGGCTTCAGTCGGTCTATAGAGACAGTTGTGTGCCTTCCATGAATGTTGAGCATGGATGTCTTGCTAGACAGATTGACAACCTGGAATGGTCCATCATATGGGTGCTGCAAGGGCTTCTTCACCCCATCTTGACAGATGAAGACATGGCTGGCAGTGGAGAGGTCCTTGAAGATGAAGGGCTTCTGCCGACCATGGTGCTTGGGGTCAGCAGGCTGCAAATCCTGGAATTGCAGCTTCAGGTCCCTCATGAAGCTGTGGTGGGTGACATCTTCATCTGTAGCCGGTGCAGCTGAAAGGAACTCGCCAGGCAGTCGCAGAGGCTGGCCATAGACCATCTCTGCTGCTGTGGCTTTTATGTCTTCCTTCCAAGCTGCCCTGATGCCAAGAAGGATGAGTGGAAGGCACTCAGTCCAGCAGGTTTGCTGGCAATGGATGGCTGCTTTGAGTTGGCGGTGAAGACGTTCCACCATGCCGTTTGCTGCTGGGTGGTAGGCATGTGAGTCGAACCAATTAGGCAGTTGAGCTGCCTCTGGCCACCGTGAGAAGCGATCAATCATGGTCAGGCAGTAACGATGACCCTCAGAGTCAGGCATGACAATGAGGTCCAGGTGGACATGATCGAATCGCTGGGATGGTGGAGAGAATGTGCCGACAGGTGAAGAGACATGCCGAGAGGTTTTTGACTGCTGGCAGGCAAGGCAGTTCCGTGCCCAGTGATGGCAATCTGCCTTGACTGATGGCCAAACAAACCTCTGTGTGACAAGCTTCACTGTTGCTGTTGCTCCAGGGTGAGCCAGTTGGTGGACAGAGTTGAACCCCTGCCTTCGGAAGGGCTGAGTGAGGAAGGGCCGGGACCGAGATGTTGAGACATCACAGTAGATCGTGATGTCTGACCCAGGAATGCTGACTCTGGTTAGCTTCAAGGAAGAGCTGCTGTCATGTAGCAGCTGCTGCAGTTCAGCATCTGCTTCCTGTGAGGCTGCCAAGTCATCATAACGGATGGCCTCCTTGATGACCTCTACCCGAGACAGGGTGTCTGCCACAATGTTCTCCTTACCTTCCGGTAGCGGATGTCCGTGGTGAACTGCGAGATGAAGTCCAGGTACCGGAACTGTCGGGGTGACACTTGGTCATTTTTGCAGTTAAAGGCATAAGTCAGGGGTCTGTGGTCTGTGTAGACAAACACAAGACCAGACCACAAATGTTTTATCACCAAGTAGATGGCCAAGAGTTCCCGATCGAAGGCACCATACTTCATCTCGGCAGATGAAAGCTTCTTGGAGAAGAAGCTCAGGGGTTGCCAGGCATTGTCAACCCACTGCTGCAGCGAAGCACCAACCGTGAAGTTTGAGGCGTCCATGAGCATCACAAGGGGTGCATCACACTTGGGATGGGCCAACAGGGCTGCCTGTGCCAGGCTGTCCTTGTAGCTTTGAAAGGCTGCAGTGGCCTCTGTGGTCCAGTTGACTGGTGTCTTCCCCTTGATGTTGTCGCCTAACAGGGAATGGTGAATCTTCTGTAAAAGTTTAACATACCCAAGAATTGGCATAGTTCACTGACCAGGGCTGGGTGGGGGAATGCTTGGATAATATCCACTTTTTCAGGGAGGGGCTTTGTACCTTCACCTGACACCGAGGAACTTCACCTCTGGCTGCCCAAACACGCACTTGTGTGAGAGGAGTGTGAGGGATCGTGTCCCTACACTAGTTTAAAATTAGTAAAAATCTAGTAAAAATTCTTCCAGTTTAAAATTACAGCCGGGGAGATTCACAGATTTCTTACCCCCAAGTGTTACCAGTTTTCTCATAACATTGAATCGCACTTTCTTCGTCGGGAACACACAATCGTCCAATCGGGTCGTCCAATCACAAATTTCATATTATTAAAGGGCAAACATTAAAGTGGCGGTGCATCTTGGACGTCACCTGCAATTCTAACTGATGGCATTTACATAACAGATGGAAAGACTCTCCGTCTAACAACATACTTATATTTGTTGAGACACACGTATTTCTCTGCTAAGTCTTCAGGCACCTCAAAAGGCCGCCTTTGGAGAAATGGTAAAAATAACAGCATTTTACCCATTCAGTCGCATCTCCATTACAACGATATCCACCCGAAGCCAGGGTTAAATGGCCATCTTTACATTTGGGACATTGAGGAAGACACCCGAAGGCCATAGCATCGGAAAGTTGGTCTAGTCTTTTATTCTTTCTAGATGGAATTGGTAAATCATTATACTCAAGTAAAAGCTTCAACTCTGTTTGGCAGGTGCTTTTGCAACCAGTCTCTGTAGTAATGGAAGAGTTCACTTTGCTTTTGAAATGTTTTTTCCTCTTCTGCATTAGGCTTTGTCTTTGGTGGTCAAGATGGACCACATTTTGGTAGCTTCTCTTTCACCAGCGCCTGGTCTTCTGTAGATAATCCATTAAATCCTGGAAGTACTTCTCCAGCAGCAAAGAACTCTAGAGAATCTCTCTGGTTGGCTAAGCACTGAAGATGGTACCATCCATCAAGTGGTCCAAACCCTTTAGCACGGCGTCTGTCACGATCTTTCTTCGACATTTTAATCGTGCCCCTAGATATTTTTACCTCACATCCTAAGGGATGTGAAAATACTTGCCGGTGGAGCTCAAAGTGATGCGACTGCTGGTGATGCTTCATGCTTACAGCATGAAGCATCACCAACAGTCGCCCCCATGCATGTTGCATGAAGGCTCCAAAGCCAGGGTAAGGACACCTTGGGGGTATACCGGGAGCTTCACAGTGAAAGTTGGGGTGCACCAAGGTTCAGCACTTGTTCATACTGGTTTTGGATGAACTGCTAACGGGAGTAGGCGAATGGGCCCCTCAGGGCTTACTATTTGCTGATGACATCGGAAAAGTCCGTGACAGAAGAGAACAGATAGAGAAGGGACTAAATGACATAAGAGGGGCGATAGAAAAGGGAGGGCTAAAGATAAACATGAACAATACAGAGTATTTAGCTTTCAGTTGGGATGGACAGGCAAATAACGGTGACGTCCGTTCAAGAGGCGAACTGGTGAGAAAGGTGCAAGAGGTAAGGTACTTAGGATCTACTTTCCAAAGCAATGGGGAAATAGACGCTGATGTGACCCATAGAATCAATGGCGTTTGCAGAAGTGGAGACAGGAAAGTGGGGTCCTATGTGATAGGAGGGTCCCAATCAAGTTGAAAGGGAGGTTCTACAGGGCCGTGATTAGGCCAGCTATGCTATACGGGTCGGAGTGTTGGGGAGTGAGAAAGAGCCACGTCAATAGAATGGACGTTGCCGAGATGTGAATGCTGCGGTATATGAGTGGCGTGTCGAGAGCAGATAGAATTAGGAACGAGTATGTTAGAGGCAGCCTGGGGGTGGTAGACATCGCCAAAAAGATGAGGGAGTGTAGACTGAGATGGTATGGACACGTGATGAGAAGAGCAGACGAGGACCTGGTTAGGGCTATACCAGGACTGCAGGTGGTGGGTAGTACCCGGGGCAGGGGGAGACCGAAGCTGACGTGGGAGCAGGTTGTCTGAAAGGATATGGCAGTGTGTGGAGTGGACGGCGGCCTGGTGGGTGATAGACGGGAGTGGAGGGCCAGAACCTGCAGACCCGACCCTGCCTCAGGCGGGTTGAGGGTATGATGATGATGATGATGATGATGTACATTTTTTGCTGCAGGAAAAAAAATGTTTGTGGGTATAATACCCACGAAAAAAAATTGTTGTGGGTATAATACCGATGAAAAAAAAATTTTTGTGGGTATAATACCCATGAAGAAAATTTATTTTTTTTTATTATTATTTTTTTGTGGGTATAGTAATCCTAAAAACTTTTTTCAAAATTTCCAGCCATTTCCAAAAACTTAATTTGTGATTTGGCAATTGTGAAGATTAGCGAATAATTTGCTGAAAGTGGAGTCATATTTCAAAAGTCATATTTCAGTACTTGTTGCATTTTTTGCTGCATGAAAAAAAAAATTTTGTGGGTATAATACCCAGTAGCTCTGCACTCATCAGCGCATTGAGAAATTTGTGAGGGGTAAGAAGTTCTGGTATTTCATAAAAATAAAATTCTTTCTAAAGCTTTAGCATAATGGGCGGAGTTGATTTTATTTGCCAGTGTGGATCTCTGGATCTCGAGCCCTTTGCTTATTCCACGTCCCCACCAACCCGAGTCTCTTCCAGTTATCCGATGTATGCCAAGCATACACATCAACACATTTATACTTAGCCTTGCAACTCACCGAATAACAAGCTGGTTTATAATATGCTGCTTACCAGGTATTGAATCGCATAACGGATTTATTCTGCAGAGTGTTCATTTTCGTTTGTTTTAACTGACAGTTGTGACTGGCGTTTGTTTCCTAAACTCCTCTGCTATCCGTCATTTCGAACTCTCACTTCCTAGTAATAGGTGTTTTAGACTGCCATATATTAGTTTAACAGTAGCCTCTCTTGAGTCTTCCTGTTCCATTTCGTGTATCTTTCAGAGTGGTTTGTTGAAACGCCCTTGCAGTATAACTATTAATTTTTACGTGATTGTAATGTTAACAGAACCTAAGGAGAACCGTGATTTTTCTTGTAGCAAAAAAAAATTGGTAGTGTCGTCATTTCAGTAAGGTTATTGCGATCTCTTCATTTCTTCTGGAAGTTGTCGTTGAATTTTTTTTTATATAGAATCATATTTCATTTCTACTGTTCCATGTCGTCGTGGACTGTTGGAATGGAGTTGAAGGTAAGATAAAATTAGTGCAACCAAAATGACCACAACTTTTTTTTGTTTCTAATGCCCATGAGCGTTTTGGATGTATTTTACAAATTCTTATAAGATGCGCAAAGCATTTATATATAGCTTATTCAAGTCACTCATTTTGCAAAATGTGATTGCCATCGAGCGGTTTGCTGTTTCTTTTATAGGATTTTCATATTGTTATAACAAAGTGGAAGTATACTTGTAGTTCTGTTACCACCTATCATTGATGTGTACATAATGTTAATAAATAATCTTTGTTTCTCTACTGTATACATTGTCTTCCTCAGGCTTTCTACGTCATTTTGGTAGTTGCTGGGCCCGTATTCACAATAGAGACCAAAGTCTATAGACCCAAAACTGGCTATATACTGGTCTATAGACTTTAGACTTGTCTTAAGTCAGTATTCGCGGAACAACTTTTTCCATGGTCTAAATGAAGACCGGTCTAAACAACGGATTTACAGCATACAATTGTCTCGTTTCTCGCCTGCCGTTTATAAATCTGTGTCAGTGTTTCTAGGTTCGATACTGGACTGAGGTGGGTTGGCTTCTTTCGAGCGAGAGAGATGCCTTACCCCATTAACTGCCAACTTATAGAATTTTAAAATTTTATCAGAAATGAATTATTCTCATGTTTCTAAAAGCTAAAAAAATTAAATTCATATTATGGTTTCACAAATAACAGTAGGAGGACCAATTACATTGCGATCCCCATTTGGGGATCATGGCAGTTGCAATGTAAACTGCAATGCACTCATATGATTAATCATAGTATAATGCAGGATTCTCTAGACAAAACTAACATTTTTAAGAAAAATTGCATTATGCGCCATTCCAATTACAATTCAAGTACAGTCCAACATTATATTTTGAGTACTGTTTGCAAACATTCTTTATACAAACAGTACATTTTCTGTTTCCCCTTTGGTTAGCCCCATCCACTGCATAGTTCTAATGCAGAGACTGCACAGTTGTTGTTGTTTATTGGTGTTTTAGGGCCCTTCAACTACAACGGTCATTAGAGCCCTGTCCACAGCATAGTTCTTATACAGAGACTGCACAGACACTACACTAATGCAACGATTTCTGGGTAATAGCAGTACCCAGTTTTCCCCAATGGCCACCTATGTCAGTACTACCTTGGTGTTGTGCAGCTTAACTGGTGCACACTAGAACTGGTGTGTCCAATGCAATTTGCTGCTCCCAGACTGCACACACACTATACTCATCTGACGATTTTTGGGTCTTAATGGTACCCTATATTCCCAAGCTAGTACTAGCTGGGGTTACATTGCTTATCTTCAGTGATCAGATGAGAACTGGTGTGGCATCCATTCTGAGTTAGGTTTTGTTACGTTTTTCTTCCTTGATCTTGAAAAGCATTTATTTTTTGGACTGTGGCTATTTATTTTCCAAATGGCACATCATGATGAATTTCAAGAGAGCCAGTCACCTCAGTGGGAAATGGGTCTTCCAATGTAGAGCAGCTGAGTTGCATTGGCCATACCATTTCTCATCAGATCACTGAAGTTAAGCAATGCAGCCCAAGTTAATACCAACAAGGGTGGTTGGTAGTGGACATTAGATGCTGCTAATTTCCCATCTCCTACATCCCCTACACCTACCACCTTCTAACATGGAGCAGCCTCCTTAGGGTCTGGCCTTTTAAGGCTGCTTGGTTTACTCCCCAACCCATTATTGTAACATACTTACATGCATACTAACAATTGTCGATTTTTTACTGGTGGCAGTTCCACACTTTCAATAGGCCCATTATCATAATTAAAACAATGACTAATTGTTATCTGTTGTAAAAACTGTGAGCCTCTAAGAATTTCTTCAGGTTCCTTGACAGTCAAACCATTCCTGAATAAGTTGGAGTTCATATTTTACATCACTCTGAAGATAAATTTTATTGGCATACATCATTGCACCGATTTAACCTAAATGCCACCTTCCATGGTCCCCAAATGGGGCTTGGCAAAAAAGTATGATTTCTAAATGATTAACCGCAATAATCACCAGAATGAAAATGCAAATATATACAAAATGCTTCATGTTTTCAAATAAATCAGGTGTTAAAGTTTAAGTTGCATAATTTTTTTGAAGAATGAATTTTTAAACTGCTCAATATTTTTACAAACCAATTTCTATCACACCAGCCAACATTAAATGGAGTTACTTGGGATCTTTGGGAAAAAATAACAGTCTGGTAGTACAGAACTTTTCTGAAAGGTTGTATATTACGTAACATGACCATTATTTAAAGAAAATAGTGAACTAAACGATGCAATAAGGGGACAAAGTCAAAATCCCCATTTGGGGATCATGGCAGTTGACGGGTTAAGTGCGCCTTCCTTTGAATGGCAAGTAAAACTTAGGACCCGTACGGTGTACAACCCACTCTTCTATGCAACCAATAGATGAGGCAAAACTGCCTGATGTAGAAGCTCCCCCCTCCCCCGACATTATTAGAATTCTTAAATGGCAGCTGTTGTTAGAACCCCAACCTCTGGTTGAATCTCAGGTGGAGACTCAACTCCAGGTGGCAGTAGAAGATTTTTGCTATCAATTTGGAATACTGCAAGACAATCTTTCGCCTGCTGATTACAGTAACTCTACAACACAATTTACCTTTGAATGAAAGTTGCATTGAACGAGGGACATGGCGTTTTAAACTCCACTACTTTTCTGTAGCCTTTTAATCCTTTCATTACTTTACTTACTGCTAAATTGTTTCCAACCCATTACATCCTTTGGCTAGTTCACACCAGTCTACTTTATTTTCTTCATTGACATCCAACCTTAACGTCCGAAATTAAAAACACAATGAAATAAACTAAATACAGGCGTGTCGTTACTCAGTAAAAATAGAAAGACGTACTTTGATATGAAGTTAATATCATCTTCTCTAGTCCAAACAGTTTCACCAGCTTGCTTCCAATTGCCATAATTGAACCACTGTTTCTCCAATCTCGTTCCGACTTTTTCACCTACGGTTCCCGAAGATATTCCCATTGTAATAAAGCCGCCCGAAGACGGATTACTGAGCTTGTGGCACTGCTCAGCTAATAATTTTTTACTTTGATATTCCAATAAGATTAAAAATCACAGTTGATATTTCGTATGTCTTCCCGAAAACTGGTGTGAAGAAAATTATTACTTTATTAGCAGGCATTCGGATGTTTGTTTGTTGGTGTTTAAGGTTCCGTCAACTACAAGGTCATTAGTGACCCGTCAACTGCATAGTTTTAATGCATAGACAGCACAGACCACACTAATACGACGATTATAGGGTATTAGCAGTACCCATCTTTCCCGATCGACCACCCATGTCAGTACTAACTGAGCTTGCGTTGCTTAACATCAGTGATCACACGAGAACTGGTGTGTCCAACACAACTCGCCGCTCCCAGACATACGGAGAACAACATGCATCAAATAAAATTGCAAAGTCCTGGTTAAGAGATAGTTGGTGATGATGAAATGGCGAAGTATCAACTTATTTTGTCACATTCCAGAATTCTCCTTATCACATTCCATTCGCGCTGCCGTCGGCTAAAAAATGTCTTTAAAAAGACGCTGACGAACGAGTCCGGATCATTACAGTGGTGCCAGATCATTACGGGTACGTGAAGATAGAAGAAAAGGATTGGCAAGCATTTTCGTTTAATTCGTGCCTAAAATAAGTAGGATCCCCTCGTTAGTGGAAGCTGGGTTGGTGACATCACTGTTTAAGCTTTCAATTTTTGTTGGTAAGTCGCCATTATAACCCCATAGTAGTTTGCTCTAATTAAAAATTTGTAATCATCTGAAGTTCATGAATCTTTGTGTCCAGGTGATTGGAATTACAATGGCACAGGCGGATATCCCATTCTGGGCCGAGTATGCTAAAAGCAATCGTGGTTATTGTAAAGGAAGTATTTCAAAGAACTCGTTGCGATTGGCTGTCATGGTGCCGTCTCCAAGATATGAGTGTGAAATACCCAATTGGTTTCCATTTGCCTGTTCTTTTTGGACAAAATTCGTGTCCAGAATGTAGCAGACATCGCAAAATTTGAGCAGTTGCGGTGCAAAGATCAACAAAAGATTAAGGGAAACATAATCGAACACTGTGCCAATGGAGCTCAAAGTGATGCGACTGCTGGTGATGCTTCATGCTGGAATTCACCAACATGAATCATCACCAGCAGTCGCATCAGCTAGCGCTCCACCGGCACCATGTTCGATTATGTTTCCCTTTATCTTTCATGCTGGAATTCACCAGCATGAATCGTCACCAGCAGTCGCATCAGCTAGAGCTCAACTGGCAAGTGTTTTCACATCCCTTAGGATGTGAGGTAAAAATATCTAGGGGCTGGATTAAAACTTCAAAGAAAGATCATGACAGACGCCATGCTAAAGGGTTTGGACCACTTGATGGATGGTACCATCTCAGTGCTTTGTCAACCTGAGAGATTCTCTAGAGTTCTTTTGCTGCTGGAGAAGTAATTCCAGGATTTAATGGATTATCTACCGAAGACCAGGCGCTGGTGAAAGAGAAGCTACCAAAATGCGGTCCCTCTCGACCATCAAAGACAAAGCCTAACTCAGAAGTGGAAAAAACATTTCAAAAGCAAAGTGAACTCCTCTATTACTACAGAGACTGGTTGCAAAAGCACCTGCCAAACGTAGTTGAAGCTTTTACTTGAGTATAATGATTTACCAATTCCATCTAGAAAGAGTAAAAAAAAAACTAGACCAACTTTCCTATGCTATGGCCTTCGGGTGTCTTCTTCAATGTCCCAAATGTAAAGATGGCTGTTTAACCTTGGGTTCGGGTGTATGTCGTTGTAATGGAGATGCGACCGAATGGGTAAAATGCTGTTATTTTTACCATTTCTCCAAAGGCGGCCTTTTGAGGTGCCTGAAGACTTAGCAGAGAAATACGTGTCTCAACAAATATAAGTATGTTGTTAGATGGAGAGTCTTTCCATCTGTTATGTAAATGCCGTCAGTTAGAATTGCAGGCGACGTCCAAGATGCACCGCCACTTTAATGTTTGCCCTTTAATAATATGAAATTTGTGAATGGACGACCCAATTGGACGATTGTGTGTTCCTGACGAAGAAAGTGCGATTCAATGTTCACCAGTTTTAATGAGAAAACTGGTAACACTTGGGGGTAAGAAATCTGTGAATCTCACCGACTGTAATTTTAAACTGGAAGAATTTTTTCTAATTTTAAACTAGATATAAAGTTATTTTTGTAACTCTTAGAAAGCACCTAGTCCTTCAGGGAAAAATCATACGAGGCATCAGTGTTTTAGACGGAAGTCGTTGAGGGCACAAAGAATGAAGAAATGGAGAGCCACCAAAATCCATAGTTTGTGATAATGAAAGTTGTTAGAGAATGGAAACGTTAGGATAACTGCAAATGGACACAATGGACTATGCATTTGTGAGCAACACGTCAATGTATCCCACAGTCGATGTATCCCATTGTGCTGAATGTGGCCTCTGGATGAAGTCGCTTGAGAATGGAGTCAAATTCGGGATTAATATGTGAAGTGTATCTAATTTCTACTTGATTCAATCTTTATTTTCCTGATTATGAAAAGAATATATTTTAATAAGGTGCCTATCATGGTAATCACTTTTATTATTAAATAATGGAACTTGACACTCCTCGTTTCGTTTGTCTTGCTGCCATAGAACTCTGATGTAATCAGTAAACTTGACCCTAGCATAGATTCATTTTACCGATTCCTTATAATCGAGCATTTTGACTTTTGTAGCAGTGTAGTTTAATTTCAGTAATGTTTTCTTATGAATGAAAACATTTATCCGTTTTCTGACTCAGAGCATTTCAGCTGCCTGTCCATCCCTCTTGGATGTTAAATGGCTTGTATGTATTTTAGAGCCCACATTGGGTTGGTTCAATGGGAACTTAAGCGTCCATCTCTCCGCTGATGAATTAAATGGAGCTTAAACACATTCTCGTCACTTAAATTATAAAGATAAAAATCGGTCTAGTTTGGAATGAAGATTGATCAAACCAATTATTCTTGTACTGCTTTCTACTCCATGTCTACAAAGTTAAACAAAAGGTGATGCCTTGGAGAACGTTGTAGAAATTGACCAAAGGGTTCACTGAATTGCCAGATAAAAAATATTTCGTATATTAAGAACATTAGAATGCGTATTAAGAATAACTTAAATTTCTTAAACATTTGAGAAGGTGAGGCACGACCCCCAAGGTATGTCCCGACCCTGCCACAGACGGTATAAGGGTATGTTGATGAGGAAACTGAACTAGTATTTCTAACAAGTTTGCCACAAAACTATGTTGTGCATTCTGCAGGTGGCTGACCCTCCCAACAACGTGGAAGAACTTCATACAAAGAATCCTTTTAAATACAGAATTAACTATTTATATGAAACCTGTTGATAGTAGTACACACTTTTTTTTCAAAATTTCCAGCCATTTCCAAAAAGTTAATTTGTGATTTGGCAATTGTGAAGATTAGTGAATAATTTGCTGAAAGTTTAGTCATATTTCAAAATGCAGTAAGTACTGTTTATTTTTATAACTATTCTGCAAACTTTACTTGTTGTACATTTTTTGCTGCATGAAAAAAATTTTTGTGGGTATAATACTCACGAAAAAGCAGCACCAACAACAACAACAACAGCACGAACAACAACAACAAAAACTATAAAATAAAATAACCAGCTGTCCACCATTGATGCCCCACTGCCAGCACCACGTGCCAACTGCCTGAGCAGACGACAGGCTGCACTACAGCAGATGGTACCAGCAGGAAGATGCCACATGGTTAGGCATATAAGCCACAACCATTCAACTGCCCTCCTGCAAAGAAAAAATCACCCACACACGCACAGCCCTACCTGCCACCAGAACCACGTGTCTATCGCCATGGTAAAGGTGGATGTTTTTATTTTGTTGTTATAAATTCTGAAAATACAGCCAAAAATCGTTAACGCACAAAGACAACTGCGTTCACCTACATACGCCACCTAGCGGTTCTGTCTGACTACACTAATGCGACGATAATTTGATATTAGCAGTACCCAGCTTTCCCAAGTGACCACCCATGTCAGTACTAACTAAGCTTGCATTGCTTAACTTCAGTAATCAGACAAGAACTGGTGTGTCCAACACAACTCGCCTCCCCGGACATATGGAGAACAACATGCATCAAATAAAATTGCACAGTCCTGGTTAAGAGAGAGTTGGTGATGATGAAATAGGCAGATCCGTCCAGAAGCATTCCTTTGTGGGCTCATCCAGACCTGCCTGAGGAGCATAGGCACTGATAAAGTGGAGTACAACTCCTTGCCACATCACTGTAACTAACAATAACCTGCTAATTACTTGCATAACCAGGGTGACTCCTGTATGCAGCTCCCTATCTAATACTATGCCCACCCCATTTTGTCCCTCTCCACTAGCTTAATATATAAGCTTGTAACCCTCCCTCAGGGACCTTGATATATTTCCCTTCCATTGGGATTCCTGTAAAAAGGCTACCCGGATCCTCCTAACCTAACCTAACCTAACCTAACCTAACCTAACCTAACCTAACCTAACCTAACCTAACCTAACCTAACCTAACCTAACCGAACCTAACCTAACC
>JAAFCE010009109.1:15678276-15689847 GCA_013389805.1 Trigoniulus corallinus
TGTGTTGCAACAAAAGCACTGCTGCCAGATGCAATGACAGTCTGACATCACACTACATTGTTGGATTTTTGGGGATATCATATGATATAGATATGCAAAAAGAATAAAACTTCAGATTTGAATTTACAACTTTGCTTGATTTTTTTGCATGTTATTGCTTGCTTGATGCACTAATTTGAGGTTTATACCATTTATTTTTACCCTGACGGTGACACCTTAGTGAAGGCTTCTCTCTAGGTATGAGAGCCATCACCACATAATAAATGGGTAAGTAGGTTCTGAACTAGATGGAAGTGCATGTAAGTGGCAATGTTTCCTCCAGCTAAAAGTTGTGTTGCCAATGAGGACACTCACTCCTAGAACATGCACCTCCATATTGTGAATGTCACAAACTATAGCAATTAGGAAAAAAGGGGTCAACAGCATTTGACACTTAGTGACAGGATCAGAATTAGGTGGTATCATGCCCCTATTTATCATATCACATCGTTTAATTTTCTAAATTCTATGTCACTGGGACACATCCCAATAATGTTCACTCACTAGCATCTAGCTTTCCTTTTTCCCCATATACTCTATGTGACGTCCCATCTCAGTGGTGAAGTTGGTAGCATGCTCAGCAACTGTGTCAGTAGTTTAGGTTCGATACTAGACCAAGGTGGGTTGGCTTCTATTGGGTGTGAGAGAGGTCTTGAGTGCACCTTTTGGATTAGAAGTAAAACCAAGTTCCTGTGAGGTTTACAATGGCATATGAATGAGAACAAACCCTCTTTACTGTAAAACAGGTAGATGAGGCAAAATTTCCAAGGTGTAAGAGCTTGTGCCTTCCCCCAGCGTCAGTGGAGGGCCCCAACAAACAGTACACTGATGATAAATAATCATGGGGGTTGCAGCTCTGGTTGGCAACTGGCTGTGAAAGACCACTGGCAAATATATTGGCCTCGTGTCCATTCAGAGGAACAAGATGGGTACTGGACCATTGGCAGGGAAAGGGTTAGGAGTTGCTTTTTACTGTACCTGTTTGACAAAAATGTGTTTTGTTAATTTTTTCAAGTATCCTGTACTGGATTGTGTTGTCTATCCAAATTTAAATCATAATATACAGTAAACAGTTCAGCAATCACTTAGGCATTACTATATTGATATGTTCTAGTCCTCCATAAGGTATGGGGTATCCACAGTGGTGGCTCTAGCATATGCAAGGCCCTGTGAAGATTGAAAGTGCAAGGCCCTTTCCAAAAATTTGTAACTTGCAAAAGCGAGGCCCCATGCATTTTCAGTTTGCACATGCCTAAAACCACCACTGGGTATCCAGTGGTGGGATCAAGCACATGGAGGGCTCCAAGCATGATCTAGCTTTAAGGCCCCTTGTGCTAAATGCTAAATAATGCTATCAATTCAGTTTATTACTTAACACAAAATGATTAAAACTGATTAAAAAGAGCCATTGATTAGAAAAAGATATTTAAAGAGAATGAGCATAAATTTAAGTATAGAGGAAATAGGCTTACTGCTTCCTACTGCTATGAAGCCCAATATTGTATATCCCAAATTACAGTATCAGGAATGCTCACAAAATTGGGCACAGATTTTGGGATTAAGAAGCAAAACCTGCAAAAAATTGATGTTTCTGTTGTCAAAAATTCTTGCTGAAGAATCTCATGAACTGTTTTAATCCCTTTTTATATTAGGGGGTTAGCATTCGCTCCAGGAATTTTGCACAGACAATACTTTTTTAACTATTTGCAGAAATGGTTTTCTACAACCAAGTAGATAATTTTAGATGTATGGAAGGTAATTGTTAGCTTATGTAATTTTAGTGGTATTGTTTAACATTTACAATTACATTACATTACATAACATTTCAATAACATTTACATTATGGCATGCACTCATCAGCACCATAAGGCCAGTAATCAATGTCAAGCATGCCACTAATTCAAACAACAGTGATTGCCTCATCACTTCCCCAACTCTTCTTGATGACTAGGTAATCATATGCTTGAGCAAGCATTATCATCATCATACCCTTATCCCACCAGACAGGGTCTGGTCTGTGGGCTCTAGCCCTCCACTCTCATCTATCTCCAATCAGGTCCTCATATAACCTACACACTACCATTTCCATACAGACAGCCTTTTCCCATGTCAACCTTTGTCTCCCTCTGCCCTGGGTTCTACTGACCACCTGAATTTCTGGTATGGCCATGTAATGAGAACAGGGTTTGAGAGGCTCATTAGGGCCATACCACCTCAGCCTATTGTCCCTCATTTTGTGGTGATGTCCACCACCCTTAGGCTACCTCTAATATACCCATTCCTAATTCTATCAGCTCTCAACATGCAACTCATGTACCACAGCATTTGCATCTTGGCTACTTGCATTCCATTGATGTGGCTCTTCCTCACTGCCCAGCAGTCTAATCCATATAGCATAGCTAACCTAGCCACTGCCCTGTAGAACTCTCATATACTGTAAGCTTGTTGAGAGGTGACAGAATGTGGGAATGAGTAGATTAAAGCTGGACAGTGAGTGAGGGAAATCATGGAAGAAACAGGGATAGTAGATTGAGGTGGTATGCATATGTAATATGAAGAAGGGAGGATTAGCTTGTTAGGTGTATTACAGAAATGCAGGTAGTTGGAAGCACTTAAGGGAGAGTAGAACAGACAGGAGAGCAGGTTGCCCATAAGGACATAATAGTTTTTGCAGTAGACTGGGACCTGGGATTTCTTTTGGTGGTGGAACTACTTTTAGCATGTGAGGCCAATTATAGGCCAATTTGCAATTCCTAGGGGTATTTTCTCACCTCCCTGGTGGCATAATGTGACATTTGAAGCTCCTGGAATCTCAAGTTCACTGTTCCAACATCAGAATCATTAGAGAAGGTAAAGTATTTGGCATAATTGTTATATCACTCACTCTACAGATGGCTTTTATGCTGGGCATGGCTATGAAACACAGTCTGCTACTATTGGCTAATGCAAATTACAGTGGTGTATGCAACCCCATAGGATTTGAATTGCTTTGATGTGATGGAATGGAGTTTAATAATAATATTTTTAACAATAATAGCGAGATTCAGTACCATGAGATTTTGTAACACGAGATTCATAGAAACGGGATATTCATGGCTACATGAGATCCTTCACAGAATTGATATGTATCTTATTCACAGGGAGGAGGCCTTCAAGCTAAAGGTGAGAAGGCTGGGGGACCAAAACACTGAAAGTAGAGATCATGGTAAAGCTATGTAGCAAAGATAATGTGGCAGCTATGTAATGAAGTTTAATTTTGGGAAACAATCCTTTACAGTGATCTTTACTATTGGTGTTTTGGTCCCCCAGCCTTCTCACCTTCAGCTCAAAGGCCTCCCTGTGAACAAGATACATATTGATACTGTGACTGATCTCATGTAGCCATGAATATCCTGTTTCTATGAATCTGTTTTATGCATCTCACTTTTTATGAATACTGATTTTTTTTTCAAATTATAGTTTAATTTGAGTTTCAACTGTTATTTAACTAACATAGTATGGAGGTTGCAAATGCTGCCATAATATGCACTGGCCAATAGGAGCGCTCTGCATATACTGTATATAGCCATGCCCAGCATCACTGATAGAAGTATAACACATAAGAGTGACCAATATAACAATTATGGCCAGTATTTATTCAATTTTTAGATTGCTTGTTGGAAATTGCATATTTCCTTCACATATTGTATTATGACATTGAATGTGCTTTTGCATTGACCAGCACTTGATTTAAAAATTAAATATGGCATGAATTTTACACTTAGAGGATGCAATCAATCTGTTTGATTTGCTCATAAATGAAATTTTATTGAGGTGTTTGGTCTTGTGATTAAAAATGCATAACAATCTTTGTGAATATATTGATTGCCAATATGTTGATGCAGGAAATGAATGCTTCTACTAAACTGGTGTATCCAATGCAACTTGGTTCTCACGTTTCTCATTGTTGTTGTTGAATTATGGATTTTGTAATTACTGGTTGACATTAGGGATGTTGAAATGAGTTATGAATTGGGAGCTGTGATTACAAATATGAATGTGTTGAGCATAGTTGTTCCTGCCACTCAACTCCCCTGACTTCAGCAATGGCCAACCTGACTTTGGCATAATTGTAACTTTTCCCCACTTATGATTCAGAAGGCACTGAACAGGCCACACCCTCATGCATGCCCAATTAAGCTCCAACATCAGCATGAGGCAGCCATCTTTAGGAATGAAAACGTCTGGGTCTTAATGATGTGGCACATGGGAAATTCATCAGAAATACAAAATCCAGAAAATGTTCAAGAGAGAAAAAATAAAGTTTATAAGCATAATTAGTAAATTACAATTATGAAACCATTAAAGTCATTAAATTGCATGAAAAAATGATCTTTCAACAACATGCAATGGGATTAGCACACCATGCTAGCAAAATCACACTCAATTGTAGCACAGTCTTTTCCAATGAGTGCTAGACTCTTTTCCTAGGTGGCGACATTCACATTGAACATCTCATTTCAACGTTCCTTCACAATTACAAATATGAATAAATTTATCATTTATATTTGTGATTTGTACCACCCCTTGTGACTAAATTTCAACATCCCTATTATGAGGCATAGTTTTAAAGTGAAGAGAATCCAGATAACACCGTTTTCACCATATTCTTTCAGATGCTATGTATGAAGTTAACAATTGCAATGTTTGAAGATTGAGGCTCTATGTTGCCTGATCGATTTTTAAGCTGTTTTAGAATGAAATTTTGGTTAAAAGAATGTTGAAAAAGAATGTTTATGATGTGTAAGTTGTGTTAAAGGCCCCTCATTGAAATGTCTTAAGCAGCAAAGTAGTAAGCATACAAGGTGCAAAGGTAGCACCACCCATTTGGTGGCAGGAGTGATGAATTGTGTTGGACACTCCAGTTCTCATCTGATCACTGAAGTTTAGCAGCAGAACCCTAGCTAGTACTGACATGGGTAGCCACTTGAAAAAACTGAGTACTACTACTTCCCAAAAATCGTTGCATTAGTGTAGTGGCTTTGCAGTCTCTGTATTAAGACTACACAGTGGACAGGACAGTGGACAATAATGTAGTAAGTCGTGGGCCAGTAGTGTTTGTCGCCTGTGTGCAAGACCTTAGTTGGTGCCTCTATCTCCCCCTCATTAATGAGAAAAGGTCTGAACAATAACTGGTATATGCCACAGATTTGCCACTGCATCACCTAAGAATGGTGACTTCCTTCCTATCACTGGCTATAGCAGATCAGGGGGCCGGTTTCAAGAAGCAATTAGAGGGCTGGGGCACTTTTAATAGCCTGGCGCCTGTGTGCATTGCACACATTGCACACTGTGCTGGCATGCCTGTGGTTGTGGTTGAAGGGCCCTAAAACATCAATGAAAGAGAAAAATATATTCATTGATCAAGATATTTTTGTCAAAATTTTACTCCACCCCCTTCATCACACTTTGTCCCATTTGGTTGATCCCCCACCTAAAGTAGAACGTCACTCACTGCTACTAGTCTGGCTACAAGTGTTTCACGATCAATCACTGATGTTTCATACATCATACTTTTGAGATGACCCCCACAAAAAATAATCAAGTGGTGACAAATCAGGAGAATAGGCTGGCCATTCCACTGAACCACCTCTGACAATCCATCTGCCTGGTCATGTGTTGTGAAGAAATACTTGAACGTCATGTGCATAATGTGCAGGAGCTCCATCCTCTTGGAACCATATTTCCTGCCATAACACAAGTGGAACATCCAAAAATTCTGGGAGTGTTTGTTGTAAGAAAATGAGGTAGATGTGCCCATTTAAATTTTGCAGCATAAGATATGGTCCAATTAAATGATCACCAATAATACCTGCTCACACATTGATTTTAAATTGTTTGATTGTGTGTTACAAAAGAAGTATGTGAATTGACATTTGCACTCAAATGCTTGTAACTCCATAATTAAAGCCTTAAATCAAATCTTTTGCAGAGTAAATATTGTGTATGTTGAACTCCTCCACCTTCCCCTTCATTTTCAGCATGACCTTTAAAATTACCCTGTATAATAGATGGAAAAAGTTAAATAGCATTGTGAGTAAAAAATACCATTCATTTACATGGCAAAAGAAATTGCAAAACATTTGGTAAAACATAATTGCATTCAATAGTTAAAACCTTTTCATTATTGTGGTCAGGTTTTAATGTGGAGTGGCATATAACTAGGTATGTTTATATTGTTTGACATTGTTAAACACCCATTAAAAATTTATTTGGTACATGAAAATTAAGTAAAATGTGTTTGCATTGCATAGTTGAAACCTCTTCATTATTGTAGTTGTTTTAGTGTGAAATGACATAGAACTAGGTATGCTTAAATAGTTTGACGTTGTTAAATGCCAATTAAAAAGTATGAAGTAAATGAAAATGTGGTTGCATTGCATAGTTGAAACCTCCGTTTTGTAGTTGTTTGAATGTGAAGTGGCATAGAACTAGGTATGTTTATATCGTTTTTCATTGTTAAACGCCCTTTAGAAAATATTTGGCAGTTGAAAATAAAATAAAAAATATTTTGCTATTTTTCTCTTTTATATGTTTATCTACTACTGCAACCCTTTGTTTGCAGACTATTTTGGTACACCAATGAATAAATTCAGATTAATCCTGCATGACGTTGAAGTTAGTTATGTTCAAGCATAAACATAAATATTTTTAGTTTGGTATTAGCCATAAAAAATTTCTGAAAAATTTTTTATAAAATAATGTTGTGAACAAAGATGAGATCAACCCTACTACCACAATCTCTTTTGAACCAAGCACTCTACCAGTTGCACTAAATTTGCACATGCGATTTTTGCCAAAAATTTATATAGTTAAGCATTTATGTATTTGTTAGTTCTTATGACATAAGGGCAGCCTCACACTGGAGCTGACTACGAGCGACTTTTAGTCATCCATAGTCATACAAATATGCACAAACGATCCCATTCCTTGTTTCCCTATGCATCCTCTCACTTTGGCTGCGACTCAGTCGCCTGACTACATGCATACACTTCCAACTTGTGACTAGATTTGAACTGGTTTGGAATTTTCGTCCAACTCTGTGTAACTTGCACAGTATCTTTCGTTTTATAAGTTTCTTTTGTGCTTCTTATCAATGCTGCGGGGCATGAGTGGGGTTTTGCTGAAGCAAGTCGTCCAACCAAGTCATGCCTAATGTGAGCACTCAAGTCGTCCAACTAAGTCATGCATAGTTGGAGTTGCACATAGTCAGCTCCAGTGTGAGGCTAGTCTAAGGCATCACTCCTGCAGTGTAATGTCCAAATTTTTAACATTGAGTTTCCCTTCTTTAAGTTTATATGTTCTGTGAGAAATACATTTTTGCCTGGCCAGCACTACATGTGATCATATGAGTAAGCAGTCATCTGAATATGAAATGAAGATGAAACTGAATATGAACAATATTACAAATGAATTAGGAACAAAATTATGAAAATTAAGAACAATATTATGAACAATATTACAAATCATCATCATCATCATCATCTCACCCTTCTCCCACCTGAGGCAGGGTCAGGTCTGCGGGTTCTAGTCCTCCACTCCTGCCTGTTGTCCACCAGGTCCCTCTTCACCCTGCACACCTCCATGTCTGCCAGCACCACCTGCTCCCATGTTCACTTTGGTCTCCCTCTACCTCTGGTGCCCCCAACCACCTGCAGTCCTACAATGGACCTAATTATCTCCTCCCCTCCCCTCCTCATTACATGCCCATACCACCTTAACCGATCACACAGGACCCCACTTGCCTGTCTCCATTTCAGCCACCCTGCATTAATCCTATGGGTCACATCAGAATCTATTTCCCCATTGCCCTGGAAAACTGATCCCAGATAGTGAAACTCTTGCACCACTGGAATCTCCTCTCCCCCATAGCGAATTTCACCTGCTTGCCCCTGGCTGCTAAAATTGAAAGCTAGGTACTCAGTTTTCATCATGTTCACCTTAAGGCCCCCTTTTTCCATCACTGCTTTCATGTCTTGTAGGCTCTTTTGTGCATCTTCCTTGGATTCCTCAAGCCTTCCCACATCATCTGCAAATACCAGGCACTGGGGGCCCACTCCCCTATTCCCGTCAGTAGCTCATCCATTAATAGGGTAAATAGGTATGGGCTAAGAGCTGACCCTTGATGCACACCAACCTCCACTTTGAAGCTGGCAGTGTTTCCCCATGCTGTTCTCACCCTAGTGATAGAACCATCATACATATCCTGCACTATCCTAATATGGCCCTCATCCACAACTTTCTTTCTTAAAACACCCCATACTAACTTTCTGGGAACACTATCATATGGCTTCTCCAGGTCAACGAATATTGCATGAAGGTCCTTCCTTGCTGCTCTACACTTCTCAATCATCTGTCAGAGAATGAAGATTGGTTCCATTGTGGACCTACCTGGCATAAACCCAAAATGATTTCCCCAGACGCTAGTTAAGTCCCAGAGGCGACGTTCTATGACTCGCTCCCACAGCTTCATAGAATGGCCCATCAGCTTTATGCCCCTACAGTTTCCAGAGTCCTGGGCATCACCTTTGCCTTTGAACAGTGGTACTATAACTCTCTCACCATGCAGAAGGCATCCTGTCCCCCCTTTGCTAACTTATTGAAGAGCTTCCCTAGCCATGTAATTCCTGTGGGGCCCAAGGTTTGCCAAACATCCATGGGGATCTTATCAGGACCTACTGCTTTCTGACCTTTCATCTTCTGAAGGGCTCTGACTATTTCTGCCTCACTCACCCTGTCCACAGCTTGTGGAATGAGTGGGTTTCTGCCTGTGGCCAATGCACCAGAGTCTGCATTTAAGAGACTGTGGTAGTATTCCTCCCACCTTTTGATCACCTCTGCTGGTTGAAAAAGGACCCTACCCTTGGTATCCTTTACCATTATGGCCCTGGTAACATCCTTACTAGTCCTATCCCTGGTCCTTACCAGTCTAAAGACTGCATTCTCTCATTCCCTTGTCCCCAGCTTTTCATATAGAGCCTCATACTTCTGGTACTTTGCCAGGGCAATGGTCCTCCTGGCGTTCTTCCTTGCCTGAACATAGTCTCTCTTATAAACCTGATCCCCTACCTCTCTCCACCTATGGAAAGCCTCCTTCTTTAGTTTCATGGCAGCTTCCACCTCCTCATTCCACCACTAAGTCTGCCTGCCTTGGTAAGTGCCTCCTATTCTACCTACACCTAACAGAGCCTCCCCACATCTCCTAATTTTCCTAGCAACCCTGTCCCACATGGCATTAGCTGACGCATCCCAATCCCAGTCAACCTGGTTGAGAACCACCTGCCTGAATTCTGCTTTGGTAGGCAACTTCCACCACCTGATAACTGATTCTCCTTTCCATGTATGATTCCTGACTCCCTCCTTAACTAGGACTTCTGTCATGAGCAGCTTATGGCCACTTTCCTTCTGGAAATCCTCACTGGGTAGTGCCCACCAATTCTTGATCTCAGTCCTGTGCTGTTCGTTAACCATAAAAAAGTCTATTTGTGACATCCCCTGTGAGTGCTTCTCCCTCTTCTTGAACCATGTATTGGCTAATACAAGGCCATGTGCTCTTGCTGTCTCTAGGACCTTCTGCCCCTCAAGATTTATCATCCCATAGCCTAATCCCCTATGTACTTCCTCATATCATAGTCCATCCTTTCCAACATGGGCATTGAAGTCACCACCAATAATTAAGCATTCATTTCCCATGCCCTGTATAATTGTGTTGTTCGCTGACTGTACTACCTCATCAAAGTCCCTCCAGAAATCTGCTTTAGTTGTTTCACCCAGGCTTGCTTGGGGTGCATATGCACTTATGAGGTGGAGCCCTATACCCTGCCACACAACTGTTACTAACATTCTTCTACTACACTTGCCCACCCATATTTTGCCCCTCTTCACTACCCATGTATGAGTTTGTATCCCTCCCACATTACCCATGATCGATTTCCCTTCCACTTTGTTTCCTGCAGGAAAGCTATGCTAATGTGTCTGTGCTTAAGGGTGTTAACTAGTTCCCCTGTTTTCCCTGAGAGGGTCCCCACATTCCATGTCCCTAACCATAACTTAACTCCTTTGTTTTGTGTGACGCTTCTGACTGGGGGCACCCCAGTCAGACGTCTAGAACCCACAGCGATAGTGACAGGGATACCTGTGGGGGGTGCCGTCCTGCCCCACAGGAGACACTCGATATCATAGTCATTGCCATGTGAGCTGAGGTCTCCCACTCACACGATGCCTCACTGGGTCACCCTTCACCTGAAAAGGTACATGCAGTCTGAGGACTGCATGTCAAAAAACAAATGGCAAATAACCAGACAGACCAATATTCAATAGACCAAAATACACACCTCCATTACCTTCCCAAAATAGATGTTAAAAAAAACTAACTTTCACTTAAATACTAATATATTAAAATTTTACATTAATAAGTAAAAAGAAATTTAAGTATAATAAATTAAGTAAATAAATTTAAATATAAGAAAAATAAATAAGTAAAATAAATTTAAATTTTGCTGTGGGGATTGGCTACTAACCACAATGCAGCCAGGCGTCTGTCAATACAGATGGCACCTGTGCTGTGCAATGAGGTCAGAAGACGCTGAGCAAGGTTAGGCCTAAACGCCCACCTCACCACCAGCCTCTCACCTCTATTTCAGCAACCAAAATCCACAGCCCTACCTTGTCCTGGTATATTTCAGTATTCGCCTTGAAAAAGGCGGTTTGTATTTGTGATTATATTTATGAGATCTGGAAAGACAGCCAAAAATCTGCAGAGCACAAAGTCATGCATGCCCAAGCACATACACCACCTAGTCAAACAATATTATGAATAATATTATGGAATATTATGAACAATAACAAACACAACAACGCACTTTTTGTGAACATTAAAAACAATGAACCTTTTAGGAACTTTTATGAATATGAATCACAATTTGTTGAATGTAGTAATGTTTTTGGGGTCCTATAAATTCTACATTGTTCAGTTTGTTATTGTGATTATTTCATGTGACTGCTTACACATGATCATGCATGACACTGGTCCAACAATATGTATTTCTTAAGCCTGGTTTTCTGGCACGTGACACTGATGAGAATAGCACACTAGCAGACGACAATCCACATAAACTGATGACATAGTTACACTACCATTCCGTAAAGTAAGCACAAAATCAACAGTGAAGTGGAAAAGAGTTAGTTAACTGCATTTGTTGATGGAAAGTGTCACTCAAAATTGATTGGCTACTAGAATTTTTAAATAGTCTTCTGTTTACTTTTCATTGGTTTATTTATTTTTTCAGTTTTTCTGCCATGAAACGTTCATATTCAAACTATTAATTGCTTACATGAATTTGCTCATGCCAGAGAATCAAACCAGGCACAATTTCTGTAAGCACCTGTGGTTTACATCATAATCATACTGTCTGCTCAAGTGCTATTCTTGTCAGTGTCACGTGCCAGGGAACTAGGCTTTATAGTTTAGTGTTATAATTCCTAGAAGTCCCA
>JAAFCE010009109.1:15706866-15767207 GCA_013389805.1 Trigoniulus corallinus
ATGGTGGGAGAGTTGTCTCTGTTCCAGGGAAAGGTGACACCCAGGGCTGAAGGAACTATATAGGTATTAAGCTAATGAGCCATTCTATGAAGCTATGGGAGAGGTTCATAGAATGTCACCTCAGAAATCATACTAGTGTCTGAGGAAACCACTTTGGGTTTATGCCTGGTAGGTCAATGAAGTAACAT
Source organism: Trigoniulus corallinus (assembly GCA_013389805.1). Lineage (NCBI taxonomy): Eukaryota > Metazoa > Arthropoda > Diplopoda > Spirobolida > Trigoniulidae > Trigoniulus > Trigoniulus corallinus. The sequence continues at coordinate 15,707,055 of JAAFCE010009109.1, forward strand.
ATCTCTATTCTACAACAGATGGTTTAGAAGCATAGAGCAGTAAAGAAGGCCCTGTATGCAATCTTTGTTGACCTTGAGGAAACCTATGATAGTGTCCCATGACAGGTAGTATGGGATGTTCTAATTTGTTGTTTTTATTTGTGTTTTAGGGCCCTTCAACTACAAATGTCATTAGAGTCCCATCCACAGCATAGTTCTTATGCAGATACTGCACAGACACAACATTAATGGCAACGATTTTTGGGTATTAGCAGTACCCAGTTTTCCCAAGTGGCCACCCATGTCAGTACTAGCTGGGGTTGTGCTGCTCAACTTCAGTGATCAGACAGAACTGGTGTGACCAATGGAATTTGCCACTCCAAGGGATGTTCTAAGAAGAGATGGCATGGATGAAGGACATATCAGAATAATACAAGATATGTATGATGGTTCCACCACTAGGGTGAGGATGGCTTGCGGGAATACCAGTGGCTTCAAGGTGAAGGTATGGCTTCATCAAGGATCAGCCCTCAGCACATATATATCTTTGCTTTAGAAATGGATGGCCTGCAGACAGGAATAGGGGAGTGGGCTCCCCAGAGCTTGGTATTTGCTGCTGATGTAGGAAGGTTTGAGGAGTCCCAAGAGGAGGTTCAACAGAGCTTCCAGGACATTCAACAGCAATGGCAAAGGGGGCCTGAAGGTGAACATGAAGAAAACAGAGTACTTAGCTTTCAATTTGAGTGACCAGGACCAAGGGGGTGTAGTTCATTGTGGAAATGAGATACTACCAGCAGTGAAAGAGTTTAGGTATCTAGGATCAGTGATTGTGAGCAATGGGGAAATTGACTCTAACGTTACCCACAGAATTAATGCTGGATGGCTAAAGTGGAGAAAAGCAAATGTTATCTCCTGGTTAGTATAATTTTAACTTACAAAAGTAATTTGAAGACCAGAATATAACTTTAAAATTTGTAAGGTTCGTTGTGAGGTTGTACTCGGTTATAGTAGAGGATAACAGTATCCCAAATGTAAAAATGTTCCAACCCACAATCTCTAAGGGTGAATACAAATTATTGCTTTATTTTGCAGATTAAATAAGTGATTATAACGTTCTAATTATTACATTTGATGTGATTCAAGTGCATACGTAAAAACATAATAATAATTTGAATAAACATAATATTATGTAATCTGGATCCAGTTAATTAAAACATAAAAGCGTTCTACAATGAAATATACTAATTCAATTATATTGAATACTACTAAGCAAATAACGATACAATTATATTATCAGTATCAATTAATAAGAATCAATTCTATTTTGTAGAGGGAGTTAATCAATTTCGTTTTTCGTTTTCCATTGAACTGTAATTAAACAATAATATTTTTTATATGGAGTTTTTATTCTTAAAACTCTTTAAAAGAATATTTCTTCTCATAATATTCATTCTTTTTCCTCCATTTAATTTCTTTCAATGCTTTTTCTGTCATTTTTCCCAACTTAGGGATTTTCGTTAATGGTAATAAGGAATACATGGTTGTCTCCTACCTTTCCTTTGTAACACTGTTGAGCAGTAGTAGATAGCGTTGGCTGACCTTGAAGCGTTTACTTGGTGAGTAAAAGTTTATCTTTTGTTGTTTCTTACTGCTTTTGCTGTTCTTTTTCTCTTTTTATCTTTGCACAAATTATTTCACTTTGTTAGTCACTTCACTGCACTGCATAAGAGTTTCTTTGATGTTTTTTCGTTTTGTCCATCAGTTGAAAGTTCTTTTTGACCAGTGGTCTGTCTTTCTTCTTCTCGATTGCTGGAATGCTGATTTCTCTTTTCATTTCTTCCTTTTTATACTCTTTTTTGACCTTTCTTTCTTGGGTTTATCCAATCCCAGATTAGATTTTATTCCCATAAAAAATTTTATTACTTTATAAAAAATGAATTTGTCTGCACATGTTCATGTTGTTATCTGTGAGATCGTTTTTAGGAACTTGGGGATCTTTTTAGGGACTAAGGGACTTGGGAGTTTTTAGTAAGGCAATTACTTAGGTAATTTCATATATTTTTGTGGGTGGTGGGAGTTTTTAAAGACAGGGAAAGGTGAGTCATTGAGAAGGGATTCTCTTTCTTGTAGGTGTTAGGAGTTTTTAATGTACTTGTGCAAAAGAATTGCACTTTGTTTTTATTACTGATTTCTTCGAATTGAATCTTGTCAAGTTATATAATTTATTACTTTCAGGGTCAAACTTTAAAAGGGGTCAAAACCTTTTTAGCCATTCTTCTAGTTCTTTCCAGGGATATCAAATTTCAAGTGTTCAACCAGGGTACAAGGAGAAGGTGGGTGGTTTTATTTGAATTTTGATTCTCATTTGAATTTCTTATTATATTTTTATAGAAATAAATGTTTTCAATTTTCCAATTTTGCATTGTTTTGGTCCTTTATTTTTCATTATATTTCAGCTAGTAACTACAAGATAACAATCCTCCCTCCAAGAATTCATTGGGGTTTCGAGAAAAGTTCAATTAATTCTTTTAATTCCATACTTTCATGGATGTACTCAGACAGCATGAAAGAATGAAAAATAAAGGTATTGTGCCACTTAACAGGCAAGTTATGAAGCTAAGAGAAAAATTCTTAAAAGAATTGAACCACTGGAACCACTTGTCTATCGCCCTGGTAAATATGGTTGTTTTTATTTTGTTGTTATAAATGCTGCAAATACAGCCAAAAATCGTTACTGCAAAAAGACAACTGCATTCGCCCACATACGCCACCTAGCAGTTCTGTCTGACTACACTAATGTGACGATAATTGGGTATTAGCAGCACCCAGCTTTCCCGAGTGACCACACATGTCAGTACTAACTAAGCTTGTGTTGCTTAACTTCAGTGATCAGACAAGAACTGGTGTGTCCAACGCAACTCGCCTCTCCCAGACATATGGAGAACAACATGCATCAAATAAAATTGCACAGTCCTGGTTAAGAGAGAGTTGGTGATGATGAAATGGCCAGATCTGTCCAGAAGCATACCTTTGTGGGCTCATCCAGACCTGCCTGAGGAGCATAGGCACTAATAAAGTGGAGTACAACTCCTTGCCACATGACTGTAACTAACAATTGCCTGCTATTTACTCACATAACCAGGGTGACTCCTGTATGCCACTCCCTATCTAATACTATGCCCACCCCATTTTGTCCCTCTCCACTAGCTTAATATATAAGCTTGTAACCCTCCCCCAGGGCCCTTGATCTATTTCCCTTCCATTGGGTTTCCTGTAAAAAGGCTACCTGGATCCTCCTAGCCTAACCTAACCTAGGCTGCCAATTAAACACACCATGCAGCCATGTAAATGATATCTTAAATATTATTTCTATACACTAGAAAACATGCCAGTACTACTAATGCTAATACTATTGCTTAGTACTATCAATACTAATATTAAATAAACTAACAAATGGCTTTCCCACAAGATCTAATTTTTCTGGCAACCCTATCTCACATGGCTTCTGCTGTCCCTTCCCACTCCCAGTCTACTGGCCTGTGCATTTCTTCTGAAAATTCCTCTGTTTTGCTGGGCAGTTTCCACCACCTGATGACCTGCTCCCCTTTCCATGAATATGACTTGCTTGCTGCCTTCCCTTGGATTTCTAGCATGAGGAGTCTATGACCACTTTCTTTTTGGAAATGTTCACTGGGGAGAGCCCAGCAATCACGAACCTCTGATCTATGCTGTCCTCTAACCATGAAGAAATCTATCTGTGACTTTCCTTGGGGTGACTGGAATGTAATTAGGTGCTTGTCCCTCTTCCTAAACTGTGTTATCCTTGCCTACGTGACCAATAAAGTCCCTAACAATAACTAAGTGCTTATTCCCAAGGAGCTTCCCTGCCTCAGCCTCTAGTGAGCACACCAGGTCCTCAAAATCTGTCCAGAAGCATACCTTTGTGGGCTCATCCAGACCTGCCTGAGGAGCATAGGCACTGATAAGGTGGCGTACAACTCCTTGCCACATCACTGTAACTAACAATAGCCTGCTATATACTTGCTTAACCAGGGTGACATCTGTATGCAGCTCCCTATCTAATACTTTGCCCACCCCATTTCATCCCTCTCTGCTAGCTGTATATATAAGCTTGTAACCCTCCCCCAGGGCCCTTGATCTATTTCCCTTCCATCGGGTTTCCTGTAAAAAGGCTACCTGGATCCTCCTTTGCTTTAATGTATTCACCAACTTCCCTGTTTTACCAGTAAGGGTCCCCACATTTCATGTGCCCAACCGAAGCCTAGCTCTCTTGTCGATACATGTTCTGACTGGGGCCACCCTAGCCAGGCATCGAGAACCCACAGGAACGTTGGCGCTGCTTGCCATGGGGGATGCCGGCCTACCCTACAGAGGACACTCGATGCACTGTCAGCCACAGTGACCAAGGTCCCGACCCCTGTGACACTGCAGGCTACCATTTAAATACACCATGCAGCCATGTAGATGATATCTTAAATATTAGTTCTATATACTAGAAAAAATGCCAGTACTACTAACACTTTTGCCTAGTACTATCAATATTAATATTAAATAAACTTATAAAATTAGTGAAGTTGGCACCTTACACCACGTTGAGCATGGCGGTCGTCTGTGCAGACAATGCCCACACCCACAAAAAAAATTTTTTATGAGTATTATACCCACAAAATTTTTTTTCATGCAGCAAAAAATGTACAACAAGTAAAATTTGCAGAATAGTAATAAAAATAAACAGTACTTACTGCATTTTGAAATATGACTCCACTTTCAGCAAATTATTCGCTAATCTTCACAATTGCCAAATCACCAATTAACTTTTTGGAAATGGCTGGAAATTTTGAAAAAAAAGTTTTTAGGATTACCATACCCACAAAAAATAATAAAAACTTCTGCAGCACTTTTAGATAAGTTCAAATCATCATCATCTCACCCTTCTCCTGCCTGAGGTGGGGTCTGGTCTATGGGTTCTAATCCTCCACTCTTGCCTATCCCCTGCTAAGTCCCCATCCATTCCAGATGCCCTTTAGATAAGTTCAAATCTCTCACTAAATCATTAAGTTCTGCCTGCATGAATAGACGATTTATTTGGACCCAAAAACTTCACTATGGTGCCAAATGCTATACATCTCCCAACTTCATGCAAGTAACTTTATTTGACATCCTTTTCTTCTTCAAATTCAACCCAGAAATGTGACCTTCTACCTGTTATAAACTCAGACGCCAAACAATAATCTTGAAATATAGCATATCTCAGCAAATCATTAGAGCAGATTTGTTGAAAAACTATAGGGGAAGATTGGGCTAATTGATGCATGGGGCTTGTTGATAAATGTCATTATGCCATCTAACAACACAAAATGCAATCACTTTGAATATAGCCTCTTAAACAGGCCCCTATATGTAGCTAATGTACAACTTTCCATGTGGCTTGAGCTTTTGGACCATAAATTATTAGTTTTAATAAGTTTTTGACCTTGATAAGCAATTTTTATCTACCCTAATATAATTTGTTTTTGTACGAGGATGGCTAATATTCAATAACTATTCGTTTTGATTGGTAAATAGCAGGGATCTTACCTGTAGTTTCCAACTAATTATTGGCTGCTTATGCACAATGTTCAAACTCAATGGCATGAATTTATAAATTCTCATTGTATGGGGAAAATTTATGCGAAACACAGGGGGTAAGTTGTTTCACTATAAAAAATATTTCCTGCTTGCATCCAATGTGAGTAAATGGTTTAATTTATAAATATTTTAATGTTATATAAGCATTTTGATGTAACAAACACGAGTTTTAGAAAATGAGATTTTATAAACATCAAACAATGACATGTGCCAAAACATCATTAGATGTTATGATTGCTGCAGCAAGGAGTCCTACACGTTTGTTGCTAGTAATCTCGAGATTGACAACATGACTTTGAGAAGATTTTGCCTAAAATATAAGAATCATCGTGAAATTGAGAAGGAAGCACTGTATATCATGTGGCTATGCAAAACCAAGAATGGCTTTTTTTTTCAGAAAATGAACTGCAGTGTGAAAAATGTGATGATTCAAAAATTGAGGCTCAAGGTATTGCAGTTGGGGATTTTATAATAGTCATATTTATTACTGAAGCTGGAAGTCACCATCATTAATATTGGAAAGGTTTTGGAAACCAATGAAATGGAAACTAAAACCCAATTTATGATACACAGCAGCAAATGCCCATTCAAACAAATGGCATTTCTTTTTACTGGAGAACCAGAAATGCATGACACAGAAGATGTTGTAATGAAACTCCCACAACCTGAGACACTTCATGGAATGAAAAGATGTTCCAATTACTTTACTTTTCCCTGTGATTTAAATAATGCATCAAAGTGCCTTATAAAGGATACCAACCTGCAGCCCAACCCTGGGGTATGTTGATGCATGTGGTGGCTTTCCTCATTTAAGTTTTTTTTTTATATTTCTTCTACTTGTTCTCCTTTAAAAGCAATTGTGGAAAAGGGTAGCTCTATAACATAATTTTGCATGTGAATTAAAAAAATTGAATTTGCAACTATAATTTGAGATTTATTAAAAAATAATATAAAGGCGCATCAATTAGCCCCACCTTCCCCTACGTGATGGGAAAAAACTAATTTCCTATTTGAGATCAGCATAAAACACTGGTTTCAAATCAGATAACATCATAAAGACATCAAAAATCATGCTGACCAGTGTAATTGTCCTGATGTCGTTGCAGAACACGTTGTGCAAGGGAGGGTTGCACAATTAGTTTGTGCCGGTGTCACACCTCAATGTGTGCTTTTACGTCAAAGTGTCCCAGCAGTTTTCCATTTTACCCAGTTAGGATTTTTTTGGTTCGTTGATGATTTAGGGCAAAATTATTGCCAAAACAAGCAACTTGAGCGTGGTGACGTTGACACCACGCAGAAGGTAAACAGAATTGAGATTTTTCTTTGTCTAGAAAAATGAGATTCGTACAAATGGGATATCATGGCTACACGAAATCATTCACAGAATCCATATGTATCTTGTTCGTGGGGAGAAGGGTGGGGAACTGAAAGGAGAGATCATTGTAAAGGTACATACCAAAGGCAATTCAGCACCTTCATCTTTCACCTCAATTGCTAGATAAAATTGGTAACCAGGCAAAATGGAAAGCGACAGTGGTTCTCAATGCGTGCCCCACAAACAAATTAAGGCGTTGGAAAAAAAAGCGATACAACTTAAAATAATTTTTGGATGGGATTGTAATCAGCAAATGACATAGTTGTTCGTTTTATTGTCATATGAAGTGTTAGTAAACACCAAGTGTACACGCTGATTTGAAGTTTATGTTGAATTGTAAATGTTCCGTGCAAGTAAAATGTCACAGTGTAGTGTTCTCTGGCTTCAAAAGGATCGAGAACCACTCCTCTACCTACGAGATGGTAAGTCTAACATTTCATGTATAAATTACGACTTGATTGACGTTGCATGTCATCTCTGCAGTGCACATGTGTGATGCAGAAAAGAGACTAATCCGGGCATCAGCATTCAGATCTAAATGATGGACACTTTGAGGTACGCAAAAATTGCCTCAAAGTGTCTGGCTGGACACTTTGAAGTAGACCCCGCACACTTTGAGATGCCGGACACATTTTGACGCGTGACACCGGTGCAATGAAAGCCGATTCGAAGTCAACTGCAACCCAGTAGGCGAAATTTCAAAGCAATGAAGTGGAGATGAAGATGAATCTAGTTTTACTGGGAGTGGGCTAAGTGTTGTAGAAGGAAATTTATGAGATCAAATCGATCAAAATTACCATCAGACTTTACAGGAATGGGAAGCAGTACAACACCAATTTGAGGTACAGCATAGAGATGGCAGCTGTTGTTGGAACCCCAATCTCAGGTGGAGACTCTACTTTGAACAACTCAGCAATGGACATTTCGATATGGCGAATATACAAATATTGGCAAATTTCTGAAACAAATCAATTTGGAATACTGCAACTCAATCTTTGAACTACTAATTCATTCAGTAATACAATTTACCTTTGAAAGAAAGTTGCATTGAACCAGGGACATTGCGTTTTATACTCCAGCGTTTTCCTCGAAGCCACCGAGGCGATCTGACACTGAAATACTGTATTTTCATAACATTGTACATACTGTAGCTTCATCCTTTTGCTAGTTCACAACAGTCTACTTCATTTTCTTCGTTAACATCATAAATTAAACGCACACCATAGAACAAACTACAACGAAATACAGGTGTTGTTACTCAGCAATACGCACTTTGATATTAAGGAAATATCATCTTCTCTAGTCCAAACAGTTCCACCACATTGCTTCCAATTGAGATAATTCAACCACTATTTCTCCGATGCTGTTCCAAATTTTTCAGCCCAAAATATTTCCGTTGTAATAATGCCACCCGAGGAAGAATTACTGAGCTGTTACACTGCTCTGCTAGTAATTTTTGACTTTGATATTCCAATGGCTTTCACAATCACACTTGATATTGAGTATATCTTTTCTGAAAATTGTGGTGAAGAAAATTATTAATGTATAGACAGGCATCCGGATAACAACATGCATCACTGGCATCAAATCAAATTGCACAGTCAAATCAAATTCTCTTGAAACTGAAAAATTCAAACTTTTAAAATCGATACGTGAAATGAAGTTCAGAGTCCGAAAGCTGGTTGCATTCCGAACATATTGTTATGCATAAATTAAAAAGGTGAAGAAATGTTATATAAACCCTTCGGCACAATTCCTAATAACCCGTTTGTAGAAGCCTTGCTGCAGATCCACTACTCTAATTCGGAAGCGCCTTATCACATTCCATCCGTGCTGCTGTGGGCTAAAATCGTCGTTTAAAAGGCCGCCGACGAACGAGTCCGTGTCATTACAGTGGTGTATGTCACATGAAGAGAGTCTGTGTAATATCTAGTTAATCTTGGTGTCCAGGGATTTAATTAAAATGGCACATGCGACTCTTCCATTTCTAGCAGAATACGCCGGAAGTCGTGTTTCATCGTGTAGAAGTTGCAAAGGGAGGATTGACAAAAATTCGTTGAGATTGGCTGTCGTGGTTCCATCTCAAAGAGGTGACGGCAACATTCCTCAATGGTTTCATTTTGCTTGCTTCTTTGGCAAAAATCGCATAGAGACTGTAGCAGACATCGGAAACTTCAATCAGTTGCGGTATGAAGATCAAGAACTGATTAAAGAAAAAAATTATAGAACGTGGTGCAGGTGGTGCTCAATCTTCTGCGACGGCTAGTGATCCACAAATGCAGGATTTTCGGGTTGAACTGGCCAAATCCAGTAGAAGTATATGTAACGGTTGTGTAACGAAAATCTCTAGAGGTGCCATACGAATAGGAAGGAAAGATTATGACTGTGAGAGGGCTAAAAGATTTGGACCATTTAACCGATGGTACCATCTTTACTGCTTTGCAAATTTGAGAGATTCACTGGAGTTCTTTGCTGAAGAGGAAGTGATGCCAGGATTTGATGCATTGTCTACGGCTGATCAAGCACTGGTGAAGGAAAAACTTCCAAAATGCGGCCCATCTCTGCCACAAGAAACAAAGGCTAATGGCGAACAAAATGCGCTTAAAGTGCAAAGTGAGCTCTTGTATAGCTATAGAGATTCGTTAGAAAAATTCGTCACTCAAAAGGATTTGAAGCTTTTATTTCAGCATAATAATTTACCTATTCCATCTGGAGTAAGTAAAAAGCTCGACCAACTTTCTGATGCAATGGCTTTCGGTTGTCTTCTTCCGTGTCCCGAATGCAAAGCTAGACATTTGAGTTTGGATTCTGCCGGATATCGCTGTGATGGAGATGTGACAGAGTGGACAAAATGCACCTATTGTACAACATCTCCCAAACGAAGGCCTTTTCTGGTGCCGGAGGATTTGGCAGAGAAATATGTTTGTCTCAATAAATAAAAGTACGTTGCTCAGGAGAGAGTCATTCCATCGGTTACGATTGCGAGTGACATCAAATGTGGACCGCCAGCTTCAACTTTGCCCTTGAGGAATATGAAATTTGTCGTTGGGAGAACTTTGCAGCCTAGAAATGATGTTTCTAAAACTATTGGCAATCTCGGTGGTATGGTTGTTAAAAAGATTGATGATGTTCTTGCTTTTATTACTTCGGCTGATGAATTTGAAAGTAAGAGCATTAGGGTAAGGAAAGCTAAAATACCTGTCGTTTCAGAAGACACTGTGGGCTCGTTAAAGGATGTCGAATCGGATATAGCTAGTCTCATAAAAGAAATGAATCTGGGTGATTGGGGTGGTAATGTGAGCCAGAAAGTCCAACTCCTCAGTGGAAAGCAAGAATCCAGTAGCTCGACTGCAGCGAGTTCAAAATCAGTTCGGAAAGCCACGACGAAGAAAGTAGCTCAGTAGGTTGAGAAGTGTGTTAAGAAGGATGCGGGATCCACTTGGAACTACTATTATACCGCATTTACACATTCGCGAATACGACGAGGCGAGTGGCGAGGCGAGCATGTTCGACGAATGTGTGAACACTACATTCGTCATTCACCTCGTGGTTCGCCTCGCCATTCGTGGCGCTCGTGTTGGAAGCGGTTTTTTTCACACGAGTCAAAGGGCGCGAGTGACCTGAGGCGATTTGAGCTATGACTAGCTGCCGAGACAATACGAGTCAAAGGGCGCTAGCGACGAGGTGATTGGAGAATGACCATCTGACGAGATATTCGGCGAATGTGTGAACAGTCATTCCTCATCCAAAGAATGAATGCGAACATTTCGACGAAAGTCTCGCCTCGTCATTCGACTCGTCTTATTCGCGAATGTGTAAATGCGGTATTATACCGCATTTACACTTCTCATTCCCCTGTAATATCTCGAATCTACCACTATTTTGTCATATAAGCAATAAATGTTATCTGATGTCCAGCGATTTCGAGGCTTAGAGCCCGATGCTATTGGCTTTCGGGAGTCTTCTTCCATGTCCCGAATGCAAAGACGAGCATTTGACTTTGGATTCTGGCGGATATCGCTGGGATGGAGATGTGACTTGAGTGGATAAAATGCTATCTCCCAAACGAAGGCCTTTTGAGGTGCCAGGAGATTTGGCAGAGAGATATGTCTCTCAATAAATTCAAGTCGGCACCCATCGGCACTCATACCAATCAATAAAATTTGTGTGATTTTGATTTTCTAAGGAACATATCCCCCGCAATAAAAGTCATGACTATTTGTCCAGTAACTTCTCGAGTTTCGTACTTCACCACTCCACTTGTTGGGCGTGCTAGGAACGGTGACGTTACGAAACGTATCCTGATATTTATGGCTGGGTGTGAAGGGAGAGTGACAAACTGCAGGTGAAGACATCATAAAGAAAGGGCCATCTGAAGGACTGCGTGTTCTTTATAATTCCATGGCTCCAACATTGTTTCAGCCATGAGGAATTCATTGGACTATTGGAAAACAAAACTAGGTTATGCTGTCGATAAAATTACCGTAAAATCTCACGTAAAGTCCGCACCTCAAATATAGTCCGCGCCCGTCTATAGTCCGCATTAGCGATGGGTATGTTTCAAATATAGTCCGCCCTCATGTATAGTCCGCACTTTCAAATTCCTACTGTAGCCAGTGGCGCAACTTGTAGGGGCAATGGGATCAAATGAATTTGAACATGAAATGTCAGATTGCCCTGACGATGAAATTGAAATGTGAAAGATTTTATATTGCATTATCATAGAAATAAGAACGTATTGTGTAAAATCGTGTTGTTAAGTGTAATAAAATATTCGGAAAATGAAGAGCAGGTTTCAATGAAAACCCTGGGTTTCATTTATAGTCCGCACCCATATATAGTCCGCCCTCGCATATAGTCCGCACTAAATGACCCAATGTTTCGCGTATAATCCGCGGGCACTACATGAGATTTTACGGTACATACAATTACATCGGTAAGATAGTCTTTAGGGTCAGAGCCATGAGTCTCAACCTCTCCATTCACTGATGAGGTGTAATTATAATACACTGAATTTCCTACCTATGAAGACTATATAAAGACTATGTAAACGTCAGCACTCCAAATCTATGTTGATCAAAGATGATGATGATGATTCTTCTTCCCTGAATCATATGCTTTCCAACATAAAACGTAGTATAATTTAATACCCTCAAATATGTGAGAAATCTTCGTCGTTCTTGCTCATCCCTCCACTGTTCTCTATAGCAGTTGCCATTCTTACTGTTCTTACTGTTTTTGAACACTTTATGACTGTTTCGTTACCTATTACAGGGAAGATGGATGCTGGACTTGGGCAACACAGAGGAACTGTCTTAAACTGTCAGACAGGGTGTACGTAGCTTATGGATGAGACAGGGAAAGCAGATTCAGGGGGTGGGGTGTTTGTAGCTATGGAAAAATCATTGAGAAGCACTAGGGAAACAGGGCTTGAGGGGGACTTTCAGATGCTGTGTTGTGGTGTTTCTGGGTCAGTAAAGGGCACTTATGTCATTGCCTTCTACCGTCCACCAGGAATTGATCCGAATCCATTGTTGAGATTGGCACATTCTTTTGAGATCCTCAATCATAGGAGGACGGTCCCAACAGTTTTTCTTCCAGGGGTGAGGTGGGACAGCATGCAGACAGTTGGAAATTCTGCTCTTTCAGGCGCCCTTAATTCCTTCATGGAGCAGCTGTGTTGTACTGGGTTAGAGCAGATTGTGACCATGCCAACTCATGAGAGGAGAGGGTCTTTAGACCTAGTTTTTACTAATGTGCCTAGCTCCATCAAGGATGTGAGGTGCATAAGGTGATTTAGTGACAATGCTGCAGTTAGAGTTGAGACAGTGAGAAGGCTAGCAAGGTATTGCACAGTATGTAGGGAGACTTTCCAATTTCACAGGCCTGATTGAGAGTTGTTAGGTCTTATTTAGAAGCCGAGTTGAATGATTTTCAGGCCTCTGCCAATGTTTGCAGTGTTGAAGAGTCTTGGCAAAGATTCTTAGCACTTCCAGAAGAAGGTACAAGACAGGCTGTCCCTATTAAGAAGACAGACAATGGTTTTCCTGAATGGTACACCCAGAAAGTGATGGTAGATTTATGTAGGCAGAGAAGAGTCACAAATATATTTAGGTTTGTTGTTGGTGTTGTTTTGGTCCTCCAATTACAAGGTCATTACAGCGCCATCCGCAGCATAGTTCTTATTCAGAGACTGCACAGACCCTACACTAATGCGACGATTTTTGGTTATTAGCAGTACCCAGTTTTCCTGAGCGACCAAGTTTTCCTTGTGCTGCTTAACTTCAGTGATCAGATGAGAACTGGTGTGTCCAATGCAATTTGCCACTCCCAATATATTTAGGAGCGAGTGGGATTCATATAGTGAGGTCGTTCATAAGGAAGCCAGGAAATGAGGCAGAAGCTCTTATTAAAAAGGCCTATAAGAAATTCAATTGAGATATTTTGGGGGAAAGGTTTTTCTGGAAAGGTCTTTCTGGGGATACCTCAAATGAGTAGAAAGGGGAGTTATAGGTTTCCAGCTATTAAAGACAGGTCAGGAATCCCAGTTAGTGATAGCCTTATAGCTGCAAAGATTTTTAATGATTCATTTTCAAAAACATTTGCAAATAGTAGAGATGGTTATTCATCAGTGTCAGAAAATGACTATGAAGGGCAAATGGAGGAGGTTGTCATTACAAGAGAGGGGATTGAGAAACTTTTAAATCAATTAGTGGTCCATAAGGCTGGGGGCCCTGATAACATTTCTCCACTTATTCTACAAAGACTCGCGGGGATTGTAAGCTACTATTTGGTGGACATTTTTTAAAAAAAATCATTAGACAGTGCCATTGTTCCATCTAACTGGAAGCTGGCAAGCATTGTGCCAGTCTTCAAATCAGGGGATACTGAAGATCCTAAGTGCTGCAGGCCAGTTTCTTTAATAAGTGGGGTAGGTAAGACTTTTGAGCATATATTATGGTATGTTGGGTGGAAAATGGCATCCTTAGTGATAATCAACTGGCCTGTCTAATGGAATACATTCAAAAAGCTCTAGATAAGGGTAAGCAGGTTAACGTTATATTTCTGGACTTTGGACAGGCCTTTGTCATGGTGCATCATGACAAGTTTGTTTCAAAAATGCCCAAGTTAGGGATTCATAGTAAGGTTATTCCGTGGATAAAGGCCTACCTGCATGGCAGGCAGCAGAGAGTTCCTTTTGATGGGTAGCATCAAAATGGACAACTGTGACATCAGGGGTACTCCAGGGAAGTGTATTTGGACCAATAACTATATATACTTTAAGTTAATGATATAATGCTTGATATAAAATCTATTCTTGAGTTGTTTGGAGATGACACATGCATGGCAAGGGTGGTGGAAGAAGGGTTATCTTCCTGCACAGAACTGCAGCAGGACCTAAACAAGATATACTGTATGACTGGAGTAGAAAGTGAGAGTTGCCATTGAACCTGCACAAATGTAGCTTTCTTAGAATAAGCAGGTATAACAAGAAGGTTGGTTTTTCTTATAGCATAGGTGGTGCGAGGGCGAAAAAGGGTTGACACCCACAAACACCTCAGAATTATCCTAAACACTTGGGGAACTTGCAAGGAGCACACTGAAATATTGATTGGGAAGCCTTTTCACTGGTATGGCTAATTGCAGAGTACTGTAGTGGAATTTGGTTTCCGTTTAGGCAAGACATATCTTAGAGAATTGAAATGGTCCAGGTGAAATGGTATGGGTGTCAGACATGATCAGAGAATGAGGGTGGGACTCACTATGTCAGAGGTGGGCATCTGACAGCATGAAGTTGTTTATCAGACTGTTGAAAATAGGCTATGATGGTCCTCTAGATCGCAGGTTATCCAATGTAGAATATAGGGGCAGAAATGATCACCTGTTCAAATTGAATGATTCCGAATGGCCCGAACACACTCATAATACTGGTCCATCTTATCAAGGGTCATACGGCAATGGAATGCTCTTGATGAGGATAAGGCATATGGCAGAATAGACGCAATGCATCAAATTCCTTTGGGTTTTTCGAATGAGTGAATTGTTAGGAATGAGAGATATTCTCTCCCCTGCCCCTTTGGCCTATCACGGCTGCTTGCAGTGTAATCAATTACAACTAGAAATATGGAGACCTTCTTTGTTTTCAAAAACACAAGAATGAGGCCCTTTCCCTGGCGGTTTCATTAATATATGGAAATCGGAAGTCGTATTCCAATTGCATATCGTGTAATGCAGGAAGGATTCAGCTTCGGAGAGCACGTTACTAATTTCAGAAGTGATTTCTAGATACGCTGATTGAAATGACTATTCGGCAACAGGTAAGAGTGAAATATGACTCCATTTTCAGTAAATAATTGGCAAGTCTTCACAATTGCCATCTGCTTAGTGATAACATTATAAAGCTGGGTTTACACTGCGAGCAACATACTCGCACAACTGTTTCCGCAGGCTTATGGCAATCTCACCCATCTCGCCCTCCCTGTTTACATTGAGCAAAATATTGCGCGAAGCTAGCATGCAAAACGTATCTAGAGTAACAGTACACGAAGTGGGAGTGGCGAAACACTTTGATGCGCGTCCAAAAACAGACAGTGCGGTGGCTCACCACCAGGCTGCCTCGCGCAGCAAATTTCGGGGCGAGTGCCCGTTTACACTGCAGGCGTCTTTCCTAATGAAACAGTTGCGCGAGTATGTTGCGCACAGTGTAAACCCAGCTTTAGGGCAGTGACGAAATTTTGTTTCAAGTACAACATAAATTACAATTAAGCCCGCTTCACAACAGCAATGGGAACGGGAACGTAAAACGTATTTTGTGCAGAGGGGAGGGGCGACGGGTACCTCATGTGGTGGAGGTGCGCTCCTATTGGTCAAACGGCTTACGTTTAATGGAAAAGTTGAATTTTTTTCAACTTTCCCGGTCGTTGCCGTTCTCGTTCCCGGTGTTATTGTGAAGCTGGCTTAACTGTACGCCAATCGTCGGCAAACTCATCAGTCCAAAGCGCAAAATATCAACAATCCAATGATTGAGATTTCTTTTGAGAGCCAAATTTCTTGTTTCATTTCACTTGTTTCAGTTTCATTTAGTTTCAAATGGCCGATTAGAAAAATACAGGTAACTTTGTGCTTCAAGAGGTGCAACGTGTGATTTTTGGACGCGTCAAACACTGACCATTTTACACAATGACTCACTCTCAACTCGTGCATAAGGCCCTTCCGTCCACTGCCACAGCGCATGTGCCACTCAACTGAAAAATAACCGAATTTTTGTTCCTTTTTAGTTGCATCCTAGTCTGACTCATGCTAACGATATGGACTTCTCCCGCAATTGAAACTGCAACGCAATGTAAAGGCAACTGGTTTGAAACGAGTTGCATCACAACTGAGCCTTTCAGTTTCATTGCAACTGTCGAGTAATTCGCACCATTTGCACAATGCTCTCTTCATCTGAACTACTCGGCATCATAAGAGCAACTATTGCCAAAGAGTTGCATCTGTGGACGAAAGCGACTTTGCAATTAACTTTAGTTGCATTGCATTTCAGTTGAGTTGCATTTTCATTGTGGCAGTGGACGACAGGCCTTAGTCAACTGTGCCTCCCAAGCCCCATATACTGCCTATGCCACGTCTTTTGTCACCCCAACTGCACTGCTGTTAGAACAAAACTTGAATTAAAATCTGAAAAGAAGAATAGCCGAAAATAGTATCCATTTATAAATTAGGAATTAATTTATATTTGACTTTATTCAAAAGCATCGAAATGTCCCTTACAACTTTAATTCTTTCTGGAGTGTGTTCAGCACCTTCTTCAATCTCCATTCCATCAGGACTGGCTATGTATACAGGGGCATTTTTCTCTCGATCCATTATTGTAGCAACATAAGTCTCACGTCCTATAGTCATAGATTCTGCTACCATAACTTTAGAAAGGTTGAAAAATATAGTTGAATGACATGCATATTAAGATAAAAATCAGGTTTAAAATTTCTCCACACACTTTCTGCAAAAGTATTCCTTCTTTTGGAGTTTTAGTTATTAGCTTATGGTCGATCATTTTCTCGATTATGTGAAGGTCTGGAGATAATTTTAATTAAATGATAGCAATTTAAGTAGTCAGGAATTAAAATAAAATAGAAAATAGGGCCATTATACTCTGTGGTTAGTTGAACTCTTCCTGTGAAGCCATTATCCAAAGCTCCCAAACCTCTCTCGCCAGACAATATATGTGCTGTAATAATATTCTTTTACCTCCATAAAAAATATTTAAAAATGAAATATATATGAAAAACATCAGAATGGATATCTGCAACACTTACTAAAAGTTTGCGAGATTTGGTTTGCTGCAGAAAGTTTCAGCAATTAGAAATTGTGTGCCACGAGTCCGTCATCAGTGAATAATTCTTTACTTTGATATTCCAAGAAGTTAAAAATCGCACTTTGTATTTAGTAAGACTTACTGAAAACTATGGCAAAGAAAATTATTAATTTACTAGTACGCATCAAATTACTTTGTCAGATTCCAAATTTCTCTTAAAACTGAAGAATTTGAATTTTAAATTATGCCAGGAATGAAGCGATTAGATAAGTGATCCGCACTCGAGTCGGAAAGCTATCCCACATACGTAACTTGTCTGTGTTTCCCATTTCCTAGACCCTGTGTAAAATCCTAGAGATCCTCCATTTTAGGTGATAGAAGTATACTGCAACATCAGAGAAAGGAAATAAGGATCCAATCAAGAGGTCGGGCGAGTATCGGATTTATGCTTTTTAAAAGATTAATTACTTTAATATTGCATATGAGGCGTAATAATTATAAAACTATTTTGTTAACCATGGCTGTGTAAATTAACAAACAATATGTGCTTTTAAGTCATTAACAGCAGCATCACTGCACGGATTCGAAGTTGATACAAAATGAATACAAAGGCAGCAGATGAAGAGAAAAGCTGCAGCTTTTATTGGAACAAAGACTACTGCCAAAGAGAAAAAGGCATTCCTTGCAGCCAAGTTGGGTTGGACACCAGTTCTTGCGAGATGACTGAAGTTAAGCAACGCAAGCACGTTAGTACCAATAGCCGTGGTTGGTAGTACCAATATCTGTAGCAGGCATCAGAAACTTCAATCAGTTGCGGTATGAAGATCAAGAACAGATTAAAGAAAAAAAATTATAGAATGTGGTGCAGGTGCTCTATCTTCTCCGGCGGCTGGTGATCCACAAATGCTGGATTTTCGGGTTGAAGCGGTCAAATCCAGAAGTATATGTAACGGTTGTGTAACTAAAATCCAGGAGGTGCCATCCGAGTTATGACAGTGCTAAAAGATTTGGACCATGTAACCCTAAATGGGCACCTACTTAAGGTTAACAGATGGTACCATCTTCACTGCTTCGCTAAGTTCAGATTCACTAGAGTTCTTTGCTGAAGGATAAATAATGCCAGGATTTGATGCATTGTCTACGGCTGATCAAGCACTGGTGAAGGAAAAACTTCCAAAATGCGGCCCATCTCCGCCACAAGAAACAAAGGCTAATGGCGAACAAAATGCGCTTAAAGTGCAAAGTGAGCTCTTGTATAGCTATAGAGATTCTTTAGAAAAATTCGTCACTAAAAATGATTTGAAGCTTTTATTTCGGCATAATAATTTACCTATTCCATCTGGAGTAAGTAAAAAGCTCGACCAACTTTCCGATGCAATGGCTTTCGGTTGTCTTCTTCCGTGTCCCGAATGCAAAGCTGGACATTTGAGCTTGGATTCTGACTGATATCGTTGCGATGGAGATGCGACCGAGGGGACAAAATGCTCCTATTATACAACATCTCCCAAACGAAGGCGTTTTGAGGTGCCAGAAGATTTGGCAGAGAGATGTCTGTCTCAATAAATACAAGTATTTTTGCATGGGAGCGAGTCATTCCATCAGTTACAATTGCAAGTGACATCAAATGTGGACAGCCAACTTCAACTTTGTCGTTGAAAATGAAATGTCATTGGGAAAACTTTACAGCCTAGAAATTAGGTTTCTAAAATTATTGGCAATCTCGGTGGTACGGTTGTTAGAAAGATTGATGATGACGTTCTTGCTTGTATTACTTCGGCTGATGAATTTGAAAGTAAGAGCATTAGGGTAAGGGAAGCTAGGAAAGCCAAAATACCCGTCGTTTCAGCAGACAGTGTGGGCTCGATTAAGGATGTCTAATCCGTTACAGCTACTCTTATAAGAGAAATGAATCTGGGTGATTGGGGTGGTGATGTTAGCCAGAAAGTCCAACTTCAGTGGAAAGCAAGAATCCAGAAGCTCTATTGCAGCGAGTGGAAAATCAGTTCAGAAAGCTACGATGAAGGAAGTAGCTCAGTAGGTTGAGAAGAGTGTTTGGAAGGATGCGGGATCCACGTTGAATGCGGCCCATTTCCGTCACGAGAAAAAGCCTAATAGCGAACACAATACGTCGAGAGAGCAAAGCGAGATCGTGTAGTGTGCTAGAAGATTTGGAACCTTTGATCAACGATGCAATCTTTACTGCTTCACTAACGTGAGATTCTGTAGAGTTCTTTGGTGATTGAGTACTTCAGGTATTTAATGCATCGTCTATGGATGACCAGGCACTGAAGAAGTCAAACTGTCAACAAATAAGCATGATGCTCAGGAGCGTGTCATTCCCTCTAATGGAAAATCCTTCCATTAGAATTGCAAGTGACATCAAATATGGACCGCCACCTTTGAGTTTGCCCTTAAAGAACATTAAATTAGTTATTAGGAAAGCTTTACAACCAAGGAGTGATATATCAAAAATTATTGGGAATCTGTGGGATGGTTGTAAGGAATACCCAAGATAGCGGGCTTGCTTGTATTACTTCAGATTAATTTGAGAAAAGTATTAGGGTTAAGGATGCTAAGAAAGCATATGAAATTGAATTCTATGTAAATAGGCCTACAATGAAACTGAATACATTTGTGCCGGTGCAATGAAAAAAAGATGCTAGATTTGCATTGGAAATAGACTGCAAAGCAGTAGGCAAAACTTCAAAGGAATGAAGGAGATTAAGAGTAATGATCTTACCGAGAGAATCCCAACCTTAGGTGGCGAAAACTCGGATGGCAGAATATTTGTGCCATGAACACTTTCAATATGGTGAATATACAAATGTTGCCAAATTTCTGAAATATTAATTTTGAATACCACAAGTCAATTATTGAATTACTTCACTCTAAAATACAATTTACCTTTGAATGAAAGTTGCATTGAAATTTTGATACATGGCATTTGAAATTCCACTATTTTTCTTCAAGCCATTGAAGCGATCACACCATCTTCAAAGAATTGTGTAGTTTTAACTTTCATTGTTTACCGCCAAGTTGCTTCCAACTTATTCCATACTTCGGCTAGTTCACACCAGTCTACATTTTTTTTAATGACATCCAAACTTTACAACCTAAATTAAAAGTACACCATAAAATGAATGAAAAACTAATTCAGGCGTGGTTACTTTGTATAAAGAGACTTACTTTGATATTGAGGAAATATCTTTTGTCCAAAAAATTCCACCAGCTTGCTTCCAATCTGGAAAGTTGGAACCATTTGGCGAGACACTTCGATCTTGTTCCAACTTTTTCGGGAACAGCTGCCAAACACACCAGTTGTAGTAATGTCCCCCGAAGAACTACAGAGTTCTTCCACTGCTTTGATATTTGGCACTTCAGGAAATAATTTGCCTTGTGGTCGGTACATCCAGCTTGCTAGGAATGCGGGCGTTTTTAGAACTACTTAGAGTGACCAACCTCGTTTCTCGAACCTCACCAGTATTACCATTTTCTTTCACGAGACGATGCACTACAACCAATTTGATTTCCAATTATCTGCCACTCATTACCAAACTATTGTAAGCCTGAAAAGAATTTAAATTATATTCCATTACACCTATGTATCGCATGCTCAAAATAAGTAATTGACAACTAACTTAATTTCATCTGAATTATTCTTTCCGACACGATTTTTATTGTCATGCATTCTAATAATTCTATAATAGATAGAAAATAACATACCATTCAAGCCTTTAGCCACGGTACGATGGAAATCCTTCCGTTCATCCAGAGTCATTTGAAAGATAACTTTAGCAGAATCCAAACTATTATGGTCCTTGACGATAGCATAATTTCATAGAGAATACCACTGCAATTTTGCATAACTGCGAGCGTTCAATGCTCCAAAAACTTACCACACAACAGTTTTTAATATTGGAATCCAGCAAGTAGAGCTCTTTCGATCACCTTCCTAGTTTCCAAACACGTCCTCTACTGTGTAAAGTACTCTTGTCATCCCTACTTTTTAACAAAGTCTGACCAACATAGTTAACGCTTTCTGATGGGTTGCAAGGTGAATCATCTCTGCATTTCTTTTCCAAATTATAGTCCATTGAATTACGCCAGAGTCCTCTGAATAAATTTATATATATATATATATATATAAATGGATTCATCACAGTAAACAAACCGGCAGTCCATCCAATCCAAACAGTCCATGACGCTATCATCGATCTTACTTCCAACCATCCAACAGATTCCAAATAATTTTCGAAGCTTCACTTCTTGATTACGAACATTTTCAAGTCACGAATTTGATATTCTTGAAGGGCAAACGAATGTGGCAGTCCAGCTTGGATGTCCATTGCAATTTTAACAGATGGTTCTTCCGTAACATTAAAAGAATCGCCGCCTAGCAACATACTTAGAAGGCCTTTGTTTGAGAGATGTGGTAAATTAAGTTACATATCCAAAGTCAATTGCTCATCTTTGCGTTCCGGACTTCAAAGAAGGGGCATCATCACGTCTTCTATCTTCAATAAAATAGAAGACCATTCATATTTTGGACGGGAAGTAAACGAAAATGTGCGCTAAACTTTCTTTTATCTTCACGGACCATGACTAAATCATTTGGCAGTTTCATTCCAAACATATTTTATGCGTAAATCAAAAAAGTGAATACCAGTGGATTTACGCAAAAACATACTGTATGTTTGAAATGCAAAAGGGGAAAAAACCCCAGTTTTCCGACTGTTAACTTCGGTTCACTTATCTAATCGTTTCATTGGTTTGTTGGTGTTTAAGGTCTCGTCAACTACAAGGTCATTAGAGACCCAATCGTTTCATTCCTAGGATATTTAAAAGTTTTAAATTCTTCAGTTCTAAGAGAAATCTGGATTTTGACGCAGGTTAGTGTGCTGTTCAGCGTCCCAAATGATTTCGTCATGCTTTGCAGCCGACATGCGGCGCTTCTGCCGGTCAAACGTTTTCCAAATACACGTTGCAGGGCCTGTTAGACATGTTTTGCACGACATATACAGTGACGTCCAAGATGCACCACCAGGGCCGGTCCTATATATTCGGCCACCCGCGTGCAATCATATCGAGGCCTCCCTATTCCCCCCCCCCCCAAATATTTTTCTTAACGTCTACTGTGGAAAAGCTTACAGAGTCCAAAGCGGAGGCACAAAAAAGCCTACAAGACATCCAGGTGGCTACGCAAAAGGGAGCCTGAAGGTGAATATGAAAAAGAAGGAATACTTTCCCATCTTTCAACTGGAGTGGCCAGATGGCGATATTTTGGTGAAAGGGACAAGTCATTCCTGACCCCCCCCCCCCCCACCTGGTGGTGTATGTAGCAGAGTAGCTATATCGGATTCGACAACCTTTAACGAGCCCAATGTCTTCTGAAACGACAGGTATTTTGGCTTTCCTAGCTTCCCTTAACCTAATGCTCTTACTTCCAAATTCATCAGCCGAAGTAATAAATGCAAGAACGTCATCATCAATGTTTTTAACAACCGTACCACCGAGATTGGCAATAATTTTAGAAACAGTTTCTAAGCTGCAAAGTTCTCCTAACAACGAATTTAATGTTTTTTCAAGGGCAAAGTTGAAGCTGGCGGTCCACATTAAATGTCACTCGCAATTTTAATTGATGGAATGACTCGCTCCCGAGCAACATACTCGTTTTTATTGAGACAGGCATATCTGTTATATCTTCCGGCACCTTAAATGGCCTTAGTTTTAGAGATTTGGTACAATAGGAGCATTTTGTCCACTGTCACGTCTCCATCACAACGATATCCGCCAGAATCCAAACTCAAATGTCCAGCTTTGCATTCGGGACATGGAAGAAGACACCCAAAAGCCATAGCATCGGAAAGTTGGTCGAGTTTTACTTACTCCAGATGGAATAGGTAAATCATTATGCTGAATTAAAGGCTTGAAGTCCCTTTTAGTGACTTATTTTTCTAAAGAATCTCTAGCTATACAAGAGTTCGCTTTGCACTTTAAGCGCATTTTGTTCGCCAATAGGCTTTGTTCTTGTGGCGGAGATGTGCCGCATTTTAGAAGATTTTCCTTCACGAGTGCTTTATCAGCCGTAGACAATGCATCAAATCCTGGCATTATTTCTCCTTCAGCAAAGAACTCTAGTGAATCTCTTAAGTTCGCGAAGCAGTTAAGATAGTACCATAGGTTAAATGGTTCGAATCTTTTAACACTCTCACAGTCATAATCTTTCCTTCCTATTCGGATGGCACCTCTAGAGATTTTAGTTACACATCCCTTACATATACTTCTACTGGATTTGGCCACTTCAACCCGAAAATCCTGCATTTGTGGATCACCAGCCGTCGCAGAAGATTAAGCACCACCTGCACCACGTCTATAATTTTTCCTTTAATCTGTTCTTGATCTTCATACCACAACTGATTGAAGTGTCTGATTTCTACTACAGTCTCTATGCGATTTTATAATTACTCTCTTCATGTGACACACACCACTGCAATAACCAGGACTCGTTCGTCGGCGGCCTTTTAAACGACGATTTTAGCCCACAGCTGCACGAATGGAATGTGATAAGGCGCTTCCGAATTAGAGTAGTGGATCTGCAGCATGGCTTCTACAAACGGGTTATTAGGAATTGTGCCGAAGGGTTTATATAACATTTATTCACCTTTTTAATTTATGCATAACAATATGTTCGGAATGCAACCAGCTTTCTGACTCTGAACTTCAGTTCACGTATCGATTTTAAAAGTTTGAATTTTTCAGTTTCAAGAGAAACTGAAAAATTCAGTTTTAACTGTGCAATTTGATTTGATGCCAGTAATGCATGTTGTTATCCGGATGCCTGTCAATACATTAGTAATTTTCTTCACCACAGGTTTCAGAAAGACATACTCAATATCAAGTGTGATTGTGAAAGCCATTGGAATATCAAAGTCAGAAATTACTAGCCGATCAGTGTACGAGCTCAGTAATTCTTCTTCGGGCGGCATTATTACAACGGAAATATTTTGGGCTGAAAAATTTGGAACAGGATCGGAGAAGTATTGGTTGAATTACCTCAATTGAGAGCAATGTGGTGGAACTGTTTCGACAAGAGAAGATGATATTTCCTTAATATCAAAGTACGTATTACTGAGCAACAACACCTGTATTTCGTTGTAGTGTGTTCTATGGTGTGCGTTTAATTTAGGATGTTAACGAAGAAAATTAAGTAGATGTTGTGAACTAGCGAAAGGATGAAGCTACAGTATGTACAATGTTATGAAAATATTTCAGTGTCAGATCGCTTCGGTGGCTTCCAGGAAAACGCTGGAGTATAAAATGCAATGTCCCTGGTTCAATGCAACTTTCCTTCAATGGTAAATTGTATTATTGAATGAATAAGTAGTTCAAAGATTGAGTTCTAGTATTCCAAATTGATTTGTTTCGGAAATTTGCCAATATTTGTATATTCGCCATATCGAAATGTCCATTGCTGAGTTGTTCAAAGTTGAGTCTCCACCCGAGATTGGGGTTCCAACAACAGCTGCCATCTTCATACCTCAAATTGGTTTTGTACTGCTTCCCATTCCTGTAAAGTCTGATGGTCATATTTATCGATTTGACCTCATAAATTTCTTTCCACAACAGTTAGCCCACTCCCAGTAAAATTAGATTCATCTTCATCTCCACTTCATTGCTTTGAAATTTTGCCTACTGGGTTGCAGTTGACTTCGAATGTAAATCCACCATCGCTTTTCATTGCACCGTTGTCACGCATCAAAGTGTGCGGGGTCTACCTCAAAGTGTCCAGCCAGACACTTTGAGACCATTTTTGAGTCACTCAAAGTGTCCATCATTTAGATCCGACTGCTGATGCCCGGATTAGTCTCTTTTCTGCATCGCACATATGCACTGCAGAGAAGACATGCAACGTCAATCAAGTCGTAATTTATATATCAAATGTTAACTTACCATCTCGTAGATCAGTGGTTCTCAATCCTTTTGAAGCCAGGGAACACTACACTGTGACATTTTACTTGCACGGAACATTTACAATTCAACATAAACTTTAAATCAGCTTGTACACTTGGTGTTTACTAACACTTCATATGACAATAAAACGAACAACTATGTCATTTGCTGATTACAATCCCATCCAAAAATTATTTTAAATTGTATCGATTTTTTTTTCCAAAGCCTTTATTTCTGCATTTAATTTGTTTGCGGAACACGCATTGAGAACCACTGTCGCTTTCCATTTTATCTGGTTATTAATTTTATCTAGAGATTGAGGTGCAAGATGAAGGTGCTGAATTGCCTTTGGTATGTACCTTTACAATGGTCTCTCCTTTCGGTCCCCCACCCTTCTCCCCGCGAACAAGATACATATCGATTCTGTGAATGATTTCGTGTAGCCACGAATATCTCATTTGTGCGAATCTCATTTTTCTAGACAAAGAAAAAATCTCAATTCTGCTTACCTTCTGCCTGGCGTCAACGTCACTACACTCAAGTTGATTGTTTTGGCAATAATTTTGCCCTAAATCACCAACGAACCAAAAAAATCCTAACCGGGTAAAATGGAAAACGGCCGGGACACTTTGACGTAAAAGCGGACACTTTGAGGTGGGACACCGGCACAAACTAATTGTGCAACCGTTCCTTGCACAAAGTGTTCTACAACGATATCAGGACAATTATCATTCACTCGGCAACACTAAGAAATGCTGATAAATATTATGTTTAGTACGTATTCAATGAATTATTTTTCTTTCATTTTTCAGGCAGAATGCCTTCGTAGTTCTGCAAACCTAGCCCCTGAGATAAATTTTCCCTCACATGTTAAATGCAACGTCAGACGTTCGTGGCTTAATGTCCTCAAATGGAACGGATAATGGTAATTATGTGTTGTTCACTTAATTTTTCTTTAAAACTATGCAATTTACAGATTCTTTAACATTTTCGAATGGTGGCGCTTTCTTAAACAGCAATGAATAAGTCATTGGAACGAGGATCATGAAGGAAGAAGACGTGGCGAAATTAGACCAATGTGCAAACACGAACTATTTTAGAAATCAGGTTAAACGACGCTATATTCATATTGCGACGTACACCTAATACATGTCACCATTTTCAGAAAACCCTTTCTGTAATGGGTACATCCTTCCTCGGTGACGCAGTGGACAGGGTGCTTGGTAACTGCAGCAGTGGTTCTAGGTTCGATACTGGACCTTCCTTTGGATTAGAAGTAAAACCATAGTCCCATGTGGTGGTCAATGGCATTGATACATAAAAGAACTTTCTACTATGCAACGGGTAGGCGAGGCAACATTTCCAGGTGTAGGAGCTTGCCACCTGGCATCGGTGAAATACCTCAAAGAACAGTAGGCCTACAATAAATATGCACAGGGGTTGCAGCTTTAGGCTGCATCTGGCTGTGGAAAAACGCAGTCCAAAAGATCACCCTTGCATCTATTCAGACGGGCAAGATGGGTTCCCGACCCTGCCATAGGCAGCAGATAAGAAGGTTCTTGATTGTAGACAAACGTCCCTTGATTGATTTGTTTGTAAAAATTAAATTTGTGTACTTCTATAATTTTGTGAAATTATTATACAATGCATTTTTTTTGCAGTTAAAAAACAATATAAAACAATACCTATATTATTTTGATCAATTTATATACCCATACCCCTCTTATGGGTACACCCCTCTGATGTATACACTTTGGCTCGGTCCTGCAGGTGTACCAATTAGAGAGGTTTCACTGTATCTTCTTCAACATCCTTTACTAATCCCCAAGTGTCTTCTGATACGACAGTTACCTTCGGTTTTCTAGCATCCATTACCCTTGTGCATTTCTTTATGTATTGTAGAAATAAACGGAAGCACACTATAATCGATCTTATTGACAACCATCACACCGAGATTCCCAATAATTCTCGACACATTACATTTTGATTGCGAGGGTTTTCCAGTCACGAATTTCATAGTCATAAATTAATGGCAAACTTCCACCGCATGGAAAGCCGAACTGACTCATGTGTATACGATCTCACCTGCAGGCAAAGTAATCCATTTGTGAAGAAAAATTCATTTCTATGGTGAGCTTTTCAGACCTTTGAAAGCACGTACTCCTAACATCTCAACAGACTTCGCCATATTACGGTTAGCCAAATCGTCTCAAGCATGGATGTGGAAATTTACTCAATGGAGACGAGCTCAAAAAAAAAAAATTTTCTTCACCTAGTGCTTTAAGACCGATGTGAATGTTGAAAGTGAATCCCAAGCAATTGAGAAGGAAGAAGGTGCCACTGCACTTGTGAAAGATGAAGTCGATGAAAAAAAGAGGCTCCTGGATCTCTATGACATTCAACTGCACAACGTGGCTTCTCCTTCAGAGCTGCGAAGAACTTCAAATTGAGTGAGGAACTTTCGGCAATGAAGGATATTTCATACTTTCAGTACAAGATGGACCTCTTTCAAGGTGAACCTGCAGATCTTTAAACCGTTGCAAAAAGAATTCCTGTAGCAAAGCTCAAACTGGTTATATGGAAGAAATAACAGGAAAATTAGAGCAGTCTTATCAGACTTATTTATTTATACTTCAGTGCTTAGTCGAGACTACACACTAAGGCACCCCCTTTAAATTGCATACAATATGCTATGCCGTAAATTCTCTTCTCCACTGAAGTTGTTCAACCATAAAAAAAAAAAAAAACAAAGGAGAGAATAACTTTAAACATTAAAACGATAAGTTTTAACGTTGTTACTCCTCACCCGTTCCTTACCTGGACGAAACTTCTTTATTTTATTAGTGTAAAATGATTATTCCTTGCTAATCTGGGATAAAGAATCAAATTTGCCATGTGCATCTTGTTGGAAGCCTTGTCAATGAATGCAACGAATGTTTCGTTTAGGAGATGCCAATGGACAAAATGCCCATCAAATCACCCTCTCCATGAACACCCGAAAACCATAGGGTAGCTTACTTTCTCCAGATAGAAGAAGCAAATTATTTGAATAGCTTATCATAAGAACTTACCAACGCAATAAAAAAAAAAAACAAGTCGATTCTTCTCCATTTGGACCCAAAATAAACGAAAACACCTGCTAAACCTTCTCTTTTATCCTAAAAATGATGACGAAATCATTTGGGACGTTGAAATGCACTTTTACCTGCGTCAGATTCTTTGTCAGATTCCATATAACAATTATGCCAAAGGGGAAATTAACATTTAATCACCTTTTTGATTTGCGCAGAAAAAAAAAACATGTTTGGAATGCAAAATATGTTTTGCAAAATACTGTATTTTTGGAGCTGCAAAAACAAACCACTTTTCTGACTCTTTACTTATCTAATTGTTTCATTCCTAACATATTTTAAAATATGTAAATTCTTCACATTTCTAAGAGAACTCTGGAATCGGACGAAGGTTAAAGTGCATTCATCGTCCCAAATGATTTCGTCAATGTCCATTAAGACGAAATATTGGCAAAAACTAGTCTCTATTTAATAATTTGAACTGATGGGAAGTTCATCAATTTTAGTGTCGTGGTGATTAGAAACAGGCTAATGGAAATTGAGCTTCTTGTTAATGTTCCGAAGGAAATATTGCCGAGGACTCTTTGTGCTTATCCGTCAACCATCCGTAAAAATTGAAAGTTACGTCTAAGATGAACCGCCACCTTCCAGTTTGTCCTAAAAGAACATGAAATTCGTGTCATGAAAAACTTTGTATCCAAAAAGTGATGTCTAAAATTATTCGGACTCTGTGGGATGGTTGTAGGAAGATCTATGATTGTGTAGTTGGTTGTGTTACTTCAACAGATGAATTTAAAACGAAAGGCACTGCTGTAAGGGATACTAGAAAAGCGAAGGTACCTGTCGTATCAGAAGACGTTGTGGACTTATTGAAGTAAGTTAAAGCAGGTATAACTAATTTTATCAAGAAAAGAAATGCGTGATTGGAGTGGTTATGAGACTGAAAAAGTCAAATCCCTCGGTGGAAAGATGTTAAATTTGGATGTCGTTGAAGAAAACCAAGTAGGATTGTGTGAAATAGCTAAAGGATCGAATAGGTGGGAAGCAAAGAGTTGACATCGGGACAATTATCATTCACTCTGCAGTAGTGAGAAATTCCGATTAAAAAATCTTATGTTTAGTAAAGATTCTGTGAATAACTTTCAATTTACAGGTAGAAACCATTCAAAGGTCTGAAAATCTGACCACTGAGAAGTTTTAAATGCAACGTCAGATGTTCCAGGTTTATTTTCCTCGCGTGCAACTGATAATGGTAAGTATCAACATGTTCACTGCAGCTGAGATGTCATCATTAACTTTATTTTTCTTTAAAACCATACAATTTGCAGATTCTTTAACATCTTTCGAATTGTGCCACTTTCTTAAATGGCAATGAATTGCTCATTGGAGCGACGATCATGCAGGAAAGGGACGTGCCAAACAGAGGTGATTTTTTAGTAATCTGGTTAAAGGACACTGCATTCATTTAGAAACTTTTTCTTTTCACTGTGATAAAACAAATATTTTTAGAATTCTAGGATATTGACCGGAAGTTTGTTGCCACCAACACTCTTCACTTGGCTGAAAATGGAGTCCAAACTTGAGTAGCCGGATCACAGCATTTCTTGGTGTTATCTTGTACCAGTTTTCTTCGTACAAATTCGTTAACATCTATTCGCATTTTTTGTCAGCAATTCCTTTGTTCCTCCAATAGTGGTTCCAACTTGGCCCCACGAACGAAAGAAAGATGTCTGTCCAATAGAAAGCTCGTCTGACTATAGTAACAGGAGGCGATAATACAAATTACTGCTTTTAACAACATCTACTAATCCTGATACCGCTGTGTATTTATTGTCGCCTTCTGAAACGTGCGCCACATCTTCTAGTCCAGAATCTGCATCTACTGGGCTACTTTCTTAACTGACTTTGTAATCCAGCTACTGGATTCTTTGTTTCCACTGAAGTTTCTACTTTTTCAGTTAAGTCACCACCCCCAATTACACACACACATTCATTCCTTGATAAGATTGGCTATATCTTCTTAAACATCCTTTAATAAGTCCACGGTATCTTCCAATTCGACAGGTACATTCGCTTTTCTGTCATCTCTTGCCCTAGTACTGTCATTTTCAAATTCATCTGATGAAGTAATAAATGCTATCATCAATCTTACTTGCAACCATCCCACTGAAATTCCCAATAATTTTAGACACTTCACTTGTTAGTAGCGAAGTTTTTTCCAACCACGAATTTCATACTCTTTAAGGGCAGAATTGAAGGTGGCGGTCCATCTTGGACGTCACTTGCAATCTTAACGGATGGTCTTTCCATAAAGGATGGAAAAGCTCGCTTCTGAGCGACATACTTGTATTGTTTAGACTTAAATACTGTATTGCTCTGCAAAATCTTCTGGCACCTTAAAAGCCCTTCGTTTGGGAGATGTGGTAAAATAAGAGTATTGTGTTCATTCAGTCACACCTCCATCATAACCATATTTACCAGAATCCAAAGTCAGATGCCTATCTTTGCATTGAGGACGTGGAAGAAGACATCCGAAAGCCATAGCAACAGAAAGTTTGTCATGTATTTTACTCTATCCAGATGGAATAGGCAAATCATTATGTTCCAATAAAAGCTGCAACTTTTCATTTGTTTTTACAGCATTTTGTATCGATCTCGAATATGTGCAATAGCGTTGCTATTAATGACCTAAGCAGTTATTTGCTTGTGTTAATTTACATGGCCTACTGTATATAATCATGGTTAATAAAATAGTTTTATAATCATTACTTAATCTGCACAAATCGAGGAGATGGGGTACCAGACAAGTTATGCAGGATTGCTGTAATAATAATGAAAGTCCCATTGATGCATAAGAACTTTAACACCTACTGCATAATCTATCCAATTCATACAATAAAGAATGTTATTGAAGCACAAAATGGAACACTTGATTTTCAAACATACTGGGAAGATTTGACAATGGATAGTTGAAATCCTCCTTTGAAACCAGAGTATGATGGCTCTGTTTTCTCTTCTGTTGTAAATCGCTGACTATTTAAATTTGTCATTTCATTAAAATTATCGTCTATAATGGTTGTAGATTCTAATTCATCAAAGCATTTCACATAATTGGCAATTGTTATTATCATCTCTCAACATCAAAGGCAAGAAATATGTAGATGGTACTCGCTTTTTCTGTGTGACCTAAAAGTCCCAAGAAACCTCAAGGTGACGTTCTGCTGGTTTGTTTGTTGGTGTTTTAGGGCCCTTAAACTAAAAGGTCATTAGAGCCCCATCCACAGCATAGTTCTTATGCAGAGACTGGACAGACTACACCAATGCGACGATTTTTGGGTATTAGCATTACCCAGGTTTCCCAAGTGGTCACCCATTTCAGTACTAGAGGGGGTTGCACTGCTTAACTTCAGTGATCAGATGAGAACTGGTGTGTCCAACGCAATTTGCCACTCCCATAGGACGTGATATGGTAGCTGAATCTGTGACTATAGAACGTGAGGCTTGTGTTGCTGGAATAATGGGTCGAGAGAAAAATGGCCCTGTATTCATAGTCAGTCTTGATGGTGGAATGGATATTGAAGAAGTTGCCGAAAAGACTCCAGACAGAATTAAAATTGTAAGGGACATTTCGATGCTTTTGAATAAAGTCAAATACAGTATAAATTAATTTGTAATTTATAACTGCATAAGGCAAAGAGATTTGGAGTGCTGACGTTTATACAGGGCGATTTTAAGGGTCATGCTCAAAATGAAGGGGAGGTGGAGGAGTAAAAAATAAACAATATTTATGCTGCAAAAGATTTGTTTTGAGGCTTTAATTATGGAGTTTCAAACATTTGATAGTTGCAACCAAAGATCAAATGTCCACCATTCAAACACAATTTAAAATCAAGACGTGGGCAGGTATTATTGGTGATCATTTAATTGGACCATATCTTATGCCACCAAATTTAAATGGGCACATCTACCTCATTTTCTTACAACAAACACTCCCAGAACTTTTAGATGTTCCACTTGTGGTTCCAACAGGATGGAGCTCCTGCACATTATGCACGTGATGTTAGAGTATTTCTTCACAACAAATTCCCAGGCAGATGGATTGGCAGAGGTGGTGCAGTGGAATGGGCAGCCCGTTCTCCTGATTTGTCACCACTTCATTATTTTTTGTGGGGTCATCTCAAAAGTCTGAAGTATGAAACACCAGTGAATGATCCTGAAACACTTGTAGCCAGAGTAGCATCAGCAAGTGAGGAAATCAGAAATACACCAAATGTTTTTGCAAATGTTTTATGAGATGTGTGGCATGCACTGAGTGCAGGAGACGTAATTTTGAGCAGTTGTTGTAATGGAAATCTTTTGTTCAAAACCTGCAGTGATTGTTATTTCTTCAGTTTATTTAAATCAATCAATGAATGCCATTAATTAAAACAGTGTCTTTTATTATGGCACTGTTACCAGAATGTGTAATATGCATTGGTATTTCAAAGAGTCACAATTGTGATGTGAAACTATCAAATGCTTGTAATTCCATAATTAAAGCCCCAAATGAAATCTTTTGCAGAGTAAACATTGTTTATTTTTTACTCCTCTACCCCCCCCCCTTCATTTTGAGGATGACCTTTAAAATCACCCTGTATAGTTTGGAATTACTGGATTGGATTAGTTTCATGGGTTGGGGATTAAGCCAAGCAGCCATAACAGGATGAACCCTTAAGAGGCTGCTCATGGGAGATGAGGAGGTAGGTGTAGATGTAGAAGGAGATGAGCAATTTGCAACACCCAACGTTCTTTACCAACCACCCAAGTTGGAACTATTGTGGGCTTGCAGTGCTTAACTTCAGTGATCTCATGCAACTTGGAATGGAGAAATTTAAACTCGTGGCCCTAACCCTAAAGACTATCTTACTGATGTAATTGAAAGTACTTTTCTCGACAGCATGACCTAGTTTTGTTTTACAATAGTCCAATGAATTCTTAAGGGCTGAAAGAATGACAGGGCCATGGAATTCTCAACCCATTAATGCTCATTAATGCCCTAAAAAGATGTGAGTATTCTTAGCTTTCTTTGTTAATCTGATAATTATTATGCATTATCTTACTAGTTTTATGTATTTCCTATTAGATTGTATTGCTTTTTAATACAACTTAATACTTATACTTCTGCAACAGTGTGTGTTGAACTTTGGTGGCCACTAAAGTTGCCACTGAGCACAAGTTAAACACTTCTTCTATGTTATTGGTACTCTTTATAAGTGAGTGTATTGTAATTTTAGGCCATCTATCATCATCATCATACCCCTTTCGCGACTGCAGCAGGGTTGGGTGTGTGGGTCCTCTGACTTGGGATGCCCTTGTCAAGCATCTGAAACCTGCAGGAATTTTGGCTGGTTGTCTTCAGGAGAATGCTGGTCTGGCCCACTGTTCCAACTCTACATTTTACAACCAAAATATAAATTTTGGCAGGTAAATTAATGCTTTGTCAGTTATAATATTGCATGGTGCCTTACATGTTGCACAATAGCTATAATGCAATAGGAGTCAGGCATAATTTTAGGTCATCTTTAGCCAAGTTGATGATAAGGGTAAAATAAGTGTAACAGAAATAAGATTTGCAGCTATTATACCACCAACTGAATTGGCTACTGATGAAGATTCTGATTTGTCAGATGTTAAGGTCATTGGTGATGTATCACATTTTCTCAGACGATTATTAAAGGCAGATGTTAGTTTTGAATTTGAAGAAATTAATGACTGACTATATTACTGAAAGACAAAATATACCAAAAGAGCCTTCATGCAAAAGAAAGAAAAGGGGCAAGAGGCTAAGACTGTCAGAATCTAAATGGCCTCAGACAACTCAAACCAACTGAGTCTTACCAGAAGATTGCAAAAATGCTATTGGGCCATCTACTGCAGACTTTTTAAAGAACACAATTATAGCACAATTGGATGCACATAAATTATTCCTTACAGATGATTTAATAAACCTAGTAGTTCATCAAACAAATCTATATATGCAGGGCAAAACGGAAATCAGTCTCAGGCATCATTTGATGAAGTTTCCACTTTCATTGGTATAATGCTTATTTCTGGATATCATCATCTCCTCAGCAAGAAAATGTATTGGCAAGAACCTGACTACCCGAAGTAGGGGATGACCAAAATGTGCATGGGAGTAGGTGGTGCAGAGGGACATTGAGGCATGCAGGGTGGGAGGAGACTTGGTGGGCAATGGGCAGGAGTGGAGGATAAAAACCTGTAGTTCCTGCCACAGGTGGGAAAAGGGTGAGATGATGATGAAAAATTGAAAAAAGGACCTGACTGCAAAGTAAGTTAACAGTTATAGCATCTTCTTTCATTTAAAACCAAAACCATTTGAACCCTGTTTCTTTGCCATATTTAAATTTGTAATATGAAATGATATTGTTAGGTGCATTTCAGCGTCACAAATGATTTCGTCATGGTCTGTGAAGGTTAAAGAGAAGGTTTAGCGCGCATTTTTGTTTAGTTTGCATCCAAAATAAAAGGGATCGTCATGCGTCATTCATTTGCATTGTCAAGATGGGCCACACTACTCTCAGTTGATAAAATGGAACAAAATATTGTTATAATGGTTAAAATTTAAAACGATGCTATCATTTGTAATTTTTACGTGACAGACAAAACGCCAGTCCGTAACGCTGCATTCCTCAACACTGTGATACCAGTGTATATGGAGCATGGAACTGACTTTAACCAGTCGTATATAAGCAAACTGTTTACGTGCCTTCTTTATATGCAGTAATGCGCTCATTAATAGTAACCTTATTTTGCATATAGCATTATGACTAACTCGAATTCAAAAATAATAATCTATTACATTAAAAACAAAATTTCCAGATTTCTTTACACCGCCTCCACTAGTCTTAATGTAATATTTTGACAACAAACAAACCTTTTACTTGCTGGGCCTTTGCTTGTGCGTATTTCAGAGCTGTTTGAGTTTCTTTCTGAAAAGTTCACTAAGAGCCAGTAATTCGCGCCAAATGCCTGACAACTAATCAATCCAGGAATCAAATTAAATACCGGTAACTAAATCGGCAATAACATCGCGTCATTGGCCGCTACCTATTTAGTTATAATGGGAAGAATTTAAAGCAATCGAAGGGTCAATTTCCATACCTATCCATACAAGGCATTTGGTGACAGCAAATTGTGAAATTTCAAGCCACCCGCTACGATGGCATAGTGGTTAGCACGCTCGGCAGGTTCGATACTTGACCGTGGTGTGTCGGCTTCTTTCGGGCGAGAGAGAAGCCGCGAGTGTGCCTTCTTTCGGATGAGAAGTAAAACCGATGTCCCGTGTGGGTGTACGATGGCACTTGCACGTAAAAGAACCCTCTCTACTACGCAACGGGTAGATGAGGCAAAATTTCCAGGTGTAGGAGCTCTCCCCCTGGCGTAGGTAGCATTCCCCAACGAATACTAGACCGATGATAAATAAGCGTAGGGGTGCAGCTTTGGCCGGCAACCTGCTGTAGAAAAAACTATGACCAATATATCACCCTGTGTCCATTCAGAGGGACAAATAGGTACCCGACCCTGCCATAGGCGGGAAAAGGGTTAGGAGAAAAAAAAATCAAGCAAAGACGAATTTGGTGCAACTTATTGTATAGGTTATCACCTACCGTCATCTTTGGAGGCAACGAATTCCTGATGTAGAAAATGTAGAGGGAAGTATGCTCTGCTGGTAATGATTTGGGCAATCATGTATGGT
The DNA here is from genome assembly GCA_013389805.1 of Trigoniulus corallinus. Taxonomy (NCBI): domain Eukaryota; kingdom Metazoa; phylum Arthropoda; class Diplopoda; order Spirobolida; family Trigoniulidae; genus Trigoniulus; species Trigoniulus corallinus. The sequence continues at coordinate 15,743,147 of JAAFCE010009109.1, forward strand.
AGTGGTTTCCTCTTGATGCAGTGCAGGAATCATTTTCTGTTATGATAACGTGAAATAAAGATGCAGTAATGCGAAAAACACTGCGAGGGAGAGGAAGGTGAAGACCTGTGCGGCCAAGTTGCGTTGGACACACCAGTTCCCGTTAGATCACTGAAGTTAAGCAGCGCACACCCACGTCAATACCAACTTGGGTGGTTGGTAAAGAACGTTGGGTGCTGGAAATTAACCCTGTTCTTCGTCCTTTCACCTCCCGTGGGCTACCCTTCCTGGAGGAGAAAGGGTAGTGAAGTGATAAGTTGATGGCACAAATAGACAAGAAAGTCGAAATAAATGAGCCCTAAAATACCAAAATTTCTGTTCCACTTCAGACACAAGGTAAATCATTCTGAAGCAATTGATATCTGTAAATAATATTTGTTTAGTCCAAAGACTTTTGTATAAAGGTCCTTCAGAGGGACCCTTATGTGCTTAAGCTTTGCCTGTTGGTTGATCTTGAAAGTGAAGCCTTTTAAAAACTGAAGTTTCCCAAGCCTTATAAAAATTGTTTATTTAGCACTTTGCAAAAAACAATTTTTTTGACTTCCTGGCCGAGAAGAAAACAGGAAATAGTCCAGATCTGACCGTCTCTCTCACTGGCTATTTATTATGGTGCCTTGCGAGTAATACCCGCGAGAAGGTGAATGAATTATGACTCACTTCCACTGTTCTGCGACTTATTTGTCAGGGTTCTTTGAAAAGGCGCATTTCAGTTGTTCTGATCATCAACCCTGATCCCTTGATGAGACGTTGAACTTCTTACTGACTTAGCCATTATAATCTCAAAATATTTTTATGCCTGCATTGTAATTTCATGTTTTAGTCTAGCAGTGTGCCCCAACACGCATAGGGGTTGCAGCTGGCTTGTCGCCTAACAGATCCCTGATGTGTCACAGTAGGACAAAAGTGGACACCTGTCCCTACCATTGACGGGAAAAGGGTGTGAGGCTCCTTTTAATAATTTGAATTTCAAGTTCTTTTCAGAGTCATGAAGTGTGAAATGCTCAATGGAAACTTCTTTACCTTGTGTGCAAATTCAGAACTGAAAAACAACATATGGCTTTAATATTCCTCATGATACAACTAAACAGGGTGACCACTTCCTTGGTTGCATCACATTTTTTGGCACACCTAAACTCAGAATCCAAACATTCTGTCCCACTGCTACCGTTTGATTAATTCCACCATCGTTGGACATTCACTGTATTAACGCAAGAATCCTAAATATTTTTTCAGTCCTCAGTAAGTCACTGTAATAGGCCCGGTTTTATTTATTTTTATTTATATAAAATTTTCATCTTGTGTCATAAATTGTCCCGAAATGAGAACCAAGAGTCTGTTAAAATGGTGTAGTACGTCTCTTATTATTCCTTTTCACCCCACAGTTGACGTTAATGTGATTACGTGAAAAAATAAATTGAATTAAGAAAATAATGGCGGTTGAGTCTATGATTAATCATCATAATTCATATTTAAGATGACTTTTATATTCCCCGAACCAATGAAATTATATTTTGGGTGGAGTTGTTGGCTACATGTGGTCCACCAGAGAACTCATTTCTGACACGCACTTTTCTTAGTTGAACTCGCACTATGCAAATCTGGGATCATGAAATATTTTTAAAATAATCATAAAAAAATATTTCCTTGAATAAATGCACGCGTACATAAGTTATGATTAAATAAAGTGATATTTAAGAACCAGATCGGAAATATTCTAACTTCCGGACTTCGAAAACTGTTACAAGAAAACAACAGTGTTTAAAAGTCAGTAGCCTTTCGAAGAAGTTATGTTCAAACATGGCTTCCTCTACTACAGTAAATGACTTTTAAAAATATTAGGAAGGAAATAAATAATAATTGAAGAATTTGGGAATCATGTATTAGTGTGAACATTTATTAGCGTTTAGCAACTTTGTTTGATTTTCGATTAATTTATTAACTGCTTTTCTAGGTTTATTATGTTCACGTCAGAGGAGCCATTAATTGACTGAGCAGTTAAATTCGTTTCAAGTGTGTACTTGGTGTTTAACATCTCTACCTAGTAGGTACCGGTCTCGCAGATACTACAATGGAAGGGCTTGTGGCAAATTTTGGAGTGCGATAATTGGGATACAGGAAATGGATGCAGGTGAAACTCCAGTACTTCACCAGGTTTTCGTTTAAGGTGCAGCGGAATTAGTACTAACAAATTACTATCGCCTTCGTGACAAAACTGGATATCCAGGATCTTGAGATGCTCAGATAGGAAAGCAAAGCATTACAGCAACACAGACTGCAGAAAGAAGAGGGAAACTGAAAGTGATTACGACAGGGGAGGAGTGCGAGGTGGGACAGTAGAACATCTCGCCAGAAAAAGAACGGGCAATGGGTTTTGTTTCACTAACTGCTGGATGTATCCTTTATAGTTGCCTGTAGGATCAAACGTCAATATTCTGAACGGAAACTATTAAGAGTTGAGTACCTATTAGGGAGCTTGAGTTACACGTTGCGTACAACGTACACCGACGCAAAGCAGATGAATTCCATACTGCGCAGATGCAACATTCCTAATAGGGGCATGTGCACCTGCGTAGTACGCAATTCGTCTGCTTTACGTCGGTGTAAGTTGAACACCGACGTGTAACTCAAGCTCCCTATAGATCCTGCCTCGTTGTCTGTGGTCTCAGGTTGGTTGGCTTCTTTCAGGCAAGAAAGCGGCTTTCATCGGATATGAAGCAAATGTGTGACCACATGTTGTGCATGCGATGTCACCTGTACGTAAAAGAACCCTTGCTACATAATCATCATCATACCCTAATTATGCCTGTGGCAGGGTCGGACCCGCGGGCCCATTGAACATGCTCTGACTGGCGACACCCCAGTCAGGCGTCTGGAACCCGCAGGAATATTGGATGGTTGTCTGTGGGGGATGCCGGCCTACTCCACTGTTCCAACACCGGATTATAGAACCAAAATATAAATTTTGGCAGGTAAATTAATGCTTTGTCGGTTATAATATTGCATGGTGTCTGACCTATCCCACAATAAGTATAATGCAACAGGAGTCAGGCTCATGCCAGTAAAACAACCCTTGCTACATGGAGTAAAATATATTTTCTTCGGTGGAGTAAAAGTGCCCCAAAGAATCAAAATAAATAAGCAATGAAGCTGCAGCAATGGGCTGGCAGCCAGCTGCGTAAAAATGCCGTCCAACAGATCGCTCATGGGTCAAATGTGGGTACCCGGCTCTGTCATAGGTTCGTGATAATAATGAGTTGACTAATAATAATTGATGGTTAAGATTCTGCCGTGGTGGGACTGGGGATATGCACTGCTTTTCCAAGGTGGGGTATTTGTTGAATAAAAGACGGTTATGTTGTCACCTATTTTGTGTAAGGGGCTTCCCCTTAGATTTGTAACCTCAAATAAAATAATAAACCATATAAATTTTATTGAGATAGTTGTATTTTTCTCTCGAAATATTTTTATGACTCCATACAACTTTGAACAGTTCAATCAACTGGATATTATCAGCGTTAACTTTCAAGTTGCTTCAAGAGATGATATCCTTTACACACTTTTGTGAAGGTTAAGAAGGCAAGGTGTATTGATTTGCCAACCAGGCTAATGACCATCCTTCAAGTTTTATATTAACAAAAAGTTGTCACTTTTTTAAACACCTGAGAACATCTTGTCTTTAAAAACAACAACAAAATATTTTTTTGAATTTACGGTAACTGTATAACTGATGACTAATTGTTCAAACTACACTTCATATGCGAGTTCGATTTAAAAATGACAGGTAAATTTAACTGATTGAGGTGTAAAACAGGAGTTTTTAAGTAGACGTTATTTCTTTTAGCATGTGTGTGATTTATTTTCTTATTTATCATCTTATTTGTTTTCACAGATTTACCACAGTAACAAGTCTGAAATGTATCCATTACAATGAAACTGTTTTTTTATTGATCTTATAGCGGGTTATTCACCAAAAAGTAGTTACTAGTTTAACTAGTTACCATTTCCAACGTTCTTTACAGTTCTATCACTGCTCGAGTTCATTTAAAAAATCGATTCGTATTTCAACTTGCCAATGTAACCGGTTCTTGCGTAGCACACAGCGTTTCCACCAAAAGTGCTCCGAAATTAAAAAGGGACTGAATATTTTGTATCATCCCACCACGAAAAATTGGCGAAGTTGCTTTGTTCGCACTTGCATGATGTCTCCCACAGAAACCGCAGACAGTTTATGAATGTTTTTAGCATTCGCGAGCATTTTAAAGCGTTTTATTTCGCGGTGGAGAACTGGTTTATCACATCGAAAGCTGCAGTGAAAAGTTAACATCACTATGTATTCCATATCTACCACCCGCCCCGGTGGGGCAGAGGTTAGTGTGTTTAACTGCTTCGTCAGTGATCTCCAGAATCGATCCCTGACCGCGGTGAGTGGCTTCTTGCTGGCGAGATTGAGGTGCCCAGTGGGCTTCCCGTCGGATAGGAAGTAAAGCTGCGCCCCTGTGTGGTGTTTACGATGTCCCTTGTACATAATGCGACCACTACTACATGGAGTAAAATGTAGCTGTTGTTGTTTGTTGGCGTTTTGGGGCCCTTCAACTGCAAAGGTCATTCACAGCATAGTTCTTATACAGAGACTGCACAGATACTACACTAATGGGACGATTTTTGGGTATTAGCAGTACCCAGTTTTCCCAAGCGGCCACCCATGTCCGTACTAGCAGGGGTTGCACTGCTTAACTTCAGTGATCAGACGAGAACTGGTGTGTCCAACGCAATTCGCCGCGCCCAGTAAAATGTAGGAATAGGGTCCCAATAGTAGGCCGACGCTAAATAAGCATAGGGGCTTCAGCATTAGATTGACAACCAGCTGCCTGAAATACTGTCCAACAGATCGCTCATGTATCCCAATGGGTTGGTGACAGGACGTATTCAGTTCTTCTTTCTTGTTGCTCTATTTATGTGGGCCATTGGTTTGTTACTTTTCCCCGGGCCTTATTTCCAAAGTTTGTCTGACAGATGGCATGAGTGTCATCTTAACCTCCTATTTAAAAGTAAACAAAAACGTGAGAGGGGGGAGTTTGTGATGTGTTTGTCATTCCAATAGAGGCTTGACTTTTCGTATTATCCCACAGTGTCTTACGAGGGCTCTTTTAGGACATTGGCTTATAAAATTCTGTAGTGTGAGATAATAGTCAAATATGTTGCTCTCCTGATAATTATTTGATTAAGACTTGATGCAAAAAATGACTTTTGTCATGGGTATCACTTTGAGTTGCAGGGACAACAACAACACATTAGTGAAGTTTTCCAAGGGGTGAAAGAAGAAGAGGTTGATCTCGGGTTACTTCTTTTGTTGGATTTCAATTGAAATACTCTTTAGGTATTGCTCACAATATGCAGGGTATATGATCTGTAGGTAGTTTTGAAAAGATGCTCTCATTTGGGAATTTGACGTGTTTCCTTTACAGTTCCTTAAACTGTCACGACTGACCAGAGTTTTATTGTGGGACATTTTTCCTTTTACTCATTGTATTTCAGCAGTTTGCAAAGCCATTTTCTGACGTGAACATGCTTTGTTATGGGTTACTTTTTTTGCCCCACAACAGTAGCAGTGTTTTTCTTTCTAAAACATATATTTGTTAACACTTTTTCAGAGTTTACAGAAGAGCAACATTTTGATAACAAGTGTATGTTATGACCATCGTAGAGATAAGAAAACTGCAAAATTTCTGATAATCTTGGTATGTGCTTTCTTATTTCCTGATAATTTCAACAAGAATTGTCTTTCTATTTGTGACTAGTTTAAAACAGGTGGCAGATCTTAAGGTAAGTTGAATCTATTAATCTAAATGGGTTGAAGTAAGTTGAAGCTTTTAAGTTTTTGAAAGTTGAACGATTCGCAAAATCACCGAGAAAATATTGTTTGAGAAATACAAATTGAATCAAATGTGTGCATACCTCATTCAATTAGCCTACGAATGTTGAACACCTCATGAGAAGCTTTTTCCCTGCTGAACTCTGAATTTCGTACAGTTGCCAAAAATGCTCGTCCCTTAGTGTGTTTTCAGTCCTTCTCACAAAAATTGGGGTAGTTTGATGCCCTCTGACGTTTTAACGCAATTCTTCCTGGGTCCTACTGCACCCAAAATCTGTGTGTTTTATTTCCGACTGTGAGGAGAAACGGTGGTCCGAAATTCGACTTACGGTTAGTGGAAAGGAAAGCAGGTTTTCCCCCTCATTCACTCCTAATAACGCTCACCCTAAGCCCCGTATAAACCCTCCAGAAGACGGCAAATGGCCTTCACTGCTAAATAAACGACGCATTATCCAATAAGAAACCTCCATGACCTTATAGCAGTGGGCTTTTAAGTGAGAGTTAATGGTGCTGTTTTCTTCTTCGTGTTCGTGGCCTGAGGCTCGAAATCACTGAGCACTGGGGTTGTATGGAGTTTTCTTGTAAATCTAGACTGGTGAAGAATTTTTCTCGGCTTGCCACAACCACTTAACACGCTTTTTGTTTTTTTGTACAAAAATTCCTTACAACCACATTTTTGTTATTGCCATAAAAGTTTTGTTCACTAATTTTAAGGTGGTTTCTTATCATACTTGCAAACCTCGACATTTTCACTTTTCTTTTGCGCCTGCGTACTATGTCCAACTCCAAATTTATTATTACTTTTTTCAGTGAGTTTTTGATTTGTAGCAGTCAGTCATTGTACTCTCTTATTTTATTCTTACCTTAACTTTACCACTGTTATCACTTCTCCACCTCTCCTCTTCCTTTCAATTGACCTCTTCTCTCTCTGGCCTTCTGCCCGCTTCCCCTTAAAACAGTAATAAAATTCACAAACATGCATCTTCATTTGCATCTAACTCATTCACTTTAATGTCCTCTTCCAATTTAACCTGCTTCATGTTGTGTGAACAGAAAGGGGAAGACGTGAACGTTCACTTGTGGGATACGGATGTTGGAACTTCTTGCTAAAGATACTTTGTTTAATTATTGAGGTTATGACTTATGTACCTGAGGTGAGTTTTCTCATTTTTACCTCGAAATTTAACATTTGCTCATGAGTGCCACTTGGTGGTCTTTTTCTTGGGAGGGAAAGGTGCTGTGGAGTTCAACACCTTGAGGTTTGGTGATGTAATATGCTAACACAATGTTTGAATAACGCTATGTGCATCCCATTGTCAAATGGTCACCTTTGTTTATTTTGTGTGTCATATTATTGGTGTGTCATATTTTTGCATTGTGAGAACGTATGGCTCCTGTGTCAATTATAGGCCTGGGTAACCTGGGCACACACCTTTCGTATTTAATGGGGGATCGCGTCTTTGAGTGATATATTTACGATGTCGTTTTTTACTCGTTTTATTTGTCGTTTTTTACTATAATAATCCTGATATCCTTCTAACTGGCATTGTTAACTAGAGGCCTGAGATGCCGTTTTAAATAATCAAATAGTTACCTGTACAATACAAGTACTGTACTGTATTCCTTTTGATGGTCCATATGATCCATACACACCCGCCGCGGTGGCGTAGTGATTAGCACGCTCGGCAACTGCGTCCCTAGTTCTCGGTTCGATACTGGACCGAGGTGGGTCGGCTTCTGTCGGGCGAGAGAGAGGCCGCGAGTGTGCCTTCTTTCGGATGAGAAGTAAACCCGAGGTCCCGTGTGGGTGTACGATGGCATTTACACGTAAGAGAACCCTCTCTACTATGCAACGGGTAGATGAGGCAAAATTTCCAGGTGTAGGAGGTCGTCCCCCCCCCCTGGAGTCGGTAGCATTCCCCAATGAACATTAGACCGGCGATAAATAAGCGTAGGAGTGCAGCTTTGGCCGGCAAGCGACTGCAAAAACTATGACCAATATATCGCCCTAGTGTCCATTCAGAGGGACAAGACGGGTACCCGACCCTGCCATAGGCGGGAAAAGGGTTAGGAGTTGCTTTAGTCCATATGATCCATACTTCCGCTTCCTTTCGATTTCAAGCCATTTCAAGGGGGAAAGCAAATGGAAATGGAAATTCAGTCAACCCTCGCGTTAAAGCCGTCAACTTGTAATGTGCTTTGGATGCATCAGAGAATGGTAACTCATAAAATAACACGTATGAAAACTTCAGAAATTTATAACGAAAAGCATTACATTAAAACAAATAACTGCCTTGCATTATACATAAGGCAAGCCATCCGGCAACAATTTCGGATAACAGTAATGGAAAAATACTACCGAAATTCTACTGAAAAACCTGAAGAAGACGCCATGAAAAACAGAAAATCTCATATTTTGTGAATTGCTATCATCTGCTGGCCTGAAATGTCCACACCCGTTAAATACTGAGTGCTTTACTACGAAAGGTAACGTTTATAACCATTGTAATTGCTGAGTTTGACTGAATTTCTGTCCCTTCCTTCTCGGAATCGACTTTTGGCCACCATTTCTTTACCCCTTTGATTTCCATCTCCCTTGTCCTTCTTTCCATCTGCTCCCACTACCATAGCCAGATGTTTTTAACTGATGGTTTCTAATCGATAGACAAGGTTTTGTGAATTTCATCCAACCAAATAAATCATAATTTGCTATTGTCACATTAAAGCCGCCACACCTCATGATACTATTCTTGGATCGTTGCGGGCCACAAAAATGCACCTCGGGAACAGCAATTTGACTGACACCCCCCTCGCGTGAAACTCAGGGACAAGTCTGGGTTAGTGAAATGATGACTTTCTCTCCTGTTATTTTAGTGTTTTAATAATAAATAACTATTTTGCATTGCTGATTTCAATACGAAGGAGTGACATAGTCACTTTTTTATTATACAATAAAAATAATTGGATGTTAATTTTGGTTTTAGATGACCTTGAACTTTATTTTTGAAGTTGACTAAAACGTTATTAGTAAATTATATATGTGTACGAGACAAAAATTCATGAAAAAGAAAACTATAGACTATATTTAATTTTTCATTATTACATTACGCAGAAGCTGGGATAAATGAGAGTGAAGGCGGAACATGCGATCCGCCCTAAATCATATAAAACCAGTAATCACCAGTTAGGAAATTATTAGATGAAGACAATAGATTTGACGTCTTGAAAGGATTCCTGACGGGATTGGCTCGTTTAGGGTTTTAGGAGGAAGTGCAAAAAAAGGCTGATAACAGCATCACATATGATAAGTTCAGGAACAATCGCGAGATGAAGGAAGAAAAGAAATGAATTAATCAAATGCTCCTTTTTCCATTGCAGTTTGTGACACACTTTGAAACACTCTGAACATTTTACTACTTCTTTGTTTGCTAAGTGTATTTGCATCAGAATAGTCAGTATACCAGTTCTGTATTGTTTTCATTGGTCTCTTACAGTGCCTTACAGTGATATTTCAGCCTGACATTGACTGATAAACCGACAAACTCAATATTCTGTCACCATCGTCATCTTTATTCTAAATCTGAATTGATTGAACATAATTTCAACAATGAAAACAGTCCATTTCTGTCTTCTTGGTGTCGTTGTCTTGCTTGCACTTCCAAGTGCTGTCGAGCAGCAGTTTGTTAATTTAAAACAGTCTTTCTGTGGGAAGAGATCTCCAGCATGTTGCAAAGGACGACAAGATGATTGTTCAGCACCGATACAGCAGACCTTGTGCTACTGTGATGACTTTTGTAAGAGAAATGATGGCAGCGATTGTTGTCCAGATTATGAAGAATATTGTCTAGGAATTATACCTCCAAATAGAATTTTAAGTAAGAAATCTCGTTTTTATCTCTCTCTTTTTGCACTGTTTTTAAAATTTTACACGTACTATGTTAACTGAAATTCGTGTTCAATTTCTGTGCTACAGCTTGTCGTTACCAAGATCGGTATTATCGCCTAAACAACACTGTCACGTTAAATTGCAATAAATGGTAAGAATAGGATTTAATGAATTTGTGTACTGCTTTGAAATCGCTGAACCTAGGGATGTAATAAAAGGTTTTATTCAAGAAAGGGGTAGGGGTGGAAGTATTATAAACATTTATAAATTTTGATAATCAGGTGCATAAGTGTTGGGAGCGACGAATTGCGTTGGACACACCAATTCTGGTCTGATCACTGAAGTTAAACAGTGCAACCCCAACTAGTACTGACATGGGTGGCCGCTTGGGGAAACTGTCTACTGCTAATACCCAAAAATCGTCCCATAAGTGTAGTGTCTGTGCAGTCTCGACATAAGAACTATGCTGTGGACGGGGCTCTAATGACCTTGTAGTTGAAGGGCCCTAAAACACCATCAACAACAACTGCATAAGTGTTATGTTGCAAATGTCATTAATTGTGGAATCATCTTTTGCAGCACTTGCACCGCTGTCGGCCCAGAAGATGTTGAAATGGTGTGTGATTCAACACCATGCATTATTCAACCTGATTCCGTCAAATCAATTAACGCCGGAACTTATGGGTAAGCAAAGTCTATACTGTTATATGAGGTTAAAACCAATATTGAGGGTGCTGGTGCATGAGTCGGAATTAATTACGACCTCGTGTTTCAAGAGCGGAAATCATGGTAGGATTTTATTTGAATTTTTCTGGGGCAGTAGGCGATAGTACATGTCAGCAAAGTGTACTCCTAACCCTTTTCCTGCGTATGGCAGGGTCGGGTACCCATCTTGCCCCCTCTGAATGGACACAGGGCGATATATTGGTCATAGTGTTTCTGCAATTCAGCCTGCTCCATGTTTTTTGGCCTACCTCTACTTTGTCTAGTCCTTATAACTTGCATCCCTGTGGTGGAGAGGGGGCTGCAAAGTAACAGAGGAACTGAGTAACATTTGTAAACGTTTGTAGAGGTAAAATTCAAAATGTCGTGTTAACGACTTGCTACAGAGGTTTTCAAATTATTAAAGAGTAAGTTTGCTGTGTGTCTGTGTGTCTTAATGTACTGTAGTAGTTATTAATCGTGAAAAAGGAAATGTATCATTAGTTTAAATATACTGTATACATAAAGATCAAAATGATCTGCCCTTAAAATTGCCTTTATTCTAGTAAACTTCATCTAACCGATATGATAGTCCCGCTTCCTTCCTACACCCCTTTGGCGCCTTATAATTATTTAGAAGCATTAACAGAAGTGAATGTCTTAATAATGATAACCTTAGGCTCTATTATTACTATTTCACGGTAGTGGGGAAATTAATGGAGAAGGGAGTTGTGACTAATACCGAATAATAAATAGTAGCCGTAGCAAGATGTACTTCTAAGCACCGAAGTAATTGACCATTTCTTTGAAAAACGCTTCCACTGCCACATCTCTGGAAATGTCTGATCCATTCCATAGCTACCCATTCCTATCCCAAACAATGCGGGAGCGGCTTATTGCGTTGGACACACCAGTTCTCATCTGATCACTGAAGTTAAGCAACGCAACCTCAGCTAATAGTAACATGCTTGGCCGCTTGGGAAAACTAGCTACCGCTAATACCCAAAACTCGTGGCCTTAGTATAACGACTGCGCAGTCTTTGCATTAGAACTACGCAGTGGACGGGGCTCTAATCACCTTGTAGTTGAAGGGCCCTAAAACACCAACAAACCGTACTCGTCTATCCCAAACAATGTCACATCTCACCGTATAACCTGTTTCCATGTTTGCAATCACCTACATCTACCTCGTCTGCTCGCCTGCCACCTTTTGATGGACCATAATGTTGTAGACTATTCTTTGTCCTCATTTCCACTCCTAAAGTGCTCCAGTTAGGAATGTTGTCGGACCAAGCAGTACAATACAGAATAAAAGTCAATTTAGCGTTTTTGGCACTCGTCTAGAAATAAGCACCTACTCCTCATTGATTGCAATTTTGGACCCGCAAAATATTGGCACTTGCCTGCAGTGAGAGGATTTTTTTTTAAGATTGTTCAGTACAGAAAACAGTGCATAGGTACTATGATAGAGCTGGCCGTTGTAATTTATTGCACATGCAGCGGTATACAATTTGGCATCAATCTAAACATTAATATTTAATTCGCGATAATGAGCAGAAAGTTTTACGTGCTGGGGAAGGACGGGCTCAGCCGAGCCCGCCCTTCCCCAGTCCCACCACTAAATCAGTCTTCTGATAACTTCATTTCCATTCGTTTGATGGATCTATTTCCTCTTCCCCTTTCTCATACCTTTAATTCCTAATCCAATGTCTCATCCCATTCCCCAGTTTATCCAGAGCCAACTTCAAGTTTTTACGGGCCCTTGCGAAAAAGCTGCTAGTGGGGACTCAAATTACTTGCAAAAAGAAATTGTATTATCAAATATTCTTACGTTACGTTATTATTACGCTACCCTAACGGGTTGGGGAGTTACCCAAACAGCCATAACGGGCCAAACCCTGTGAAGGCTGCCCAGCTGGTGAGGGGGATGTAGGAGTAGGGAATGTAGGAGAGGGAAAATTAGCAGTACCCAACGTTCCCACCCAACCACCCATGTTGGCAGTAACTTGGGTTGCATTGCTTAACTTCAGTGATCTGACGAGAACTGGTGTGCCCAAAGCAACTCAACCTTAAATCTCAGATTTAAAACTGCGGGGCCTCGGCCTGAGGTCCGAAAGTCGATGTGTGAGCCCGCCCTTGAACTCTTCGTCACAAGAGTAATGTATTTCACTAACCAAGATTCTGGCGAATACATAGCAGGGTTCAGTGATGTCCTTTGAAACTTGCAACTGATAGTCACCTGTTATACACAACCCCAGTTCTCTGACTACTGCCATTTTGTACAACTCACCCTTTCCCGTTTTCTAGCATAGGAATCGGGGCTCAAGGGAGATGGCTCGCAAGGGTCATACAAGACGTGAGGGCATGGGTCTGAAGGACGTACAAGGAGATCGCTCAATTCCTGAGTGGACATGAGTACTTCCCCCCTAGATTGGGAAGAGTGAACTCATCAGAGTCCCTATTCTGCCTGGTGACCAATGACGGCGCCTACCACAGGTTCTTTGACTGTCAGATGAGCCACATAACGAGGAACCTGGAAATAGAGATGGGTCTTCTGACCCCTGAGATCATTGTTGAACCATGCTGAGAGCATGCTACGAAAAACGTAGAGTGAAACGTGACACGATCCAGGTTCACTCTAATAACCAGTGAAGCTCTAAGGCAGCGATTCTCAACCTCGATTCATGAAATGTGCCACCACTTCGAATACCCATGCAGAAGTGACGTCAGGCAAGTAGTTCAATCGGTTCTGTCTTCCTAGGACGGCCAAGATGAACCAATGGGCATTAATATTACAGTTCTCACTACTGGCTAACAAAGCTATGTAGTAGATTAGTCTACTAGCCTCCCGCTTGATGTGTGCATAGGGCCAGGTTATAAGTACAGTAACTTCTAACCCTCTCCCTGCCTATGGCAGGGTCGGGTACCCATCTTGTCCCTCTGAGTGGACACAAGGGGATATGTTGGATAGTGTTTTCCCACAGCCAGTTGCCGACGAAAGCTGCAACCCCTATGCTATTTATCGTCTTTCTACTGTTCGTTGGGACATTCCACCAAAGCCAGGGGGCGAGCTCCTACACCTGGAAATTTTGCTTCCTCTACCCGTTCCATAATAGAGAGGGTTCTTTCACGTGCAGATTCCATTGTACACCACACGGAACCTCGGTTTTACTTCTCATCCAAAACAGGGTGCACTCAGGGCTTCTCTCTCTCTCTCTCTCGCCAAAAAAAAGCCAACCTACCTCGGTCCAGTATTTGTTTTTGCCTAGGGTTAGGTTGCGATTTATATATTTTCTTTGGCGTTTGTGTGCCCTGAAATGTGTCGTTGTGAATGTGCCTCCAAATTTTTAAATTAGCGGTATTAAAAATGTACCGTGACGAAAAAAGGTTGTGAATCGCTGTTCTAAGGGCAGCACGATTCCAAGCCAGTGTCCAGATGATGATCGTTAAATGACTGTTTTTAAATAATGAAGAGATTCATGGAATATCAATCCCCGGAACTCCTACAGTGATATGATGGTTCCCGTGTCTTCATGTTCTCTTTTCATGTAATACAATACTCTTTATCTACATAGAATTAATGGCGAAAAACGAAATTCATATTTCATTGTGGAGAGCCATCGCACTCACGGAAATAATTAGGCTAACAACTTCATTGTGTAAGATATCTTTATCACAACTGATTCACATCACTGTTTCGCTGCATTCAAGAAAGATGCCCCATATGAAAGCTGATTGGGCAACTGCTGTGATTAAAAAATTGAGTCGAGAACCACGGTTTTTGTGGGACGTCTAAAAGTTTTTCGTCGACCACATGGTTGAGGTCCTTGATACCATTAATAGGGAAATTTATGTGGTTGGTTTGTTGGTATTTTAGGGCCCTTAAACTAGAAAGGTCATTAGAGCCCCGTCCACTGCGTAGTTCTAATGCAGAGACTGCACAGACACTAATGCGACGATTTTTCTTATTAGCAATACGCAGTTTTCCCAAGCAGCCACCCATGTCAGTACTAACTGGGGTTGCGTTGCTTAACTTCAGCGATCAGACGAGAGCTGGTGTGTCCAACGAAATAAGCCCCTCCCAGATTTATGTAGAGCCGTTTGTTGAGTAATGAACTCTTCTGACTGTTTATCTTTGAAAATTTTGGATGAAATTAACTACTGATGAGCCCAGAGGGTTGGGTTTCGACAGAACAAACATTGCACCATCTTAGTTCAGGGCTTATTATTAAAAATAAAATTTTGTATTTTTTGATATCAGATGGAAAGCCTCCAACTACTCTTTCTTTTGGGGAAAATCTTTGGAAGACGGATATCGCTTGAGAGCGGGTATCTGTAAACCGGACGTTCCAGTAAATACCATTAAATAAATCTCGAAAATCGACAGTATAATATAGAGATGTGATGGAATTTATTCTTGATTTCGATTTAGGTTTTAGAGCAAACAAGTATCTACAATTTTAATAACATTTATCTGGAAGAATTTTTCGATGCTCGTCAAAATTGGCCTGGTTTGATCCAGCCTATATCTGATCAAATGGACTTTCCAGCATCTTGGGCCATTTCTGCTGTCGGCAAGTTTTTCAAATTTTTAATTTATCACATTTATTGCAATGCAAATAAACCTCTTAATTTTTAAAAATATATTTAGACGGTTAACGTACAAATAAGATTGTGCTAACGTTGTTATTTTATATGAATTTAGATGTTGCTGCTGATCGTTTAGCAATTCAGTCTCTGGGTAAAGATCGAACTAAACTTTCCGCCCAAAATATCATCTCTTGCGCAGTAACCCCTAAAAATCATTGTAGTTTGGGTTCATCTGATCTTGCTTGGTGGTATCTTGGGAAATACGGGTGAGTATACTTCAGAATCTTTTTATTATTAAGTAAGCTATCCAAAAAAAATCTACAAGCTCACCATGGCCGGTAGTTTTTTTAACAGACAAAGAATAAACACTCGCGCGTTTTGTCAGAAGCAAAGTAAAGCTTGCCAATGGCGGATGCCAGCTTGCCTAGGTTGAAGAGGGCCCTGTGAGCGTCTGAAGAATTAGGTTCCCTTAAACATTAGATCAGAATGTATGATTTCTAGTCATCATAATGGCAGGATTCCGAAGAAAAGTGGCGAGTTCGTAAGGCAAGGCGCAAAATGAGACGCAGAGTGACGCAGGGTATAGCAGCCCTGCGAAATTCTGCTGGCAGGCAATCGCCGCACATTGAATCGCAGTTTTTCACTATACTTGCATCAAATAACAAGAGAACTTCTCTGCTTCGCACCGCCTTTTGTTATTGTCACGACAACTTCACGCAGGAAACTGGGGCATTGGCACTGCGCTCCTTAGGGTCACGTGGCGCAGGCACCGAGTCACGTCACCCTGCGACTTAACATGCGCAACTACATACTATCATATACGAGTCACAGAAATTTATAGTGAGTCACCCTGCGTCACCTGCAGAGACTGTGTCTCATTTTGCACTGGGCCTAAGGCAAGGCGCAAAATGAGGCCGCAGGGTGACGCAGCGTAACGCAGCCCTGCGAAATTCTGCTAGCAGGCAATCACTGTTACGTTGAAAGCCATTTTAGTTGACGCAAATTACAAACCAGTATGTTAAAAAACTGCGATTCAATGTGTGGTGATTGCCTGCTAGCAGAATTTCGCAGGGCTGCGTTACGCTGCGTCACCCTGCGGCCTCATTTTGCGCCTTGCCTAAAGCTAGGCTCACTAGGTTGCCCGTACTCAGACAGTACCGTAGAGCAGACAGGATGGCGTTTTCCAACTGACCAGCTTATTAGCCTGTTCCACGTTCACAAACATATGTTCACGGGTCATCAGCACTACTCTTGTAATCTAGGGTCTAGGGCGCACTTACCTCAGATTTGCGAGGTTACAGGTTCGAAATCAGGGGTGGCCAACCTTTTCAGCAGGCGGGCCAAATTTAAGAAATAATATTTCCTGCCGGGGGCCACGCACCAATTTTGTTTGTTGAATTAAAGTAAGAAGTAAGCGTGCTGCAGCTTTGACCACATCGTCACTTCCCAGTATGTGAGATCGTGGTCAAACCCTTGCCTTGTTGTAGTCAACTCATGATATAATGTCGTTTTGGTGATATGTACACTAATTTTATGTTCACCTGACCTAGTTCCGCGGGCCTCATCTTGGCCACCCGTGTTCTAAATCATTACCGTGTCATTTTTTAGAGTCGTATCTGAAGAATGCTATCCTTACACGAGTGGCTATACTAACGACAAAGGATCATGCCAAGTTGCCCCAGATCTTGATAGCAAAACGACAACATGTCCAACATACCATAACGATACCATACTTTATCGAGCTCCACCAGCCTATAGAATTCCATCCAGAGAAGTGGATATTATGAAAGAAATTAAAACAAATGGACCCGTTCAAGGTACTTGTCATTTTTCAGATAATTAATTGTGAATGTCTTGTCAATGTCTGATATCGATTTATGTTGTTGTTAAACATAGCTCTTCTGCATGTAAAAAGCGACTTCTTTATGTACCAATCTGGCGTTTATCAGACCACTAGGTCAGAAAGCGATTCCAGGGAGGAAGACAAAGATTCTAACCATTTTCTTGCTGTTAGAATAATTGGGTACGTATTAAGAAAATATCAACTTCCAATTCACTTTCTTTTCTCTCCTATTAATAATTTCTTTTTCCACAGTTGGGGAGTTGAAAACACAGATGGCCAATATTTGAAATATTGGGTAAGTCTAAGATTTCAGATTAGCAGCTGTGCCTGCAGCATGATGTATGCGTATGATAAGCACATGTGTTTCATTTTAATTTTACCATTTTCTCAGATCTGTGCCAATTCTTGGGGTACTCAATGGGGTGAAAATGGTTATTTCCGTATCGTGAAAGGAAGAGATGAAAGTGAAGTGGAAATGTTTGTCGTGGCAGTTTGGGCCAACACTAACCATTTGACTGATATTCACCAAAATCTTCATCCTAATGATATCTAAATATTGCCCACATAACTTTAGACCACGAGAGGTACTGTTGCAAAAAGAAAAAAACAAACACAAAATATTGAATTTGCAAAGTATTCATCTGAATTTCAGAATTGTGCATTTTTAACGAGATGTCTAACGTTACATACAGTATATGCAGGTTGACATTTATTTATTGACACCAAAACTGGGATCCAAACAGTTTTATGAAATAATATAATCCAGGACGGGTTTGTGTCTTTAGACAGGAAATAATTTTTAATTTTGACACCATTTATTGGATGACGGAATATATCGAGGGGTTTTGTTACATTTCTTCGATATTCAAACTTTATAAGCTTTATGAATGACAAATAATTATTTTTCCTTTCTAATTTAAGAATAACAACTAGAGACTGATGGATTTCATTTCCTATTCTGTCAACATATCTAAAAAAATGTTGATTAAGGTTACAATTTTAACCATGGCCTTGGCACGTACGTACAAAAGATATGCATTTATTCCTAAGGTTATTTTTCTGTCTTTCGATTCCTGTTATAAAATTATCAATGACTGCATTTAACGGTTTATGTCATAACATTTTCAAGTTGCAAAGCCTAACTCTAGAGAAAATCTTATCGTGTTTAGGGAAACGGATATTATGACAGACCTAGAAAAGAGATTTTCTTTTTGAAAAGAAAAGCAGGACAGGAAAAGGGAAACAAGAAATCGGGGTTATTGCCTAATTATTTTCATAATAATAAGATATTATTTCAAGATGTGAAAGATAATTATATTTTTGTTAGAGATTCTGCGATATATTAACTAACTAATCCTTTCGTGTCAAATAATCTTTAAAAAAGGATTTTTTACTCAAGGTCGACAAAACGCATTTGGAGAAACACAAAATTATGCACTGCCATTATTATTCCAGAGAGTCGATCCTTGAGTATGTAAAATATTTTTTTAGTAAATGCGTTTAAGGGAAAGTATAAATCACATGTCTGAAATAAAACTTGTCGACATTTCAGACAGGGGGTTCTGACAGAAGGTTCTGACTTCCAGATGTCTAAAATGTGGTATATCAGGGACTTGTTACCCAATTGGCACTTACTCCTGTCCACTTCTCGTCAATATCAATACCTCGTACTACATTACTGAACTGTCATACTCAAAACTGAACTCTTGGATTTTACTAGACATCTACTGGGTCCTGATTTTCAAAACCGTGTGGGGTCAGAGAGAGGTCACATTCTACTCCTTAGTTAGTTATTCCCCTTAAGTTGTAACATGCATGTTTCTACAAAAGAATGCCGACTGTTCTCCTCCAAGGTAAAGCAGAATTATGGTCTTACGGGTCCTAGGTCGAAAATATACAATGAGCCCCTAAGGACGGGGTCGGATAACTAGAGATGGTACGATGAATGTTTACCCAATTAAGGACTGACACTAGTAGGAATGTCCGCACGAGTGTTATTATTCTCTATGCCATGCAAATATTACAATTCCGCCTTGCATTTCTCAATTGGTTAACCATGGTGTCTTACATCCCGCTTTAGATGGTTCCTCGTCAGCCTAATTCATCTCATATTTTTCGTTTACATCACATTCCATTAATGCTTTACATCACATTTCCTATTTCCTTCCTATCATCATTATCAAGCATTGATGGTGTGGGAGTTCTGGCTCCATTTTTCTTCCATCCATTCTCTAGCTCTGCTTTGATCTTTCACTACCCGTGTCTACTTCCTGTGACCTGCACGACTAGGACATGCCCAAAATTACTGCAGCGATGTCACAGTCCCTCCCTCCCTCGTAATGATGTGGGCCTTCTTAAACGTTAGACAATATTTGGACTGGTGTCCCATTTGTCTCCTTGCAACCAATATTTTTATACCCAGTCTACCATTGCCCTTATCTTCACCCTGATGCCTTTACGCTGCCCCTTTAATTCATTTTTCATTGTGCATATGTTCTACCTTTGTAGGTAAATTATCTTTTAATCCGGCATTCGGTAGGCTGTGATCAACATCACTGGTCACGAGACTCTGATAAAAGTCTAGCTTTATTTGTATGGCCTCATAAATATATAATTCAGATTACTGTTATTCACATTTCATATTTATATAGTTGCTGGAATACTGCTCCAACCTTATGTAACATGATGCTTATCTGCATTTTTTAATCTCATTCCAACATATGAAATTATAGCTTTTATTGTTCAGCAAACTAATAATTTGATATCTGCTATATTTGATTCTTACAGGATGAAATTTTAGGGTATCTGTAGAAAAGTATGCACATTATTTAATGCAGAATGTGATTGTTGGATTTGTATTTTAGTTTTAAAAAAAAGTTGGGCGTAAAATTACTGCAGAGAATACTTGGCATTATGTTATGAAAGTTAGGTTCATTTTTTAAAATAGTTAAACCACAACTCTTGCTTAACAGTATTTAGAAAGTTATTTAGAGTCATAGAGACCTTTTACTGTTCCGGAAGCTTTGGCGAAAGGAAGATTAAAACCGTTATTCACACCAGGGATCTAAACCTGATATGACTGCGATTTCAGAAAGGATACAGACCGAGTTAAACAACTGATTCACATTCCAAGGAGTATGGAGCTTCCCTGATAGACTGTCATCCTCACAGAGCCAACAGACTGTGCCATTTCTTTTAAAAACTTTCCACCAGGTCCTAATTTCATGCTCAGTTCAACTCTGAGTGCATATGCGATTAAAAGTTCTAGCCGGGGACTACACTGATAGAAACTACTTTGCAGACCCTTGTTTGAAATTGCCTGTCCCTGCAACACTGTTGTGCCTTTTGTGGAATCGGACATTTAATGTTTGTAGAAAGTGTTTCTATTTAGGGGTGATTTTTAGAATGTTTCACTTCTTGTACTACTTGAAAATTGCGGATTTTTGCCTGTCCCATTATTGCCTTCCCTTTTAGGATGTCTCCCTAAATTCTGATCAGCAACTGCCACATAAACAGACTATAAAAGATGTTATTTGCTACATTTAGTTTTCTGCAAAAGATGTGCTTCTGCTTTAATTGTATCACATTATCGTTCATTTAAACCAGGGGTCAGTGCCGTAATGAGGGCGTGGCGAAGAAGGCGCAACTGGATTTGGGGCGCAAAATTTTTAAGTTTCTGTCATTATTGGGTTATTGGAAGGCGCAAGTTAGACACTTGCCACAGGCGCCTTTTACCCCCGTTACGGCTCTGCCAGGGGTTCCCAACTTCTTATCTAAACGACCCCTTTAGTGATGTCATAAAAATCCAGAGACTCCTTCCCTCCAGTGAAAATTTTTGTAGAGTAATTGAACTCATAAAAGAATTCATAATTGAACAATTATTGGCGACATTTAGATTGGGTTATATGAATTTCTAACTCTCATCAGCCCTGGAGAGTGGGCACCGACCACTTTGGCGACCCTGATTACAATCTTGTAGCACAGGGTTGTCCAACTTACGGAGACTTGACTTGTAATGCGGCCCGTGGTCGGCCGACAAAAAAAGGGGAAAAAATTGTCTGATAATAATTCACTATATCTTCATCAGCACAATGTTCAAACATCTCATTAAAATTATGCGTTGTTTGTGTGTTCTTATACTTGCTGTTTAACACTTAATGTTACCTTACCCCGTTGTGGTTTCCACGGCCTGAGGGCCCGCAATCTGTTCTTGGAGCAGCCAAATGGCCCAGAAAAGTTGGACAACTCTGTTGTAGCATGCATATCTTCATATTGCAACAATGTAAAACTAAATAATTCAAGTTTCGCTCACTAGATGTTGCTATGCCGAATAAGAACGCAATTGTCCCGGAGCAGTTGTTGCAACAGTTTGAATATTACAGTGCTTCAGTTGTTAAAATTGTACAATGTTTTAAATAAAGATTGTTGTAAATGCTAAAATATTCACATTGGTGACGTTTTAACGATGTAGTTTTAAACATGTAAATTTATTTTTAGACGCGTTTTCACTTCCTGAATATTTAACCTTAAGTGCACTACTATCTCGAATTTCAGTCCTTATTAAAGGGAGAACGGAAGTCTTTCATTTCCGTAATTGAAATTGATCAAAAATGATAATATGTCTGTCTATTGTAATTTGCCGATGATATAGGGAAAGTTAGTGACACCAGAGAGCAGACAGAGAAGGGACTAAAGGATTAACACAAAGAAGACAGAGTATTTAGCGTTCAATTGGGATGGTCAGGAAAACAGTGGGGACATACAGTACGCTCGAGGGGTGAACTGGTGAAAAAGGTGCAGGAGGTAAAGTACTTACTGTAGGATCAACATTTCAAAGCAACGGGGAGATAGACTTGGACGTGACCCGTAGAATCAATGGGGGGGTGGTTGAAATGGAAACAGGCAAGCGGAGTCCTGTGTGATAGGAGGGTCCCAATCAAGTTGAAAGGGAAGTTCTACAGGACCGTGGTTAGACCAGCGATGCTATATGGATCAGAGTGCTGGGCAGTAAAGAAAAGTCATGTAAATAGAATGCAAGTAGCCGAGATGCGAATGCTGCGGTACGCGAGTGGTGTGTCAAGAGCAGATAGAATTAAGAATGCGTATATTAGAGATAGCTTAGGGGTAGCGGACATTGCCGAAAAGATGAGGGAAAATAGGCTGAGGTGGTATGGTCACATAATGAGAAGAGGGGAGGAGGAGCTTGTTAGGGCCATACCAGGAATGCAGGTGGATGGGAGCGCCCAGGGCAGAGGGAGACCAAAGTTAACGTGGGAGCAGGTCGTCCGTAAGGATATGGCGGTGTGCGGAGTGGACGGGGATCTGGTGGGAGATAGACGGGAGTGGAGGGCTAGAACCTGCAGACCCGACCTCGCTGCAGGCGGGATAAGGGTGTGATGATGATGTCTGTCTATTGTAATGTACTATGTTTAGAACTGTTATTTGGCAGGCAGGGGTTCTGAAATATTAGACTTGTGTCTCAAGCGTCAGTGTTTTGCAAAGTGACGTAAAATGAATTACCGGTACATACAGGGACCTGGTGGTGTTTTAGGACCCTTCAACTACAAGGTCATTAGAGTACAGGGACCTACTTGATTTCCCGATTTCTTTTTACGTATGCCAGAGGGCGAGCTTCTGTAGGTGGAACTTTCAAGTTCTTTCAAACTTTTCGATGGCGCAGCAGGTAGTGCTCGATTTACTGCGTGCATGGTTTCAGGATCGAGGTAGGTTGGCTTCTTTCGGGTGCGAGAGAGGTTCCCAGTGTGCCTTCCTTCGGATTAGAAGTGAAACCGAGGTCTCGCGTAGCGTACAATGACGTCGGCGCGTAAAAGACCCTTCTCTACTGTTCAACGGGTAGACGAGGCAAAATTCCCAGGTGTAGAAGCTTGCCCCCTGGGGTCCATGGAGTGCCCCAACGACCAGTAGACCGACGATAAATATGCACAGGAATTGTAGTGAAACAGCGGAAAAATATCGTCCAATGTATCACCCGTGTGTCCACTCATGGGTGCCCGACCCTGCCGTAGGCTGAGAAAAGGTCAGGAGTTGTTGTTTTTTTTTAAACGGAAGGAGTTCTTTTAGTCTGTTTTGGTGGCTTATTGGTTGCATAGTTGACTTATGAGTCCATCGTGCAGGTTGCAGACTAAATCCTGGCATTGGCAGGTGGCTTCTTTCGAGCGAGAAGGAAGCTCCAAATGTACCTTCTGTCAGGTGAGAATTAATAACACATTTACCCATTTATTACCTAACACGCAAAAAATGCATATTGGCAACATTCTCAGGTGCAGGAGTTTGCCATCACCTCCCCCGCGTCGGTAATAAGGAATCGCCTCCAGCAAGGCCGGCTGGAGGCTTTGCGAGGCTTCGGGAATAATTCTTATACCGCATTTACACATTCGCGAACACGACGAGTCGAATGGGGAGGTGAGACTTTTGACGAAATGTTCGCATTCATACTTTGGATGAAGAATGACTGTTCACACATTCGCCGAATGTCTCGTCAGATGGTCATTCTCCAATCACCTCGTCGCTAGTGCCCTTTGACTCCTATTGTCTCGCCAACTGGTCATTCTCAAATCGCCTCAGGTCACTCGTGTCAAAAAATCCGCTTTCAACACGAGCGCCACGAATGGCGAGGCGAACCACGAGGTGAATGGCGAATGTAGTGTTCACACATTCGTCGAACACGCTCGCCTCGCCACTCGCCTCGTTGTATTCGCGAATGTATAAATGCGGTATTAGAAACTTGAAAGTTCCTTCTGAGGGCGAGCCCGGTCTACGGTTCGAAAAATCGACGTCTGAGCAGGCCCTGACCCTCAGAAAGATGATAGACCGACATTAAGACTGCAGTATTATGACATTAGATCGGCAGGACGTGCAGGTGACATCGGACATGCCATACAGGGCGGCGGTTTTACTTCTTATCAGAAGGAATAGAGAGAGAAACCCCGGGTACGCCTTTCGTCGGATGAGAAGTAAAGGTGTGGTCCCTTGTGGTGTACGACATCATTTGCACATACTGTAATACCACATTTACACATTCGCGAATAAGACGAGTCGAAATGTTCGCATTCATACTTTGCATGAAGAATGACTGTTCACACATTCGCCGAATGTCTCGTCAGATGGT
>JAAFCE010009109.1:15767217-15912056 GCA_013389805.1 Trigoniulus corallinus
CACACATTCGCCGAATGTCTCGTCAGATGGTCATTCTCCAATCACCTAGTCGCTAGCGCCCATTGATTCGTATTGTCTCGACAGCTGGTGATTCTCAAATCGCCTCAGGTCCCTCGCACCCTTTGACTCGTGTCAAAAAAACCGCTTCCAACACGAGCGCCACGAATGGTGAGGCGAACCACGAGGTGAATGACGAATGTAGTGTTCACACATTCGTCGAACATGCTCGCCTCGTCGTATTCGCGAATGTGTAAATGCGGTATAATATCGCATTTACACATTCGCGAATACGACGAGGCGAGTGGCGAGGCGAGCATGTTCGACGAACGTGTGAACACTACATTCGTCACTCACCTCGTGGTTCGCCTCGCCATTCCTGGCGCTCGTGTTGAAAGCGGTTTTTTTGACGCGAGTCAAAGGGCGCGAGTGACCTGAGGCGATTTGAGAATGACTAGTTGTCGAGGCAAAGGGCTCTAGCGACGAGGTGATTGGAGAATGACCATCTGACGAGATATTCGGTGAATGTGTGAACAGTCATTCCTCATCCAAAGAATGAATGCGAACATTTCGACGAAAGTCTCGCCTCGTCATTCGACTCGTCTTATTCGCGAATGTGTAAATGCGGTATTAAAGATGAGGCAAAATTTCCAGGTGTAAGAGCTCGCCCCTGGCGTCGGTGGAGTGCCTCAACGATCAGTAGGCCACATAATTATATATAGGGGATTGCAGATTAGGTCGGCAGCCGGATGAGTACAAATATACCTTCAGTACAAAAGTACCTTCCAAAATATCGCCCGTGTGTCCATCCAGAGGGACAAAGATGGGTACCCGACCGGATCTTTTGCATCATCGTAAGAATGGCATTTCATCCATCTGTCTTCTTTCCCAACTGGCCGCCATGTTAATTTGCATTACTCAGGTGTCACCAACACCCAGTAGTAGAAGTAGTACATCCCTTCTTAGTGCACTGAGTGGCATTCATGTGAAAAGCGATGTTACTGGTTGACCCTGCAGATATTTCATACCTTTTAGGATAAATATTGTATATGTAAATTAACTTACAAGTTAGTAACGCTACTTCTGCTGCATTTCGTTCTGTGTTCGTTAAAGTTCGAAGGAAAGGTGATGAATAACTGAGCAGTGGTTCAAGTTACGAAGTAGAGTTCATTTTACCTGTTCAGCCTGTTTACCTTCGTGTTTACTTCCCTAATGTTGTCGTCACTCATTGCAATACAAGCGCCTACAGGTTGCCCTTAGAGAAACCTCTTTTTTTTTGCAGCAGCAGGTAAGTAAGGTAAGCTACTGGTTTGAAAACTTTAACGTGACGTCAGACATTCACGTGACCTCTTTTGTATATTCTTTTTCGTTTCGAACGTAAATGGAACGTCGCAGGTAGAGTAGTTTTAGAATGGGCAATGGATGCCTCGGTGCGATGGATTTCTATTCAACTGACGGGATTTATATTATTAGTGATTCTTCTACTGTCATGTCACGGTATGTTTATTTCTGTCTGATTTTATTCTTTAGTCTTTTACAAAGTTACGTGCAAAAGTTTATTCTTCCCTTACATTTAACTTTGAATTTTAGAAGGCTGTTAGTAAAGTCTACCTACTGTACGTTTCTCACAAACATTCTACTAGCGCGTCAGATCTATGCGGTGATTTCTCGATAAATTCACGTTATTTTATTTCAGTTGTCGATTATCAGGTTTTTTTAATGTTAATCGTAAGTATAGTTTGCACTACTGAATGCTTATTTCATATACAATCTAACACACAAAGAGGGGAAAACTAGTTAAAATGGGTCAAAGTCGTGGTTCGCTCTCGTAGTTTACGTCTGAGTGGTCATTTCTTTTCAGTCTTTTCGAAACGGTCTATGAAGTTGAATAGAGTCGGTGTTTACGTATTAAGTCTCTGAAATACAAGCAAGATAACCTGCCCCAGTTTCAAGAAAAAAAGAAAATTAATAGCGTGAGTGGCATCAACTGGTATCGTACAAGTAAGAATTGAGAATCATGGTTCTGTGAAGTACTAGACGTGAAATTCTTTCTGGAGCAAGATACGAGTTTGATTAAAGGTTAGGACTTGACAGATTCCTATCTGTCAAATGAAAGAAATCGTCTGCTTATGTGATTGTAGTCAATCAAAAATCATCTACTGGAAAGACCGGGGACGTCTTTCATAGATGTGACGTTCCTATTTGACAGATGCCATCGTTCTGAAAAGTTTTTCCTACTTAAATTGCCCATCTTCAGACAACACCCTATTAGTCTTAGTTAGGAATTAAGTTGTTAGGATAATTAGCACCAGATTATTAAAGGAAACTGGTATTCTTGAAGTAATAGTTCTTTATAAGGGGGGGGGGTCATACTGGCGGCGCCCCGTCTTGTATTTTAGCGACCCGCAACGTATGTATTTAAATGGCAGAGAACGGCTCCAGTATGTATCGGTCATATGTCCATCAATATTTCTGTATATTTTCTTTTGATTACTTATTAACCACTAATAGTTCTCTATCTTTAGCTTCTTTATTATTATTAGTGTGATATGATGCACTCAGTTTCAAAGTGGATAAAGTCCACAAATCATAATTTTGTGATTTACGATTAATGTTAATCATTACCGCGTATGGTGCTATATGCATAGGTGCTTAGTATAGAGTCAAACAAAAGCTTGTGTTAGGATTACAACATTTTTAACCCAATCTTTTATTTGGATTTAATATTTGTATATTTTTTGGTGTGGACTTGGTTCACTTTCAAAGTGGACGCTCCATATTCAGAGAAACCGTGAGGTTTGTAAAGCGGAGTAAGTAACAATATTCTGATTCTGATTATATGCTTAACATCCCTTAAACAGGCTAACCCTTTGATAGGGGATGATGGGCTAAATATAAGATAAAACCACACTAAACAGACGGGACAACAGGGAAGAACTAATAATGGAAAAATAATGCGGATATTGTGCGATCCGCATGAATTCTACTAGCTAGAAAAGTGATCCTCGGCTGAAATGGGTTTGACATCCCTGGTATGTGGGTTTCACGAAAATTCCCAGTCTTCAATGCTTGCTAAAGGTCCTCTCAGGTGTCTGAAGGATCTGCCAACATTGCAGGTGGGTGTAACAGTCATTGATAGCGCCGGGTAAAAGTAATTTTGAACGTTGAAACGACACAGGCGGTGACTGATTTATAGGACTTGAAACCTGAACACTCGAACGGAATACAAACTAGGTATTGGTAGAGATGATGGATCAAGGTCTGCTCTGTGAATAATGGATGTGTATTTAATATAACGGACTTTACTAATTACTGAATGAAGTAACTAGTCTTTGATGTGTTACCAGCGTTTTACTCATTTTAAGTTGTGCTGCCGGTTTTAAAAAGTTGCAAACAGCTGCTCCAGATAAACTTTCAAAGATATTTCAGCATGATGGGTACAATGGCGTCACTAGGTTTGGTGTTATCCAGTGCGGTAAACTCATGGTATCACCCTTCCACAGCCCGGTCGATTACCACTGTACAAATTATACACCTAGCACCCGTTAAGCCCTGTTGACCTAACCTTTTTCTGCTTGAAGGTATTTCAGGCGCTTGATCATGAACGGTTATGAGCCCCCTCTGAGATGGTGTCACCCGGTGCGGTTCGCTTCCCCTATCGACGCCAGTTATACTAGGGCCCTAACGTTAACCCTTTCGCTCCTATTGCTGGGTTTGCGGCCAATGAGTTCTTCATGTCCAGATGCGGTAGAAATAGGACTGAAGGATGCCTTATACCCGAGTACTCCATCTTTGGAAATACATATTCCTTTTCTTGTGTAAGTATTCCTGTGCAGAGATGCAAGAAATCCGGTATGGAGTCCAGTCTTCAGGCCCTGGGAATAGGTTAAGAAGAGAGCTGTCTTATCGTCAAGGGATCCATCTAAATTTATCCGACATAGATCGATTTGGTAATGATATTCATTATAAATTATTAGATGGCTCAAAAACAACTTGGCCTAAAATCCATGATTAAGATTTCATGTCAGCATGACGACAGTTTCAGCAATTTTTTTTCCAAAATTAGTGGCGAATAACAACAAACAAAAATAGTATGTCGTACTGCAATTAATGTACCTTAATTACCGAGTTCCTTTCATAAACGTTTTTAAAAAAATTTGGCTAGAAGAATAATTATTGTCGATGTCGCCAAGTGAGAACTTATAAAAATGTCGTTACTGTGCCAGAGTTGATAAGCAATAGTTTGTGGAGCGATTTGAATATTAATTACTATAACCCGAATCTTAGCAGTTTCAAGAAACAGTCAACTTGTCTTGTGAAGGCCGTTGAGAAAATCTACACACAGTTTTTCATCGTGAGAAGTTTTAGCCATGTGTGCTAATAGTGAATCATCTTAAACACCACCTTTTCCGATTCGACCCATTATTGCACGTCCATAATTCCTTGAAAGTGACCTCACTGGAAATAATTATCAAATTAATAATGGTAACAGCCAAGGACGACTAACGTGATTTATTTTTGATTTTATTTTTCCTTAATGGACATCAAATTTCGGACCTCAGACGTATCCCACCCATTTCCGTTTTGTAACAATTAGCAATCAACGGAAATTTGATGCTTATGAGCAATTGTAGTAATCAGGTAATTTCATTGTTTAATTTCCCACCTTAAATGATTCGTATCCTCCCGCTACACCAGATGGACGATAAATCCTACCAAATTGATACCAGAACAATTTTGGAACACATTTTACTATGTGTATCCACATACTTAGCGCGTGAAGCAGTTGGGATGATTCATTAGTGACCCGTTAAAATTTTACATAACCAGTTTTGATTGTTGGAGTTGCAGTCTCCCTACAGTTGTTAGAGGAACCTTTAAAAGGGCCCTTGGTGTTGTCCATAAATTTCATTCCTCTCTTTCCCGTCTTTATCTTTCTATCCTGCCTACTGTTATCTCCCTTCTGCTTTGCTTTGTTCTCCGGAGCTCATTAGTACCCTACCCTGCCATCGTTGGGAAATGGGGTTGTTAAACATTAGGACACTATCAAGCACACTAGTCGGAAGTCACGAGCAAAAGACACCTGCAATTAGCAGCATCTGCAATATATTTTGAGCCCCTTTCTTCTACGGGATGTCTGCCTAGGTGACTTAGTTCTTGCTTTCATGACTCCATAGTTGCAGAATCAATCCTGGCTTCTGTTGGTTTAGAGAGAAATCCCACAGTGCGACTTCTTTCGGATAGGAAGTAAAGCGATGGCCCCAAGTGATGTGTAGGATGTAACCTGTACGTGAAAGAGCCCTTTCTGCATAGAGTGAAATACTTCATATGGCAAAATTTCTAGGTTTAGGCCTTGGACGACGTTGCCTCCAAGAAGAAAACATTCCGTCGTTAAATAAACAAAGGGTTGGAGCATTAGGTCTACATCTCAGCTGCGTAGACGTGCTGTTCATAAATGGGTACCCAACCCTGCCATTGGCTGGAAATCGGTGGGGAGTGGCGAATTATGTTGGACACACCAGTTCTCGTCCGATCACTGAAGTTAAGCAACGCAACCCAAGTTAGAACTGACATGGGTGGTCGCTTGGGAAAACTGGGTACTGCTAATACCCAAAAGTCGTCGCATTAGTGTAGTGTCTGTGCAGTCTCTGCATAAGAACTACACTGAGGACGGGGCTCTAATGACCTTGTAGTTGAAGAGCCCTAAAACACCAATAAACAAACAAAACTGGAAATCGGTTTGGAATCAATAATAAAGTAGGTTGACTTGCTAGCGTTGTGGTTAGCCACTATGTAGTCCTATAGTAGATAGACCCAGTTATTAAGTATTCTGATGTAAAGTAGTGAAGCGGACTGTCTATGGCAGGGTATGCCTATGTGCATTGTCCCTTTGGAACTGATCAGCAGAATATCATTGCTGGTATTTGATACTAATATTGTATTATTCTTTCCTGTTTGTTGCTTTTGATTGTTTCATTATTTTATTGCTGTATATTTTCGACCGATTTTTTTTCTGGCATTTTAGTTCCTCGTTTCTATGAACTGTAAAAAAATGTGGGGTAACCTATTGTTGGGAACGCTGACATGCGTAACGAGTTTTTTTCTTTCCTATGCGATACCTTACTTTATATTGGAAAGATAAATATTTCTACTTTTTTGTGCAAAAAAATATGAAGGAAAAATCTTTGGTTGAAAGCAGTTTCATTTATCTTTATAATTTTTCTAGTATGCATGTTTTTTCACTTTGCCTTTTAGTTGGCGTTGAATTAATGAAAATGCTTTTTGGATATTGTGTTTGTATTATCTAACATGAAGAATTTCTACAAGAGCATATCAAGAATTTTTATTATTGATCAGGAAATGTTTGACTTCTTGCACGTGAATGCCACTCCCCAATCCTTCCTCTTACAACTCCATTGAATCCCCATCTTCGTCTCCACCTACGTTGGATTGGTAACATGTTCGACCCTTCAACTTAGCGGGAAGGGAGTAATTTCTTTTCTGCAATTGACGTTCTTCGGATGGAGCCCTAAGTTACAGAACAGCTGGGAGCGGCGAATTGCGTTGGACACACAAGTTCTCGCCTGATCACTGAAGTTAAGCAGTGCAACCCCAGCTAGTACTGACATGGGTGGCCGCTTGGGAAAACTGGGTATTACTAATACCCAAAAATCGTCGCATTAGTGTAGTGTCTGTGCAGTCTCTGCATAAGAACTATGCTGTGGACGGGGCTCTAATGACCTTTGTAGTTGAAGGGCCCTAAAACACCAACAAATATAGAACAGCTGCGTATACTATAAAACCAAGAACCTGCCTTCAGTGGGCTCAGAGAGACCCTGTCTTCAGGGTTGAGGTTGGATGCTGGACTAACGGTTGGCATCTTTCCAGCGAGAGAGAGGGTCTCAGTGCGCCTTCCATCGGGAAGGATCTAAAGCCATGGCCCTGTGCGGTGTGTACGATGTCACCTGTACGTTAAAAGAACCCTTACGACATACAGTATAAATCGCTGTGTAGTTCAGCAATACTTCCAGGTGCAGGAGCTCGTCACCCTGACGTCGGTGGCGGAGAAGTGTCCCAACGAATCAAAATAGGCCGGCTGTTGACAGTTGGCAACAAGCAGTTGGCTGCGTAAAAATGCCGTTTAACAGATTATTCATGTGTCTCAGTGAGAAAAATGGGCGCACATCCCTGCCATTGGCAGGAAAAGGGTTAGTAATGAGGATTTTATCGAACTGTGTCGATTTGCTTATTAATATTGACATGCAAGTGATACTGTCCATTTTTTTATGATAAAACTTCAAATTGGTTGAGAAATAAAATTGAACGGTGTTTTTTCTTGCGAACTGCTTCGATGTTCGTGGGCAGGTTTTGCTTTCCAGAGTTGAGCAACCTTTACATGGATTTCAATGTCTGTAGATGGAGATGTGTACGCCTTTTAAATTTCCTTACGAATTTTATTTCAAGTTTCTGTTGTTGGGGTGGTGATCTAGTTTCTATCTGGATGTATTTCAAGGTATGAGTAGAGGTGTAAGGCCAAAAGTGGCCAACCTCTGCTTGTCGTGCTGAATCATTCGCAACCGGCCGGAAAAATGCTATCAGATTATATCCCACATGATATGGATTAATGTGAGGGTTATTGTTACCATTTATGTCTAAGGTGTTGTATATTTATTTCCAAAATTGAAATAAAACACTGCTGTTGACGGACAGGCCAAAAAAATGGTATTTAAAAGCTTGCCAAGGGTAGCCTTGAAACTCATTAGGAATTTGAACGGAGGTGCCACGCCACACACTCGCCATCCTCTTTCGTGTTTCAAGCTGTATCCTAATTCTGGCTTCTAGTTAACCTTGGTCGTTTAATGTCCGTCGCTTAAATGACTAGACAATTATAAGATTGAAAATTTCAACGTTTTTCAAGGGAAAAACGAGTTACTACTACTTTTCCTTCTCATATTTTAATTTATCCTGTGACCTACTTGAAGGATTAATGTTGATTTCAGTTTTACAAGATCTTGAAGTCTGCATTCTGTGGGTTGGTTGATAAGGTGTGTAAAATTGGTCGCATCAGTGATTTGCTTTGAAATATTTGTCTCATATACACAAAAAATTATTTTGAGGCATTCTCTCTCTCCCTGTTTGCTGTCCATTTTGTATCGAAAGTGCTCTAGTTTGTGCTACAGGAGGGAAGTGTTTGATAGCCGCATTTATTGTTCAATTTAATGACTGGTATTTGTATACAACATCAGCGCTAATTGCTGCACTGATTGGACCCCTCTCTCCCCCACTTCAGATCCGAAAAAATGTTAAGTTAATATCTTGAATATATTATTGTTACTACAGTTATTCTGTATAAAAAGACGTACATCGTCATCGATCCAAATTTGCATAACGAGTTCTCACTCGGACACATTCAGTTCCGTTTAGTCGAAAAATAATAAAAACCCGATTGTTAGTCATAATAATGTGTGGGGGGACACGCCTCGGTGGCGTTGTGGACAACTGCCGTTTCTGTCGTACAAGAGAGGGGGCGGAAGTGAAGCCGTGGCCGAACAATTACTACATGGAGTAAAATGTGTGTAGTTTGTCAAAGTTTCCTGGTGTAGGAGCTCGCCCTCCCTGGCGTCGGTGGAAGGAAAAGAACCCCATCGAACCAAAATAGGCCGACAGTGAATAAGCACGACAGTTTCAACCCCAGGCTGGCAGCCGGTTGAGTAGAAATCGTGTGTGGGGTGGACGGGGATCTGGAAGATAGGCTGGAGTAGAGGGCTAGAACCCGCAGATCCGACCCGACCACAGGTGGGGTAAGACTATGATGATGTGCTAAGACTATGATGGTGGCTAAGTTTCGTAGATGTGTTTCAGAGGTTATTAATGTGTTGACCTCAACTTGGTTGTCCAGAAGGCCATTTATTGACGTCAGAGGGACGACCTTGTATACCTAGTACTTGTTGATTTATCGACACCAGGGGAGCGGCTGTATTGCGCTGGACACACCAATTTTCGTCTGATCACCGAAGTAACGCAACCCCATGGATGACCGCTTGGGAACACTGAGTACTTTAATACCCAAAATCGCAGTGGGTGGGGCTCTAATGACCGTGGTAGTTGAAGGACCCTAAAACAATAGACCCCTGGAGGGGGTTAATTCCAACATTTAGGAATTTTACCATCATACAATATGCACATACTGTACGTTTTATTCCGTGTAATAAGGGTTAACAGGACTTATGGGTTAGTGGTAGTAGTAGCAGCAAACTTTTTGTCCTAGTGATGAGATTTTAAATGTTCATTCCTTGTAGAGCATCCTCCACTTGGTGTGCGTGTGAAAGACATCTCCCAAAAATACTGGCTCAAGCTTTTCCACACTGGCGTTGGTAAATAGCCGTAGCAGGAGAATGGACAACGTCAACTAACCCGAAAAACAACCAGTTATTGAATGAACCAGATCTCTTTTCTGTCAGTTGTTGAATCCGTTAGCAGAGGTTGCCAGAGGCAAGTTAAATTTGCTGTTAGGAAGTCATACACCTTTCTTAGTGGGTGTCTGTACCACCTGTAGGTTGTCCTGACTGGTTTTTTCATTAAGTAATTTCCGTCGGTGCTCTTTACACTGCTTCTATTTGTATATTGATTGGAATTTTTCCCCTGCAAGATGTGAATTTCCTTCCTAGTTGTTTAGTGGCTTATTTTCAATTTTGAATTATACACGATTCTTATGTTCGGTAACTAATTTTTAAAACTCCGTGTCCTAAGCAAAAATCAACCCACTGCACCAGAAATATCAGCCGTTTAGACACCCTTTTAATAGGTACTGCATTCATTTTGTTTGGCACTTAACTGCTGATTACTTGGCACGAACTGACTGCTCTTCAAAGATTTGGGCATGCAATTCATGAAATAGCCTCATCCCATTTACAATATGCCTCCCAATAAAAGTACCCAGAGTGGTTCGTCTAGATAGCTCACTTTAATTATGTCGATGTGGCCAAACTGCCCAAAATTGTGTTGAGAAGATGCAATGATTCCGCTCTGTGATAATGGTCCTGCTTACACCTCTCATGTTGGCAATTCTTTTAGGCCCAAAAGACCAAAACATACGCGTAGGCAGTTATTTTTGAAGAATGAAAATAAATTTAGATGAATAAAATCATAATTAGGGTTGACTTTTTGATTGCCGTATTTTGGCTGTAGTCCCTACGGAGAGTTAGGTATATGATGTAATAGTTGGCTAGCAACTGCATGCCCAGTATTTTTGGCTGTAAGAATGGGACTTCCTGGAAGTGAGTTCTTCCGGAGAGGTGTATTAGATCTTAATTACATTTTAGCAATAGCTAGAAGATTGTGGGTGAGCCAGTCAGTTGCTCGTCCACTTCATGATATGTACAGCAGTGGTGGGGCAACTTATGCAGGGTCGGCTTCAGTCCAAATGGCGCTCCAGGCAAAGCATGCATTTTGGAGGTCTCGGACCTTCGTGATGTCACCGAGCGATGGACCTCCAAAACACTTTTCTGAAACTGCGATACTTCAAATACCTTTCACACTATTTTAAAGTCCTTGTAGTTACATTTCTTGATGAAATGGCGCGTATTATTGGCGTCCCAGGCAACTGCCTGCTTTGTCAGTGCCAAATGGGAGCCCAGAGCTCATGGCACTGGGAGTAGAACAAGGAAACCGTATAGGATTAAACATCGCTTTCTTTTCCTCTCTGGAAGAAGGGGATCCCCTCAACATCTGTGCCAAGGGTTCATCTTATATTTTTACGCAGTAGGTAGGCTTACGTCCCCTTACTGACCTCGGAGAGTATTAATTTCAGGGCCATGTCTTGAGGTGACTGAGGTACTGTCTAGTGAGGATGCTGTAGTAATTCTAGAAACCTTATTTCATTTGGGTCAATATTTTTAAGGTGCACTCAAGTATGATGTCGTGCACGATGTTTTATTGTGAGAACTTATGAGGAGCTCGAAATGGTGAAATGAAAACCGAAATAATAGTTGAAATTGAAGTTTTGCTATCAGAATAGCGATCGTGACCAATGAATGGCCATCCTGGAAAAAGATATTATCGCAGAAGTGCAAGCCTCTAAAATATATCTGTAATTTGACAAGACGATTGCATCACCAGAACCATGGCCATTAATTTGATATCCATAACGTCTCTTGTGTAACATTTTGGACGGTGGTGACTCAAATCGTCTATTATGGTTGTAGATTCGAATTCATCGGAGCATGTCGTATAATTGGCAGTTATTATTATCATCTCTCAACATTACAAAGGCAAGAAATATGTAGATGGTATTCGCTTTTTCTGTGTGATCGAAAAGTCCCAAGAAACCTCAAGGTGACGTTCTGCTGGTTTGTTTGTTGGTGTTTTAGGGCCCTTCAACTACAAGGTCACTAGAGCCCCGTCCACAGCATAGTTCTTATGCAGAGACTGCACAGACACTACACTAATGCGACGATTCTTGAGTATTAGCAGTACCCAGTTTTCCCAAACGGCCACCCATGTCAGTACCAGCTGGGGTTGCGCTGCTTAACTTCAGTGATCAGACGAGAACTGGTGTGTCCAACGCAATTCGCCGCTAGGTGTTAGGTGGACTGTGACATATGGATCCTGAGTTTAGGGCAGTGTGGAAGAGCCAGAATGGCAGTAACAGGCGTCGGTATGTGTCAGGCGTGTCAAGGGCCCGGCTGCCAAGTTGCGTTGGACACACCAGTTCTCGTGAGATCACTGAAGTTAAGCAACGCAAACCCACGTGGGTGGTTAGTAGAGAAATTTCCCCTCTCCTACATCCCCTGCACCTGCTTCCTCCTCTCTCGCGAGCGGCCTCCTAGGGGTTCTCCCTGTTATGGCTGCTTGGCTTACTCCCCAACCCGTAGGTGTAACATAGAACCACTATTGTCGGCCTATTTTCTTCGTTTGAGGACGTTTCCTCCACCGACATCGGGGGACGAGATCCTGCACCTGGAAATAGAGAGAGAGAGAGAGAAAAAAAAAACTCACACATTCAAACCTACCACAGGCGGAATACGCGTATTATGATGGTGTTACCTTGGTAGTCATGAAGTGTACGGTTTGTTCTAGATACTTTATTTCCGGAAGTAGTCTGGCTTTTTGGAACGTAGCTCAGAATAAAATTGGCACACAGCTGCTGATATTCCAAATATGTACTTTGAAAAAATTCGTGGACGCTCTTGAACTCCACGCTGATTTCTGGGCTGACTTTCGCGAACATGTCATGACCTTATGCTGGCTGTTTTCAATTTGCTGCCTGACTATGCCATTCCCAAGTTGTTTTCACTTCTGGTGTGGGGGTCTCATTTTTGATTGTACTGTAGATCGGTTATACGTCTGGTTGTACGGAATTTGTCTTTTCATTCAATTAAGAACTCTCTACCTCATGCGTAAACCCTGGACCGGCAGGAGGAATTTTATTTGTCGAAAACCATACCCGAAAAACCGACGACTGAGCCAATCCTGTGTACATCTACAGTAGGTCCAGGTGTGCTAGAGGCATTTTCTTCAGAATGCTAGTTGGTTATTTCGACTGTGCTGACGTCTCAGTCATCATGTTTCTTCCTGTAGAAAGGAGGACATATTCGACGTGAGTCAAAATTGTACCTTGCTTGCTACCAGACGTGGAAGTCATGTTTAACGTGGTTGATGTGCCTCATTAAGATGAGTTATCTGAGAAATAGCGAAGATAAAAATAGGGTTAAAGAGGTAATTTATTCTGTTGTGTTTGATGTAAAATTTCATGTCTTAAAATGTGTGAGATCCAAAAGTCATAATTATCATTTAGAGATGTCGTGGCAACTTTTTTTAGCCACCACCTTAATTTGATGTAGGATTGAACTTGACCCCCTTTTCTTCTACCTCGAAATACCTGAGTAAAAATTATTTGAAGAAGTTCATTTTTTCCCTACTGTATTAATTAAACAAGGTAACATTTTCACCAGTAAATATTTAAATTGAATCCCATTTCGGTGGCACAGGTGGACCGAGGTGGGTTGGCTTCTTTCGGGCGAGAGAGAGAAAGAGACCCAGTGTGCACCTTCCTTCGGATGACAATTAACCGAGGTCCCCGTTACATTTGCACGTAAAAGAATGCAACGGGTAGATGAGGCAACATTTCCGACGATAAATAAGCACAAGGGTTGCAGCTTTGTTCGGCAACCGGCTGCCGAAAAACACTATCCAATATATCACCCTTCAAAGAGGCAAAATGGTTCCTCGACCTTGCAATCGGCGGGAAAAGGGTTTGGGTCTGCTTTTAATTGTGTAACTTCTACAACAGTCTAAAGGCGGGTTAGTGATTGGTGCTTGACTTGTGGGTCCGCGGTTGCAGCCTGAGGAGCAACAGTAACTCTTTTTTCCGACTATGGCAGGGTCGAGTAACCATCTTGTTCCTCAAAGGCGATATATTGGACTGTGATTTTCCACAGCCGGTTGCCGACCGAAGCTGCAAACCCTATGCTTCTTCATCGTGGGTCTACTGTTCGTTGGGGAATTCCACCGACGCCAGGGGGCGAGCTCCTTCACCTGGAAATTTGGCCTCATCCACCCGTTACATAGTAGAGAGGGTTCTTTTACGTAGACATGCCATCGTACATCACACAGGACCTCGGTTTTACTTCTCATCCGAAAGAAGGCGCATTCTGGGCTTCTCTCTCGCCCGAAAGAGAGGCATAGAACTACTGATGCAGTTACCTACAGTGCTACCCACTACGCCATCGAGAGGGGTGGTTGCAGATTGAGGTGACCAAGTGTGTGTAAATTGAAAACACTCTCAGGTGAATCAGATCGCTCCCCGGTGTTAGCAAAAATTGCTCAGATATGATGTAGGCAAACGTTTATTAATTAGGGATTGCGACTAGGGACCCGACCCTGCCATAAGAGGAAGAATGATTTGTCTAAGCCGCCTTATTATGATCTCTTCTCCCCCCCCCTTCCCCTCACATCACATGCAAATGAATGCAATGTATGACAGGACATGGTTGTTATGCGATGAATAAGAACTAACCATCCACTGGCAGTTTCTTTCCTGACACGATTTCAGTTTGATTGTCCAAGTGCACTAATTTGTGTCGGCAAGGAACCACATCTGATGCACATTTGGGTCAGGATTTCCAAAGTACTGTATATGGAAATGTGGAGTGCTGCGAACGAAGGAGGATGACCTTTAATCCTAGAATCGTCATTATGGGGATGAATTCAATGCATGGTCGCATCCAGAGAATGAAAGAACAGTGTTTGATAAAGTACTTGTTGGCTACTGTATTGGGCAGTGGCTTAAATAGGGAGGGGGAATTCTCGCGCTAAAGGCCTCACGGTTTGTAAGGGGCCCAATCCAGCTTAACCACCAATATAGCACGTCCAATTGTTGGTCACAACTGGTAGGAAGTTCAGAGGGGTGGTCTCCTTGAACCCGGGGAAACTAGTGTACGTTAGGTAATAGTTCCACTGTATAGTTCTAATGCATATACTGCACAGACACTACACAAATGCGACGATTATTGGGTATTAGCAGTACCCAGCTTTCCCGAGCGACCACCCATGTCAGCACTAACTGGGCGTGCGTTGCTTAACTTCAGTGATCAGACGAGAACTGGTGTACGTTAGGAAAGGAGCTGTTACATCCATTGAAACGTTGATGGCAAATGATGACTTGAAAGCTGGGGCTGCTGGAGTTCGTGCAGTATCTCGGGGCTCATATCGAGGTTCCGCCCACAAAGGGGCTCAACATTTCCAAATTTCTGAGAAGATTTGATTTATCAGAAATGCTTTCATATGGGAAATATTTTAATTAAGTTTATATCGTTCGTTGTCCTTTTGTGATTGCTGGTACCCAGTTCCGACACTTATTACATCCCGAGGCCCCTCAAGATTTCCATCTGGTCCTAGATGGAGATCAGATGCATATTACAAAATGCTTTCAGCTCAAGCTGTGCTGTTTGAATGTGGATACCTTGTTTAACATTTCATCTTATATGTATAATACAGTAAAACCTCTCTAAAACGGAACCAGATCGTTCCCGTATTTTTTTCCGTTTTCACAGGTTTCCGTTTTACAAAGGGCTGTGTTTTAATAAAACAAAGTATACAAATATGATCACATTTTATTAGGATGATGAAATTTAAAAGAGTCCATAAACTAAAAAGTTACTCTGCCCCCACACAGGGGCTGATCCAGAGGCGGATCAGGGGGAGCAATTCAAAACATTGCACCCCAAATATTTTTAAATATTCAGAATCCTTTAGTATAAAACTAGCTAGCAATTACAATAGGTCCTCCACTGCCCCTTACACAATGTCCTATGTTCAGTGCTTCAGCCAACTGCAGATTGGACTGGCAGAATAGAAACGGGAATAGCAAATGCAAAAATGCCTCATCAGTTGCAAAGTTGAATCATGCATCAGTTGACGGATGAGTGAGGCACTGAGAGGGGCAATGCAGCCATTGCTCCCCCCGGATCCGCCCCTGCCTCCACATGTCTTCTAAAGTAGGCCTCATTGTCGTCGCTTCACTATTGGGTAGCTGTGTGTGTATATGGCCGTAATGGTCCCTAGAACTTCGGTGCATGTACTGTCACACGCAAAATTAATGCCTGCATTGTAGCGTTATGCATAAAATAATCCGTCTTAGTCAGGTTATTTATGCAAACGGTTCTCAAAACTTATTCCGTTTCCGCGTTAGGTAGTTTTCCGGTTTAGGGTAGTATTTTCAATGGGGGATTAATCCGTTGCGAAATTTATTTTCCGTTTGGCCAGGTTTCTGGTTTATACAAGGTCCGGTTTAGGCAGATTTTACTGTAGTTGGCACCTCTTTTATTCAATGTTTCGTTGACAACATTTTTATTCAATATTCTTTTCAAATTGCCTAAAAGTTGTAGTCATTACTTAGCCACAATCAAAATGCTGATAGGCGAAGAGCACATCATTATCTGCACATGGTAGGGCAGATCTAGGTTCCAGTCTTGTACAAACCACTGATTGCCAAATGACATTGGAAAGATAGTTACTTGTACCTTGCCTAACGTGGGATGCAAAGTAAAACTGAGGCCTTGGATAGTTGTATGCCATGTTGTGATGATGGCCACCTAGTTCCCTCCAATTCCCTTTGCCCCTCAGATTTTTAGCACTTGCTCCAAGTTTGGCGCCCATATTCAGCGCTTCTTATTCTTTGTATTTCAAGCCAGTCAGTTTTCTATACTTTGTTAGCGACTGTTAAGGTAGACATTTCTCACCAGTCTTGGTTTAGGCAGCTGTCACTGGGAAAAACTCTAGTAGGTCGAGGTTAAATAAATCGATATCTAAGCCAAAAAAGGTAGTTAATCTGTGTTAAGATTTGATATGCAGTAGGTTAAGAGTTTTGGTGGTTTCCAAAACCAACAGCTACTCACATACCTTTATGTACGGCATTTGGAAGCAAAAGCAGGGCTCTAGGTGCCGTTCTACATTTTTGTTGGCTAAATTTTTTGCTGCCTCTCTCTCTCTCTCTCTCTCTCTCTCTCTCTCTCTCTCTCTCTCTCGCATTTCAAGTTTAATACCACTTGATGTGATTCATTTAAAATGCCGCATCGATTTAATATTGTTATAATTATTAAATAACACGACATCAATTCGTACTCTGGTCGTGATTACAAGGTTTTTCCCCCTTTCCTTTTGCTTGCCATGCCGGAATCTAACTTCTAATTGGTTTATCCTACTTTTTTTTTTGCTGCTATCTGTTTAATCAGGCTTTGATGCTACGTTCAAATTTTTAGTGGAATAATAATGTTTCCCATACTGAAAGTAATAATTCAGAAATGCTATCATTATATGTCATCAAAAAAAATCCTCCTCAATGTTTATGTCTTCGCTTGGGACAAACAACAGGTAGAAATGATGGAGATAGTTCGATAACCCCCTCAAACGGATTTTAAGGTGAATCCCCGGAAATGAACCTCAGTTCCTTAGTTCCTAGAACCTAGTGTTCCTTAACAGTGTATTGTTTATGATGTAGTGAATCCTTGAGCAGATTCCGCAGAGTCTAACTCTTTTTTCCGTCTAAGGCTGGTTGGGTGCCCAGATTTGTGTCATTGGGACACCTGAGCGATCTTGTGGACGGTATTTTCACGCTTCCGGCTGCCAACCTGATGCTGCAGTCCTTTTTGCTTCTTTATTATCGGCCTATTTTTCTTCGTTGGGGCACCTTCCCAGAGGCGAGGTCCTACACCGTAAGATGGGAATGTTATAAAACTCAACTCAACCGTCCTCCTTCTGATGTCCGTAAATTGCTTCAGAAGTGGACAGGCCACATCATGAAGTGAGATGTACCAAGGAGTAGCTGAAGGTGCGAATCAGAAAATTTTAAAACTGGCTGAATAGACAACAAATAAAGAGGGCTACGAGAAGACGGAAGGTCGTGTATGAAATGTTGGGTTGTGGTTTTTACATGACTGATTACTGATCACCAAATATCACCAACGACTTTCTGGAGCCGGCTCCGGCTTAGGTAGGGGACTTTCCTGATGATCACCGCCGGTATCCTTGCCTTGATCTAACCACACCCATTGCAAGCAATTTATTGGGGGAATCGTATGTCCCACATACATATTTCCTTTGGGCCAAAGTGGTGTTGGGTACTTCAATGATTGTATTTAGGTTGTCAGAATGGGATTAGTCTGAGAAGTGAACAATGTTAATGCTGATTGAAATATGTTTTCCGGAAATCAATGTTACCAGATTTAACTTCTGGGTTAGCATGAACCATGAATGTGCCCTACAGAGGTTTCTACTGTTTAAAAAATATAGGATAACAGTTTTCAACTTGTTTTCGGACAGTTCACTTTTTTGATTCTAATCACGTATCCACAATTTCAATTTAACTACAACTTGTATAACAAAGTTAACTGAATCTCTTTCATCGAAGGTCGAAACCTACCCTGTATTCATTAGAGGTTTTTTAATTTGAATAACTGTGGTTATTGTCAGGAAGCCTATTTACTTTTTTAGGCATTTAAAGGCCTTGAATGTACAATACGAATAGTTATTCCTTTATACCAAAAATCGCTCGTACCTCCCAACCTTAATAAATATTTAAAATTGTCTAATAATGGCATTCTACTTGTAAAATGAAAAGTCAATGTGAGTCAAATAACTGCTGGCGGAAAACAGCAAGCAATCAATCCTCGCGTTAGGGGGTCCTAGCTCAATGGTGGTCTACTTTCGTCAACTAGCATCCACTTGACGAGAAGGGGAATGGTGAAGTAAAATTCCAAAGACTCGGAAACTCTTGAGGATCCGGACATATCCCATAATTTCTTTTTCTTACGAGTTAATTAACTGTGGATTTCCTCCATGTCTAACGACGTTTCTCGAGTCCCTTGTCCCAAAATCGAAGATTATTCATTCTGAACGTTTGTTGTTGTTTGTTTATTGGTGTTTTAGGGCCCTTCAACTACAAGGTCATTAGAGCCCCGCCCACTGTGTAGTTCTGATGCAGAGACTGTTTGTTGTTGTTTGTTTGTTGGTGTTTAAGGTCCCGTCAACTACAAGGTCATTAGAGACCCGTCCACGGCATAGTTCTGATGCATATGCTGCACAGACACTGCACTAATGTGACGATTTTTGGATACTAGCGGTACCCAGTTTTCCCAAGTGTCCACCCATGTCAGTACTAACTGGGGCTGCGTTGCATAACTTCAGTGATCAGACGAGAACTGATGTGTCCAACGCTAAGTGCCGCTTCCCTGGACGTTTGTTACGTGGAGGTATTAGGTGAGACCAACGTTAAGAAAGGTTTGTTTAATGTTATTCTTGGTGAATACCTGACTTCACGGTGCTCAGTCAGATGCCATAACCCCTCACTTTACTTTAAATTAACGGTACTGTATTAGGAAAGGCTATTCAATTCTGGCTTACCTTAGGTACACGTTACACTGGTTGCGTTCAGTGCTATGCATAACCTTCAATATGAGGGCCTACCAAAGTAAATACCGAAGAATGCAAGCTAGCGTGTGACATACCTCTGGTTAAAGCGACGACCCTGGTGAAAATCAAAGAGGTGATTTGTTGGATGTCTAGACCAGTACTGGTCTAAACAGCTGTCAAGCTGGCAGCCCGCAACTATTGGAGGGTTTATTTTGTATGAAGGCCTACTTGGAAAGCTGAGAAAGTTAACAAAATTTTTAGAAGTTACCTGGAGGCAAACTATTGAAAATTTCTGGCAATAAAGCCATACAGATAAACACTTTTTAATCAATTATATAAATACTTATTTGCATGCTCATCTTTAATTCTGCATATTTTTGTATGATTATTTATTATCTGTACAGTTTTGTTTAACATAATGGCAGTTTCTTCACGGTGGAATAAAAGAAATTTAGTTTTAGCTTATTATTCATTTGATGTTTTTAAATCAACATTTAAATAAATGGTAAAATTTTAAAAGTAGAATGCGCGGCTTTTTTGTGGTTAGAAAAATGGATAATGGCTGAAATAATTTTTGCACCCCTAGTCCAACAAGACCTAGAATTATCTGTATGAAAATAGCAATGAAAAATGGCAAATAAAGGGGGAAACTGAATAGTTGGAAAAAAAAAAGAGGAACAGGTAAATAGTTTTGCGAAATTTCATTTAACATATAATAGATTTATTATCTACCGGAATCCCTAAAAATACTGTACTGTGTTAACTCTTTAGTGTTTAAAACTTTTACAGGATGTTATGCCGGACAGAACCAGGCGCACTCCATATTTCATAAACAAAATACATTATTATAATCATGAATTTTTTTCTCTCTTGACCAGGTGAGAAATGTGGCTCTCCACCGGTGCCACGAAATGCCAGAATTTCCTCCGGAAACGTCACCCTAACTCCTGGATCAACCGTAGTCTATTCTTGTGACCCAGGCTATGAGTTATTTGGGTAAATATCAATGCGATTATCATCTATTTGGAGCACTATCACACCATGTTACAGGACAAAAAAGAAAGATGAAATTGAAATGAGGTCCTTGCACTCCATTTTTCGAGTGGACTCTGGTCTACTTTAGGAAGTTTTGTTGTCATCCCTCGCGCATATTTTTACTCGTTTGTGTGGCACATCGCGCATTTTTTCTTCTCGTTTTTCATTGTTAGTACAGGATAATGGTGGAGATGGCATAATGATGTGTAACTTTTGTTTTGCTGGTTGATTTTAATATCGTGAAACCTTTCATTTCCTCTCGCAACGCCCCTCTTCACACATACATAACATACTGGGGCGAATTCAATTTCCTTTTGTTTTTCTTCCGTAATTTTTAATCCACTCTTGTGTGTGTAGCCTTTGTTGACTGAGGCGTAAAAAAAGTCGGTCACAACGAGAAGTTTGAATTGATTGGCGTGGAAGCCAGTAACAGTCACCAAACCGTATCAAGAGGAACTTGCCCTCCTACAAACGAGTAATGATGCTGCGAAATTGACAATACCATTGTACAGTTTGTTGGATTAAAATCTGAAAACAATATCGGGACTGAAAAGAGATTCCCTGTAAATTGGTTTGACGTAACCAGATAGCAAGAAGGTCCGGGTTTTCGGAAATCTCGCACGAAAACGGATACGCGCCAAAAGGGGTCAGAATGAAATTGGAGTCAGTTGACAACCTGCTATGAAAAATGACTGCGCTATCAAACAATGCATTTCCCCGTTCCCAATTAGGCTATCTCTCTTTTGCCTGGAGACGAACTTCCAAATTGAGAATTTTACATGCACGAAGATTATTGGACTTCCTTTTCGTTCGAATAAAGCCCACCTCCAAGACGGAATCTGTTCCTATGGACTCACGGGACAGACTAAAAATAAGCATTTTGCCTGGCGAACAATATAGTGAAAATTCCCTTGCATAGCAGCT
Organism: Trigoniulus corallinus; assembly: GCA_013389805.1. NCBI lineage: Eukaryota > Metazoa > Arthropoda > Diplopoda > Spirobolida > Trigoniulidae > Trigoniulus > Trigoniulus corallinus. Next base: position 15,788,083 of record JAAFCE010009109.1, read on the forward strand.
CGTTCTGTCGCGACTCAGTCTTAATATTGCATTCGGAGTAAATAAGAAAACGTTAAATCGCCAAATGTGCAGCCAAGTTGCATTGGACACACCAGTTCTCATCAGATCACTGAAGTTAAGCAATGCAAGCCCAAGTTAGTACCAACATGGGTGGTTGGTAAAGAACGTTGGGTGCTGTAATTTCCCCTTTCCCATATCATCTTCACCCACCTCCTCATCACCTGCGAGCAGCCTCCTAAGGGTTCAGCCTGTTATGGCTGTTCAGCTTACTCCCCAACCCATTAATATAGCATCCAAATAACACAAAAGTCACGGAACCTGGGGGGTGCCTCTTCAGAACGGGACCTGTAGGGCCGGCCATCCGGGGGTGCAGAGGGTGCATTGCACCCGCGCCCCACGATTGAGGGGGGCCCCCATCATCAGGGCCCAGATCATTGCTAATATTAAAAGTTTATAAGTCATTGTAGAGGCAACGTCCCTCATTCGACCCTGCCAATGCAATATAACCTAAACGTAACCTAACAACCCTGCCATTGAACTACACCAGGGCTGCCATTGAACTACACCTTTCTGGTGTTGTGGGTCACTCGGCTGCTGCATGAACTAATTGCCAGCCAGGGGCTGTCAAAACCAAAACGGGTAAAGATAACGTTAGGTGTTACATAGCAGATAGGCTATAATGCATAATTAGAAATGATGAACCATGGGCCACATTACAAGCCTCAATGAGCCACAGGTTGGACAACCCAGAATTAGATGTTAAGAGTCAATAATTTAATAATGCTATTATTTTGGGGTTGTTAAAACCAAAATACCTTTAATAATCAGAAGTGTAATAAAAAAATATGACACAGGTCCAACTGAAAATGTTCCAAGGTGTGGACGTCCACATAAGCTTTCGGACCAACTCATAAATGCAATGGCGTCATATTAGGACACATGGCATCATCCAAAAATGTAATACCTTCCAAAATTAGGAAGGATCTCAGAATGGGATAGGAGGGCATCCAAGAGGAGTCCATTTACTCTGAATCCTTTTATTTTTACTTTTGGAAAAATATTTTGGGGCCCCAAAAGGATTTTTGCACCGGGCCCCTTTATAGAGAAGGCCGGCCCTGGGGACCTGTTCCTACTCTGAACCCTTATTTTCTAAGGTTACACTCAAAAATTTGCCACGCAAACTTGTCCGGTGATGGAAAGGTGGTTATCAGGTTGTGACATTAGGTCTGCATTGATTTGCATAAAGACCACCGGCAACAACTCGGTGGTGAGTCAGACTCCATCGTTTGAGACATCGGTTTTAATGTCCTTCTCGAATTTAGACGTTGTCTCGTTGACTGCTCTCTAAAATCCATTACCCTCACCTTGTCTGTAAGTCTGCAGAACTATTACAATGTGACTAGGATGTGATGGCCCTATTTCTTCATTCTGCGTATTTGCAATGCAATGGCTTTAAGAATAAAATTCATTCATGGAGTATAAATAGGGTAGAGTTAAAGTTATGATAAAAAGATATTCATGAAGAAAGTGGCATAATTTATTGTTTTCACCTTTCTATTTTAATTACTTTCAACGTTAACGGATGACTGAAGGATGGATACAATAATATGTTCAAATAACGGTCAGTGGAAAGGAGAAGAACCTCTGTGCGGTGAGTTTGTGTCAATATCTTTTAAAACAAGAATTTATATTCAGCTTTCTCGGAGAAATTGGGGTCAGTAAGTTTACTGAAAATTTGCATATAATCGAATAAAGTTTTTTAATTGTTGTAATTTAGCTGTTAATGTGGCATATCGAAAACCCGCAAATCAGTCGACAACAGTTCGGGGTGGCGATGCATCCAATGCAAATGATGGAAACTTAAATACACTTCACGATGGTAAATATTGTACAGAAACTCGGAAAGAAACTTCGCCATGGTGGAGGGTGGACCTATTAAGGCCATACGACGTGCGAGCAATTAGGATTATTTCTCCTAGTGGTAAGTACCTGTGCCTGTGTTTTTGCCAGTTTTTGGTGTACCCCGCTTTATGACTAATATTTTTTTGCGATCTGTTTTCAGGAAAGAATGAGATACATGATCTTGAAATACGTGTTGGAAATAGCACGACTATTTCCAGGAACAGATTATGTGCATGGCAGCCAGGCAATTTGGGTAATACAGCTTGAAATAATCTAGTAACTACTACATGGTAATCACGACATCTTATAAATATTTCTGACCTCCTTACAGAGGCAGGTGTCAAGCAGGACTTCAATTGTGCCAGGGCGTCCGTTGGCCGATACGTGTTTCTACAATTGGTTGGGGTGGATGGAGCGCTTAGCGTTTGTGAAGTGCAAGTGTTTACCACCGATGGTAGGCGCGATATTCAAAATTAGCACAATTGATTTTGTTACAAATGTTGTGTACTTTTGGCTGATTTTGTTCTCCCCTGTTTGTGCACACAGAAATCTCGGCAGAACGATGTCAACTTCCCAAATCGGGTGACACGCTGCGATCCTTTAATTCAGTCTGTTACGAGTTTCAAATGAAACAAGGAAGCGATTTTGATGGAGCTAGGAAGCAGTGTCAACTACTAGGAGGGGATTTGCTGCATGACATTAACAACGTCACTAAGGTACGAGGAGACACAAATCAGACCAGTGTATTAGTGTCTGCCAGTGCCGGATTTAAGAGTAGGCGCATGACCTCGACAGGAAGTGGCTATTTCTGATCCGAAACTTTAGTATATTTCTGTTTGTTGGTGTTTTAGGGCCCTTCAACTACAAGGTCATTAGAGCCCCGTCCGCTGTGCAGTTCTGATGCAGAATCTGCACAGACACTACACTAATGCGACGATTTTTGGATACTAGCGGTACCCAGTTTTCCTAAGCGGCCACCCATGTCAATACTAGCTGGGGTTGCCCTGCTTAACTTCAGTGATCAGCCGTGAACTGGTGTGACCAACGCAACTCGCCGCTCCCCCTTAATATATTTCTGTTTGTATATTCACTTTACCGTCAACTGTATAATAGTCACTGTTTTGGAGTTTGGGGCCCATTCTATCCCTTCTGTCCAACATTAGTCCCAAATGAGTCTTGTTAACCCACAGATTCCCAGGAAGTGTCTCGATCAATTGAAGATGTCATGAGAAAACAACAAGAGATACCATGATTGTAGAAAAGAAAGCTGACATGTCATAACCGTAAATTTCATTTTTGAAAAACAGAATTTTATTGATGGAGAACTGGAAATGTTTCGCCCATTAATGCCATCTCAGTTGGTTTGGATAGGAGCGAATAAGGAGCCTGGTCTGATATCTCGAACTTGGCATTGGGTTGGTGGTAAGACGACAAGAAATTATGGTGTTGTTCTGTTTCGTTCTATTTTTAATCCTAACTTTTACCATTTTCCCCGTTTGCAAAGGTGGTGCTGTGGCGAAACCTATGTGGGGTCCTGATCAACCAAATAACTACAACGGAGAACAAAATTGCGTGGTCTTAGATGGCGGTCGTGGTTGGCTGTGGAATGACGTTGGATGCAACCTCAATTATCTACCATGGGTGTGTCAGTATGGTAAGCAAAACGGCTTGGACAGAGTTGACCACAGATTCAGAATATGGTATTGACATTGCTATTCCCGCAGATCCACCGTCGTGTGGTAGTGCCGACAAGAACGTGAATACAACTATAGAAAGTAGCAGTAGTGATTACAGTATTGGTCATTTCATCAAGTACAAGTGTCCCATTGATAGTATGATTGTTGGAAATGATACCAGAGTTTGCCTTCAGGGTGGTTCTTGGAGTGGAGTGGCGCCAGTTTGCAAATGTATGGAATGTGAAGCAATCACCAAACTAATGCACCTTAATGCAATTTGCATCTCGAAATGATACTTCTTGTTATCTCTTATGAAGATGTTGATTGTGGACCTCTGCCACAAATAATTAATGGCAGAGTAGAGCTGCCGAGTAACCGGACAACTTTCAATGCAACGGCAAAGTTCGTGTGTGGTGATAATTACACAATGAAAGGCGAAGCTCTTCGGCGATGTGGTCCTGATGGACGATGGAGTGGAGACGTGCCGAGCTGTCTCTGTAACTATCCCGTCACTATTTTGAAATTTAAGTTGCCTGATAAGCAGTGTCGGATTTACCAATCGGCTAATTAGGCTGAAGCCTAGGGCCTCAACATTTAGCGGGCCTCAAAACTTAAGAAAAAGGCCTTAAAATTGAAATGGCCTACGGCCTCACAATATCTAAATCCGGCACTGCTGATAAGCATTTCTAGACACGTGTGTTTCACTGTTATCAATTCTATTTCACAGTTAAATTCTGTCCACAACCAGATTTGCCATTTAATGGCACCATGAATCTAACTAAAGGGTTAGAAATAGATAGTGTAGCTATTTATAGTTGCAATGCTGGTCACCGGATGATTGGTCAGACAGAGAGGAAATGTCTCATTGGTGGAAAGTGGACTGGCTCGACTCCTCGTTGCAAATGTAAGGTCTTTTCTCACATGAAAGAGGAGTTGATTTCATTTTGGCGATTTGTTAATCACTATCTGTGGGTTCTAGATACGGACTGTCGTGATCCTCCTCCGATTGCCCATGGTATATTCGTATTGCCCTACAATTCCACTTTATACAACAGTGAGGTTGTGTATATATGCAGTGAGGATTATGCGTTGAAAGGACCTAGCAAGAGAACCTGTTTGGAGAACAGTACATGGAGTGACCGAGATCCCTATTGTGAAAGTTAGCAATAAATTAGCTACGTTTCAATATTTCTTACCTGTTCTTTCAGCCGCTCAAAATATTGTCTAACCGTTGGGAAATTGAATTTGTTTTATCATTTGAATCGCATTAGTTATCAGCTGTGGACAACCTGAAGTTCGTTTAGGATCCTATGTAGTAGTTGATGACGTAACTGTCAGATCGATTGCTGAATATTTTTGTGAGCCTGGGCACGTGATGGACGGACAAAGTAATCGAACTTGTGAGCACGATGGCAAGTGGTCTGGAGACGTACCTCGGTGTCGATGTATGCTTATATCAACTTCAATATTTAAAACGTATTTTCTCTCCAGAAATCTACCTTGTGAGTAGAGTTGATCTGATGTTTGTAAAATTACTTATGCAGTTATAGAATGTGGACGAGTTCAACCTGTGCCACATGGACAAGTGGATTATGTGAATTCGACCACTCATCTTAATAGCATCGTTAGCTATTCGTGTGCTCCGGGCTATCAGTTGAATGGTAATGGTACAAGAGTGTGTGAAATGTCTGGTCGATGGTCAGGCAGTACTCCATTTTGTGAAGGTATGTTCAGAGTCAATGTTTCGATATTCTTCTTCCTGTCCTTTTTTCTACCCTCTGCGATTAGTTACTAGTGAGAAATCTATAGTTAATGCCAGGCCTGGTTAATGCGGCACCTGCAGACAGAGAACTAGCTCTTAAGGATAGGGCAGGGCGAGCGAGACAACTATCTTGGGCCCTGCAATTTCTGAAGTCCCGGGCAAAATTCTTTTTTAATTTTTACAGCCAAATTTTTGAATTTTACAACATTCAGAAAATATTACTCGTATTTTTATACAATATTAATAAGAACTCAATTAAAATAAATTTATTTTCATAAACTGATTTTTTGGAAGGGGGCCCCCTTACCTGATCCTTGCCGCAGGGCCCGCGTTTCTTAGCTGTTGTTGTTGTTGTTTGTTGGTGTTTTAGGGCCCTTCAACTACAAAGGTCATTAGAACCCCACCCACAGTGTAGTTGTGATGCAGAGACTGCACAGACACCACACAAATGCGACGATATTTGGGTATTAGCAGTACCCAGTTTTCCCAAGCGGCCACCCATGTCAGTACTAGCTGGGGTTGCGCTGCTTAACTTCAGTGATCAGACGAGAACTGGTGTGTCCAACGCAATTCGCCGCTCCCCGTTTCTTAGCGTCGGCCCTGCTTAAGGCCTTCCCTAACCAGTATTAAGATAGATTTAGTGTCAGGGTCGGATCGAGAAGGGGGAGCAATGCAGCAACTGCTCCCCCCTCAGTGCCTCAATGGAGCGCATATTTCAACTGATGCACAATTTCCCATTGCTATACTGCCAGTCCAATCTGCAGTTGGCTAAACCACTGAAGATAGGACGTTGTCTAAGGGGCAATAGAGGACCTATTGTAATTGTTAGCCTAGATTTATACTAAGGGATTCTGAATATTTAAAAAAATTTGGGGCGCACTTATTTTGAAGTGCTCCCCTTGATCCTCCTCTGGATCCGCCCCTGTTTAGTGTTGACTAATTTCTAAAGCGTTTTGTGATTTGTAATAGAGATTCGATGCCGTGAACCCACTCGACCACCAAATTCCATCTTATCAGTGAGCGGAAATGACCGATTTGGAGACGGCGATACTTTTAAAGTGGGCTCGACTGTCCAGTTTCGTTGTGAAAAGGGATATATTACTCATGGCGGTATAGTTGTTACTTGTGAGCGCAACGGAATTTGGTCCGGAGCACTGCCCGATTGTAAATGTATGTTGCCAGTAGCTAATATAAGGATTGGGAACGAATCCTGAGTGATACTATGACTTCACTTTTTGAATACCTTTTTTTGGCAGATGTGGATTGTCTATATCCTGAACCTATTGACAATGGAGAAGTGATTTTGTTGTCAAATACCACTTATTATGCCAGTATTGCCGAATATGTATGCAAGGATCATTATGAACCTGTAGGGAATGCTAAACGAAGCTGTTTGGAAAATGGAACTTGGGATGGACAGCCTCCAAAATGTCAAGGTTCTCTAAGTTGCGACCTTTCCGTGCTACGCGTCAGCAGTTAGTATTTCAATCATTAAAATAATTGAAAATATTAAAAATTGTAGAGATCAACTGCGGAGCTCCAGATAAACCACCAAGTGTGCACAGTATTTCAGTGGTGAACTACACTGTCGATTCTACGGCAGTGTACCATTGCAGCCCAGGGCAAAAGACTGTCGGCAATAATACGAGGATATGTCTTCGATCTGGACAGTGGAGTGACATGTCGCCATCCTGTGAATGTAAGTAGTTATAAAATCACCATTTTAACTAATATTTTGACAGGACCAAACTGCTGCAACCATTCAAAGTCGTCTTTGAGGTCCAGATTCTGTTAGTATCCTTGTTGACTTCTGATTTGATATAAACCTTTATAACTCCTAGGGATTGACTGTGGAAGACCAGTTTCACCACAGAATGGAGAGATCTATTTGCTGAATCAATCAACTACCTATATGAGCGTTATGGAGTATCATTGTTTTTTTGGTTATAAATTGGTGGGACCTGCAATCCGAACTTGTAAAGAAGATGGTCAATGGAGTGAGACCGATGCCAAATGTGAATGTAAGTAACTTTCTTCCAGACGCTCTGGAGCCTTTTATTTTTCGAAGATGCATACTCAACAATTACTAATTTCTGGTTTGTATTCGTAGTGGACACTACAAACACAGACGTATTGGGCGAAAATTCGCTGACGAAGCCGGTTGCTTCTGGTAAGAATTTGTTTTACAAATAAAGCTTCTCTTTGGGAGCCATGAAAGACTTTGTCGTTTATCCCATTTGTACTGCAGCAAGTTATCAGTTTAGTCCTGAAAAGTGTTTTGTGTTCTTTTTAGCTGGCGAGGAAACAGAGGGAGATATTGTTATGTCCAAGACTATTGGTGAGTTGTAATCCAATATCCACAATCTTTCTAAACTCAAAAAAAGCGACACTTGTACAAATTGCTTAGCCTCTCCACCATTCAGTTATAATGGGCGATATATGGAATATATACATTAATATATCCCTGACTGATGAATTCAAACCTTCAGCTGTGGACACAGGGGCGGATCCAGGGGGGAGCAATGCAGCAATTGCTCTCCCCTCAGTGCCTCAATGGGGCGCATATTTCATCTGATGCATGATTCAACTTTGCAACTGATGAGGCATTTTTGAATTGCTGATCCTCGACGAGCAGCCTCCTAAGGGTTCAGCCTGTTAGTGCAACATACACATGTTCCCATTTCTATACTGCCGGTCCAACAGTTTTAGTCCAATTTGCAGTTGGCTGAACCACTGAAGACAGGACATTGTTTAAGGGGCGGTAGAAGACCTTTTGTAATTGCTAGCTAGAATTATACTAAGAGATTTTGAATATTTAAAAATATTTCGGGCGCACTTTTTTGAAGTGCTCCCCCCTCGATCTGCCTCTGGATCCGCCCCTGTGTGGACACCAGTGATTGGTAAATGGTTGGGCATGTCACGAAATGAGAGGAAGAGGAGTTATTGTGGTGATGCTGGTATTAAAAACAGCAGGCGAGGTAGATGAATGCCATGGTGGGTTGGTGGGTCCATAGTTGAGAGATCACATCAGGTGTCAGTGGAAATTTCAACTCCAAGGGTCAACTCTGAAATAACTAGGACAGACGAGTAGGATAATGTGATAAACCAGTCATATGATTCAGGTGACATTATTGAGGTAGCTATAGATTCTTGTATGTTTAGAGGTGCAAATCATTGAGGTAGGTGAGTGGGATAAGTGCATTATTGATGAGGGCTAGATCCAGGATGCGTAGTGACGGGCAACTATGTTCGCTGTCAAGTGGTCAGTCCAATAGTTTGATTCTGTGGAAGAGTGGTCTAAAAAGTGACCACTGTTAATAATGTGTATAATTCTTGTTTAGGAGTAGCCATTGGCGTTGGAGCTGGAGGAGTCCTTCTGTTAACCATCATAATAGCCCTCGTGTATATGAAATTGTAAGTTGACTTATTAGGGTTCACATCATATCCATCGATCTAAGTAGTTTTAAGGAAAATAACTTATTACTGTTTCAGACGACGACCTAAGCCAACAATTATGTCTGGAGAAACATTGCAAGTTCGAACTACTACACCTCTGGACATCAGTCATCCCATAGCTGCATATGCCAACATGGAAACAGATTTAAGTAGTGAGGAGACAAGTCCTGTGAGTGCACCACCTGTCAGGGGTGGCTCCAGAGTTGGATACCCACTTCCAGAACTACCTACCAGGTCACCATAAAAGCGACGTTTTTATTTATGGAAGAAATTCATGGCGGAAACTCATGACATTTGGGATGTGCAAAGAAGCTGTGCATCTCAGGCCAATAGATTTTTGTCAACAGTAAGGCACTTACTGCCACCATGAGACTTGAACGTCATCAGGCCTTGATGCTGCTTTCAGAATTCTAACATTATGTAGGACTGGAATCATCTTAGTGGAAACAGGTGTAATCATGACTATCAATCATGTAAGAGTGTTCATGATCATCAAATACTTAGGTGATTATTTCATTTCAGAATTTACCATTGTAAATATTCCCATAACATTGTGATGCAAGTCTTATAATTACACAAAAATGGATTCAGAGTTTTAAATGTTTGATTTTCATTTGCAATGTTGAGCAAAGCTGTTATTTATTCAACTAGAGATTATTCGAATAGAAATTATTCAACTAGACATTACTGGAATCTTAAATGAACTTCCACAATTCATACATAATTACAAGCATCCATCTTTACCACTCTACAAGCAAACCTTTGGATTTCACAGAGCTTGGTGTTTTTAGGTTTGTGATCGTATTCACAGCATGCTCATAAACCACAAGAAGAGTTTAAACGTTTTCTGAAGAAAGATGGTGAATGAGGTGTGCAAGGTGTGGTGGTTGAAATGCAGCCTTTGTGTGTAATCAAGTTCTTAGCTCACTTTGAACACCATGGGGAAAGAGGTATTTGTCATGAACCTCACACAGAATAGTTAAAGGGTTAACCAATTTTAACTGAGCCCAAGTTGCCAACATGAAAAGGCAAAAGTTAGGTTTAACCTTGGTTTCTTTTATTTGTTTTAAACTAGGAGCGCCAGGTTTTCAAACTACCAAAAAGCGAAAGCGTGGGTCTATCTGACCCCTATTCAGAAACAGTAGTACAATGGCTGAGGGTAAAGGGTAAGAGAATTTGTTGTTGTTTGTTGGTGTTTAAGGTCCCGTCAACTACGAGGTCATTAGAGACCCGTCCACTGCGTAGTTCTAATGCATAGACTGCACCGACACTACACCAATGCGACGATTATTGGGTATTAGCAGTACCCAGCTTTCCCGAGCGACCACCCATGTCAGTACTAACTGGGCTTGCGTTGCTTAACTTCAGTGATCAGACGAGAACTGGTGTGTCCAACGCAACTTGCCGCTCCCCAGGGTAAGGGAAAGCACAGCCACTTCACGAAGTTAATACAATGACATTTTTATTAGCGATGTCTTGAATAAAAGGGCAATGTGTTTTTGATGGAAGGAGCTGTTCAATGATTGTAACTTCAGCACCAGGTTTGTAGGAGGGCAAACAGTTCTCCACAAACTTGTTCCAAACGGCAGTTACCAGAGAAATCTTGTCAGTGAAAAGTTGTTTTTGGCTGGTCTTTTTATCGAATCGAATGCATTTCAGTGTAGAGCAACGGCTTTGCACGAAAAATATCTAGTGCACGGAGCAGAGGGGAACAGTCAATGCTACTGGCAAATAAACAGTACAACCATATAATAGGCTACAAACTTCATCAATGGCTATTTATCAGCACCAACCTGGCCCAGCTCCCCATTGTTCAGGGTTTATCTCCTCTCCCTAAAGCTCTATCAATTAATCTGATCAGCTTACCCATATGGGATAGACTACATCCTGACCAACATGTAATGCAATAAGAAATGACAGGTTTAATTAATGCACAAAAGAGCAGGGCCAGCAATACAGGGGATCTCCGTATTCCACCCCCATGGTTTGAAAACGTCAATTTAGAATCCAACCATACACCAAGACCCCTTACCACGTCACTCATGAGTATTAATGAACAGGTGAGCGAATCCAATAGAATGAAACAAGCAGTCTTGCTATGGTTTAAAACCAAATTATTACAATTGAGCCATTGCTTGACACAGCTCAGGGACATGTTCAGTAAATTTGCTGATTGAACATCTGTCACCATCTGAGAGAGCTTAAGATCGTCTGCAAATGCTAGGTTCATACCGTCCCTTGAGATAGTCTGATTTTAACATCTTCATGAATGACCTTTATTCCACTAAGTGCACTACCCTGAGGCAAACCCACATCTTGAATATACTGTACATCTGATGACTTTTGTCCCGACCTACCCTTATAACATTCTGCCTAGCACACATATAATGTTCTAATAGGCCCAGGAAATTACCTGTATGCCCATAATCAGCCAATTTCCATAATAGAAGTTGTATTGGCACATGGTCAGTCATTAGACAGATCTAAATAGACAGTATTGATCTGACGCCTCTGCTTAAAGCCTTGCTTATCTAGTCTAAATGCATCAACAAATTTGTCTCCGTAGACCTCCCCTTGCAAAAACCGTGTTCATCAGGATCTAAAAAAAGGAGTAAACCAAGGTACTAATTTAGAAGTGATAATGTGCTCAAAAATATTTGCTAATGGTGATTACAAGGATATTGGTCGGGGGATCAGATGCAAGGCTTACATTTGGTTGAACCCGAGACAGATTTTTGGAAGTTTGTGTTTGTTTGAATCACGAACTGAAAAATATTCAATGAAAGCATGATGTAAATCTGTTAAATGCCACGTTTTCACGGACCTCCTGCAAGAACGCTGCAGACTACCAGGGGTCAGGCTTAAGGTTCCGAACCATTTGTAGGATATCCCACCCAACCTCTAACTTGTAAATCTTCCTATTGACTTTGATTGTATTAAAAATGTGCTTTGAGTAAAGGGCACATTTCACTTTGCTAGGATATATAACCATGCAATTACCATTTATTTATCTAATGTTCATTAGCATTTAATAACAAGTAAAAGGTTCATATCTTCAATTAGCCAGTTAATATACAGTATTTTGACTAATGCCACAAGTCAATGGTGGTCCAAGATTACTTCAAACGTAACAATGTTTAAACTTATTCTAAATTGATTTTCTTAATATAATTATTTATGCTTTATATTTTGTTCCAGTGCTTTCATTTGGGCAGGTCCGCCCCATAATCCTGAAAATATCTGTCGCTCATTATCAAGAGAATCGCTGAAAGATAAAACATCAGCTTCCGCAACCACCTGTTTCATTCCACGCACAACTTCAGGTGCACCTTGAATTCGTTGTTGTAGCCAAGCCTGGCATTGCTGTAGCATGGAATCTCCAGAGGACACTGTGCCATTGGAGAATCCCACACGTAGACCTTCGTCAGAGTTTAATTTTTTACAACCTACTAACAGTTCTAAGGCAACAGTTCGTCCCAGTAAATGTACGAGACGTGTCCCACCTCCCCATCCAGTTACCACTCCCATTCTGGTCTGTACAAACTGCACTTCACTTCCTTCAGTCATTAAACGAAAATCACAAGCTGTTGACAACTCTGCCCCTCCGCCAAGAGTCTTACCACTCAAAAGTGCCACGCTGACCAATGGAAGTTGATACATTCTGGTTAAAATGTTCTGCATTATCTGTGCAAACTGATGTCCACCACTAGAGGTGCTAATCTGCCGTACAAGTTGCAAATCTGCACCAGAACAAAACGCTTTCTGGCCACCCCAAAGAATCAATCCTTTTCCCTGTTTCCATTCTTCTAATTCTGATATTATGTTAAATAGATCAGCCACCATTGATCCTAAAAATACAACAAATTTTATTAATGCAATTCGTTGCATCTGTAGATTTTTAACCCTAGAACACAAACGAGTAGTTTTTCAAAATACCCATATTGTTCAAATATTTTATAGATTGCTATGAAATTTCGTGTAAACTCCTAACTTTTAAAACATCTGAATTTTATATTTTCACCATCTTTCATTTGCAGCTTCGTGCTTAAATATGATTACATGAGTACTCTCCCTGACAACTCATTGGTAAAAATGGCCAGTTAAAATCAGTAGTCAGTCAAACTACTACTTAGATAGAACCACTTTAAGACTTGTTAAGAAATAAATGGGGGCTCTGATGACCTTGTAGTTGAGGGGCCCTAAAACAACAACAAGAAATAATTGCATTCGCTGTGTTTCATGTAATAATTGTAAAGACCATTGACAGTTTCTGGATATTGAATTTGTCATAGATATGCACATAATGTGCATCCAACAAAGAACATTTTTTTAATGCAAGAAATGTCAACTGAGTAACCTTTTTCTACTGAAACAAAATGGGCTTTTGATTCGATTGATGAATAGCTTCATTGTGCACGTATGTCGTATAAAAACCGCCATTGATTTTGCTTCTGGGTTACATGGGCTTATTTGCTCCAAAGCAATTCCCAACCTGAGGTACCGGTACTCAAAAACAGCTGAATAATGGAGGCGCATGGTAAGCATATTTTTCGTACTGCACTGGGTTCAATTCTAAAGGGCGCAATTTAGAGAGATTGTCTCTAAGTGATGCACAAGTCAAATGTCGTGTTTGGCTGACTTCCTCCAATAAATTTTCAAGGAAATTTAATTAGATGCTATGGACACAGAAAAACAATCAGTCTGATAGACCATGTATCCTACCTGTTATTGCATTTCTTCTTTCTTCATGCTGAAGGGTCACCAAAGCAATGCCAGTCTCGTTGTTGGTCTCCAAATGAATTTTACCCCCACCCCCCAGTAACTTAAATTCATTTTGTAGTTGTGCTAGCGATATCATTCTTCTATAATGCTTCTTAATCGTCCAACTTTGTAAAACCCCAGTCTTATAGTTCCTTAGTAAGTGAAAATGGAAACTCCGCATACTAGTATCAGAAGACGAGTAGAGAACATGATATGTGCATGTTTGCTACTGAAGTACACAGGTCACATAAATGCTCGTAATATCACATTAATCACTTGAACACTACTGTAATTCAGAACAAAAAGCTCAGTGTCGTACTGTATAATAGAAATAAACCTATTGATCCAACCTTATTGGCTGTACGTGATGCATAAAAGGTCACGAGAAAGACGAATACTTCAGCGTATTTCAAGGCTGCAATGAAACACAGAACAATATTTGTAGTAATAAAATTTTATTCACGAAAATAAGTGACAAAAACATACCAAGAGTTCTTCTTCACAATCCCAGCACTGAGTAATGTTTGGAGAGTAGCCAAGCTGATCCCGAAAAGTAGTTTATATTCATCTGGACTTCAATCGCATATTAATCCAAAATGACACTATTGCCTGCAAAATATCAATGGCTATTAATTTAACGACATTTTGTCCTATATTTATTATAAACATCAAATTAATAAGGTAGATTATTACAGTTTCTATCGGAAGTGAAGTTGTGTCGAGCAGACGACACAAGCGCAGCATTTCCGCCAATAAGCTCATGCACGTTAATGGGCGCCTTGGCAACCCGAATGCGCGTTCCCTTGTTGGGATCCGTGGTGCACGGGGACTGCAGATTGGGAATTCAAAATTTCCAAACACATAATGCAAAATTCAAAAATCTTCGAACTTATGGTGCAGGGGATTAAACCTCCCGGGGCCGGCTGCCGTCAGGCATGAGCGAGGATTCCGAAGTTTCGGGTAATCCTACAGTTTAGGTGCCCAAATTATTTTGGTCCGCTAGGTGGCGCAAATTACCACCACGTATGGAGTAGCAGACGATTTGACTGCACACTTATTACGCATACTTTACAGGTAATAAGTTAAAATAGTAAATTAAAATTACAATAGGTCCTCGACAAGTGCAGCCATGTTACGTTGGACACACCAGTTCTCGTGAGATCACTGAAGGTAAGCAGCGCAAGCCCACGTTGGGTGCTGCAAATTTCCCCTCTCCTACGTCCTATACACCTACTTCCTCATCTCCCGCGAGCAGCCTTTTAAGGGTTCGTCCTGTTACGACTGTTTGGCTTACTCCCCAACCCATGAAATTAATCCATCTTCACTGGTTTATCCAACTACAGATTGGACTACAACTGTTGGATTGGCAGTATAGAAATGGGGATAGCAATCCAAAAATGCCTCATTAGTTGCAAAGTTGAAACATTGTTTGTTTGTGTTTTAGGGCCCTTCAACTACAAGGTCATTAGAGCTCCATCCACATTAGAGTTCTTATGCAGAGACTGCACAGACACTACACTTATGCAACTATTTTTGGGTATTAGCAGTACCCATTTTTCCCAAGCGGCTACCCAGGTCAGTACTAGCTGGGGTTGCGCTGCTTAACTTCAGTGATCAGACGAGAACTGGTGTGTCAAACGCAATTAGCCGCTCCTGCGAGGTTGAAACGTGCATTAAAGGCGCGTTCTCACTAGTCAAGTTTTGTTGACCAATTGTACTTGTTCAACAAAAGTTGAACATTACTTGAATCAATTTTCGTTCACACATTTCAATAGAAACTGATCAGCAGTTTCATTGTACAAATGGGGTTTCAGTTACAATACAAATGGGGTCAAAAGTAGTTGTGTGGATAACACTGTATTTTGGTTAACCCCCAATTGGTCCACCCCTCTGATGGGTCCACTTTTGTATATCTACAAGGGCCTTAAACAAAAGACCTATTGTTCACTTGAAGGGTAATGGTGAATGACTCACCACTTGATCAAGAAAAGTTTGACCCAGTCAAACTTTTGTTGATCAACTAAAATGTTGATCAACTCGATTGAAACAGAGGTTCCCACTACAGTTTTCATTCAAGTTTTTTGGAACAAGTACAATTGGTCAACAAAACTTGACTCGTGAGAACGCGCCTTTAGTTGAAAGACGGACCGTACACGTTCAATCTGGCATCAGTTTAATCCAATTCTGTGATCCAGATTGATAAAAGGTTGAACGTGTAATGGCCATATTGACGGATTGATGTCTGGATTGAACTGACGCCAGATTGAACGTGTAAGGTCCGTCAAATATGTGCCCCAATGAGGCATTGAGTAGGGAGCAATTGCTGCATTGATCCACCCCTGATTTCGCGACTTACTTTCATTTGAGATATTGCAATTATCAGAGACATGTATGTATTTTTTATTAGAATACTGAAATCACCCATTAGTTGTAATGAATGACTACAACTCAATCATAAGAAGTACAACTTCGTTTGTGATAGTACATACTGTAATGAAGTCAAAATACCAGTTCTGAAAACGTGAATTTCAAAATCTAGGAACTATATCATGCAAATGGGTTTTAAATCCACTACATATCCATTTATTTATGATGAGTTGCTTCCGATTCAGTATTTATCTACTGTTATAATGTTCTTGTAGACAATAATGATTGGAAAACCATCATCATAAAAGATATCACTAAAACTAATTCATTATAAATGAATATTTTGTTTTGCAGAACTGGATTTGGCATAGGCACATTTCTTTAAAAAAAATGCTTTGCAAAAAATCTAAAATACGAGATAATTACATATACCTTGTACAAAATATCCCATACAGTATGCCATTATGTTCAAAGGATGATTACACACAACTAATAATCATTCAATCTTGAACACTTGACAAACTTTTTCACGTTTCTGACAACACAAAATGACTATACATTATAGCAAAACAAAATACACATAAATCCATGGCTTACATATTAATCCATTAAAAATTAACACTACTAACTGTACAACAAGCTTAAGCCAAAAGAAAAAAAAAACAATTGTGAACTTTACCCAACAAATCAAAATAAGTCGTTGAAGTTTTCTTAAATCGTTTAACTATGGGCTCTACTTGTCATCATCATCAATTAGAAACTAAACTGGGGATGACTAGCATGTGATATACGAAAAGTCTAACAACATCACAAAAAAACTACATTAAAAAATTGCGCTTACAGTGAAGTTACTGAATTTTAAGTATTTCTTTCAAAATTACAGAAAAAAAAAAGAAAACGGTACAGATCAATAACTTCGAGCTAGCACTGAAAAATAAGAATTCAACAAAGATACGCAATAAATAACATAACTAACTGTAAAACGAGTTATTAATTACCCTAGTGACTTATTATTGACATGAGTTTCATTCATTTCTATCAGGTGTCATTTCTACTTTCCAGTTCAATGTTGTACCTCCTCTCACGAGTGCTAAAAACATCATCATCATCATCATCATCATCCTGAAAGGAATAATTGTAAGTACCAATTGGTGCCAGAACATAACAAGTAAACTATAGTTTCTTGTTAAAAAATAAACAGCATATAACTTAAATAAAACATGTTAAGTGTGTGGCAGTCATGTGTCATTATCATCATATATTGGCACTTGCCAACGTGTTTATTATAACAGCAAACGACTTCTCATTAATTTCAAAATAGCACCTACTTCTGACGTCGATTAAGTTTGGCACAGCCACATTATCTAAGTGAACACTTAACAAATGAAGAAAAAAATCGTAAATACAAGTGAAAACGTGGCATTTTCATCATTCAAAATTTGTCTTGTACATCTTCCATGCAAAGCAAAAAATGTGCTGTCAACTAAATGTTTCATGGGGCAGTATTGATTCCACTACTATCTCCCTCTCTTGCTGATGCTACGATTCTTTGAAACTTTCAAATTTAAATTACTTAACGGTGGCACCGCACCTGACCAAGAATTTAAATGACTTAACGTGGCACAATTTTCAGATCTCTAATCAAATCACCGGCATGAAAGAAAAGGGAAGGAGAAAGAACAATAATTTAAAATAATTTTCTTTTCTATCGTAACAGTCACTAACTAACTTTTACTAATGATGACTGAATGACTGATAACAGTATGAAATCCGAAGAAAAGGTAATAACAAACAAACAAAAAAACAACTAAGAAAAGAAATAGAAACATTGCTGTGTTAAGAAATTTGGCATTTTCCACTAGTCATGGAATGTGTTATTACAAAACTAACAAAACAAAAATTCCTTACACTGTGCAGTTGGTTTTTTTCCTCTACAAATTATATCAACGGTAAGCACTGGTATCATCAACAACTCAAAATTATACAAAAAAAAAAACAAAACAAAAATACCATAAACCGTCAATTAAGTTTACTCAACAATCAACAAAGAGAAAGGAGCTGCATTTGTCTTCAGAAGCAAACATGTTGCTAAAGATGTAGCAGTAAATACTATAATGTCACATTCCTGGTTGATGAACGACTTCAAAGACGCCTTTTTCACAAGTCTTACATTAACTGGCTTATATTTTTTTCACGTGAGACTTTTTTGCAAGAGAATACCCACAATCCACCAGCATTTTGTAATCATCCTCACGATAGGTTCATAAATATAATAAAGGATTTGCAATAAGTAGCTCACTCTCTCTCTTTCGGTAGTTGCATACAAGTAAATCAAAACTGCACAAATCTTGCACTCGCACACATCATATCTTCTTAATAATGTCTTCAATTTCACTTAAGTAAGGCAAAAAGATGAATCACAATTCCTTAAGTCACTTAATGTTTGTCAAACGTCTTGGTTATCTAAATCTAGATTTTCTAACAGCAATTTAGTCTCTTGTTTCTTCGATCTGTAAACAAAGAAAAACAAATAATGTGTTAACTAATTACAAACATGGCTGATAAGTTTTCAGGCAAAACAATGAATCGAACCCGGGAAAGGGGTTAGTGGTGTCAGGTACCGATTTTTGTCCTACTGACACCTATGGACGACCTTTTCGATGATATTACTATGCCGTCTGTTGCCCACTTAATGCCGCAAACCCCATGCATATTTATCGTCGGCCTACTGTTCTATGGGACGCTCCACCGATGTCGGGGGAGCTCCTAAATCTGAAATTTTTGCCGATCTACTCGTTCCACAGTAGCAAGGGTTCTTTTACGAGCAAGTGACATCGTACACATTCTCACATTGTAGGGCACACCCGGTTTCCTTCCCATCCGACGGAAGGCACACTGGAGGCTTCTCTCTCTTGCCCGAAAGAAGCCAACCCATCTCGATCCAGTATCAAACCTAGAATAACTGGCAGTAGTCGAGCACGAGACCTCTGCGCCATGGAGGTTGGTAAGGCACAATAATGAAGAAATAATATCCTTTTATCTCACAGGATAATAATTATAAATACTTACTTAGGAGGTTTTCGTTTTTCTTTACGCCTGTGTGAAACCCCTTCCATTTCATCCATCATTTTAATAATAAGCTTTTGATCACTTGAATCTATTGGAGCCACTGATATGTCTCGAACTGCTCGAAATTTACCACAGTTGTTCAGATGTTCATTCTCCAATCGAAAGAAGTTCCATACAAATCGTCTAATAAAAATTATTAAAAATACGTTTATTTAAAATTTTTAGCTGTAAAGACTAATAACTATGTTCGGAATGAGTGTATTAGGGGTAGTTTGGGGAATGAGGAGTCATCGCGGAAAAGATGAGAGAGAATAGAGGAGCTGGTTAGGTCCATTACAGAAATGCAGGTAATGGGACAGAGGAAGACCAAAGCAGACGTGGGAGTAGGTTGTACGAAAGAATAGGATAGTGAAAGATAGGCAGGAGAGGGTCAGAACCCACAGACCTGACCCTACCACAGGTAGAATAAGGGTATGATGGTGAATAAAAAGTGTAGTACCTAAATACTTCAAGTGGAGCTAGAATCGTAACCATTAGATCACTGTGGATATATCCACTTTCAGTTAACGACACAGACAGTGTCCAGCCAAACCGCAATACCAAATCTTCAATTACAGCAAAATAATAATAACCCTATGGAGATAAAAGCAAATTAATAAATTTAAAATATCGTCAAAAATTTAAGCTCAAGAACCCACTGTAAAATATATTCAAAGCACAGTAATATTTTTATAATCCAGTTAGCACTCACGTTAGAAGAATAAACGACTTCTTCCCGTAGAAATCTATTTTCTCCAGCATTCTTATCAAACAAACCCCAATCCATTTTTATATCCCAGATGTAGGAATAAACGGAATTCACAACCATAGCAGCAATCCAAAGGTAAAAAAACGGATTGTACGATTTGCTATATTCATCTAAGAGGCAGAAAGAAAAGAAATTATTCCAAACAACGCTAAACAGATTAGTTAGGAAACATTAATAAAGTGAGCTTGGTAATGGTTGCCCTCACTCACCTTCATAAAATGAATTAAGAGACGAAAATAAAATAACAAAAAATGTCGTGGAGTATTTTCCTGCATTGACCAGGTGAGGAAATGCTTCTCTACTATCACGATATCGCCTTAAACACTGAGCAAATCGAAACCATGCCGGAAGGCACGATACGATAGGACGAACCCCATGAGTTCTATTAACACACTTGTTAACGTCTAAGTTAAAACAAAATCAAAGAAAAGTCATTTCCTGCAAACATCTTGGAAGAAATTACAAGTTATATGATAGAGAACGGGTGAGAGAACCACATCTTACCATTTGTTTCATTCCACTGAACATTATAAACATAGAAGCAAATCAAATATTGAAAATCTTGTAAGACAGGCACCAAGCTGTTTAATTGGTCAGCCAACCAGAAATCGGCAAATGTCACATAAAAAAACGGCGCTGCAAAAATGCGACCCTGCAAACAATTTAATATCAATTTTATGAGAACCATACAACGTGGATTAGTCACATCCCCTAGTCTCAAAAAATTCCAGAGTGGACCAGACATGAAGGATAACAATCCTTTTAGTAAACAATACTTACTAGGCGTTTCAACAACCAGAACCTTGCGTCATGGCGAAACGTCTTTGTAGGATTAATAAGAAATACCACCATTATAACAACTAATGTAAGAGGATTAGCATAAGGAGGAATGCTTAAGACATGGCTGTAAAGAAAGCTTAACACACTCAAGGCCCACAGCACTCCAAAAATAGTAGCCATCTGAAAAGAAAAAGAAAAAAAATTTTTTTTATGAAATAAGATAAACCTTGCACAATGTCTGTGATGGCACCACAGCATATTCTTCCAGACTGGCCAATATTAGTTTCATACCTCAATTAGATGCTGATCTGACAAGTGATTACGAGGATCCAGCTCGAAAATGAGTACATGATTGACACCAGACGACCGCCAACCATATACATTGACTCCCAACAAAAAAATAGTTAGAATGATGAGCATCATGGGACGATACAGACGAAACGCTATCCGCCAGTCATCACCACCTTCACGGAAAATAGCTGAAATGATTGCAAACAAAAAATATTTATTCATAAAATGAAACCATATCTCTAAACTCTGAAAGCTATTTACTAACACCGGGAGAAATTTGCTGATATACAATTTGAAAGTCTAGAAAGGGTTCTTTTAAGTGCAGTGGTGATATCGTAGAGGGATTGTCTTGCTTGTTATATTTTGGCAAGTGCGTTTCAGATTCCCTATCAGCCTTGTTTGCCACAAAACCCCAATTAATTTTAAGTGCAGATAATTTGACGAAATGCAGATGACGATTTAATGTCCTGCCTGCAATCCTCCCTCTTTTCAGATCCTTGGAAAAACCAGTCTATGTCCTCATGAGGACGTAAATCACAGGCAGTTTTGAAGCCTACGACGCTTAGAATGATTTTAGCTCACAAATGATCCCACAGAAGATGAAACACATACGATATCCGTAAAGGTGCATTCACTGATGATAATAAAGGTACATTACCTGACAATATTACGGCAGCAATAAGAACAATAAAAGAGCCAAGAAACAGCCCGACTTTAAAAGTGGTCCAAGGGGAACGCTATAAAATAGTATCACGCCGATTAAAAATTACATTTCAATCAAATAATATACATAATTATTACAACAAGATTTGATTATTTTGGAAAGTCTTACTCGTTCATTCAATGGCGGAACCCGTAACCGTTTCATTGCCTTTTGCCTATTTCCACCTTCCAAGTCAGTTGTGACCAATGTCTATTTATTTAATGAAATAATCATCCATGATTTTACAAGCTTCCAAATTAAAAATTTTAGTTAAACGCCAACAAAAAATGTAAAATATACCTCTGTCTCTTGAATTAATTTGTCGATATCTTTATTGGTATAAAAGGGGGCAGTGTCTACACATCTTTCTCGCCATTTGCCTCCACGATCCGTGCTTAAAAGCTAAAATAAAAAACAAAATAAATATTACAATAACACTTACGAACAAATATACCATCATTTAATACATTGTTGTCCATCTGATGGCCACTGACTCTGAAATCGACCACCTAATTTAAATAATAAATTCATCATATATCTGCTGAATTCTCTTTTCATAATTTTATTAAGTATCGGCTCATGTTGAATAATAAGAGGTAGGAATTTTGATAACTGGATTATAACGAGTGATGACGCCATAATTTCTTCAATGGTTAGATAGTGGCACAGATGGTCAACGTACAATTTCATTCAAGAGATAGGGAAAGAGTGATTATTTACCTTATCGTGTTTTTTAAGGATTTTTCGGAAGCCAGTGAAATTTAAATTTTGATAATTTTGTAGTAAGATGAGGCTCAAATAAAACTCGCTAAAAGCCAGTTTCAAATCATGCAATTTTCTTGTATGTTTTTGAGCCATCTTGATCTCTTTTCCTTGACTAATAATATTGCCTTTTCTCAACCGCAACAACGACTCCACATTGTTACTCGGAGCTTCTTTCCCATTATATTCACTAAGCTCACTCTTGAGAGCAGCAAATTTACGAGTACCTTCGGCCAATTTTTCTAAACAAATACAAAAGAAAAACATTTATTTAGTTCAAAACTTTCAACAATCAATTGAGGGGACCACCATAATTCAAATTGTACTGCTACTAGTAAGAAGAGTTGGTTAAGTCCATTGGGAGGATGTAGGATAGTGGAAGCACTCGGGGCAAAAGAAGACCAAAGTAGACGTGAGAGTAGCCTGTACGAAGGGATTAGACAGCGTGTGTGGGGTGGATTGAGACCGAGTCGGAGATAGGTTGGAGTGGAGGATCTGAACCCGCAGACCCGACACTGCCACATGCGGGATAAGGGGATGATGATGATTGTGTATTGAGGGAGCGGCAAATTGCGTTGCACACACTAGTTCTCGTCTGATCACTGAAGTTAAGCAACCCCAGCTAGTACAGACATAGGTGGCCGCTTGGGAAAACTGGGTATCGCCAATGGCCAAATTAGAACTATGCATTGGACGGGGCTCTAATGACCTTGCAGCTGAAGTGCCCTAAAACGCCAACGAACAAAACGGTACATGATTCAGATCCCAGCTCCACACTCTCTTGTCCAAAACAAAAGTTGGTGAAGAATCTCAAATTTTAAAGAGAAAAGTTGCTCAGATTTATCTAACATCTGAACAATTGCGATTCTTCATTAATTGGCGTCTCATAATTCCAAATGCAGGTAACCTTTATGAAGTTTACTGTCAGCTTCTGTTGAAAGCAGAGATCAAATGGGGAAACAGTGACGCCTAAATCTGGTTAAACCCAATTACATTCCAGTCTTGATTTATAGAATTTTCCGGACAAAAATGAGGTATGGTTCACATAAGACGTGACGCACCACTTCCCAATAAATTATTTATGCAACTTGAAACGAAATGCATACTGGCTTTTGGCCAACTTCACACATTTGTACCAAAGTAAGAGACCCCCACAGAGTCACTCCGATTTTAACTCGGGGTTTAGATGACTGCATAAGCTACGTTTACACAGATAAACCATAGTACAAAACGGTTATCGAGGCTGGTTGAAATTCAAGTGGTTGTAAGAACCTCTCAAACATACTCGGAGAGGAAACGATGATTGACCAAAAACGATGGCATCAAAATCACAAAATCAATAGAAATCTCGCCAGCTTCGATAGCTCATTTTGTAGAGTGCACTTTTTTCTCTGAGCCCACAACACACAGGTTCGCCCCTGATGGACATTTGTGGGTCTACTTGCTAATAAAGGAGAGTGGGAAAGAAAAAAATGCACCTTTCGTCATATAGGCCCTAAGAGGGAAAATCAAGGCTGAACACCCATATCGGATATGATCAAAATCTACAGAATATAAATTTCAACCGAGAAAATGGAGTCGCACACCATATTTGCATTATTTCGTAAATTTTATGGTGGATTTTTGAATAACACAATCTGCTCGATTCATTAATCATTCATTTCATTATTGTATTAAAATAGTGCCAGGGGAATGAATGCTGGATAATTTTATAGCTTTTGACGACACAACAGCTCAAATGTCACCTTCTTAGGTCTGAAGGTTATTAGCCGAAAACAAGCACCAGCTTCTATGTAAGAAAAATTTTGCTAATCTACGTATTCCTTTTCCGTGTAACAGAGGGTACAATGATGGCATGACGCATACCATACAGTAGGTGGCAATATGCCACCACTTTCACTTTATAAGGCGGGGGAGGAGGGTAGAAATCATACTTGAAGTGTCTTCCTCCTTTTTTTCTGAGGAAGAAAGACCATTCACACCTTGACTAGGAACTAACCTGTGGATCACGACCTAAGAAACGAACTACCGAGGTAGCTATTCCTAGATATATTAGAAAAATCAGACAGCTAATATGCACCACATGTATGAAAGTTATGCATTTATGTTACATACTAAGAAATAAAATGTTAGAGGGTGGAAAAGGCAACGTCAACATAGCAATAAATTATATTTATGAGCAGCTTCTGCGCAACAATTTGTCCAGGAAATCATAAGTCTGATGCAGTCAACGGGACGTCAAAATGTTTATGGAAACATTTTGTTGCTACACTCCACCCAAACAAGACGATAAAGATGAAACTCATTGAAACAAGTATTAAACAAAGTGTTGTCTTTTCGGTCAATGGGTAAGGGGAGCTGAGAGGGACAAAAGGGGGAAAGGGTGATGGAGGACTTGTAGTAGCAAAACATACCTTCTTCCTAGTGCATTTTATTTATTCCCATTCCGTCTCTACTAGGTGGGTTAAGAATATTAAATAACAACCTGGCAAATAAGAGATATTACAATGAAGCAACTCACCGGAATAAAAAGTGTTGATTTTGGCCAGTTCCTTGTCACAGAACTGAATGAAAGTCTCGTCAAAATTTGCAAAATATCGAGCGAGAATTGTCTGCTCCACAACTGTGAAAGAAAAAAAGTAAAACAATAATGATTTATTAAAAACTGAACAATATAAGAAACAGATAAACAATAACAATTCAACACAAGTTAGTAAACATTCAGGTAAGAATAGCGATTAAACATGACATTTAATTATTAAAGTTGTTGACATCTGCTGTACACACACAGAGAAATGTCAATTTCTTTCTCCTTTTTTTAACAGAGCATTTCCTACTTGAAAATGATACACATGAATATGTTATCACGGCTTAATGATGTCAAAATCTGAATTATTGATAACTCGTTAAACTTATTCCATCAAATCAACGTTAAATTATAACCTTAATAATCTAGTTATATTTCTAAGCTAAATCATGCTAATAAAATTACAATTAATCAATCAATGAGAATGGTATGTTATTAATTTTAGGTTATACAATGTCAGTCTCTCAGTACTGAAGGTTATTTATTGACACCACGAAAAGTGAACCTATATATGCGAATTTCAGTAAGCAACAGGCTGAGACGCTCAATGAGAACTCACAGTCAGGTTTGAACCCACGCACTGTGATGTCCAAAAGCTAGTACACAATCAATTAAACTGTCACCATAAGATTTAGAAGAAAATCATTATCTATTCAATGTGCTATTACATTACAAATACACAAAGCAACTACTAATCCTTTACCGGCCTATTGGCAGGGTCCGGTACCCATTATTGTCCCAATGAGAAAGATGGCTGCCAACCTCTATTGGTATTTATTGTCAGTCTACTGTTTGTCGGGGCACTACCAACGCCAGGGAACAAGCTCCTACACCAGAAAATTTTGGGGAGCGGTGTATCGCATTGGACACAACAGTTCTCGTCTGATTAATGAAGTTAAGCAGCGCAACCCCAGCTAGTGTAAACATGGGTGGCCGCTTGAGACATCTGGGTACCGCTAATATTCCCAAAGTGTAGCGTCGGTGCAGTCTCTGCATTGGAACTAAGCAGTGGGCAGAGCTCTAAGGATCTTATAATTGAAGGACCCTAAAACACCAACAAAACAAAAAAAAGGAATTTTGCCGAAATATTCGTTGCAGAGTAGGAATGGCATGGCTTTACTTCTCATCCACCGGAAGGCGCACATGGCGTCTCTCTCTCATTAGAAAGAAGCCAATCCACCTCGATCCAGTGTCGAACTCGAAACCACTGACGCAGTCGAGCACACTACCTCTGCTCCACCGAGGTGAGTTACATTAAAAACACACACTCGATAAGAAAGTAGGCAATACAGACTTATCTTACAACTCTTGTTAGCTCTAGTTTTATGGGAAAAAAACTAGAACTGAATCAATGAGTTCAAGAACACTGAAGTTCAAGAAAATACCCCGCTTTTCCGAGTTCAGAGGTCGACGGAGTTCAAAATCATTTTACACCGCAGGTTGGTAACCTTGATATACCATGGACGCCTGCCTGGTGGTGTAACCTACAGATTTCTTCTCAGAAAAATATATTTAAATGCATAAATAAAATACATACAAGATTATAGGATAAAGAAGATTGCACGGTTTTTGAGAAATCATTATTGTGCCGCCTACATTTACTACCAGAAAGAAAGCCACTCAACTCAATTTCAGCAGTGAAGATTTGGTGAAAACAAATCTTGCATTCTTTTTGGCTATTTAAGTTCAAGGACCTCAGGGTAAGTGTCCCTGGTCTATTGTGTTATGCTAAAGAAAAAAAACTGCCTAGCTGCAGTAGCATCTTTGAACAATATCAATAGCATTTGTTATGGACAGCAGTTTTGTGTTTCCAGAATCATCATCACCACGGTAATCATGACCTGCCGATGCTAGAGATGGCATTCTTCCAGCCCCCCCACCCTGGATGTGGCTTTTACTTTGCCCATCACAATATTTCTTCCAATTACCTGCTCTTACTGAAATCCCTCTCAAGTCTCCCACATCTCTTCTTCCTTTACCCCTTTCTCAGAACGCCCCTATACCACCTGGAACCAATTTTCCCAGAGTTTACTACTCGTAATCTACTTCCCATGTACTCAATCCTGAACCTATCATCCCTGGTCATCTTACTTCTGCGTCTCAACCTCTCCATATTCCGTTGACCCATATAAATCACCATCACTGAGATTCAGTGCAACTTCTTCATACGCCACACCGGTTGTTTTAGACATCAGAGGTTTAAAATAACCGAAGCAGCTGAAATTGAAGACCCAGAATTTGATTTTTTTTTTGAGCAGGCCTGTTGGCGCCGGCTTGACGTCACAACCCTTTCCAATTGCATCTCAGATTCATTCTCTACTCTAGAGCCCACACAGTAGTTGTTAGCAACACTTTCAGAACTGGTTCACTTGTTGTCTGGTCAACTGGTGAAGAGGTCAAGTCAATTAAATGGTATCGATTACGCTGCCCTGTCGACACCTGCACGCCACATGTTAATTTGAGTCGCTGAAGGTCCCCGTCCACCCATGAAAAGAGTACAATCAATGACAGTTTCCCTCTCTCCTCAAATAGTCGGCACAAAATATAAACGTTAATTTGAAAATAATTTCAGCATCCTATTTAACCCTCACAATTTACATAAAAATACGAAAAATTAATCAACATGACCTACCCAATGTAATAAGACCTGGAACAACTTTATAAACTGTTTATAAACCGGTTGAGGGATATTAATAAGTAGCACCACATTCCTGAACAAAATTGTCAATTTAAGAACATTTATATTATCCGCCAGAAAAACAACCCTTTCCTAGCTACCATCCATCCCATACCCAGAAAATCAAGAAAACAAAATATCAATAAAGCTTGTAGCATTTAGAATGCCCCTATCAAACTAAGTTTACAACAATCCCACAACGAAATTTCGCAATCAACCCTGTATTATTACAATGATAATGTTGTTTACTTTCATGATCATTTCTTACCCATTTTAAAACATTAATGATCGATAGATTAATCATTTAAGAGATAGCGGAAGCACTTTTCAACTGTTTAAATCGAAGTATATATCGAGAGACACACGAAAGAGTTAATTTGCTTTTAAAAATGTAATTATAAAATGTAGAACAAATAAAATTCAAAATCAGCCTATTAATCTCAACTCTACGTATGTCAAGATAGTCCCCAAGCATTTCTTAACTACGTGTTTTTGTCCTGGTTAATAATAATAATAAACGAGTTTCAACTACACTTATTATTAGTTGGAAATATATAATGTGTTTGGGCTTGGTTCTCCTTATAAACCACTCGTGAAATGGCACTTGAAAAATGCTAACTTTGTTTAAATACCTGGGCACAACTGAATGCTCTCTACTAACCATCTTCCCACCTATGGTAGGATTGTGCCACTATGACACATGGGCAATCTCTTGGGTGGTATTTTTACGCAGCTGGCCGCCAATCTAGTGCAGTCCCTCGTGATTATGTATCGTCGACTTATCGTTCGTCGGCGCATTCTACCGAGGCCCTACACTTGCAAGCAACTCCTAACCCTTTTCCCGCCTATGGCAGGGTCGGGTACCCATCTTGTCCCTCTGAATGGACACAGGCCGCTATATTGGTCATAGTTTTTCTGCAGCCGGTTGCCGACCAAAGCTGCACCCCGACGCTTATTTACCATCGGTCTACTGTTCGTTAGGGAATGCTACCGACGCCAGGGGGGGGGACGAGCTCCTACACCTGGAAATTTTGCCTCATCTACCCGTTGCGTAGTAGAGAGGGTTCTTTTACGTGCAAGTGCCATCGTACACCCACACGGGACCTCGGTTTTACTTCTCATCCGAAATAAGGCACACTTGCGGCCTCTCTCTCACCCGAAAGAAGCTGACCCACCTCGGTCCAGTATCGAACCTAGAACTATTGAGGGTCTAACCACTACGCCACCGCGGCGGGTCAAAGAGGTCCTACGCTTGGGGAATATTCTTTTTGCCGAACCACTTATTGCAAGTTGTTTAACGAGCAGTGGCGACATCATACCTACCACACAGTAGAGCACCTTGCCTCCCATCCGGCGGAAGGCGCACTCGGGACCTCTCTCTATCAATAATCCGAAAGAAGCCACCCACCTCGATCCACTATCGAACCTGGAACCGCTGACGCAGAAGTTGAGCACATTACTTCTGCGCCACCGAGGCGGTTCGATGTGATGAATTGTGTGACATTGATTCATCATCATACCCTTATCCCGCCTGTGGCAGGGCCGGGTCTGCTGGTTTTAGCTCTCCACTTCCGTCTATCTCCCCACCAGGTCCCCGTCCACCCCACACACTACCATATCCTTACGGGCAACCTGCTCCCACGTCTGCTACGGTCTCACCCTGCTCCGGGTGTTTCTCTCTACCTGCATTCCTGAAGCTCCTCCTCCCTTCTTCTCATTACGTGTCCATGCCACCTCAACCTACTCTCCCTCATTTTTTCCGCCCTGAAAAACTTTCCTTTCAACTTGATCGGGACCCTCCTATCACATAGAACTCCACTTGCTTGTATGCACTTCAACCTTCCCCCATTGATTCTATGGGGCGCATCCGAACCTATCTCCCCATTCCTTTGGAACGTTGTTCCTAAGTACCGGTACTTTACCTAAAATTGTGTGACATCGACTAACGACATAAAATTACACATTTTTTATTTTACATCTCTTTTCCTGTTTCTGATTTACCTGACAAAATTTCTATTTTGGGTGTCTAATGCGGTGTTTGAACACGGCATCCCTCCCACCGACAACAAAGCCAATATTCCTGCGGGTTCCAGTACCCCCAGTCAGAGCATGTTCACTGAACTCACAACTTCGACCCTGCCACAGGCGGGATAAGAGTATGGTGATGATTTTCCTGTTTCTGATGTCTGCTAATATTTAAACTCTGAATTACCTTCAGCTGACGGGGCCTGCTCCATGGCTGTATACAACATCTGCTTCATATCCTGCAAATAAACAAAACGAAGAAAAAACTATTAAAATTTCATCTTTTTTTTCTTTTCTTAAGTAAACTACTATTTAATAACATGAATTATTATGACAAACAACAGAAGGTCTTTTGAAATTTACTGTATGTGCTATTCAAATTGAAAGTAAAATCGCGTGGCAAAATGCTATTCACTTTTCTTCACATCAGCACAGCACCGTAATCGTTAAAATTACATCCAAACAAATCAGTCGAATAATATCCAATAAAACTTTTATATTAAAATTATTTCTAAAATGACCCTCACTCAATAACCATTATCCTATATTTCATTCAGCTATTTAATTGAATTAGTTCAATAGCATTTACTGAAAATCATCCATTTCCAAGAATTTCCAGTGCGAAAAATGAATAAAAGTGGAGAAAAAAATGGTACAGGGAGCGAGCTCCTACACCTGGAAATTTTGCCAAACTACACGTATACGGGGCACTGCATGTAGTAGCACCGTACAAACCACACGGGACCATGGCTTTACTTCGACGATGGGAGCCAGGAAGAGGCCAAGCGCACCCAAGATCTAATCTGCAGCCACTGACTCAGTAGCCCAGTACGATACCTCAGTGCCACCGAGGCTAGTGCACCTGATGTCTATCCTCTCCCTTAGAAACAATCATCAGTCTCAGCGGCCGGGAGTGAACCTGTGCCTTTCAAGTTTAAACGCCAAGCTTACTACTAATTTAACTACCACACATTTTTTTGCTTTGATGACACTGTTAGATAGGCCTGCCTAAATATCTCAAGCGTGACTTACGGTGGGTTGGTAAACTCAGAAAGAACTTAGCTATAAAGAGGTAGTTTAAGAGTAGGGGGAGACATTGCCAAAAATAAGAATAGACTAAGATTTTTTTTAATTGGTTGGTGTTTTAGGGCCCTTCAACTACAAGGTCATTAGAGCCCCGTCCACTGCGTAGTTCTAATGCAGAGACAGCATTAGAACCACCATATCGGCCAGCCATCTTAGTACGTTACTAACTGGGGTTGCGTTGCTTAACTTCAGTGATCAGATGAGAACTGATGTGTCCAACGCAATAAGCCGCTCCCTAGACTAAGGTGGCAAGGGTATATTACAAGAAGAGGGGAGGAGATGATTAGGCCCATCACAGAGATCTAGTGCATTAGGAACAGATGGGGTAGAGAGATGGGCCAAAAGAAACGTGGGAAGGACTGCATGGATGGTTGACGGGAGAATGGAGAGCCACAATTCGCAGACAAGACACTACTATAGATGGATACGATAATACCAGAGTAGAGAATCCTACCATGGTTTCTCCTGATTTCTGTAAACCTACCCTGAATGTCATTCGGAAGTTGAGATATATCTTGGGGACATTTGATCGGTCCTGGATTGTCTCCGAGATAATTTTTTTCTTCAAACGCCTTGCAAAATTCATTTCAGAGAAGTGTGGTTTTAAAAGTTAAATTTGGTTAATGGCATCAGCAAATTCTCCAAAACACATCAGAGAACTTGACGACAGGAAGGAGTACTGGGAATCGATCCTGTCAAGAAATATGATCACGGGAACAAGAGAAGACATCTAACTGCGGAGTACATGCATGTCAGGTCACCTCTGCAGAAAAGCAATCATAATTATTTCATCTATGCGAACCATAATGAGACATTTTTACTACGTCTGTCATTCCAATCATACCACAAACTGACTCGCGCCAATTTTCAGAGGCAAACCAAAGTTGCCAAGTGTCCGTATAATAACAATGACACAGAAAGGAGAGAGAGCGAGGGGTGAGGTAGGGGGAGAACATGAAATATTTTCAAGTTACATCAACCGACATGAAAGTTGCATACTACTCCATCCTAAATTTAACAGGTGGAGAGAGGGAGAGCGAGACACACACAGGGAGGGAGACATAGAAAAGCACAGTAGTTCAAATTCTAGCTAGGACAAAATACAAAAGAAAATGATATACTTCAATGACACACGGTGACGTTAATATCTTGCTGATTTCGACCTTATACTTCCACGTCCGAAAAAAAAACCGGCTTTTGCTACTATAATGGCAATAAAATTTGGCGCATATCACAACTAGCTGCCATTAGCTCATTGCCCTCCACCTTCAAAGCCCAACAACCATGTATAAATTAATTTCTTCAGCCCTCGACAAACAACCATTTTCGACCTTGCAAAGCCGTTTCAAAATTCTGTGGATCACTCGCTACAGATACACACCCTTATTTTTACTACGGAATAAAACTAGATAGACACTTTCAAAGGTAACAACAAAATAAAAAAAACAACAGTCAAACTACTACTGTATCTAATGAGAGAAAACTGACTAAGCAAAATCAAAACCGGAGAATGAATTGGAGTGAATCAAATACTCAAATTCCTTATCTACACCTTCTTACCTACACATACCTACCAGTCAACTACACCTCCAGCTCACAAAACTTCAAAATCAATGGTAAGAAATCTTTCACATAACTAGTACACCACACAACTTCCATAATACAGTACAGTAGTTCAAAAGAAAACTGGAGCAAAAGCTTCAAACTACAACAGGCAGCGGAGGACCCCCATGTTGCTGCAGGTCAAAAACTTTCATCGTAGGCCTATAATAATTATCAAGGTTTACCTAGACACATTTATTCGGGAGGGGGAGGGGAGGAGTATGATATCGGGTACTTCTTCGCTCTCTCTCCTTTCCCCATATAGTTAAATAGAACTATGAGAGAAGGCCACATTTTTGCCTATATAATTCATCATCATCATCGTGCCCTTATCCCGTCTGTTGCAGGGTCGGGTCTGGGGGTCCACTGAACATGCTCTGACTGGGGGCACCTCAGCCAGGCGTCTCGTCTGATCACTGAAGTTAAGCAGCGTAACCCCAGCTAGTACTGACATGGGTGGCCGCTCGGGAAAACTGGGTACTGCTAATATCCACAAATCGTCGCATTAGTGTAGTGTCTGTGCAGTCTCTGCATGAGAACTATGCTGTGGACGGGGCTCTAATGACCTTGTAGTTGAAGGGCCCTAAAACACCAACAAACAACGCAGGAAATATTGGTTGAGTTGTCTGTGGGAGGGGCGGATGCCGACCTACCCTACGAATTGAGACGATGCAGACGAATTTTGTCTATATACAGTTGGATTCAATATTGACCTCATGGACAACTGTTATAACTCCACCATTAACACAGAATCATCATCACTATCATCACTAACCTATTTTCCACCTGTGGCAGGCTCGGGTGTCCATTTGTATCTCATTGAGACACACCAGCAATCGGTTGGATAGTATTTTTACGCAGCAGGTAGTCAACCTAATGCTGCAACCTCTTTGCTTATTTATCGTAAGTATATTTTTGTGCGTTGGGACACTAATCCTCCACCGACGCCTGGGGGGGGGGCTTACTCTCGGGAAACACGAACCTGTAAACACACTGTACACTGGAGTTACCGAACCTGTACACTGGAGTTACCGGTAAAAACTTCTGCCTAACGCAGCGGTTCTCAACCTTTTTTTCTGCACCACGATCCCTTTTCAACATTTGTCAGGTTGCGGTGACCCCCAAAGATAAAATTCGTTATAATTATAATCGAATTATAAATATCTGATATGGAATGGGTGTTTTTTAATTATAAATTTTACATATTTAAACCATAATAATGATTAAAAACGAGATTTTATTTATTAAATGAAAACTATTCTGAATTGGCTGTCAAACTATCAAAAAAAAAGAAGCTGAAGAACGGTAAAAATTTTACTGTGCCTAAAAACTAATGAATAATTAAAATTAAATAAATTTTTTTGTGATTGAGTTACGAGACCCCTGAGAAATCCTCAGGCGACCCCCAGGTTGAGAACCTCTGGCCCAATTAAATAAAAGAACCTAAACAATATTAAAGATTAATACATTGTTAAACATGCAGAACACGAAGAAAGAAAGCTAAACCACACTAACCAATGGTGATTGCACACCACAAATCTTTGTGCAACAAATATTAAACGTAATTCAGATAAGACACATTCAAATTACTTGTTCCAAATGCAAAATTCTAAGATGTACAAGCAATTGTCATACGAAATCTACCACTACATACAGTATAACCTGGTTGCGGGCCTATGCCAGGGTTTTGTGTTCCTTTGAATTTCAGAATTTGTCAGGAAAACTAAATAACAGAAAGCCTAGAAACTCGAACCACAAGGTGAAAGGCAAAATTCAAGAAACCACATCACAGAAAACATGAATCTAGATGATAAGACAGGATTGAGGAGAAAGGAGCAGAAAGGGGTTTTTACGTGCTCGGTGCCTGCCACTAGTCTCCCCATACACAATGGCAATTATTTTATTAGCAAATCGAAAATTAATCAGAGTGGTAAAATAAAAACCCCCTCTCTAGCAGAAAATAATTTCATTTATCAATTTGATGCATCAATCACCTTGATGATTAAGACGACGAAGTTTCCACAAGGTTAAATAGAAAGGGATAGGTGAGCAGACAACGAGCAAGAAAGTGACCTGGCCCCTGCAAGGTATGTAAATTGATAATAATAATAATACTTAGTAATAACCGCCATAAGAAAAAGTCGTGCATACTAATAAACTCTAAATTCTTAATAACGAAATTAAAATGCATAATATTCGCTATGCAGCAGCACATGGGCGAGAGAATGGGGCAAAGGAACATATGAGTACCTGCAGCCTATAAAGCAACCAACAACTATTTAAAGGCAAAAGCAATTACATTATTTTCAGTAGAAGTTGCTAGAGGCCTGCAAGTAATAATAATTTAAGCTATTCTAACAAAAAAAAAACAAAATTATTTGTCTACACCACAGTCTCAGGATGAACATTAAATGCAGTAAAATATTTGCAATATACCAAGCATTTATTATCTGGTAACCATTCACGAAATAAAGGGCACATTACTCTAAGTTCTGTTAGTTTAACATGAACTTGTAATGCAATTTAAACGATTTAAAGTCATTTAGAAAGACTCTTTGGTTGACGACTGTTATTTTCAAATTTAAAAAAAAAAAAATATATTTCAGCGTCTCAACTGCACTTGTGCACATCAAGGCCATTTTGAGGTCTTTTAGTTGCCTTCGGATATATACGAAGTAGTTCGTATAGCGTTTCATTCTTTTAACATACTACAAAGAATTATTAATTTGGCTACAAAGGAGTTTATCACATTCCGAACTAGTTAATTTCTTTCGTGGCTACTAAATGTCCACTGAAAAGACTGACATGTCATTAGATGAAAAAAAAACACACTCAATAAACAATACAAATTAAAATAATTTCATTTACTACTTGTCTGTCGTCTAAGCCATTTAATTTAGGGCAGCATAGTGGAAAAAAAAGGGTAACGGCATTAGACACCAATCCCATGACAAAATCCAATACCGTTTCTAGCTACCTCTTTGTTCTCCAAATGTTGTCCCATAATGAGCCGCAAGTTCTAGACTCATTACATGTTCATATCATTTATGCGTAATTCCCAGCTACCTGTCACAACTTCAAGTAAAGGAGCTTTTTTTTTATATTAAAAACAAATGGACAGAAATGCTCATCATAATCCTCATTCAAGGCCACACCCCAACACCATCCTGCCTCAGCGTGCCTTATGTGTTAAGATACCTGTTAAGTAAATATACCTTGTACACTCAAGCCCTCCATATTTAGAGAGAATTTTCTTCCTGCACAAATCTCAGAGCCAGCCTGAGGGGTGCGCGCTAATTGTATAGATTGTACCCTATGTACCCCTTAGCCCGGCCCCCACAAGTCAACTTGGCGCCGGGTCCCACTCTTGCTCGGGCCGGCGCTGCTCTACATTCTATTTTGGGTTGTTGTTGGTGTTTTAGGGCCCTTCAACTACAAGGTCATTAGAGCGCCGTCCACAGAATAGTTCTAATGCAGAGACTGCACAGACACTACACTAATACGACGATTTTGGGGTATTAGCAGTACCCAGTTTTCCCAAGCGGCCACCCATGTCAGTACTAGCTGGGGTTGCGCTGCTTAACTTCAATGATTAGACGAGAACTGGTGTGTCTCGCAATTCGCCGCTCCCTTCTATTTTGGGGGATGTGCTCGCCAAATTTGTGTGAGTAACTCGTTTAAAATCATAACAAACCACCCCACTGTTGGCCAGTGACGTATCAACCTGGCGGCCCCTGACATGTGTTTTTGCGGCCCGCAAAGACTGTTGAAGGATTTATTTTGTATGCACCTGCTTAAAACGCTGAGAAATTTAAAAATTTCTTGAGGCATTACGATAAAACTTTACAAATTTCTGTCACAATGAGCATCGTGCGCCCGTGTGAATTTTGCTTCATGGAGAAGTGGCCCGCAGTTGAAATGAGTTTGTCACCCCTGTCATATACACTAACACTCAGGTTATTGCAACTAGAGTCTCTCCGTCCCTCCTTTCTCACCAACCTCCTACTAACCAGAGAAAAACAATCTTTCATCCTTCTAACCATTATAATCCTATGACCAGCCAACAAGCAGTGTTGACGCATTAAGAGCATTTCCGTGTGCCACGTTTTACTCAACATCAGTGGCTAGTCATGATCAGACAATGCCCATTTTTAAATAGCTATTAATTATATTGTTAATAGCATCAAATGCACACACATACGGTATATAGTGTTGAGACTATCACCTTTAGAACAAATGCTGACTACATTCCTTGCTGCTTTATTTAACATCATAGGAAAAAGCAACAGGAAACAACACGTCCGCCCTTGGATAGGCAACAGCCCAAGGATGAATTAACATCAGTTTCTGTTAGCTTCATCTTATACGACCTCGGTGAATCAATTTAGTTAAATCAACGAATAAAAATATATTAGCGTGCAACAAATCCAACCACAACGACAAGCAATCACGATCAATCTTGTACTGTAGCCACGAGGGCGGCCAAAAACACTCATGACAGTGATATGAAAACGAAAATGAGAAATTTGATTGCAATGTACAGCTAGCTCACTTTGCTACCATACAGATAGAAGCAAAATTAAAGTTATATGTAAAAAAATAGTTAAAGTTGACAACATTTAATTTCCTTCAACATGGACCACGTAAATAATTTATCTCTTCCCCCACCGACACTATCCGTGTTAGTAGTAACAATAGTCATCAACATCAAACAGTGGTAAACGGGTTTCTGTCCACTAAAGAAATAAATGAGACAAATTAATGCGTAATTAACTGGTTATAATAAGTAACGTAAATAATCTATTATCACGTAAATAATAGTAATAAATTTCACTTTTTAAAAACTATTCGTCTTTCTCAAGTAACAATTACCTTGTTGTCACTATCTTATATGCTGCTACAAAGCCAACAGCAATTAATGAGACGAACTCATTTTTAACTGGCCATTTACTGCCATGAAAACAGACAGCTATATGAATACAATTTACAGTATATATTAACGTTATCACTGATATGGTCGACACCAAAATATATACGATGTGACAAATACTATACTATAAATCAATTTTCACTAGAAATTTACGTGAAAATATATTGTGACACATTTCTCTCTCATCTGCTTTTCACAGTGGAGGACACGATACTCTTGACCAAAGGAGTTACTTATTCCCAGTAACTAACTTGGTTCATGGTCAAGAAATAGCCATTACCAGCGATTGTTTTAAATGTAAAAATTTCAAACACAAGGCTACAAAACGTCCTGAAGATTGAATTGGGTGGGGAAAAGCTATTACTTACCGAGAAGTACAATACCTATAAGAAATAAGTAAAACACCACCAATTTCTTCACTATAAAGGCAAGTATGATTGCATATCGCTTTCCCCTGGAAAAAAACAGATATACAGTCTAACTTCGATAATGAAATTGTCCGGCTAGTGAAGGCAGTTAGGGTAGGTCCCGGCCAAATAAGCACCACTCGTTTAATGAACACACTTATGGTGGGTCCCTCAGGGGTCTTGATGATCGGAGATGAACTGTATTCCTAACTGCAACAACCGTGATACCGCTGAAAATGAAGCCGTGTCGTCACTACTAACAAAATTACCTAGTTAAGTGAGGAGAAAAAAATAATAATTTTATAAACTATTCAAAGTAATTCCTGATATTCTACTCATCCAACTTTATATGGTAAGGATCTTTGAGGAGAACCGTGAAGCATGCGAGTTAATAAACACGTTTTAGATGCCAAAAAATCATAATAGTTAATTTAGTCATAATATAGCATTCAATTAACTACACATATCTCCTTAAAGAGGCTGCGAACATAAAAGTTTGCCTTCCTCGCGGCCAGAGAAAAAAAAGTTGAATTCAACAAGGTTCAATCAAGCATGGAAATACCAAACAACCACTTCCAGTTAACTCCAAGTTTCTTTCATGATGATAATAAAACATAAAACCGCCATAATTATACACATTTACAGTGAACGAAAGGATCAAAGTGAAAAAGAAATTCAATGTGGTTTTCGACTATTTATTTCAGTCTATTTATGAATATGAAACAGGAGGTGGGCTTGTATTCTTATAACAACATACTCGTTGGGATAAATAACATACAAGTATGGTTATATCATTCAGATGACATACTGTTTTTATGTTGCGTATGCATACCTAAATACTACCAAATAAGCACTAGTTGGTTAGTGGTATTCGCAGAGAATTCATATTTAATATATTCAAGTTTTGCAAAATAGTTTTTTTTTCTTATCGACTATTTCATACGTATATATAATTAGCAACCAACTGAGGTAACATGGGCAGAACGCATCGTTTTGTAATGGTTTCACAAAACGAAGAAAAAGAATCTAGTTTGCATACATTACCATTATAATACGCTTGAGAAACTTTTAACTCCCTTTTGCAATAAGAAAAAAAAACATGTAATATATACAATATTATAAATTAGCAGTTTGAAAAAAAATAATAATAAGGACTCTAACGAACGATAAAATGGCGAATGGAATGTCGCACAAAAGAACGTGGAATTGCAGTATGATATCGATATCGAGTAGATCGATAATTATTTAATAAGGCGGGTTCTATTTCGAATAGGCACGGAGCCATCTTTGAAGTTTTCAACAATTTAAAACGCATCTAAAACTGGTACGTATTATAATTATTTAAGCTTAACTCTTGCACGTTCAAGAAAATTATTATAGCAATGATAATACATGAGAGTAATCCACCTACAATGCCTATCATTCAAAAGATACCCAAATAACCCTAGGAAAGAATTTGTTTCCTCGAAAACCCTGCACAAAGTTTCATCATCATCAATTTCTTTTTCGGCGATACCATTCCAGCATTTTTTTGAAAATAAAAGAACACCCTTTTGTTGTCAAATTATACAGTATTAATCAATATAAACAATCTATTAAGTGTGTGAGACTAAAAACTGTATATACCAACATTGTTTCTAAGAGAAAGTACTGTGTGTAGTAAATGTGACCTGAAGGACCATAGCTAGAACCCAACTTCAGTTTATTTTCAGCATCTAAGTTTGGTTTTCCCCTCTCTTCTCTTTTTTTTCTGCATCTAACAGCAATATGGTAGAGGGTTATAAGACCAGAAAAATGAAATGTATCATAGGTTTTCCCCTCAACGCGCAAAGTTAAACTGCATAATGAACCGCCATTGTTTCGACGACCAAAGTTGTTGCATATTTTTGATATGTTCACAACAAAACTCGACCAACGAAGGTCACTTTTCTACCTGTCTTACACACACACGTTTGCTCTTATTTTTACCTTCGATCAAGGGCATCCATCGTACAAAGGTGCAACAAATAAACGTATTTCGTATCCAAATTATGTTCGATCAAGCGGCGACAGCAGGCAACACATTAATTCTACTCAAGATAAACTGCTTGATAAAAATTATGTCTGTTACATTTAAATTAGCAAGGTCTTACTTAGTAGATCCAACACATGTGGATTCAATTCCAGTCGTAAATAGTAAGACGAAGAAAAAATATTGGGTGGGCCTGCCATTCAAAGTGAACTTTAACGTCCAGGTGTCGTGGACGTGTCCAAATAAATCATAATCATCACAGAGCGTCGTCCCATCTTTTGCAGGGGTTAGACTTCCCACTCCTCCTCGTCGCCAAATTTCGAGAAGATCTTAGAACGTTTATTCGTTTTTAGTTCCTAAGCATAACTGTTCCAAGGATTCGTAGGCAGGTGGCATCGCACTCCCAGTTAATAAACCATGATAGCTTTTAGAGCAAAACCACCAAACTTTGCCAAGAAGTCAACATATGGCGAATTTACCTAATGAGCCTGTCCTCTCCTCCACACAGGCCGGCACCGATAAAGCTCAGTTGAAAGTGTGCTCGACTCGAACTCACGTTGGACTTATTCATCCCAGTCGAAGGGTGTCATTAAAATCAGACATTTTTTCAACAAGGCCAGAATTAATTTTAAGTGCAACGAGGTCCTATTTAATGTATGCCTATCTCCACTTCTGGAAGGAATTTAACGATGTCAGAGGGTTGACTTTTACTCAGGACGATTTAGTCTAGCCCCATACGTATACTCTTTTTATTTCCGAGTCAAAAGGATTCTTTTTTTACGTGCAGTGGTAACATCCATCGTGCACACCAAATCAACTTTCCCTCTGGGATGGATGTATCGCTCTCTCTAGAAACAGCTCGTCTTGGTCTGGGTTCGAACCTAGGATCGCGACCTTAATAGTCAACCACGCTAGCGAGGTGGGCTCACTAGTGTTGAAATGTTATTCAAGTACTTATCTTCTTTTGGGTACGATTACAAGTCCCACCTTCCAGCGTTGAATTTGGAGATGCGTTGGTCGAGGAGGGAGGAGGAGACAGAGGGTTGGGTCAAATACTTTTGAAAATGAAAAGAGAGAAATGACCTAGGTAAATATGCAGTAGAGGGGTCATCGCGTGATATTCGTCAACTACAATTAGTGGTCAAAACAAGTGCTGAAGATTGAGTACTAGAGTATGGTCAACAAAGTTTGACCTTATTGATTCGGTCCTGCAGGGCTCCTTAAGCTGTCTGTTATCTTCAAATTCATTATTATGTAGAGCAGGTGGTCAGGTCAGAAGGAACGGGAATGGGGAATGGTAGGGTTAAATCAAGTTATGTTAATTTAATAAACACTGCGAAATAGCTCTGGGTTCACTCATCCCGTTATAGATAGATTGTTGAAGAGATAATTTGGATCATCTAAGCAACCCTTTCTGCTCCTCCTCCTCTTCGTCCTCAAGAGGCTGACTGAGTACCCAGTAATTTCCGTTAAGTTTTTTAAATATTTACTAGATTTACATTACTTAAACATTATTTTTACATGCTTTAGGATCTAAAATATAAGGTTGATACGTGGTTTTCCACGCATTTCACATTGTCCTTCATCAGCGTTTTTTTTTATTTTGCACCATTCCTCCCCTTAGCCTTTCTTTTCCTCCAAAAAAAAAACTCAGGGGGGCGGGTGATATGACGACACTGTACTACTTTCAGGACAATGGGTTGTCAATATTTGACCTTAAATTATAACTGCAGCCGACCAAAAAAAAAATTCTCGGATAGTAGAGGAATTCATTAAGATTTTGCATAGTGTGCCGACGAACTGAGTTCAATTCCCAGCCTTTTTTGTTCCCTTACTCATATCCTGAAGGACACTAGTTCCCCCATGCAAAAACTGTAATTAATTACAAAAAATGGAAAAAAAATTACGTTACTTTAGACAGTAAACATGTTTTTATGCATTGTAAGAAATGTTGATGGTCAGTTTGTTACCTTAAAATTAACAACTGTGATTAAGGTGACCTCGAATCACGTAGTTTTATTAGAAATGACCATAACTCGAATGTAAAAGACGTCATATGGAGACCTCAGCGGCCTTCATAGGGGTTTAAACAGTTATGTATACGCAGTGGTCATTCTTGAAATTATTATGCAAAATGTCTGTTTAAAATCCTTCATCAGACAGGAAAAAACTAAGGCCTTGGTAGTCCAGTAAGATAAAGCTGCCCCGTCTCATGGATTTCGGGAATTGTACCTGTACACCATCATGATTTTAACAGCATGAGGTTCAACAGCCGCCGTTTGTCAACGGTGATGTGGCACCCTGTTATGGTATAGTATGGTTATGTGGTTCCATGGTAGGTTCGGATCTACTGTACATGCGACTCCATGATTGCAAGTTCGAGCCAGGTCGAATGGTTTCTTTTTGGCGTGAGGCAAGGAAGGCCAAAGTGCACCTTCCACATCAAATAGAGGAAGAGAGAGCAGTAAAACCGTGTGACATGAGCTCGTCCCCTAGTGTCGGTTAATTGCCTTTAGTAGTACACAAACCCAACTACCTCACGTCGGTGGCGCACAGATAGCATGCTCGAACACTGCATCATTAGCTCCAGGTTCGATACTAGAGATGGAGGTTGTTTGGCTACTTTCTGGCGAGAGAGACCCTGTACTATATCACTTGCACGTAAAAGAATTTACGTGTATTAACTTGTGCCCCTAGCGTCGGTAGAGGAAAAGGGCCTTAACGAATCAAAATAGCTCGACAGTAAATTAACATAACAGACTACAATATGTTGGCAGCCGGCTGCGTAAAAATACCGTCCAACGACCGTACGAGACACTGTCACAGGCAGGAAAACGGTTAGTAGAAATAGGACGAAGTCAAACCAAATACCGATCCCAAAACTCACCAATGCAAGAGGACGCTGATGGGGAACAAAGAGGTCAGAGGGATAAGGAGGAGAGGGGCTAAGGTTAGGAGTAAGTCGACGGGATACTATATGAGCGAGCTAAAAACGTGTTGTAGATTTCTGTCGAAAATAACAGGTGAGAAACAAAAAACGGAAGTAAATATTTTGTGACTCATGTACATTGATTTCCATGAGTAATACCATACTTAGTTTATATGACAACAGGACACTCCCAAATAAACAAAAAATTTTTAAACCGTTTAAAAATTAATTTAAACTAGTTTAATCATAAAAATGCTGCACTGTGAAATGAATGTGAAATCACCACAACTGCCACACAATCACCAGCCTCTCAAGGTGGAAAATGAAACGAAGGGGTAAAAAACAGAGTTGTAATTACTGCGTTATAGATGTTAGTCATAGTTAAGGGTAAATTTTAATTAAGCCACCAACCCCTTCACCTTCCCATGCCGCCGCATTCAACGTCAGTTTGTAAACTCACCTGATCTGATCCGTTAAATCTAATGTAAATGGCGTATTCTTGGTAATGGTCAGTCACACCTTAACTTCGGGCATCATGTTAAAAAACCCAGGATCGACTCTCGTTGACGGTTCTTTTGGGTCAAAATGGAAAAAAAAAATTCAAGTTCATCATCCCTTCTTTTACAGATAAGCTGATATCCTCCTGCAAGTAAATGGACCCTCAACTAAGCGGGGAAAGGGGTGAGAAAATGAATCTCGGCGAAATTCTATTCTAACTGAATGAACTGCAAGCTGCCCTATTACGCCAATTTAGCAGTGGAGAGACTAACTCATTCCTAAACATAAAACCATGAAACCCCTCTAAACTTATACTATATTATCTATTGGGCCCCCTTACCATATTTTCATTGGTGACCTTTCCATTCAGAAAGCCCTGCACTTTATCCTCTCCAAGACGATTCCATTGCCGAATGGTCCTTCAGAAGAAAGACTGATAGCACGAGTCTGTCTGTGCCCTAATCTCCTTTAATTTAGATGGATGGTTCTTCCTCCCCTATACTCAGCCTTGTTGTTGTTTGGGGTTTTCGGGTCCGTCGACATCGATGGCCATCTATACTCAGCTGGGGATATCCCTCCAACCAGAGGACCATCGCACCTTATCAGCAACAGTCTGGTAAAAGACTAATGCTGTGAGATACCACTCTCCCAACGGGGAAAACCTATGTAATACAATCCCTGCTGCCTTCCTTTGGATCCGTTCAATTTCCCAAAATGAGTATTGCCTAAAGGGAAACCA
The DNA here is from genome assembly GCA_013389805.1 of Trigoniulus corallinus. Classification (NCBI taxonomy): domain Eukaryota; kingdom Metazoa; phylum Arthropoda; class Diplopoda; order Spirobolida; family Trigoniulidae; genus Trigoniulus; species Trigoniulus corallinus. The sequence continues at coordinate 15,831,911 of JAAFCE010009109.1, forward strand.
AATTCTAATTGAATATACTTCAAGCAGCCCTGATAGGCCAAATTGGCAGTGGAGAGAATGACTCTCATTCCTAATTTATAACTCATTGAACCCTCAAGGAACCTGAAGCATAACATCTATTCTGCTAAATATTGCATACATGTTATAATGTCACCTTCTTGCAGAAACTTCCTCACATTATCCTCACAGAGAGGATTCCATTGCCGAATGGCCCTTGGAAAAAAGACCAGTAATATGACTGTTCGTGCCCCCGACCTCTTTCAGTTTTAAAGGAAGATCCTTTCTGTCCCGATAGTCTGCCAGGGATAAGCTGCTCACTGGAGTACCCTCGTACCCTAATTTCAACAGTCTATGAAAAAGCTTAATGCTGTCAGATACCCGCCTCTGACGTAGTGAGTTCCACCCTAATTCTGTGATCTAAATTGGACCCGATACTTATGGGACATGTGCATCCACATAATTTGGAAAGACGTTATACTACAGTATAATGATTATGGCGTCAAATAGTAGAAGGGAATTGAACTCGGATCAATCGCACACCAGGAGGTCTAACCTATTATACCACGCTGATGGCTGGTTACAAAATCAATTGTCAAGTATAAATAATAAAACTTTTCGTTTAAATATTAAAAATACGAAAGGAAAAATACCGAAACTTGAAAAACTGATCAAAAATGGCGGCAACGGTATCATGATAAGTCTCAACCGGTTGAGAGACGCCATTTTCTTGAGAAATCAACTCGACAATTCAATTAGAATGCTGAATCACATTTTGGCCTGCTGGATAAATAAAAAGAAATCTAATCGTAAGAAAAAACAATTATCCATTGATATATATGTAGATTTGAAAATTTATATTCAACTGTATTTTCAAGATAAAGAAACAAAGTGGGTTCAGGGTGAGACAAAAAGGCAACATATTGCTAGTTGCTTGAACTGCACCCGTTCTGCAAGTGTTTAGCCGTGGCACACTTTTTTGCAATGACCTGGAGACAGCAATTTCAGTCACTTAAGGGGGCTGCACTCCTTAGCCTGAAGCGGATATCTAATCGTTTTACACATTCAGGTACGAAGTTGACGTCACAAGCAACTAATAATCTTGTCAAGCAACTTCTAATAACTACTGACCCTTTTCCCGCCTATGGTGAGATCGGGTCCCCAAACTTGTCCATCAGGATGAACCTACAAGGGAAATCTGTTGGACGGTATTTTTATACAAACGACTGACGACCGCCAGGGGCAACGCCAGGGAGCGGAGAATTGCGTTGGACACACCAGTTCTCATCGGATCCTTGAAGTTAAGTAGCGCAACCTCAGCTAGTACTGACATGGGTGGCCGCTTGGGAAAACTGGGTACTGCTGATACCCAAAAATCGTCACATTAGTGTAGTGTCTGTGCAGTCTCTGCATAAGAACTATGCTGTGGACGGGGCTCTAATGACCTTGTAGTTGAAGGGCTCTAAAACACCAACAAACAAAGGCAACGCCAGAGGACGAGGACCTACACATACGGAATAGTAGAAAGCGTTCTTTTATGTACAAATGACGTACACTGCACGGGACCACGGTTTTACTTCCCATCCGACGAAAGGCGCACTCGAGGCCTGCCTGCCTCTCTCTCCCACCTCTATCCGGTGTGGAACCTAGAACCTTCAATTCAAAGGATTCAGCCAGGCAAGTTCGATCCTATGTACCACAACGGCGGTATATTCTTTAAGAATGAAAAAGTCACCACTAACCACTGGCCAAAGTGATCATTAGTTGAGTGCTTCTAAGACCTTTCCATCCCTGTGCCTACTCCAATAATTTAGGCAGGCAGCTTCCGCTAGGTTTGACGTGTTTAGCTGCTGGCCTTGCCCCCACCCCCCCCCCCCCCCATAGCATACAACAACCCTTTTTCCGTCTACCATAGGGTCGTGTGCTCATCTTGTCCTATTGGGACACATGAGCGGCCTGTCGGACCCTGTTTTACGCAGCCGGCTGCCAACCAGGGCTGTAACCTCTATGCTTATTTACGCCTTTCTTTTGTTGGGGTACTTTTTGTCGCCGCAGTTAGAGGGCGAGCTCCTACTGGACATTTTGCTGATCTACGCTACGGCATTTTAATGGGTCCCTTTCCGTGCAGCAGTGCCATTGCCATCCGACAGAAAGTGCACTAGAGGCCTCTGTCGCGTCCGAAAGAAAGTCATCTCGGTTCAGGATCCAACATAGAACCATAGACGCTACCTCTGTATCACCGAGGAGAGCCCTTCGGATTACAAAGGTGGATTCTGACATTACTTAAAAAATCATTTTCACCGCTATTATTATGTGGAAAAACACAGCAAACATAAGCTATTTTTTTTCTTCCACTCCCCCTTCCCTCTCAACTATAAATAAAAAAAAAATTTAAAGAAAAAGTCGTAAAAAGGAGGGGCCGCCGGGTCCACCTGTATTTGAAAGAATAGATATATATTTCGACGTGATAATGGCGCTTAATAAGACGGAATTTCCAATGACCAACAAATGCCCTTCATACGTCAAAAAATAACAACTTAATAGACACTAAATATTTGTTGAAACATCAAATATCCGCGATGTCTTATCTAGAACAACTCAAAGTCTTTTATAAATCACTTAAGGAGAGGAAAAAAAGAAAGATTTAAGATGTAAAAGTAAAAAATAAAAGTATATTTTGTGACAAATACATAAGGACTCCGCTTATGTCAACAATATGCGTCAACTGTGCCTGCGCCCAATTGAGTGTGGAGATTGGGAATATTCGTTAACTGCGCCAGGCAACTACAACCCTTTTTCCCGCCTATGGCAGGGTCGAGTACCCATCACTGTCCTTCTGATTGGCCAAATGGGCGATCTATTAGACGGCAGTGGCATAACTTGTAGGGACTGGGGTCAAATTGCCCCGGGCGCCGAAGAAAGCGCCACCCTGGGGGCGCCTTGTTTGCCTTACTGATAATCAGCCGCTGTGACACAATGTTTGAGTGACGACTTTACGGCACATAAAAAGTGTCCACATACGTGTACCATGTCGGATCAGGACAAGCAACAGACGTGGGGGGCCCTTCGAAAACCTCTTGCCCCGGGCACCACTGTTAGACGATATTTTGAAGCAGACGGCTGCCGACCAAAGCTGCTATCATTGTGGCACTCCAGGGGCGAGACCCTACACCTCTGTTCTTCACACTTCTGATGATGAGGTGCATTGGTCCTATGGTTGGAGGTATATCCCTGGCTGAGTACAGGGGGAGAAAGCATCATCCATATAAATTACAGGAGATAAGGACCCAGACAGACTCGTACTACTGCCCCCCCCCTCAAGGACTATTCGGCAATGGAATACTCTAGGAGAGAATAAAGTGTTTTCATCAAGAATAGGGCTAATCTTAGATTAGAAACGTGGAATGCGGGGACGATTACAGGCAAACGTGGGAGCAGGTTGTCATTAAGGATGTAGTAGTGTGTGGGGTGGACGGGGACCTGATGAGAGATAGACGAGAATGGAGGGCTAGAACCCGCAGACTCGACCCTGCAATAGGCAGGATAAGGGTATTATTATATATATGAATATGGATTTTTAGAGTGCAGAGCCGCAGCCTGCCGACTGTTGACTTAGATAATGGAAATGGTTAGAGGACTGAACCTGCGATCTTTTGTTCACCAGTATTCGGGCAGTCGGAGCTGTCAAGCAAGATGGACATTGTTAAAACGAATTGTAATTGATTAATTAAGATAAATCACAACTGACCATTAAATAGATGGAATCGCAGTATGACCACAATGTAATCGTGATCGCCATTTAAAATACATTATTTTTTTTTCAAAGAAAACTTGTTAAATTAGTAGTAATAATAAATGTTAATGTCGACTGTATGGAGGACAGCCATTAAATTACACAGTCCGGTTTAGAAGGGGTGCAAGAGTTGAGTCGCACCTCTTCCCACAATTCATTCTTTCTTATCAAATTCTTGAATTCACACAAGCAACGTCCAGCAGCAATTGAAATGGACACACTCAAGGTGCTTTCTACAAATGGTAAGACTTTAGTGTCACCAACAAACTGCTGGCTATTGTCCAAACCTCAGACAAATAATTCAGGTGACAATTTTGTGGATTTGGAATAATTATTCCCCCCCATCCAGGCAGTGGTCACTATTATTTGGCATACTATGGCCGATTCTAGTCAATGAAATTTATATTATTTTTTATTGGGTGTCCACAAATAAAAGCTGTTATAAAATTCATGACAAGAATTTAATGATAAAAAAATTTAAAAAAAAGAAGGGGGTTACACTTTTATTGGCAGTAACCTTCAATATTGACATTCTGATCATAATTATAAATAACTTTGGGTGAAAGTAATTTGACCAATTTCTGGGGTTTAATAACGAGGAATAATATACGTTAACTGGATAATTATTTTATAAATACAAAAAAAAATAATCACATTCTTTCTGATCTATTTATTAATAATAATAATCATAACTTTTTTATGCCTCGGTGTCAAGATAAAATTTATTGAGCAAGGTATAAAAAAAATTTGGTGTCATAGAGAAATAATTTACAATTTCAACATTCTTACCGCTTATTATTTTAAAAATTCATCTGTGAATTTCCCTATTTACATAATTTTCCATATTTTTTGATAGCTAATCATATCAATTTCGATTTAAATTAGAAGCTCGATATTTTTGGACAGCTCCGTTATCTCGTGACGTCACTTCATTTTCCGTACGATGCCCATGCGTTAAAGTAATTCCATAATTCAGCAGTTATCTCAATTCAGCGAGTCATTAATCATCAGCTCAAATTTTGGGCGCGGCGATGAAAAAGGATAGTGCTTATTGTCAATAAGCTTTACTTGAGGACGCGGCCCGTTTTACGATTCCCAAGACAATGGTTAGAGAGATTATTATCACATCTAGGAGCGTTTTTTTGTTTTGTTGGTGTTTTAGGGCCCTTCAGCTACAAGGTCATTAGAACCCCGTCCACTGTGTAGTTCTGATGCAGAGGCTGCAGAGACACTACACTGATGCGACGATTTTTGGGTATTAACAACTACCCAGTTTTCCCAATCGGTCACCCATGTCAGTACTAGCTGGGGTTGCGCTGCTTAACTTCAGTGATCAGACGAGAACTGGTGTGTCCAACGCAATTTGCCGCTCTCCATCTAGGAGCGGATGTACTGCGTTGGACACACTAGTTCTAGCCTGGTCATTGAAGTTAAGCAACGCAACCCCAGCTAGTACTAACATTGGTGGCCGCTAGGGAACACTTGGTACCGTTAATATCCAAAAATCGTCGTCACAGGGTAGTGTGTGTGTGAAGTTTCTGCATTAGAACTAAGCAGAAGACGGGGCTCTAATGACCTTGTAGTTGAAGGGCCATAAAACACCAACAAATCAATTAAATACTATCACATCTAATAACAGTGGGGTGGGCCGGTATCCCCTATAGACAACTTTGAAAATATTCCTGCGGGTTGTCGTGGCCGCTTGCTCTCACGCATGTACTCTGCCTGCAAATAGCAAAGCAACTCCTAACTTTTCCGGCCTATGACAGGGTCTGGTACCCATGGACACAAGGGCGATATATTTGACAGTGTTTTTCCTCAGCTGCAACCCCTATGAATACTTATCGTCAGTCTACTGTTCGTTGGGGCATTCCACGGATGCCAGGTGGGGGGGGGGGGCAAGCTCCTACACCTGGAAATTTTGCCTCATCTATCCGTTGCCTGGTAGAGTGGATTGTTTTACGTGTAAATGCCACCGTACACCACACGGGACCTCGGGTTTACTTCTCATCACATCAGAAAGAGGGGGCGCACTCGGGGCATTTTTCTCGCCCGAAATAAGCCAACCTACCTCGATCCAGTATCGAACATAGAACTACTGACGCAGTTACCGAGAACGCCACCCAGTGCGCCATCGAGGCGGGATTCGCACGTACTCTGCCTGCGCAGTTGTTAAAACCGAGGAGGTCAACCCTAAGTGGAACCACCACCTACCTAATGTTAGAAACATTAAAAGGAGTCGTTTTGTGGCCTTTTTAATAATAATAAATTAACCCAATCGATAGAAATGATGCAAAACATCGGATTGTTGAAATATCGAGGTGTCGAGAGAGAGTTGACGAGTCACGTGTGCAGGTGTTATTCTGTAGTGGAAGGGTTAGCTGATTTGGATAAAATCATAAGTACCCTCACCTGCCTCACTCCATAAAATGCATTTTATTTCCAGCAGCTCTAAATGACCTTGCTCCTCTCCTATCTCCTTTCATTTCTGAATTTCCAACATAACACACCCAGGTCAAGCACAGGATACCACAAAAGGCTACCTTTGTGTTGTTATACGTAAAACACACACACTCGTATTAACCACAGTCAAAAAAACCAGTGAAGAAAAAGGAGAAGGTGGAAGGTCTTAAATGCATTTCGGTAACCTACTGACGCCTTTATGTATACATAAAAATTGAAAATACAGGTGTCTGGAAACGTATATCCACCATTACCATCAGCGCGCCATCATCATCATCATCATTTTCATAACCATTATACGAAAATATGGAAATTTCTACCGAAAAATGAATACTCCCTTAAGGAATGTTTCTGCAACTTCTGAGAATCGTTAAAACAACTAATAAACAGTTAAAACACATATGCAAAACTTATGGCTGGCCCTGGACTATTATAATTCTCTCATCCATCATCATCATCACCATCATCACCAGTCTGAAAATTCTCTGAATTGATATGAAAATTGGTTATAAAATTCCACATTGAAATATGATAGGTGTAAAATTCTTTATCTTACAACTTCATCTAGAAAAGAAAGAAAAAAAAATATGTGGCTAAATGACGAGGACAAGACAAAACTGGACAGAAAGGAGCAACGAACGACCCCTAAAAGGCCGTTCACAAATCACTGTGAATCAAAATATTTTCTAAACTTGTAATCCTACACATGGAGAGGGGAGAGAGAGAAACCAGGTGAAGGTACAGAGACAATCCCTACATTTTGTTGTTGTCGTTTTTGGAAAGAAAAAAAACCACTTAACTGACCCTTTTATATGTCCATCCATCCACCAGTTATTCTTCAGTGGACAGTGCATATGTAATGGAACGATACAAGAGACGTTAAAACTAAGGGGGAAGAGGAGAGGAAGGGGAAGGGTTGTTTTTTTATTATTATTTCACAGTTGTTTTCATGTCTGTGATTTCACTTCTTGATTATTTTTTGCACCTCTTTTCATTAAAACTAAACAGAAATATACATAGAAACATGAGAGAGAGAGAGAAAGTTGAGAGGGAGAAAAAAAACTGTTTAAATTCGCCTTGGCCCTAAATACCTGCTTAGATCATATCTCTGTTCAAAACTTAACCATGGTAACCTTCTCTGACTTAAATATTTCTTTACATTTTTTTCCCTTTTTCTTAAATGTCCTTATTTAAGTTTTTGTATCCCTCTCTGCATGCGTGTGTGAAATATACACCTGTTTAAACTTTAATTTAGCCTTATATATGTTGGCCTCTCCTCACTTGAATTCCTCTCAGTCCAAATCTGAATAAAAACAATAACAAAAACAGGTCTACATGTTGCAGATCAATTTTAGTGGTAACAATCAAATTGAATAAGTGACGATTAGAAAAACATGATAAATTAGGTGTTTGGGCACCCAACAGGTTAAAGATTCAATTTCTGATCAGAAGGGAAGGGAGGGGGGAAGAAATGAGATTAAGACAGACTGCTGGTTTAACTAAAGTCACATCATCTTAGTTTCAATGACAGAGCCCACTAGTCTAGAAAACAGAGCGAAGGGTCAGTAGTATATTTTTTTAAACTTGCAGGTATAAAAAAAATACCTGCATATTTAAAATTCAAATTGATTAGAGGCATAATTAAAATTGACCAACAACAACAAAATGGCATAAAAAAAAGCTAACCTACTAAACAACAAGCTATTAAATCATTACGTAACTAACTGATTGTTTATTGGTGTTTTAGGGCCCTTCAACTGAAAGGTCATTAGAGCCCCGTCCACAGTGTAGTTTATATGCAGAGACTGCACAGATACTACACCAATGCGACGATTTTTGGATACTAGCCGTACCCAGTTTTCCCAAGCGGCCACCCATGTCAGTACTAACTGGGGGTTGCGTTGCTTAACTTCAGTGATCAGACGAGAACTGGTGTGTTCAACGCAATTTGCCGCTCACTAACTAACTGAAGAGACAGTTTCGGTCTGCGGTAATAGCTGCTATCAGCGTGTTGAAAGCTCACACATTTCTTCTCGGTAAAATCTCATAAGGGCACTTTAAATACTATACAGCAGGCATGTCCAACTGGGGGTACCCCGAGGGCCACATCGGTAACATGTGCGTTGTCGTGAAGGCAAAGCAGTGTTGACATTTTTTTGTAATTTGTTTTTAAAGGCATCAAGAGGCCCGGCCTTCCGAAATGATTGGGGGCACCAGAAGTAGGGGAAGACCAAAAGGGACGTGGGAGCAGGTGGTACAGAGGGACATGGAGACGTGCTGGGTGGGGAGGGACTTGGTGGGGGATAGAAGAGAGTGGAGGATAAGAACCCGCAGACCCGACCCCGCCATAGGCGGGAGGAGGGTGAGATGATGATGAAGAAGAGGCCCGGCCTGACGGTATCAAGTCTATTTGGCATGACAATTGTCGAAATGGTAGTCAAAATATGGCACACCAGTTCTAGGGAGATCACTGAAGTTAAGCAGAGCAAGCCCACGTTAGTACCACGATGGGTGGTTGGTAAAGAACGTTGAGTGCTGCAAATTTCCATCAGCTACGTCCTTCTACACCTACCTCCTCATTACCCGCGAGCAGCCTCCTAAGGGTTTGGCTTGTTATGGCTGCTTGGCTTACCCACAAACCCATTCTCTCTCTAAGTCTATGTCGGCGGGGGGGGGGGGGCAACTGTCCCCCTCTTGCTACGCCTCTGAATACCAGACTTCATATATACAGTATACTACAGGACAAGTTGAAGGGAGTACACGAACGCCCATACTTTTCGACTGTAACGTCATCGTCAGCACGTGCAAAACAACTACTAACCCTTTTACTCACTATGGCAGGGTAGGGTATCCATCTTTGTCCTTATGAATGGGCACATGGGCGACCTATTGGACGATACTTTTACGCAGCCGGCTGCCGACCAAAGCTGCAACTCCCACGTTTATTTATCTTCGGCCTACCGTTCGTTGGGACACTCCACCGAGCTCCTACGCCAGGGAATTGAGTCTCATCGACCCATTGCAAAGTAGAGAGGGTTCTTTTACGTGCATTTGATTCGTTTGTTGGTGTCTTCGGGCCCTTCAACTACAATGGTCATTAGAGGAGCCCCGTCCACTGCATAGTTATAATGCAGACTACGCTGTTACGACGATTTTTGGGAATTAGCAGTACAAAACGTTGCCAAGCGGCCACCCATGTTAGAACTGCCTCGGGTTGCGTTGTTTAGCTTCAGTGATCAGGCGAGAACTGGGATCACGGTTTACTTTCCAACCGACGGAAGACGCACTCGGGACTTCTATATCTCGTCAGAAAGAAGCCAACCCGGTATAGAACCTGGAACCACAGTCGCAGTAATCGAGCATGTTACCTCCTCTGTCTGCGCGGGCAATTATTCTAATACGCAAGAAGAAAAGAAAATTCCATAGAATGGTACAACTTGTGACTGGCAATATGGCACTGACCACAATGGAACACGAGTTTTATAATCGATTTTGAGCTCCAAATATTGAAAATTACTGATATAATAATAATAATAACTACGAAAATAGAAAAAAAAAATTTGGTGACATTATTTTTAAAGACCCTACCTTCTACACTAAAAAAGTTCTGAATTTGAACCTTCGTAATCGGTTTCCAGACATGTCTAATGGTTTTTATATAGTACATAGTTGAGTGACCAATGGATTCGAATATTTCACTTCACGGTCAGTTAAAATGGTGTTTTTTTCTTAAATTCAAGTAAAATTTTTAGACTTGGAATTTTATTCAGATCACAAAAATATATAATTGCAGTGATAATGGAATGTGGGCGATTTAAGAGAAAATAGCTAACAACCGAAACTGCCCACACTCATGGACTTGCACCACTTTGTCCACATAAGGCAATTATTACAATTGTCGACCCTTTCTCAACAAAATGTAATGGCTATTTATGTCGGAGGGAAGTGGATGGGGAGTTAGTGGTAAAGTGGTTCGCAATCATCGTGGCCGGCTGACTTGCCGCCCAACGGTTAGTTTTTTTTTTTTTTTTTTTTTTTTTGGAAATAATGCACTACTAGACTGCCAAGATAGCAGTAGAGCATGAGCGTTCACACCTGGGAATGTGACCTTAATTATTAAATACATGCTTTCCGTAGGGCTATAGGCAAGGCGTTTTTGATGCTCCCCGGGTCACTATACATCAAATGATCGCCTGTCCCCGCGTGAGGAAAACCGCTATCGATCAGGATCGAACTCGCCGTTATCCAAACTGTCTTAATCACCGAGTCATCACTATGATTCCAAAACGGCAGGGTTGGGTACACATTAGCCCCACTGGAGCCAGACACACCAGTAACCGGTATTTTCCACGCATCTGGTTGTCAACCTACTGCTGCACACCCTTATACTTATTTGTCGCCGGCCTATAGTTCGTTGGGGCACTCCACCGACGCCATGGGGCAAGTTCCTACACCAGGAAATTTTTCCGAACTGAACGCGTATTTTACTTCACATAGAGTTCTTCTATGGGGGTGGACTTACGCATACTTGGGACTTTCTTCTCCCCCGCAAAAGCACCCAGGTGTCTCGGTCAGGATTCATCTTACATTCATGAACTCACGGGACAAAACGTCCACTTTGGTAACTTAAGAATTTGCGTAGGTGCTCGTAGATGATAGTGCAGATTTTTTGGGTCAGAAATAAATGTGAAATATACAGGTTGATCATCTACTAATTACAGGGCCTGTCCTAGACCCAGTGGCAGTAGGCTACTTGATGAAACACCCTCTATCAACGCACGAAGTTTCTTTTGCATACACAGCATAAATTCAGTAGCTGAAATGGAAGGGTGGCGCTAGGTTCTTCAGAGCTCAGAGTAATCCGGTTCGCCCTTAATCGAGGTCGATTGCTTTCTCTCTCTATCCCTATCTTTCCGTTCGCTCTCTTTCTTTTCTTCTTCCGTCATACCTTGATCCTGCCTGTTGCAGGGTCGGGTCTGTGAGGTTTGGTTCCCGTCTACCATACACATCCTTACATACAATTTGGTCCCAAGTCTGCTATGGTCTCTCCCCCTACCCGAGTGCTTCCAATAACCTTCAATCGCTCTCCCGGCAGTGCCTCAATAGGGCGCAATGGATGAGGCATTTTTTATTGCTAGCCCCATTTCTATACTGCCAGTCCAACAGTTGCAGTCCAATCTGTAGTTGGCTAAACCAGGACATTGTTTCCCGCTTGAGGCAGGGTCGGGGATCCGGGTTCTAATCCTCCACTTCCGCCTATCCTCCAGGTCAGTTTGGTGTGCACACACCGAACTGACAAACCAAACTGATCGTGTGTGGGGGCCTTAACGTAATCGTTTCTGATTCTGTCAGATCGTGACACCCCACACATGTAGCGCAGCATTCGCTACATGTGTGGGGTGTCAGAGCTTGTGTGACCCGGCGGTCACACAAGACCCGACTTGCCTGTTTCCACTTCAACCATCCTACATTAGTTGAGGACCTATTGTAATTGCTAGCTCGATTTATACTAAGGGATTCTGAATATTTAAAAATATTTGGGGGGACTTTTCTGGTGTTCCCCTCCCCCTGATCCGGCACTTAATCCGCCACTGTAACGAACCTAGCGAACTCTTCCTTCCCTCTCAGGGCCGGCGTTATATTTTGCGGGTCCCTGTACAAACAAATTATGCGGGGCCCCGTGTAAACATGAAGCGGGGCCCTTCTATCAATAGGTTCATTAATCTGAATGCGCGGGGCCCTGTGCAGTCACCCTGTTCGCACACTCATCACGCCGGCCCTGCCCCTCTTCTCACCACGTGTCCATACTACCTAACGTCATTCCCTTGCTACGAGCATGCGCAGTCTGCGCCATTTCGTGACGTAAGGTGTCAATGCATTCATTTAACAAATTATGATTTCTTGTCGTATTTTGCTTTTAGGCGATGACAGCAAAAAATATTATTGGTTATAGAGACATACAGTACCGAATTAACAATAGTGACAAGTCATAGGATAAAGAAATATTTAAAAAATCTAGTGAAAAAAAAGACGTGCCAGAAGAAAAACAAACCAGAATAACTAGTTTATATTTCATTTTGAGTTTGATAAGAAAAAGATAGTGAAGGAAAAGTAAATATATAATTTCTGCTATTTTTTTTTATTATTATTATTTTAAAATTACACGTGTCATGCGTATATATTTGTTAAACTAGTCAGTGGACGACGACGATGACGACCACAACAACGCGACAACTACGTGAGACACACAGCGAAATTTTTGTTTCGTTGATATAGTAATAAGATAATAGAGATACAACTTACTAGTTTTACGACAGTGAAGAAAATTAAAACTCAGGTAGATAGAAAAAGAGTTAAAAATTATATTCTGTAGAGTCTGACGTGAAACAACATTTAAAATCTAATAACTAATGCTGATATCAATGTCGCGACAAAATTTCCACTTGTAAAGGATATTTCGTACACTAGTTAAAATTAGTTACAATTCTGTTCAAACTGGACATACACGATATATACGAAAATATAAAAACCCTCTACCGTACCAAAATCACCTGAATCATATTAATCAATTCTATTGACGTAGAAAGCAAGTCAACTCAACCATATACTGTACGTTTTCAAAAAAAAAAAACTAGCAAGATAAAACTTCGCATTTACATTCATATCTTAATCAGTAAAACTACTGATAAACCTACTAACTACAAATTATTGAAATAGTTCAGGTAAAACCCAAATTATAATCTCCAAAAACTTAATTACAACTAGTTAACCAAGGCTAGCTATTAATAAAATATTTGTACTCTCTCACAGCAACACCTGAGAGCGCGTACTCAAAAGCGATTTTGTTTATAAAAACTCTTTTCAAATTCACATCTACTAGCTCAACCCTTTCTTAAAAAAGCAACTCCTAACCCTTTTCCCGCCTATGGCAGGGTCGGGTACCCTTTTGTCCCTCTCAATGGACACAGGGTGATATATTGGTCATAGTTTTTTCTGCAGCCGGTTGCCGGCCAAAGCTGCACCCCTACGCTTATTTATCGTCGGTCTAGTGTTCGTTGGGGAATGCTACCGACGCCAGGGGGCGAGCTCCTACACCTGGAAATTTTGCCTCATCTACCCGTTGCGTAGTAGACAGGGTTCTTTTACGTGCAAGTGCCATCGTACACCAACACGGGACCTCGGTTTTACTTCTCATCCGAAAGAAGGCACACTCGCAGCTTCTCTCTCGCCCGAAAGAAGCCGACCCACCACGGTCCAGTATCGAACCTAGAACTACTGGCGCAGTTGCCGAGCGTGCTAACCACTACGCCACCGCGGCGGGTCTCAACCCTTTCTTAGTGCAAACATAAAAAAGAACTGCAGTATCACCTAGGACAGTGGTGGCGAACCTTAACCCGCCAGTGACAATGTGACCCACCATGCCATTTTAAGTGACCCGAGCGTGAACCATATCTAGTTTATCGTCTCAAACAACTGACGTGAGAGTAGGTTGTCCGTACGCAGACCCGACCCTGCCACAAGCGAGATGATGATAGTATCTATTTGCTACTTTAATAAACTTTATTCATTAATAGTAATAATTTATTTTTATTCATGAAATTAAATAGAACTTGCACCTGACACGTGGATAACTTTTTATTTATTCCTTTTTCGTGTTATTGTGACCCGTCTTAAAAAAAAAAACGTTCGCGACTACTGACCTAGGACACAATCATTCCTGATTATGTCCTAGGTCAGTAAGGGCGAACCTGAAATGATTAGGGAATTAGGGTGGGACACACTGAGCCAGAGGCGTTTATCTCACAGCATTGGTCTTTTCACAAGACTGTTGCTGATGGGGTGCAATGGACCTCTGGCTAGAAGTGCGTCCCTGGCTGGGTATAACGGAAGAAAGGATCATTCATATAAATTGAAGGAACTAAGGGCAAAGACAGACTCATACAACTGGTCTTTCTTGCCAACGACCATTCGACAATGGAATACCCTTGGGGGAAAATAGAGTGGAGGGCTTCCTGAAAGGGAAGGTCACCTTTGCAAGTATTGTAGAGGGACACAGAAACTACGGCTTAGGGCAGTGGTGGCGAACCTGTGACTCACCGTGCAATTTCAAGTGACCCGAACGTGAATCATATCTAGTTTATCGTATCACAGTGGGTGTGGGGTGGACGGTGGACGTGACCCTGCCACAGGCGGGATAAGGGTATTATGATGATGTTCTCTATTTGCTACTTTAATAAACTAATTTATTCATTATTAATAATAATATTTTTAATTCATAAAATTAAATAGTGCTTGCGCCTAACCCACGGACAACTTTTGGTGCTTTTTCGTGTTATTGTGACCCGTCTTCCAAAAAAAAAAAAAAAAAAAAAAAAGGCTCGCCACCACGGGCTTAGGTTCTTAAAAGTTTTCTGGGTTCTTATGTAGCAATGAGAGTTAGTCTCTCCACTGCCAAATTGGCCATAGAGGCTGCTTGCAGTGAACTAGAATTAGGAAAAGGAGTGCAATTATAACTGCTACAGAAAAAGTTTCGGGGTCCCATCATTGGGCCACTGGGTCCCGAGAGACAGAGAGAGACCATGTGCAAACCACATCATCGTCAGGAACCTTCATTAGACGGAAATATATCAATTACAATCAAACAACTCTACTACTACAGAAGAGTTCCATTACGCATGCGCAGAACGATAGCATTACCTGCGGCTAAATCTAGTGCATAATTGCGCATGCGTCAGTGTGTTCTCCATTCCTTTCGTACGCCATGGAATATTAACGTTCGAAAAGCACCAAATAAGGGCTTGAACTACAAATGGCGGAGTTTAGAATTAAGAGTTCTTAAAAAAGTGGTTGTTCTCACCTGCCGCAACTGTTTAAAAGTTTTATATATATATTATTTATTGACATTAATAATGGTAAATATAGACCTTAATTAGATAACAACTGCTACAACTGACTGACCATGCTACTGTGTTGCTTCACTATCACGGAAATGGTGTCAATAATACAGGAAAATTGCATTTGACACACTTGACTTAAACTATTTACCTGTAGAGGTTCGATCTCGACAATTGTGCAATCTTCGAGCTCGGTGAGAAAATTACAATTCTCTGGATTATACAAAAAAAAAAAGAACCTATGGTATGGTCTACTACATATGTATCTTTGCCTTTCTGAATGGACACCTGGGCGATCTGCTGGACGGTAGTTTTAGGCAGCCGTCTGCCGACCAAAGCTGCAACCCCACTGCCACGGCTTACTTCTCATCCGACGGAAAGCGCACTCGGGACCTCTCTCGCCCGAAAGAAGCTAACCTACCTCGGTTCAGTATCGAACCTGGAACCACTGATCCAGTAATCGAGTACGCTCCTTTGGATTATACAAAGGGTGAAATTCAAAAGCAGTTACGTGGTGTCGGACGTAAAAACAATAAGACTGAAATGGCTGCTCAACGATAACCAAGACGAGAATCGAACTCTTATTTTACAAATAAAAAACTGTGCTTTTTTTAACCTTCAATTTATGATGCCTATGACCCTTTTTTGACTAATCAATTTAGAATACAACCTCATTTCAACCCCTTTTTTTCGCCTAGGCCAGGGTCTGATATCCAATATTATCAGAAACACAAGGGAGTGAACTGTTCAGCAGTATTTTTTGAGGCAAGGAGAGTTAGAGGGGCTTTAAGGGGCCGAGTTCCTACAAACCTGGAAATTTCGCTGATCTGCATGGTATATTTTATACTCCATGTAGAAAGGAATCTTTTCAGTGCAGCGTGCATATTACACACCAAAGGATTTCCTTCCCATCTGGGACGGAAGGAGTAGACCCATAACAGACCTTGCACCCATCAAGGAAGGCAGAATTGGACCAAGGCCGGGATCGGACCTGCAGTAGTTTGCCTTCAGGTAAATTCACCATTGCCTTTTTAACTTTCTCCGATTTGTAGGTACATAGACAGTAAATCTGTCGACAGTCGTTGTGGGGCCCATAAATACACGTCGATGGTCGGCAGTTTGACACCCTTTACTGAAATTTCAACAACCTCCAACCAGTGTGGTACAACCTCATCCATCACATCTCGAGTCGTTTAAATTTTGACAATACCCTTTATACTACTATACGTTACACTGTCACCATCATAAATTTATTTAAAAGTAATAAATGGACACGAATAAACTGCAGGTGGTTCGCTAACTCGTCACCAGTTTCCAATTCTGGTTTGGGACAAATGTGTCCTGTCTCTAATCATTAAGATCCCCTCCTTTCTTAAAGTTGGACAAATAAATCACATAATTATTAAGCTGTGGTCATGTTCGGACACTAAAATTATCTAAGGCATCCATGCTGGTTTAACAACAGCTATCCTTTTTAAAAACATGTCAAAAATGGCATCCTAAGCTAATTGATACCGGACATGAAGAGGTACTTCTCTAGATGATATGTGTATAACCGGTTATAAAGAGCAATTACATTGAAATATTCTATTATAAAAAGTTATTCAACAATACGATGAGGTCTCAGGCCCGTTTTTGATCCACCACATACGTCATACACTCTTTATTTTAAGTGCAATAAGATTTCTTATCAAATACAATAATACGGACGACAACAAGTAGAGGCCAAAAAAACACGAATAAATTAGAACAGGTATATCAACCTTAGGAATGAGTATATTAGAGGTAGCCTGGGGGTGGGGGACATCGCGGAAAAATGAGGGAGAGTAGGTTGAGGTGGTATGGACACGTAATGAGAAGAGGAGAGGAGGAGGAGCTCATTAGGTCCAGTTCAGGAATGCAAGTGGCTGGAAGCACCCGTGGCAGTGGGAGGCCAAAGCAGACATGAAAGCAGGTTGTCCGTAAGGATATGGTAGTGTGTGGGGTGGACGGGGACCTGATGGGATATAGGCGAGAGCAGAGAGTTAGAACCCGCAGACCCGACCCTGCCACAGGCGGGATAAGGGTATGATGAAGATGTATATCAAGGAAGAACTTTTATCCTTTGCTGTTGCACCATGTACCCAACAATATTATCATAATACCCTTATGCTGTCGATGCCTGGGTCGAATCTGGGGGTTCTGGCCCTCCACTCCTGTTGTTGTTGTTTGTTAGTGTTTTAGGGCCCTTCAACTACAAAGGTCATTAGGGCCCCGCCCACAGCATAGTTCTTATGCAGAGACTGCACAGACACTACACTAATGCGACGATTTTTGGGTATTAGTAGTACCCAGCTTTCCCAAGCGGCCACCCATGTTAGTACTAGCTGGGATTGCGCTGCTTAACTTTAATGATCAGACGAGAACTGGTGCGTCCAACGCAATTCGCCGCTCCCCTCCACTCCTGCTTATGTCCCACTAGGTCCCCTTCCACCTCACACACTATCACATCCCTTCGTACAACCTGCCCCCATGTCTATCTTCATTTTCCTCTACCTCGGAGTACTTTCAATAACTTGCACCCCCGTAATGGGCCTAACGAGTTCCTCCTCCGCTCTTCTCATAATCTATACAAGAAAATATTAAAACCTAATAAATGACCATTGGGAAGAGAGTGGCGGACCGGACACGAAAGAGACTTGAAGAAAGGGTAGCACCACTTTCACAAAACAACAACATGACTTGTTTATTTGTAACCGAGTTGTACTTTAGGACATTATTACAACTCCATTAGTCAATCACACGCCCACTCTTCGCCTTTCCCAGTGCAATTATAGACGTCAAGGACCCTGTGATGGTCATCCGTCCACGAGCGACTTTCTCATAAAGTCAATATGCATATTATCTAAGATCGAAAATGACCACCACGTCCATTCAGGACTATATCAATCAACACCACCGTCGCGTCGGTGTGGTCAACGTCAGCCCGAAAATACCTTGGACTGCTTGGACAACGAAGAGAATTGGAGAAATGATTTGGGGCGGCGGCAGCGTCACGTCATAAATGTAATTCCCAGCAGGAGAGAAAAGGGAGTGGACCTGGCCATGACTGGACAATATATCAGGTGCCACTGTTGCCAAAAAAATTCGAAGAAAATAAATGTGAGTGTGTGTGTGGGTAAAATGTGCAATTCATTAGATGCGATTAAAATAGTTGCTAATTACATAGACCTTCGATGGACATGACATTTACAAACAATTTCGGATGTTGTCCACTACAGCAACATCAAAAAAAAAAGTACACCACCATCACCACAATAATAACCGGACACTCCACCACTACCCGGACAAAGTTTCAGAAATTTCAGGAAAAAAAAACTAATCTTTCGTAACGTCGTTCAAATATGTCGCACATTTTTCACATACCATTTCAAGGTAGAAACTCCAAGAACAGCAAATATCAATTTTCCGCGGGGAAAAAATATGTTAGGGGTGAGTAGGACAGTCTGGCCAATGTCCCTGGAATCAACACAGAAGAAGAAGGACATTACACATTTCAACACAATCTAATTTCACACGCCATCTAGTGTAAGACTCGAGTGCAAAAAAAAAAGATACGTTGGCGTAGAACATAACTTCCGGGGTGCGGCTGATAGTGAAAGTGAGAATGGGAGGAGGAGTCGAAATGTCAATTATGAGGACGCCCCAGAAAGTGAAGTCAATTCAAGAAAGTAGAGGTGAGAAAGAGTGCAACAGGAAAACACACGAGAAAGGAAGCGGAGGACAGGGGATGACAACCGAAATATTCACAAACATTACATGCAAATAAATACAAAGCGGATAACAGAGGGTGAAAACAGGGGCCGGGCAGGAGGCGAATTAAATACAAAAAAAAAAAAGACACAAGTCAACCGATGGTGACTGTTAGCCGGGCTCATGGGATAACGCCCAGAGCATCCAAAATGTACTCGCGACAACTGAGAACTTATTTCCATTTAATCAGGTGTCCCAACCGACGACAAAATGACTCAGCGCTAGTCAACTCACTTGTCAGCTAACGGTACTGTATACCAGGGGTGACCAACAAGTCGATCGCGATCGACCGGTCGATCACGAAGCCAATTTTGGTCGAACACTCGTGATGTGCTGACTTAACACCCGCCTCGGTGACGTAGTGGTTCAGCGTTTCTAGGTCTGCGTCAGGGGTTCTAGATTCGATACTGGACCGAGGTGGGTCTATTGTTGTTGTTTTTTGGTTGGTGTTTAAGGTCCCGTCAACTACAAGGTCATTAGACACCCGTCCACTGCATAGTTCTAATGCATAGACTGCACAGACACTACACAATGCGACGATTATTGGGTATTAGCAGTACCCAGTTTTCCCGAGCGACCACCCATGTCAGTACTAACTGGGCTTGCGTTGCTTAACTTCAGTGATCAGACGAGAACTGGTGTGTCCCACGCAACTCGCCGCTCCATGAGGTGGGTCCAGTATTGAACCACCCCCTCCCCAATTTGACTGCGATCGCGACACTTTTTCAAGATAAAAAGTAGATCTTATGTACACAAAAGTTGGTCACCCCTGGTATACATTATCGACCGATGCCTCCCAATTTTGCCCTTTCTAAAGTACATTCACGAAATTCAGACTCTTACCGGGATTTGGGTTCGTGACTAGGCCAGCAGCATCACTTACCCACACAAACAATACCAATTTATGTACTACCACTACTCCAGGCGTGAACCTGTGGGGAGCGGCGAATTGCGTTGCACACACCAGTTCTCGTCTCACCACTAAAGTTAAGCAGCGCAACCCCAGCTAGTACTGACATGGGTGGCCGCTTGGGAAAACTGGGTACTGCTAATACCCAAAAATCGTCGCATTAGTGTAGTGTCTGAGCAGTTTCTGCATCAGAACTACGCAGTGGACGGGGCTCTAATGACCTTGTAGTTGAAGGGCCCTAAAACACCAACAAACAAACAAACCTGTGTATTTCGAGCATCTAGCTGCTTTACCAATTAAGCTATCGAATTGACCTCTATCGGGCACCTCATTAATAGTAAATCTGTATTTACTACCCCTTTCGTTCCCTCTTGCAAAGCAGTGCGGTGTAACGGGCAGTTGTCCTATAACGAGATTGGAAAGTACTTGCATAACCACATAAAAAATGCCAAAATCATTATTATTAGTCGTTCAATAACAACACGATCGGTTTCTTCACCTTCAAAAAATAATAATCAATAACAACAACACTATAAAGACATAATATGTATAACCCTTTCGCTGGAGGATGAGTTGGGGTGGGATGGTCATACTCGCAATAAAAGAACTCCAAAAAAAAGAGCCAACCAGTAATTAACCTCCTCTCCCTAAACATGAGAGCAATAAAACACTGAAAATTATTCTTTAAAATGACCCTCTTCCTTACCTGAAATGATGTCGGAGTGACCACTATGCCCATGAAATATATAGTCTTTTCACAGGTATTTTGTTCAAGGTTCCCCTCAACCCTTTCGACAAATCACGATTTCTTTTTTTGCTTTTCCCCCACAGAAATAATAGCATACCTGTATATACGATATCGAAATTGTAATCAACGAGACACATACACAGCCTCATTGAATTTTTGGATGAAGTAGTTCAAACAGATTAAATCCTCATTTGAAATGACCATCTTGAGGAGGAAAAAAAAGTGAGGTCAGGGTGAAATTTTCATACAATGCAGAAACCTGTTGATTCTCGTCGCTCACATTTTCTCTTTTTTTTCGATAATTTCACCCCTCCTGTCCGAGAGCGATAGCTATCAACCTTAAAACTACGTTATTAAATTACTATTTTAACGATTGCCGAAATAACTATCATTTGGCATTGTTATACAACTCAAGATGGAAGTTTTTTTTTCTTAAAAAAAAAAGTAATTCACACACACCCTTCCTTCTGCCTCACCTCCTGAAACATTTGGCTTCTGTACAATGTTTGGCCCCAATTATCTCGCCTCTCTTTCTCACCTATCGTAATAGGTGACAACAATTTATGAGCCAGCCATGAAGCACGAAGACGAGGAGAAGGGAGGGAAGCATAGGTTTTGTATCGTTGGTGTCTTAGGGCCCTTCAACTGCAATGGTCATTAGAGACCCGTCCACTGAGTAGTTCTAATGCACAGCCTGCACAGACACCACACTACTACGGCAATTTTTGGGTATTAGCAGTACCCAGTGTTCCCAACTTCAGTGATCAGACGAGAACTGGTATGACCAACCCAATACAACCCGCTCCCCGGGGAAAGTTCGGATGCAGAGTCTGCTTCTGCACCTCAATCTACACTGTATAGCCCCAATTACCCTTCTCCCCTCCCTGCCGTGTTGAAAGGGTGTTCGTGATATGCAATTAATCCTGCGCATATACTCCACGATTGGGACCCCAACATTGGGACCAGGCAGGACGTTACCTTTCTCGGTGACTCTTAAACGTTAGGTAATATTTCTCGGTGGAGCCCATCTCCTACGTCAGTGATTCCATCCAAGTTCAAACTGGATCGAGGTGGGTTGGCCTCTTTCGGGCGAGAAAGAAAGAGAGGTCGTCAGCGTACCTTGGCGAGTAAAGCCGTGACCCCGAGTAGTGTCTACGATGTCACTAACAAGTTAAAGAACCCCTTCTACATGAAACGCGTAGATCGGAAAAATTCCCAAGTATAGAAGAAGCTCGTCCTCTCTGGAGTCGATAGACGAAAAGTGCCCTAATGAATCAAAATAGAATCCCCGAGGAAATAACCTTAGGGGTTGCAGTATTTGGTCGGCATCCGACTGTGTAAAAATACCGTCCAACAGGTCGTTCACGTGCCCCAATGGGGCAACAATAAGTACCGGACCCAGTGGCGGATCCAGGATTTTCGTCGGGGGGGGGGAGGGTTGAGCCATAGGCAGCGATTGGAAACGCAATTTTCATTTATCAGTGTCAATGTCGACCCAAAATTTAGGAGGGGGGGGTTGCAACCCCCCCTTGGATCCGCGCCTGACCAGACCCATCCATATAGTAGTCTGGGTGGGCCCCTTGGAAACGAACATTATTACATTCAGTCTGCTGCTGCTCATCGGACACAGGAAGGTGCAGAAAGGAGGGAGCGGCGAATTGCGTTGGACACACCAGTTCTCGTCCGATCACTGAAGTTAGGCAACGCAACCCCAGTTAGTACTGACATGTGTGGCCGCTTGGGAAAACTGAGTACTGCTATTACCCAAAAATCGTCGCATTAGTGTATTGTCTGTGCAGTCTCTGCCTAAGAACTACACTGTGGACGGGGCTCTAATGACCTTGTAGTTGAAGGGCCCTAAAACACCAACGAAAAAAGGAAAAACGCAGAAAGGATTAGGATGTGGTTAGCACCACCAGCCCCTTAAAATTCTCTTTTACTGCACAGTCGTAATGCCGAGCAACGAAACGTCATTTCAAGGAGGTGCCTGGACAATCGGTGGTCAGTGGTAGTCAATTTACGTCGGCGCATTGCCAATCTCTCTCTCTTTCTGCACCTTTTAAAAGGTATCAGGTAGCCAAAATAAAACAACGACAACAGGACAGTGGACGCAATTAAAACATAACTCCTTCAAAGAACGAAACCTGCAATCACATCACTAATCACGGTCATATAACTACGAACTTAACAACCATAAATAACATCAAATATGCAATTAAATCTAGGAGACGCCCTAATAACTATAACTACTCTGACTACTGTTCACTACCGTTTTAATATACCTCCTATACCACTAACTAAATAACTACCATAAATGTAACAACACTAGAGAAACGACGGAGGGGAGTGGGGAGGACATGTCCTTTTCTCACCAGGAGATCATAAAAAACGAGGTGATTACCATCAAATATCTGTTGTAATTGGAATGCTACAAAAAACCTCGATCCGAAATTTGTTGACACTCACCAAGGTTATTAATAATATATCAAATAATGTCCAGCAGTGACCAGAAGGAATTTTCCCAAAAACAACAACAACAAGGTGATGGACAATTACATACATCACCAGACATTGAACAGTTAGTCAAACCAACATGTTAACAGTCCATACAAAGGGTGGAATGGGGTATCCTGGACGGAGAGAGAGAGAGAGAGAGAGAGAGAGAGAGGAGGGAAGGGAATGGGGGGAGGGTCTGCAAGTCGAGAGAAAAAAAACCAGTGCCAAACAAGGCGTGGTCGCCCTAACCACGACGGTTTTAATGTCAAAATCGACTTTGAAACCATAACACGTGTCTTGAAATTTAAGTGACATTGATTAAAGGGGGTTTGGCAGGCAAAAGATCAAGGATCTCTAACCTCATAAAACACACTTTTTTTCCTTGCCCTCCACAAACGCAACCCGCCTACACCTGCAAAAATTTCGTTAAAAATATTCAAAAAACATTATATAGCCCTCCAAAGAAATTACGAAACCTAATACCATTTAATTACAGAACCTGGCATTCCAGTGGAAGTTTAAGGCGAAACAAGAAGGGGGAATTAACCAGCGACTGCCTATTTCTCCTTAAAAACCAAACTGAATTGGTCACATTACTTAACATTCCCTAATTACTACGACTACGGACAACTAATTGCCAAAGCCTGAGAGCGGTAAAAAAGGATAGCAACTCCCACGCTCGTAACATTTGAACGACGGGACAGGTCCTATTACCAAGAATACACACTAATGACGTTATAATGAGTAAAAAAAGCAACTAACCCTTTTCCCGCCTATAGCAGGGTCGGGTACCCATCTTGTTCCTCTGAATGGACACAGGGTGGTATATTGGTCATAGTTTCTTCTGCAGCCGGTTGCCGGCCAAAGCTGCACCCCTACGCTTATTTATCGTCGGTCTAGTGTTCGTTGGGGAATACTACCGACGCCAGGGGGCGAGCTCCTACACCTGGAAATTTTGCCTCATCTACCCGTTGCGCAGTAGAGAGGGATCTTTTACGTGCAAGTGCCATCGTACACCCACACGGGACCTCGGTTTTACTTCTCATCCGAAAGAAGGAACACTCGCGGCCTCTCTCTCGCCTGAAAGAAGTCGACCCACCTCGGTCCAGTATCGAACCTGGAACTATTGACGCAGCTGCCGAGTGTGCTAACCAATACGCCACCGCGGGGGTGGGGGGGTTAATGACGTTATAATGAGTGATACCCAAAATTTCTTTTTCATAGTTAAGTCGGTGGACAACGCTCTGTGGTGCAGAGGCATCGTACTGGCTACTGGGACAGTAATTCCACATTCAATGCTGCACCAGATGCCATTTTTAGGAATGAGAGACCCCCTACCCCAGTGTACCTTCCGATGGATGGGGAGTGGCGAATTGCGTTGAATCACTAAACTGAAGCAGCGCAACCCCAGCTAGTACTGACATGGGTGGCCGCTTGGGAAAACTGGGTACTGCTAGTATCCAAAAATCGTAGCATTAGTGTAGTGTCCGTGCAGTCTCTCCATCAGAACTACGCAGTGGACGGGGCTCTAATGACCTTTGTAGTTTAAGGGCCCTAAAACACCAACAAACAACCACCGATGGATGGAAAATCAAACCGTGGTCCCATGTCACGTGGATGACAGCACCACTGCACGTAAAAGAACCTTTACGTAGTTTACTACATGGAGAGTAAACTAACTATACGTGTAGTTCGGTAAAATGTTCAGGTGTAGGATCTCTCCCCGCCTGGTGTCAGGTGAATGAAAAGTGTCCTAAAAATCAAAATAGGCTGGCGATAAATAAGCATAGGAGTTGAAGCTTTAGGTTGGCAGCGGGCCGAGTTAAAATGTCGTCCAACCAATCGCTCAATGGAACAAAAGTCGACACACCCGGAAAGAGAAAGGGTTAGTGAAGACACTGATGGTCAGCATCAGTAGAGTTTTGATGTGGACACAACAAAACCACCCCTGTTCCTATTCTGCAAGGAAAACAGTGAATTTCATCGAGACTTCCAGGTGCAACCATGCCACAAGTCCTTCCCCTCCTCTTTACCTCGGCCCATAACCTAATAAGCGTAGGTGGAGGCAGAGAATGAAGAAGTGTATTTCCCTGCTGCTTTACAAATGCAATCTCCGAGTGGTCAAACTTTTTAACAAAAGTGACGCTTATTGATGTCATCAGTAGTAAACAACATTAAGCAATCCAAAACGCACCCCTTTCTTATTACAACATACCAACATTTGCTGCTTCTGGAAGGAAGAGGTGACCCTTTATCTGAATGGCCTTGTGAGACTTTGCCACACAGCTGGAGTCTGAAGTTATGACAAAATCCAACTGATTAACAGAACTGGGCAAAGAAAAGACATCCAACAGCATGATGCTAATTCACGTCTCCCCGAAAACAAAAAAAATAGGGACTTCAGATTAGGAAGGTGGTTCACGGGTTGACTATGGTCGATGATTACACGATTAAGATTGTACGAGAAGAAATGATAAGTGTGGTTTGTGCGAAAATTAAGGTTAATTAAAAGTTCTCGTTTCAAATATCTCAAGTGATGTCATTATTTTGATTAAGAGATAATAGCAATTGTCAAACACAAGATAAATTGGACTGCACTCAACTCGAAAAAGTCAAGGAGTCAAGTGAGTCTGAAATGAGACTGCACTTGTCAAGGCGGAATGAAAAAGAAAGGAAAAACACAAGTACAGTACTCAGGAATGTAAGACAGTGATGGTGACGAAAGAGCAAGCGGGCCAATTTTGAAATGAGGTTCATCCACCAAAACAAAAACCAACACAAAAAAAAGGGGGACTCTTACAAGCCTAAGTACTATATAACTACACAAAGCTTAACCTATGACATCGCCATTGAACACTTGATTATGACGAGTGAACTCAAAATGTCACAAACTAGATTGCTGTTTTTGCAAATAAACTATTATCACCATCATTATCGTGTTAATAAAGATGGGACTCGCTATTGGGGCGTCAGATTTTGCAAAGGTCATTCCCTGGGCAATTGGTGATGCAATTTTAGTAGACAGCTGTCTGCAATGTCTTCCCCACAAAAATTAGTGGATCATCATTTGTGTCTGGGCGGGAGCAGTTTATTCCGTTGGACACACCAGTTCTCGTCTGATTACTGAAGTTAAGCAACGCAAGCCCAGTTAGTACTTACAGGGGTGGTCGCTCGGGAAAGCTGGGTACTGCTAATACCCAATAATTGTCGCATTAGTGTAGTGTCTATGCAGTATATGCGTTAGAACTATACAGTGGACGGGTCTCTAATGACCTCGTAGTTGATGGGACCTTAAACAACAACAAACAAACAAACCAGTTCTCGTCTGATCCCTGTAGTTAAGCATGGTCTGACCATGGGTGGCAGTTTGGGAAAACTGGGTCGGCCTACTGTTGGGCGGGCCCAGTTGCGTTGGACACACCACATCTCGTGAGATCACTGAAGTTAAGCAATGCAAGCCCACGTTAATACCAACATGGGTGGTTGGTAAAGAACGATGGGTGCTGCAAATTTCCCCTCTCCTACATCCTCTACACCTACCTCCTCATCTCCCGCGAGCAGCCTCCTAAGGGTTCAGCCTGTTATGGCGGCTTGGCTTACTCCCCAACCCGTTAGTATAACATAACGCATAATACCCAAAAAAAATCGTCGCACTAGTGTAGTGTATGTGCAGTCTCTGCATTAGAACTACACAGTGGACGGGGCTCTAATGACCTTGTAGTTGAAGGGCCCTAAACGCCAACGAACAATGTGTCTGGGGGCATAAGGGCTAAATGAACAACGATGGCAGCAAGTATTTCCGGACGTTCTTAATTAAGCAGCTCTAAACGTTCATCTTCAACCGTTTAACGTTCAGTTTATGAGATATTACTTTAGATCCTGGGACCTGGGTACTAAAGTGTTACCACCAAACGTGCTCACAAACCGTAAAACAGTAAGCAATCTTTGAGATTCCCATCACGATCGGAGTTCTCGCCTGATCACAGAAGTTCAGCAACGTATCCCCAGATAGTATTGGTATGGATGGCCGCTTGGGAACACTGAGTACTGCTAATACCCAAATCGCCGTAACAGCGTAGTGTCTATGCAGACTCGGCGTTAGAACTACGCAGTGGACGGGGCTCTAATGACCAATGTAGTTGAAGGGCCCTAAAACACCAACAAAACAAACAAACCCATCACGATTGGTACAACGACATACGTTTCAGACCAATCTTTTTTGTTTGTGCACACATGACGTGTCCACCAGAATCGCGTCCATGTTACGAACGTTTTTCAGCGTTCGCAAACGATTTCTCTAGGTGGAAAAGACCTGGCTTAAGAACCCTGATTCGCAATAAATATCGCGGACAACCGGTGAGATCTATTCTAATTCTAAATGAATACACTGCAAGCAGCTGTGATAGGCCAAATTGGCAGTGGCGAGAATAACTCTCATTCCTAATAATTGACTCATTCAAAGTTACACAGGTAACGTGTCGGACTACTTCGCAGGGGTTCGGGGAGAGTGTGTTCCCCAATCTACCTTCTGTCGAATGGGAGATAAAAGCCATGGTTTTGGGTGGTGTGTACGATATCACCACTGCACGCAAATTAACCCTTTTAACATAGAACAGAATATAGAGTACACGCAGTTCGGCAAAATTTTCAAGTGTAGTAGCCCCAACGAAGAAAAGGTGGTTCCTACAACAGTCCTCAACAACTTTGTCAGCATCGAAATAACGTCAAATGTCTCACGATGTTACCCAGGTTTTACCTTTGACCTCCATTCTGAAGTCCTGGTACAGAACTACCAATAGTAAATTTTGATTTGCAGCTCTTACGACCATGGATATGCTACTCGCCTACGTCGAACTGACAGACTAGTAATACACCAGTGACCTGTGATCCCCACTTTGGATGATATCGAATGATGGAAAGAAACAGAGGCCTTGACGTCGAACAAAGTAAATTAATTGCACCACTAGAAAGTAAAGTAGCAGTCACACGAAATGTGTCCACAAAACAATCGAGCGATAACAATTTAACAGCATTTTCCAGTTACCGCCGACCAGAGCCATAATTTGGACACATTGTCAGTCCATTCACACACACAGAATTTCTATTAGACTGCCGTAGTCCTTTAAAAGGCAGCTAACCGAGTGATTAATCTTCGATTTCCCTTTTTTTTTTTGCAGACAAGCAGTCAGGCCTGCAAGCAGTTGGAAGAAGATTAATCGTTAGGGTTGCTTTGCAAGATAGGGACCTGCAGAGTCATTCAAGCAGAGATTTTAACCTAAACAATGGACACATCATCTGTTTTATCCTTCTAAAGGGCGCTGCCTTACAGAGAGAGAGAAAAACGCTGAGTGAAATTGAGATCAAAATGACTGGCTGACAAAAATTGACATTATTTACATATTGCAAAAGTAGGTTGAATTGAGCCTCTGAGGGTTTGAGTCCTGGGTGCAACTATACCCCATCCTCCACCTCCCGTGGTGCCATTACAACTACGCCTCCGCTCTAGGCATTCACATCCAGCAGGGTAGATTTGAACTGTTGAAAAAAAAAGGGTTGCGCCCTCAATACTTAAGATAGTAAAGCAAAACCTCAATCAGATGGCTAACTTCAAAAGCTGCATACATATGAGTACAGCCATAGCATCTAAAAGCTTAGTGGGGCGGCCGACTACTTCTTTTTTTATTGCAGAAAAAAAAATGTTTGAGGGGCCATAGTAGAAAGGCGGGGCTGTCAAATTTAAATAGTGGGCGTGAATCTTCAACGTCTGTCGTACTTTTCTAAAAGTCAATAAGAATGCAAATAAAAACACATTGCGACCTGAAACTGAAAATTGAAATGGAGGGGAAAACCCTGGGTCTCATTGTTTCTCAATTCATTCGTGGCCTCCTATTAGAAACACATTTTAAAATATTGTTTGGCTTTCATTTTATGTACCTTTTCCTCTCACCAGCTTTGACTGGCGGCGATATCAAAATTGTGAGGGCCAAAAAAAAATATACATCTGCTACAGAGCGCATACGGACGTCGAGGCCGACTTCATGCCACTGGTTGAACTTACACGTGCAAATCACAAGTACTTCAGTGTTACCTGTTTCGTGATTTGTCGAAATTTTAAACATAGTAAAACAATTACAACCAGTCTCTCTTTCTCCATTTTCATTTGACTTGTAAATGTCAAATCATTTCACGCACTAACAACACAATACTGTGCAAAAGGACCACTGGGATTGGATAATTACAGAAAAAAATAATAATAATAAAAAAAAAATCCGCTTTTAAAATGGACTGAGAGAGTTTATAAATATATACTTTAAAAACCTTGGTACTATTTTAAATTTCCATATAAATTGGCGATGCAATGTAACATATATCTATTCCACGCCTTATATAATATCATGGCCAACAATTTGTTTTGCACTTTTTCTTGGTATGTGTGTCACCTTCTACGTTGACCCTGGCTTGATTTAAATCTCAAACTAATCAAGGCTAATAAAAATTCCAAGAAAGTAACGAGCCAATTGGTGGCTGGTAGTCAGGCATAAGGAAATGGAAGCTCAATTTGTAAGAAGAGAGAGTGGTGGGTAACATTTAAGACTGAAAGTCAATAATTCATAACTTTCAAAAAAGGCCAGTAGCCGTGTTTGGTATGACAAAACGACTAATTCATATTCCATAGTGTAAACAGTAGGCAGCCATTACAAATTTGTTTATCGAGAGTGAAATTTGTCAGTAGTCACTAGCGACGAGTGAAACAAAACAACAGCTCTCAAAATCAAGTTAAAATTAAGCAGCCGGAAGAAATAAACAATTTAACATCACAATCATACATACGAAATAAACATTATCCTACTAAAGTTGAGAGTATAATTCAGGAAACTAGGCATTGGTAGAGATGAAATTGAGGTTCTTTCTTAGGCCGCTCGCACACACAGCCACTTGTGGCGGCTGCTAGTGGCGACCACACGTTGTGGACTGCGTTTCTAATTAGAATCAAATAGGCTCAGCGCAGACACGGCGTTTGCAGTAGCGCTACTGAGCCACAAGCTGCGGCAGTCGCCAGCGGCGGCGATTTTCCTACTACCGCAAGCACGAGATCTCGTTGCTGCCGCCTGTGGCAGCCACTGGTGGCCGTGTACAGCGACTAATGATCGCCACTAGTGGCTGCTGCAAGTGGCTGTGTGTGCGACCGGCCTTAGAATGTTCTAATAACGAGATAACTGGATTACTGGATTACTTTCAAGGGTTGCGGAGTAAGCCAGACAGCCATAACAGGACGAACCCTTAGGAGGCTGCCCACGGGAGATGTGGAGGTAGGTGTAAGGACGAAGGAGAGGGGTAATTTGCAACACCCAACGTTCTTTACCAACCACCCATGTAGGTATTGAGGTGGGCTTGCGCTGTTTAACTTCAGTGATCTCACGGGAACTGATGTGTCCAACGCAACTTGTCTGTAATCTTTTGCACCCGCTACACTAGTGTTCACTTCCGAGGTTCGATTTTTTTTGCACCTAACCTTAAAGGCCCCACACATCCACACACACCAAACTGACGTGTGCGTGCAAAAAAAAGTTTGTGCTTACACCAAAAATTTTAACTGACGGGGTGAAGAAATTTTATCATATCGGTGTGTCAGTTCGGACTGACGTCAGTTAGAAGTGAGCGGTGTGTGGGGTTGCTCACATCAGTTCTTCACATTTTTTGTTCTGCGCACGCCCAAACATGGATAAACGTCAACTTTAAAAAAATTGCACCATAGTAAGGGTAGAATTACTGGTTGATGTGGATAATGAAATGATGTCACATGACGTTTAACGAAAAGGAACATAAGTAAGTGACACACCAAGGGAGCGGCGAATTGCGTTGGACATACCAGTTCTCGTCTGATCACTGAGGTTAAGCGGCGCAACCCCAGCTAGTACTGACATGGGTGGTCGCTCGGGAAAGCTGGGTACTGCTAATACCCAATAATCGTCGCATTAGTGTAGTGTCTGTGCAGTATATGCATTAGAACTATACAGTGGACGGGTCTCTAATGACCTCGTAGTTGAAGGACCCTACAACACCAACGAACGAAAGAAAATGACACACCCCACTGATCGTGGTGTGGGCAATTCATTCCTTAACACCATACCTGAACACATTGATGTGCACACACCGAACTGATTGTGTGTGGGGGGCCTTCAGAACAACCTCTTAATGACAAAGGGTAGACAGAACCCTCGGTGCGTTCTATATTTCAAATGTCGATTACATTTTGATCTTCTTTGATCATATCGAGCTCGTATTACCTTTTGGTGTATTTTTTTTAACAACAATGCTAATGAAATTTTGTGTCTTTCATGACTCTGAAATACCCGCCGCGGTGGCGTAGTGGTTAGCACGCTGGGCAACTACGCCGGTAGTTCTAGGTTTGATACTGGACCGAGGTGGGTTGGCTTCTTTCGGGCGAGAGAGAGGCCGCAAGTGTGCCTTCTTTCGGATGAGAAGTAAAACCGAAATCCCGTGTGGGTGTACGATGGCACTTGCGCGTAAAAGAACCCTCTCTACTATGCAACGGGTAGATGAAGAAAAATTTCCAGGAGTAGGAGCTCGCCACCCTGGGGTAGGTAGCATTCCCCAACGAACACTAGACCGACGATAAATAAGCGTAGGGGTGCAGCTTTGGGAGGCAACCAGCTGCAGAAAAAACTGTGAGTAATATATCGCCCTATGTCCATTCAGAGGGACAAAATGGGTACCCGACCCTGCCATAGGCGGGAAAAGGGTTAGGAGTTGCTTTTTTGAATCTGAAATACAGAGCTTTACTAGAAGATGACGAATGATCATCACTTCAAGTGATAGAAAAAAAGGTCTCTGACAATATGTCGTCGTTCATTACAAAATATACAGTAAGTTGAATTTTTAATATATACATTTAGTTTTCACTAAAAAAAAGTCAATTAAACTCAACAGTTTTTATTTTCTTTTTTTTTTAGTTCACGCCTATGAAGTGATCTGCGTGAAAATGTATATACGCGTTAAGACATTTTCATTACCCTCTCCTCCTCTCTCTCACCCTATCGAACCCTATAATTAATTTCAAGGAGACATACGTAGACTTAATTCGACTTTTTTCTCCGTCATTTCTTCTACGATAACCTTGGATTTCACGTTCGACTCCAAAAAAAACTTATCTCTTAAAATAATTTTCAGTACCAATGAATTAGGCGACATACAACCCTATCTAAGACCTACAGTTTTGAGGGCATCCTGATGGAACCAATTTCAAAAACATACTAGGTGATTCATTCATTGGTAATGTGTGCTTGATTTTTTTAACCCCTGGATACAGGGTCAATCCTGATCGAGGCGAGTAGATTCTTTCGGCCACGATGGAAGGTAGTCCCAAATTTGCCGGGAGCGGCGAGTTGCGTTGGACACACCAGTTCTCGTCTGATTACTGAAGTTAAGCAACGCAAGCCCAGTTAGTACTGACATGGGTGGTCGCTCGGGAAAGCTGGGTACTGCTAATACCCAATAATCGTCGCATTATTGTAGTGTCTGTGCAGTCAATGCATTAGAACTATGCTGTGGACGGGTCTCTAATGACCTTGCAGTTGACGGGACCTTAAACAACAACAACAACCCAAATTTGCCCTCAAAGAGGGATAAAAAAATTAAAGTCGGTACACCCAAACGTACGAAGCAAACCACACATGCAGGTCGCCAAAATTCTCAAATGGAGGAACTCGCCTCACCCCCTGGTGTCGGTAAGCAACAATGTCAGAATGACCATTGGATTTATTGCATAACGGTAGGAACTATTTGTAGCAATAGGGTGATCAGCAGACCGTTTATATGTTCAAAATGGCATACCGGTACTATCATTAGCACCATTATCCCAAAATACAGCGAAACCTCTCTATGGGTACACCCCTCTAAAGGGTACACTCCTTATATCGGTACAAATTCTTCAGGCACCGATTTTTCATCCATAGGCTATTACTACCCCCCTTATGGGTACAACCCTCTGATGGGTACACTTTGGCTAGGTCCCCCGGGTGTACCAATTAGAGAGGTTTCACTGTACTTCTTTCGCCTATGGAAGATTTGGGAGTTCATTTTTGTCCCAATGGGGCCCACGAGCAATCTGTTGGACAATACCTTACACAACCAGCTGCCAATCTAATTGTGCAACCTCCATATTTATTTATCCTCGGGCCTATGTTGATTCATCGGAGTATATTTTCCTCCACCGGCGCCAGGTGGGACGAATTGTGTCCACCTATGTGTATATTTTACTTCGTGTAATAAAGGTTTCCTTACTTTAAGGCACACTGGGGTCCTCTCTTTCATTCGACAGAAGCCAAACAACCTCGGTCCTGGAACCACTTCACCTGCACCTCCTACTCGCCCGCTAGAGACGCGATCTGCCTTGGCCAGGATGGACCCTGGAACCATTAACTCACAAAATCAAGTGCGCTTTCAACTGTCAACACCGAACAAGCAACTCCTAACCCTTTTCCTGCCTATAGCAAGGTCGGGTGCCCAACTTGTCCCTCTGAATGAACACAAAGTTGATATAATGAGCAGTGATTTTTCGCAGCCGGTAGCTGACCAAAGCTGCAACCCCTATGCTTATTTATCGTCGGTCTATTATACGTTGCGGGGCATTCCACCGACGCCAGTGGGCGAGTTCCTACACCAGGAAATTTTGCCTCGTCTAGTTGGGGCATTCCACCGACGCTGGGGAGGGGGGGGGCGAGCTCCTACACCAGGGAATTTTGCGCCTCGCCTACCTGTTGCACAGTAGCAACGTGCTTTTACGTGCAACTGGCACCACCGACACCACACGGGACCTCGGTTTTACTTCTCCTCCGAAGGAATGCGCATTCGGGGCCTCTCGCTCGCCCGAAAAAGAAGCCAACCCACC
Source organism: Trigoniulus corallinus (assembly GCA_013389805.1). Lineage (NCBI taxonomy): Eukaryota > Metazoa > Arthropoda > Diplopoda > Spirobolida > Trigoniulidae > Trigoniulus > Trigoniulus corallinus. Next base: position 15,865,916 of record JAAFCE010009109.1, read on the forward strand.
TCGGTCGACTGACGGCGTTACAAAGCACGCTACCCACCGGGCCACCAAGACGGGATCTATCACTATCGGGCTTGTTGTTGTTGTTTATTGGAGTTTAAGGTCCCGTCAACTACAAGGTCATTAGAGACCCGTCCACTGTATAGTTCTAATGCATATACTGCACAGACACTACACTAATGCTACGATTACTGGGTATTAGCAGTACCCAGCTTTCCCGAGCGACCACCCATGTCAGTACTAACTGGGCTTGCGTTGCTTAACTTCAGTGATCAGACGAGAACTGGTGTGTCCAACGCAACTCGCCGCTCCCATATGATATTGTGTGCTATGATATCAGTAATTTAAAATGAATGCAAACAGCTGAGGATTGAACTCCGATCACTTGGACTTGAAGTCGGATTCGGTAGGTCTTCAACTACTGAACATGTGTTTACAGTTTTTGCTTGAAAGGGTGAATAATAATAAGGTGTAAAAACAAAATTGGCCAATACTACTGATAAACAAAAAGACCAAGGAGAAATACAAAGAGAGAGAAGGAAACAAAACCAAAACAAGTGGTTATCTACGCACATCGCCACTTATCGTCCACTAAGCAAAGGATCGTATTTCTGGGAGTGGTGAAGACAAACCATCCCATCAATTATCTTATTTTTTTCCTCCTCTCTTACCACTAACCAAGTTACGTGCTCACGTTATCAAGAATCTAAATTCAAAATTAATCTCATTTTCATAAAATTAGACAAATGAAAACTGGTCTGGAGTAGTAAATGCGCCAACAGCATGTGTAAGAAGTATTTTAACACGTATTTCGTACTGTAAAAAAAACAACACACAAACACATCATAACAACGACAAGGCTGAAATTACTACATTTTGTAAGAATTTCGTGAGATGAAAAAAAATTATACTTAGGCTTGCATGTATACACAGTATATTCAAACTGGGGTATAACTGTCAAATGAGAGTAGCCCCATTTGCATAATCCTCTAACCTAACCCTTTCAAGACGTCAACAAAAACCGATAAACTGAGATTGCTGCAATTCATCTTTAACGGGGCTCACACGCCACCCCTCAAGTCTTACAGTTCAATGAAACTTGTACAACAACCTTCATAATCCCTTCATCATTATTACAACCAAAAAAAAATTGCAACACACCGTAATAAGGACATAAATGACAACTTCTGAAATGTAAAACTTGACTGGGTTAACGACACATTCACAACGTCGTCATCATGAATGTAACTATGATACTGGAATATTAAAAAGATTTTAAAACTCACATACCCCTTTAATATACCCCTTTCACATTAACACAATGCATGCATTATAAAATACCAGTACCTGCAAGGCACCTGCAAACATTTGTATCCATTACTTCATTTATTCAATCCCCACCCAAGCTATATTAGACACAGGTAAGTAAACAACCCAATGGGTCAAAGTGGAATACTGTTATTATTCCGCAGTGCCCAATATTGTCCCATTTGGAGACATTTCGGCACATGAGAGTGGTCTTTGCAATCCCTCACCTTATTTTGATTCGTTGGGACACTTTCATTTCTGTGCAGTGGTGACATAGCACACGGCAAACGGGGCCGAGGGTAAAAGCACTAAGAGTCTCTACTGTTGAAATTAAAACAACTGGTGCAATAGTCAAACACCCTACTTCTGCCTACCCTTTATCCTGCTTATGGCAGGGGTCGAGTATGCAAAAGCAATCCCAGCTGTGAGGACATGCCCAATGTTAGAAGGTGCTTCTTAACCCTTTTACCTCCTATGAAAGGATTGGGTATCCAATCGTCCTGCAGGCAGGAAGAGGCCACAGGCGAAAAGTTGATCGACACCAGGAAGAAGAGTGGCGAGTTCTACAGTTACACTTTGGGCTTCTCTTCCTCTCGCCCGATAAGAGCCACCAGTGATCGAACCTATGAGCCCGCTAAACAACTGAGACAGACTCCTATTTCCAGCCGCCTAGTAATGACGCGGTTGGGAATAGCAGTATATCTTTGTTTAATGCTGTTAAAAGCAGACAGAGTAGAAGAATCTGAGGTTGGCATTGATTTGTAAGGTTAGTCATAAATTTTTAGGTCGCCCCGGAATTACAGTTGAGTACAGTATATAATATCATAATCTCATAAATAATATCTAACTACCGGTACTAGTTTTCAACACTGGCCATGCAACCAAAGCGCAACAAATGTCAGCATTCAATAGAATGTAAAACCCACAAACCCAACCCTGCCACAGGCGAGATAAGGGTATTATGATGATGTTCTCTATTTGCTACTTTAATAAACTAATTTATTTATTATTAATAAATTGCACGTGACCCGTGGACAACTTTTTGGTTTTTTTCCTGTTATTGTGACCCGTCTTTAAAAAAACGTTCGCCACCACTGGTCTATATCGTGGTCCCACATCTTTAGGACTTCAAAATGTATCAGTCCTTTAAAAACGCCACGGGCCCTTCAACTACAAGGTCATTTAGAGCCCCGTCCACAGTCTAGTTCTTATGCAGAGACTGCACAGACACTCCACTAATGTGACGATTTTTGGATATTAGCAGTACTCAGTTTCCCAAGCGGCCACCCATGTCAGTACTAGCTAGGGTTGTGCTGTTTAACTTCAGGGATCGGACGAGAGCTGGTGTGTACAACGCAATTCACTGCTCCCACCAAAATGGCGACGTTCACACTTTTAGAACATATAATGTGACGTCATTGCACCCGTGAAATTCAACAACGCAGCATCGGAGCGTAATGCGCATGTTCAATGTCAGCTCGTCTTTACTGGTTAGAAATGAGTCCATTCATAAGTTACGTACAAGCAACTAAAGCAACTCCTAACCCTTCCCCACCTATGGCAGGGTCAGGTACCAATCTTGTCCCTCTGAATGGACACAAGGGAGATATATTGGACATGGTTTTCCACAGCCGGTTGCCGACCAAAGCTGCAACCCCTATGCTTATTTATCGTCGGCCTATAGTACGTTGGGGCACTTCACCGACATGCATAGTAAAGAGAGTTCATTTCCGTGCAGTGGTGACGTCGTACGCACTACACGGGGCGACGGTTTTACTTCCCATCCCAGGGGTTCCAAAGTGTGCGCACGGGGGTGCGGTGTGGAACCTTGGTGTCAATTTTCTAAAACAAACAATTCAACAGAGAGCCTTGAACAAATCAACATTCAGAAAGGGTGTCGGCTAACGGGAAAGTTTGGCAACCCCTATCCTATGTGATGGAAAGAGCACTCATGACCTCTCTCGATCCAATATCGAACCTGGAACCACTGACGCAGTGATCGATGATTGAGCGCGCTACATCCGGCGCCACCTGAAAGCTACGTATGGGGAACAGGTTATAAAAATGTATACCCCAAAGAACGGGTAAGGGGAAATAGTGGGGGGAAATTTTGATATTTTTATGATTTCTTTTTATTGCCTATTTTCACTTGGGTCACACCAACACACTTCAGTTCTTCGAGGAGGTGCACGATCTTTTATTTGAGCTAGGGATATGAACTCGAGTTCACCTACATGCCGAGCTCATTAGTTAGGTACAAAGCGTTTCTAACACAAAAAAAAAACATTAGAGCAGCGCGCAAACGTGTCTAGGTTCAAAATTTGACCTAAAATATTGTGACGAAACTTCTCATCTGAAAAACTACTCTCCACACACAATTTTTCTTCTTCGGCGGCGCATCACTCTTTGATTACTTTCATTTACCACAAAACTGTAACAACAACAACAACAAATCAGCGAGGAAAAAATGAATACAAAAGACGAACAATACCGTTAATGCATAGTTACAATATAAAGGATTCAAATGAAGGACGTGAAATTGAATTTTTCAGCAATAGGTGAAAAAACTAGTTCTGAATTTTTCCGCTAAATTATTATTATTATCACATTTTAGGAGAATATATTTCACCTTGTTACTAAAACTACTTCTTATCTGAATTTTACGGTCTGTTGCTATTCCTTTTTTTGCAACGTCAAATAAAATAATTCCTTCAAAGAGCGTATAAAGGGTTAATAATAGTCAAGACTGTTGAACTGTGTACAACCTTAAATGATTTGACATTAGAAAAATAAATTATGAAATATTAACGGCAAATTTCTTTCAACAGAGTTTTCAATTGACGCATGCGCTTATTAAACTAACACGAATGACACATATCACCACTAGAGGGAGAATAAAGCCACGTGACAACAACTGCATATCTAATTACGAAAACTAAACAAGGGGAAAGGGTAAACAACTTGCTGAGTTGATGAAGAATCGAACCTGCATTCATCGACTTAACAGGCTGATCTTTCTCCTTTACACGCAGCGCAGACAGACAATAGTGCTGACGCTTCATCCGAGATTCGAACCTGATTACACTCACTTCAACAACGCGACACTACGATGGCTCAATTTGCAGAGTCGATTTGCTTCTGCAGCTCGATTTAGGTATGTCAGCCGCCTCCGTACCCCGGCGGAAGTCAGTAGCAGTGGCGTCAATAAGGGGGTTGCGGGCCGTACTGGGTGACACCACTAGCACCATGAGAAATGGGGTGACACCAAAGCAGAAGGTGCGGCTTTTTTCGAGAGAGGGGGTGACAAATTTTGTCACCGCACCACACACCATGGTGTCACCGCACCGGGTGTCGCCGATCCTAGCGACGCCACTGGTCAGTAGCCTTCTCTATGACAGCCAAAGGTCGGACGAAAAAACGAAAACAATGACAGGGGTCCGCTGGTTGGTGTTTAGGGCTCTTCAACTACGAGGTCATCAGAGCCCCGTCCACTGCATACTTCTAATGCAGAAACTGCACAGACACTACACTAATGCGACGGTTTTTTTGGGTATTAGCAGTACCCAGTTTCCCCAAGCAGCCACCCATGTCAGTACTAACTGGGGTTGAGTTGCTTAACTTCAGTGATCAGACGAGAACTGGTGTGTCTAACGTAATAAGCCGTTCCGGATCGAGCTCGTCGTACCCAGTCGTACCCCAACCACCTTCTTATTGTTGTAGACTCCAGCATATAGTTGCAGGAACGGACAGGTAGCACTTGCACCGAGCCCCAGGACAGACCAGAAGGTGACGCATTTGCAGTACACAAGGTTTCGATCCCTTCAGCAGAGAACAAAGATTGGATTATTTCATGGGTTGGGAAGTAAGCCAAGCAGCCATAACAGGATGAATCCTTAGGCGGCTGCTAGCGGGATATAAGGAGGTACAGTGTTGAGGACGCAGGAGAGGGGAATTTTGCAGTACCCAACGTTCTTTTCCAACCACCCATGATGGTACTGGCGTGGGCTTGCGCTGCTTAACTTCAGTGATCTCACGAGAAATGGTGTGTCCAACGCAACTTGGCTGCACTACGCGAAAAAAATTACATAAACCTCAGCGAGAATCGAACCAAAGTACATTAAGATTTCAATGACGCTCCTACCTCTAGCACTACTAAAACCCCAATAGACAAAGCGTTTCATTACGCGAATGTCGCTTTAAAACCGCATCCAGCTACTAGAAAAAAGTTCGGTAATTAAATTTTTTTAAATTAAAATTATGCATAAATGCTTTTAATACATAAATAACGAAAACAGTCTGCTAGATTTAAAAAAAAAATTAATGAGACCAAAGACATTGAACCAAATTAAGCCAGCAGCAGGACATGGCGTCAATTCTCACTAATGCAACAGGAAATCTCAGATCTCAGGTAACCATGAATTATATTTAAAAAAACAAACAAACAATCATACCTGAATGTAGGGTGAAGTGTGACATGAGGAAGGGGGGGGCATAGGGGGCCCATCGATTTATCATATCTGATCTATATCCTGAATTTCAAACTAAATATCACACATCAGCTGTTAACCACCAAAACCAATAAGCAAATTGAGAGTCGCAAAGAAAAAATCATTCCTCACCACACTAAGTCCGTTTTGCCCTAATAATGCCAGTGACCTTGACTTGATTTATTTCGTTTATTAAAATATTTAGGACACATGAGTCGATGTGGGTGGTCAAACGCCGACACTACCCAAACAACGCGAGCTTTCCTCCAAATTTTGACTGTCAACTTTGATTTTATTACCTTGTAACTATATCGACGTTAAGTTTAACACCGATTCAAACTACTAACACGGTAACCTTTCAAGTAAAGAAACAGATCTTAATCTATTATTTTAATAAATAAAATTTCTATAGAAATATATATATGTACACAAATAACAAGCCGGTTTCGTGACACTTGTTGAATAGTAAGCGAGCAAGCCGCTCCAAGGGTGCTCGGTTCAATCCCGACCCTCATAGGATGCCGTCCTTTTTTTAATAAATTAAAATTAATGATTAATAACATAATTTACAGTCCGCCACCTACAGATATTTGTACTATTTTTACTTGACGTGAAGGCCTGCTTCGGTGGCTCAGTGGTAGTCTACAGGTTCGAGCCTGTCTAAGGTGGGTGGCTTTTTCCAGGGCGAGACGACAAAGGAGAGTTAGAAAGGTGGTGAAAGGGGAAGAATGGAGAGAGGAAGAGAAAAGGGTTTTTGTTGTTGTTTGTTCGTGTTTTAGGGCCCTTCAACTACAAAGGTCATTAGAGCCCCGTCCACAGCATAGTTGTGATGCAGAGACTGCTCAGACACTACACTATTGCGACGATATTTGGGTATTAGCAGTACCCAGTTTTCCCAAGCGGCCACCCATGTCAGCACTAGCTGGGGTTGCGCTGCTTAACTTCAGTGATCAGGCGAGAACTGGTGTGTTCAACGCAATTCGCCGCTCCCGAAGACAAATGGGAATAGGATAGAAAAGGAGATTGTTGTTGTTTGTTCGTGTTTTAGGGCCCTTCAACTACAAAGCTCACTAGAGCCCCGTCCACAGCATAGTTGTGATGCAGAGACTGCCCAGACACTACACTATTGCGACGATATTTGGGTATTAGCAGTACCCAGTTTTCCCAAGCGGCCACCCATGTCACTACTAGCTGGGGTTGCGCTGCTTAACTTCCGTGATCAGACGAGAACTGGTGTGTTCAACGCAATTCGCCGCTCCCTAGAAAGGGAGAGAGGAGGAGAGAAATGGGACCTTACATGAAGATCTGCCTCGATGGCTCAATGGTAGTTTACAGGTTTCATCTTGCTCGTGAAGGGTGCCCCATTTTCCGGGCGAAGTGTGCCTTCCGTTGTCGGATGGGACACAAGGTCATGGGCTACCATGTTTTGTGAATGATGCCACCACTACACAAAAAGAGCACTTTCTACATCCTCATCATCATCTTCATACCTTTAATCCCACCTATGGCAGGGCCAGGTCTGCGGGTCCACTGAACATGCTCTGACTGGAGGCACTCCAGCCAGACGCCTAGAACCCGCAGGAAATATTGGCTGAGTTGTCTGTGGCGGGATGCCGGCCAACCCCACGAATTGAGACGGTGCAGACGAATTGCATGCAATGCCGACTGTTTACTCAAATTTTCTGGCAGATCACCCTCTACAAAAAAAAGCGCTTTCTACATGGCGAATAAAATATACTGTACGTGTAGATCGGCAGAATTCCCAGGTGTACAAGTTAGCACCCACCCCTCCTGACGTTGATAAATTACCTTCAAGGTTTCTTTCCCTGTCACGCACCTCCTTATCCTTCTCGGAAAGAAACCACCGGTCAGGATTGAACCTACACACCATCTCTGAACTCAAATTGGAAACACACCTACACATTTGCTATTGACCTAGTCTTTTCCCTACGAACGGGAAGAAGTCGCTTTCTTAGTTGGCGTATCGATAACATTTCCATGTTTCCTGGTTCACCTCCCGGTCTAGTCGGTGATGATGATGCTCCAATTTAACCAGGGACGAACTGACAGTGATGAAATGCTAGATTTTGACACCGGAAAAAAAGACGGTTCGAAGTGAGTGGGAGGAGTGGTTGGGGCGTTTCTATGTAATCTGAGCAGTTTAATGGCATAAACTACACAAAATTTATGATCATGAGGAAAATATGAGGGGAAGTGGGAATGAGCAAGCAACGCAGAGACAAGACAAAAAACGGGACAATGATGAAGTTCAATCGTATGACAGGCATTCATAAATTACGTGAACATCACGAACTTGCATTCATCATCTCATGTTGCTGAGCGTCTGGCAACAGATGCCTATAAATAATAGCATCTTTTTTTAGGGATACTTTTTCGCCAAAGACGAAGGAGGAGGAAAAGGTAGCGAGCAATAATTCAAAATAAATCTGTTTAAAATTGAATTTCTTTAAAACCAAGAAGGATACACACAAAACATAATTTACTAGAGTTGATTAAAAGTAGTCAACATAATATAATGAATGTTGTTCTGAACACACACAAAAAAAAACAATTATTACAAAACCAACTACTGCTAGACAAAATTTTGCAAGAAGAAATAACTCTTAAAGATTACTAATGCAAGAAGAAGGAGAGCAATTTTTTGTCGTGAGACGTTTCAGGAATACTTTTTCGTATCTTCCAAGGTTGCACTACAAACCACAAGTGCATACACATACATGAAAGGTGAGCAACGTCACCAACAGTTTCTAGTCATAAATTTATAAATTTCAGTATTAAATAAAACAATAACGACTAACTCAAATTAGAAATTAACAAGAATTCAAATCATTTTTAATATTTTTTGAGTAGGAGTAAAGAAATGGAGGGGAAAAAGTGCAGTCCTGAAGCATTATTTTGCATAGCTTTCAAGTTGGAAATGATAGGGAGAAAGAGAGAGAGAGAGAGAGGGGAGAAATTCCCTTTAAACTTCTCGGTATGTTCATACGCCCACGCTCAAGAAATTAAGAATAGGGTTTCAAAGAAATTTGTATAGTAATAAACAAATACTTAGCTATAGCAGTTAAGATACAGCGTTAAAAGTTAAGACATATTTATGGAGGAAAGGAAAAAAAAAACCACCCTGTATAAGCAATGACGTCATGTTTTGATAAGAAGACCTCATTTCGTCATTGCCATTATATAGATTTAATTATAAAATTTCATCGTCATATTGCCTCGAAATTTTATTTACGATTGATAACCTCTACCTCTCAGCTGTTGTTACAACTTCAGAAATGAAGAAAAAAAATATTTTAGTTAAGAAATCACCATTATAATAAATAAATCATGTCTGCTCTAAATCTATAACGATTCTATCAAACAGAACGAGATAACTTCCCTGATTTCGTGTCTTTTAATGTGCACTTTCTTTAAAACAGATGTATATCAACAAGTGATTCCCCATGACCTATCAAAGACCATCGACATCATCGGATATTAGGATGAATTTAAACGTATCTAAGTTCCACTTCAAAAAAACTATTTATCCGAGGTGAAAATCGACGTCACACGTATTACACCATACACATCTATTACGATGCTGATAACTGAGCCCACACACTGATGTTATTGAATCTTAAAGCTGTTGCTACTATGATATTATATTTTAAAATTATGGTTCTACGTAGATGACAACTACACGACGATTTCAAATAACAGTAATTATAATAATCATTTCACTAAATAAATATTAAAGGGTTACGCCTACAGATCCCTCGATGCGAAATGGAAATAAAATTCTCATTTTTTAGGTGGTGCTTGATAAGATTCTTGCTTTCATCCTACCTGAATTGTATCATTTAACATTGTAAAACCTCTCTATGGGTACACTCCTCTAAAGGCTACACCCCTCATATATCGGTACAAATTCTTCAGGCACCGATTTGTCACCCACTGATTACTACCCCTCTAAACGATACACCTCTATAATGGGTACACCCCTCTAGTGGTACTCCTAATACCCGTTCCCAATTTCAGAAAACCACCTCTGTAACAGGTACATCCCACCTCGATGGCAGTGTTTGGCGTGCTGGTGGTTCCAAGTTCGATACTGGACCAAGGTGAATTGCGTTCTTTCAGGCGAAAGAAATGCCCAAGTCCCAAGTGCGCCTTCCGTGAGAAGTAAAACAGAGGTCCTGTGTGGTGTTCGATGACATTTACATATAAAAGAACTCTGTCTACTATGCAACTGGTAATGAGGCAAAATTCCCAGGTGTAGGAGGACTCCCCCCCCCGCTGGTGTCGGTCTAATTCCCCAACGAACAGCTGAAAAATACACTGTCCAATGTATTACCCTTGTGTTCATTCAGTGGGACAACATGGGTACCCACCCTGTCATAGGCGGGAAAAGCGTTAGGAGTTGCTATACAACTCTTTTATCAGTGGCGTCATTAAGGAGTGCGGGCCGCATCGAGACACACCAGTTCTCGTCTGATCACTGAAGTTAAGCAACACAACCCCAGCTAGTACTAAAGTGGGTGGTCGCTTGGGGAAACTGGGTACCACTAGTACCCAAAAATCCTCGCATTACTGGATTAGTTTCATGGGTTCGGAAGTAAGCCAGGCAGCCATAACAGGGCGAACCCTTAGAATGCTGCCCGCGGGAGATGAGGAGGTAGGTGAAAGGACGAAGGAGAGGGTTAATTTGTAGCACCCAACGTTCTTTACCAACCACCCAAGTTGGCATTGACGTGGGCTTGCGCTGCTTAACTTCAGTGATCTCACGGGAACTGGTGTGTCCAACGCAACGCAATTAGCGTAGTGTCTGTGCAGTCTCTGCATTAGAACTATGTAGTGGACGGGGCTCTGATAACCTTGTAGTTGAAGGGCCCTAAAACACCAACAAAACAAAAAATGAGAAAAAGGGGTGACACCAAAGCAGAAGAAGCGGCGTTTTCGGGAGAGGGGGGTGACGCCAACCCTAGCGACGCCACTGCCTCTTATGGGTACACTTTGGCCGGGTCCAACATGTGTACCAATTAGAGAGGTTCCATTATACCAGTGGTCTTCAAACTTTGTCCACTCACGGAACCCTTAGAACTATAAGATGTTTTGGAGGAACCCTATCCTACCTTTAGAAAAGTATATCTTGCCGCTGCTAACGAATTTTCATTTTGACTCGCGGAACACAGTTTGAAGACCACTGCACTACACTTTGTTTTCACATTCACCTTACCCGAATTGTATCACTTAACATTTGATTTGTTTTCACGATGGAAAAGCGACGACATCGTTCATACTATTATAATAATAAGACAAAAAATGTTATAACATAATCTGATCATTTGTCTTCTTAACAAGAAAAAAAACCGTTGTTTGAGAATTCGAACAACATTAATTCTAAGAACACGGCGCTTTGACGAACAGCCTTCATAAAAAAACCGAACGACGACGACAACGACGTTCGAATTACAAAAAAAAAAGAATACTACAAACATGGCAGCCTACAGCTGTTGTCCTTGTAAATAGCGAGATCACTGAAAACGAAGGCCATTTTTCACATTTATTACAAGCTAGAGAAGACGAAGAAGAAAGGAGAGAGAAAGAACCAACAATTGTAACCAGCCGTGCAACAGTTATTCATTAACTATTCATTCCAATATTCACGCATTTTAAATTCTACGAAAAATAAAACCTTTAATTGCTGCGGTTGAAAAAAAACCTACAACATGACGATTCATTTGAATGATGATGATATATGGTACGAACCACATAACCTTTAACTATAATATTAACCTTTCACTAACCTACAACATCTATCTAGCTTTAAATAAAATGTTAACTAGAAATTTAAAAAAAAAATCAGTTGAGAGATACTGTATACCTGAGAGAGAGATACAAGGGGGAGGCCTCGCAGAACGATGTACAACTATTATTGATTTGAAATGCTAACTTACTAACTGCATGACAACTATTATCGACCTCTGTGTACATTTAAATACTTGATGGATTACAGAATCTATTCTATTCAGGGTCAGAAATGAAAAGCACACCTGCGATAGACTTAACTGGTCAAAATCACGATGGTGCACAACACGATAAGTAGCTAGTTGGCAATGTGTTCCTGTGTCGTGAGTATGTGTCTGTCTACAAGATCGATTCTGACTTTAGTCAAGTCATTTCTAACGCCTGTACATGTGTGGAATAGACGTGACGTCATAAAAATCACAATCCCATTTTAGTCGGAAAACCGCAGATTTTAGAAATTCCAAAATAAACCACACCTGTCTAACCACTGTCTAACCACTTGTCCTCAGCAGCCCAGATGATCAGATGTTTACGTCACTAAAGGGTTGTCTTGCACTAGTTGCACCCTAAAATTTGCATTACTAATCACTTTTGGCCTCAAATTCCAAGCCTAGGGTTATTCAAATTAAGTTATCAAACGTCTTAATAGCGTTCGAGAGAGGCGACGTGGGTCAGATGAGAGGACTGCAAATTAGGTGGGAAGTCCTAAATCAGTAATTAAAGGGGAATATCACGTAATTATTATCAAAAAAAAATCATTAATTTTCTTTCCCACGTTTTGCCCATCATCACCCATCTGACAAGTAGAATTAGCTAGCGGCCAGCTATAAATATTAACCTCGTCAATACGCAAATAAATAATCCATTGTTGAATCTCTCTATCAATCATCGATTGGTATCGATTCATTATTGAATGTATATCGATAACGTCGGAACTTTGAGCTCTCAAACAAGTAGGTTGCATCCCATTTAAAGCAAACCAAAAACAACGACTAACCTTTTTTCTCGCCTATAGCAGGGCCGAGTACTCACTATTGAATGGTATTTCTAGGCAGTTGGCTGCCGACCTAATGTTGCAACCCCTTTCCTTATTTATCGTCGGCCTACTGTTCGTTTAGTTTTTATTTTAGTCTATTTTGTTTGTGTTTTAGGGCCTTTCAACTGCAAGTTCATTAGAGCCCCGTCCACTGCGTAGTTATGACGATTTGCATAGCAGTACCCAGTGTTCCCAAGCGGTCATTCGTGCTAATAGTATCTGGGGTGGTAGGTGGTTTAGGGCTCTTCAACTACAAGGCCATTAGAGCCTCGCCCACTGCATAGTTGTAATGCAGAGGTTGCACAGACACTACGCGCTAATGCGACGATTTTTGTGAATTAGCAGTCAGTACCAGTGTTCCCAAGCGGCCGGGAGCGGCAAATTGCGTTGGACACACCAGTTCTCGTTTGATCACTGAAGTTAAGTAGCGCAACCCCAGCTTGTACAGACATGGGTGGCCGCTTGGGAAAACTGGGTACCGCTAGTATCCAAAAATCGTCGCATTAGTGTAGTGTCTGTGCAGTTTCTGCATTAGAACTACACAGTGGACGGGGCTGTAATGACCTTGTAGTTGAAGGGCCCTAAAACACCAAATAACAAACAAAAGCGGCCAACCATGTCAGTACTAGCTGGGCTTGCGTTCAGTGATCAGACGAGAACTGGCATGTCCAATGCAATACAGCCACTCAGTTCGTTTGGGTACTCCACTGTCGCCAGGGGGATGAGCTCCTACACCTGGGAATCTCGCCGTCCTATTCGTTTCAGCCTGTCGCCACATAGCAGGCAACACACATCGATCCAGTAGTGAACCTGGAACCTCTGACACAGTAACAGAGCACGCTATCTCTGCGCCACCGAGGCGGGTTTACATTTAGCACGTATTAGTTGCCAAAAAGTTATAAGATATAAGGCCGAAAAGTGGTCAAGTACAAAGATCTTGCAGTAAAAAAACCCGATGTTGGAAATGGGAAATGTTTCAGACGGATCTCATCTGATCCTGATCACGTGTCAATGACGACAGATTGCCACCCAAACACACTACTTATTCAAAAGAAATCTAAATGTGTCAATTACACAGGCGGCAAATTTCAAGAAAACGAAATATAAACTGACCTTTAATTTTGAAAATGTATGCTAACAGGCTTTCTCTCACTTAATTCTCCTCTCATGATAAAATTAATGAGTTCAGGATAATAATAATTACATCCACATTACGGGTATAACGACATTGAGCGCCACCTAGTAGAAAATCATTAACAAATATGTCGGCCACTAATTCCCCGATATTTATGTAGGTCTAAAATTATTCACTTTGCCACTAATCAGTGTTCAACATATATTTGGAGCAGGTTTTCAAAGATTTATTTTAAAAAGTTAACCTGTGATTGCAGGTGTAGTCAGAGAAGGCAAATTAAAAGTCAATCCTTCTAAGAAAAGCTTCTTTAAAAAATCATAGGTTTTAAAATGGTCATTATCCTAGTCACATTTCATCGCTTGTCATCATAACTAGTTGCTTTACTACTATAAAATTTACGATATTATTAATAAATTTTAATATTTAAAAAATCTCTTCTAAGTTCTCATAATTATTACGAGTGGTATTTTAACTCTTTTGAGATATTTAAAAGGTTTTATTGCTGATATAAAGACATCTGGCAACAATGTCTGTTATTCATGAAATAGGACCTACTAAAACATTCAGTTCGATAATCGACATAACTTTTTTAATAATCTAAAATAATTTTATTAAGTATAAAATTATAACGAAATCGGTAAACAATAAAAATTATATCATGAAACTCTTTTAAGTGGTCACGCAACAAACGAGATGACCACCAGGGCAAGCGGGGAGCGGCTTATTGGACACACCAGTTCTCGTCTGATCACTGAAGTTAAGCAACGCAACCCCAGCTAGTACTGGCATGGGTGGCCGCTTAGGACAAACTGGGTACCGCTAATACTCTAAAATAGTTGCATTAGTGTTGTGTCTGTGCAATCTCTGCATTACAACTACGCAGTGGACGGGGCTCTTATGAACTTGTAGTAAGACACAAACGAAACAAAAAAACAACCAAGGCAAGCGACCCGCCTCGCTCAGGCTCAAGCATGGACTTAAGCCGACCTTCTTCTGTCGAAATAGAGTCTAATAGACTAACCACTTCCTCAGGCCCAGTTCGTGAGTTTCAGGCGCCCTAGGAAAGTGGGTCCATCGCCGCCCCCATTAAATTTAACGCAGTTCTAAATTGTCCGAGCGTCCCTCACGCCCTTGGCATTTGTGCCAATGCATTGCTAATGCTCTGCAACAAGGAGCTTCCAGAAAGCCAACATTTCGAAAAGGCCCCACCAATCAGAAGTTTGGGAACCCCTGGACTATGAACATTTAAAATGACCGATAGACTGCATGACAAGGAAGTACCTCTGTAATTTGGCCGCCCCTATGAAATTTGCCGCCCTAGGCAGCCGCCTAGGTTTGCCTGCCCCATGAGCCGCCTCTGCACTTCCTCTACCTTCTCACATCGGAAGACTGTAGTTTATGAATAGTCCGGTCCATTAAAGTGATTCTTGAGTGTTACAGGATTTCATGAAAGGGAAAGCGATTTTAATTTTGAGTCAAGACACTTGTAATTCAAGAATCCATCCCATGGAAGCACGCAAAGTATATATTTACTCGAGACGTTTTCTTTCCAATGACCATGATATTTGGAGACGATAGGGTTTCAGAAGTAGTGGTAGTAGTAGTTATCAGACAGCACAATGCATATTTTGACACGTGTCGCTTAAAGTGTTAAATTACACCGAAAATTGGCTACCCACCGAGAACAATGTGATTAAAATAATAAGCGACCTTCATATTTGCATAAATATATATATTTAAAATCAAAAACCTGAAGAATGAAAAGAGATTATGTTGTTAAAAATGGCTGAATGAGGTAAGAGAAGTGCAGTTTGAACCATATCCCGCCCTTCTATATCAGATCATAACAGTCATAAATCGTCCCATAACAGGACTTCATTAAACTTTTGGTTTACGTCAAACAAATTATCTTTGACAGCCTGTGCTCCGTTCAGAGAAATCATTTTTTGGTACAGGAGTGGCTGACAGGTGTTACAACTGATAGCTACGTATGTTTACATTTATACACACACACATCTTCACGTCTGCGATAGTAATGGCGGGTGTTTACGAGGGTTGCTATAGCAACTCTTCCAACATTCTTTAAAGAAAGGAACGATTAGGCCTCGTTCACATGGCAATGTTTTTCCCGTACACCGTATACGAGTTTTTCCCGAATAAAGAAGTGACATTTAAAACTATATTGGATTGTTCAGATGGAGGCCATGCGGGGAAATCTCGAATACGAGAAAAAAATTTTCCCGTATACTGACCGAACTTGTCACTGAGATGCGAGATTCTCGAATGCGAGAAGCAGTGGCACTTACTTTGCTATTGTGCTGTTCACATGACCGAACTTTTTTTCCCGTACTAAGTCAGAAAAGAAACTTTAGCAAAAATTTTTCCAGATTTTGAAATGTGGGATGCTTGTGCCCCTGCCTCATCATCAACCCCTTATTCCGCCTGTGGCAGGGTCGAGTCTGTGGGTTCTAGCCCTCCACTCCCGTCTATCTCCTACGAGTTCCCCGTCCACCCCTCACACTGCTATATCCTTATGGACAACCTGCTCCCACGTCTGCTTTGGTCTCCCCCTGCCCCGTGTGCTTCCAACCACCTGCATTCCTCAAATGGACCTAACGAGCTCCTCATCTCCTCGCATTACGTGCCCATAGCACTGCAATCTATTCTCTCACTTTTTCAGCGATGTCCACCACCCCCACGCTACCTCTATTATACTCATTCCTAATCCTATCTACTCTCTACACCCCACTGATGTACTGCAGCAGTCGCATCTCAGCTACCTGCATTCTGTTGACCTGAGTCTTTCTCACTGCCCAACACTGATCCATATAGCATAGTTGGCTCAACCACTGCCCTGTAATTGTTTGTTTGTTGCTTTTTTAGGGCCATTCAACCACAAAGGTCATTAGAGCCCCGTTTACTGCGTAGTTCTAATGCAGAGACGGCACAGACACTACCCTAATGCGACACTTGTTGGGTACTAGCAGTACCCAGTTTTCCCAAACGGCATGTTAGTACTAGCTGAGCATGCGTTGCTTAACTTCAGTGATCAGATGACAGCTGGTGTGTCCAATGCAATAAGCCGCTCCCAGGCCTGTAATAAGTGGACCCTTGAATGCGTGCATTCGTGATGACGACTGTTAGTTCACTTACTATCTGTGCTTCCCTGCAGTGTCCCTCTATACGTGAAAACTCGAATTGAATAGTCGCCATGTGAAACTCTGTCTCGCATTCGATAAAATCGTGTACGAGAAATATCGTATCGAATAGGTTGCCGTGTGAACCAGGCCTTAGAGTGCAGTATAATCCTTACCAATGTAGGGGTATATACCACCCAAGAGTGCAAATCCGTGCTCTAAAGGCTCCCACACACGATCAGCTTGGGGTGTCAGTGCGGTGTGTTCGCATCGATGTGTTCAGTTTGGTGTGAAGGGGGAGCGGCGAGTTGCGTTGGACACACCAGTTCTCGTCTGATCACTGAAGTTAAGCAACGCAAGCCCAGTTAGTACTGACATGGGTGGTCGCTCGGGAAAGCTGGGAACTGCTAATTCCCAATAATCGTCGCATTGGTGTAGTGTCGGTGCAGTCTATGCATTAGAACTACTCAGTGGACGGGTTTCTAATGACCTCGTAGTTGACGGGACCTTAAACACCAACAAACAACAACAATTGGTGTGAAGGAATGAATTGCCCACACACGATCAGTTTAGTGTGTCACGTACTTATGTTCCTTTTCGTTAAACGTCATGTGACGTCATTTGATTGTCCACATCAACCAGTAATTCTACCGTTACCATGGTGCATTATTTTAAAGATGACGTTTATCCATGTTTGAGCATGCGCAGAACAAAAAATGTGAAAAACTGATGTGAGCAACCCCACACACGCTCACTTCAGACTGACGTCAGTCCAAACTGACACACCGATGTGATAAAATTTCTTTACACCGTCAGTTAAAATTTTTGGTGTGAGCAAAAACTTTTTTTGCACACACGCACACACGTCAGTTTGGTGTGTGTGTGTGGGGCCTTAACATTCTTTCCTCTTCGGAAATAATGACGAAATTCGAGAATCTTTCGAAATTTTAACGAAGAACTGTATTAAATGTAAGATTAAAAATAAAGTATGGATTTGAATGAACATTAATTTGTAAAATATTACGACAAATTAACTGGAAACAAAAATGAATAACTTCCCCATAAAGAAAAACAACCCCGAAACGACTATCAACTTATTGAGAAGGAAGAAGAGAAGGCGAACGAATTTACGTAGAAGACAACGATCGATACGTATGATTATCAGAAAGCTGAAATTAAGAAACCATCAATTTTAGTAGTATATTTATATTGCCAAGAATTTAGTTCTTTTTAATGAAAGGGAAATAAACTCAAGGAGACTAACTACTTCAACGGAGAGAGCGAGAGAGAACGGGGAAGAAAAAAAAAAGGTATACGATGCTTTTCCCAGTTATCTTTAACTGACAGGCAAGGTCTCCATATTCGCTCTCTTTCCACTAAGCATTCAAATATCCTGTAGTTTTGGTTGAAAAACACTGGGTCACGAATATGAAAAAAAACCTCTGTTAGATTTTCAGATATAGTCAATTTCAATGTAATACATTACAACATTATACAGTAGTTAAAACAAGTACGTATGGTAAGGGGAAAGGAAGGAAGACAGGAGGGCAGAGAGTGGAAAAAAAGGTAGTGGAGTGTAGTAGGGTAGGGGTAAGTCCGAAGAAAGAAAAACTATCCGCGAAAAACCCACATTTGCGAGTGCCAAACTGTGTAATTTTCTCTGACCTACATCTTAACTTTTCACCACCGAAAAAAAATTAGATATATATTTCTCGTCCAATTTCTTAAAAGCATATTAACATATATGTAATGGTAGCACAAGTGGTAATAGTACAATAATATTCATAGGGTGGAGTCTCCCTTTAATAGGAACAAGAGAAGTCCAACGTGGAGGGAGGAGAGAGGGGGGGACGAACTGTCAAAACTACGTCAGTGGGACTTGAAAAGCGGATATATATTTTCAATAATACTTTCAACGTTGATTAATTACTTGAAGATAGCTGTTGAAAGCCTCCTTCGAAATGCCCCAGTCGTAATTCATTTATGAAACTTTGTTATTAAATGGTTCACGGTTACCTCTGATTAACATCTCTACACAATCAACGGTGATGAGAGAGAGAAAGGCCTGGTTGAAACTGGTCAATGGAGGGGGTCATTCCAAAACAGAAGGCACTGACGTAGTCATTCCGAAAGAAACGGTAGCGAAGGGGCCATTTTAAAATATACGCAACTGCAATCAAATCTAAATAATAAGTACATGAAATAGTTTTCATTGTTTTTGTTGTTTGTTGGTGTTTTAGGCCCCTTCAACTACGAGGTCATTAGAGCCCCGTCCACTGTGTAGTTCTGATACAGAGACTGCACAGACACTACACTAATGCGACGATTTTTGGATACTAGCGGTACCCAGTTTTCCCAAGCGGCCACCCATGTCAGTACTAGCTGGGGTTGCGCTGCTTAACTTCAGTGATCAGACGAGAACTGGTGTGTCCAACGCAATTCGCCGCTCCCATAGTTTTCATGCTATAACGATATCTGGATCACTGACTTAAATAGGAGCCAATTCTTCAATTTCAGTTATTTTAAAGCGGTCATCAGCGAATGGGGTGCCGAGAGCAGACAGAATTAGGACTGCGCCTATTAGAGGTAGTTTAGGGCTGGGGGACATCGTGGAAAACATGAGGGAGAGAATAAATTGAGGTGGTATGGGCATGTGATGAGTAAGAAGGGAGGAGGAGGAGCTGGTTAGGTCCACCACGGGGATGCCGGTTATTAGAAGCACCCGAGGCAGAGGAAGACCTAACGTGGGACTAGGCCGTATGAAGAGATATGGTTACGGGAGTGAAGGGCCAGAACCTGCAGACTCCGATAAGAGGATGATGACGACGATCAGTGTCTTGCAGTCGATATCACCGCTCAAATAATTTTTGGCGTTTTTATTTCAGATCCTCTCTCCCTGCAATCCGCGGAACAGGGCCACACTACCGCTAAGTGTCCTTCTAATAAAACTGTTGCCTGCTTTCCAAAAAAAAAAAAAAAAGAAAGAAAGAAATGGCTGTTATCGACCAGGTTCGATCCTGCAAACACGAAATCAGTATGAGAAAAGAACAAGCATTATGATTGTGAGTTAACAAAGGTCAAAACCATCAGTCAGACTGGTTAGAAGCGAACGTGTGAACTCAAACACGTTCCACCAAATGAGGAGCTACCGTGGTAGGCTACCGTCCAAATTGGCAGTGGACCTACTTATAGTCTCAAATAACCACAATATTCTCGAATTTTGATTTGGCTGGTCTACGTTCAATTTCATAATACACTACCACCTCCTGAAAGGGGTATGAGGTGACAGGTGCACTCGGGGAGGAGAAAAACAACTATGAATCCCAGCTAGGAGCGAACCTTCGTTCATCGCATTAATAAGCAGCACGAACCACTAAGTTACCCTTTATATATTCAACAGATCTCATTTTAATCATATTTTAATAGATTCCTTCTGTTTTGATTGTCCTACTCAACAATTAGACCGTTAATGCCTAAAACCAAATATAAATTAGTTAACATACTAATTATTATCTCACTAAATTTTATCTCGCTACTAAATTTTATAAACATTTTTATAAATCGGTCGGCATTTCGGCTGCAAAGGGTTAAAGTAGGGTGCTAGGCTGCATAGAGGTATTTATTATGAAAAAAAAATCTATTTATAAGCACAGAGATTACATTTTATGCAATCAACAAATTTTTATTTAACTAACACGTGAATTTTAAGACGCTAATTAGAACTATGAGAACATTCAGTTTTTTTCGGTGGCTCGGTGGATGCGTCTGTCCATTAATTGTAGGTTCGATCCTGACCGTAACGGGTGCCTGACTTTTATTCGGTGACGATGAAGGAAGCATCAGGTGCTAATTCTTCCTTTCCAGAATGAGAAGGGAGCGGCGAATTGCGTTGGACACACCAGTTCTCGGCTGATCACTGAAGTTAAGCAGCGCAACCCCAGCTAGTACTGGCATGGGTGGCCGCTTGGGAAAACTCGGTACTGCTAATACCCAAAAGTCGTCGCATTAGTGTAGTGTCTGTGCAGACTCTGCTGTGGAGGGGGTTCTAATGACCTTTGCAGTTTAAGGGCCCTAAAACACCAACAAACAACAACAAATCCAGAATGGGAAAGATATTAAGTGTCCTTCCGTGAGGTGCCTACTCTGTCCACGACTGTATTTTCTACATCATCACACCTAACCCTGTTCCCAGCCTGTGGCAGGGTCGGGTGCACATTTTTGTTCCATTGGGACAAAGGGGTGATCAGTTGGAAGGTATTATTACCCAGCCAGCTGCCAATCTGATGCTGCAACACATACGTATGGTTATCTATCGCCGGTCTTTTCTTTTATTAGCTGGGGAACATTTTTGTCCACCGAAATTTTGCCGAACCAGAGGCGTAACGAGGGGGGGGGGGGCGAAGAAGGACAGATGTCCCCGGGCGCGCAGAAGACAAGGAGTGCAAAAATGCGGTTCGCATTAAGTTTAGAGGGCGCAGATTTCGGTCTTTGTCCCCGGGCGCAGAATACCCTCGGAACGCCACTGTGCCGAACTGCAAGTATATTTAACTCCATGTAGTAAGGGTACTTTTCAGTGCCGTGGCGACCTTGTACACACCACACGGAACCGAGGCTTTAATTCCCATAGACGGAAGACGCACTAGGGGCCATGCTCCTCTCACCCTGAAAAAAGTCAAACCACCTCGACTCAGGATGAAATCAGCAACCACAGACGTAGTAGTCCAGCATTCATCTTCTGAGGTTCCGCTCCACGGAAGTGGGTTATGAACCCTTTCTATATGGAATAAAAATATACCAGCAAAATTTCCAGGTGTCGAAACTTGCCCTCCGTCTGCTGTCGGCAAGGTCTGGGCCAGGAACCGCCCAATAATTAGCCCGCGCTGGCACAGGGTGGAAAAAGAGTTGGGGATGATGGCGAAGAGTTGGGGAATAATAAAAGGGGGAAGGAGGAGGACGAGGACACAACCGTGGAGGGCGAATTAAAAAAGTAAAGAGGTGAATTTTCTTGAAAATATTTTAAAAACGGGAATGACGAGAATGGTAATAATGCTGACAGATTACAGTTAATTTTTTTAAACAGAATAAAAAAAAAGGTCGAAGACACGTTAATTAACCCGTTTGATATCTTTCGCATCTTTCTGCTCCCTCCACAAACCTCATCGGAATTAAAAACAAAAGGGTTAAAGGGGTATTCTTACAGTTATTCAAAAATGTCATTCAAAACTATTATATATACACCTATATATAAATCGGTCATTTGAAGAAGAAGAAGAAGAGGTATCAACCAGAAAAGAAAGGAGAGAAAACTATGTCAAGTGCGTTGAAATCTTATTTTTTTTTTCTTCTCTCCCTCCCCCTTTAAATTTCACGAATTTCACTTCAGTATTACAGTAAATGGAAGAAAAGGGGTACGCGTATATATTATCTCAGAGTTCAATCTTTATTAATAAAAAAAAATTTTTTTTTGTTCACCCAAAGTCATTTTTCTTTTGTGATCACCGTTATGTGAACTAATAAACTATGTTAATATCTAATATTGGTCATACATTTTACCCTTGATATAAATATGAAATAAAAATGAATAATAAAAAAAAAGGAGGTTATGGGAAAGATGAGGGTAGAAGTGAAGAGAAAAGGTTGAAATACGAGGGAACTGCGAATTAAAGAAGGGAAAAAAAAGGGTTAAGAAAAAGTTCACGGTCGACATGCTTACGATAAATGTCATTCTTCAATTAAATTTAATTTAATCACTGAACTCATTAACGTACACTTTTAAAAAAAAAAAACATAATAACCACTTCACTGAAGTTTTCATTAAATTGATCTAAGAATAACAGAGTTCTTGGTATCACCATTTCTGAAGAAAAGAGTCTTTAGAAGTGACTGTGGGATGGGGGGTTAGGGTGTGGAGGGCGACACACATCTGAGGGGGAAAAATATCAATCAATCAAAATTGGTATTAAAATAGGCGTATCAAAGAAATGTATATACAGTACTTCTGTAAAGAAAAATGATAATCGGAGAGATATCAAGAAAACTATTTAATTAAATCACAACTACATAAATTTTGAACTACTTTGAATGAAGGATAAAAACCCGCGCACCCCCCCCCCCACACGAAAAAGATTAGGGGATTAAGGGGAGATAGGGAGTAGGATGAGGAATAAATTTCATACCAACTAAGTACCTCACTTCTTTCACATCATTGCCACTCAAT
Organism: Trigoniulus corallinus; assembly: GCA_013389805.1. NCBI lineage: Eukaryota > Metazoa > Arthropoda > Diplopoda > Spirobolida > Trigoniulidae > Trigoniulus > Trigoniulus corallinus. Next base: position 15,889,041 of record JAAFCE010009109.1, read on the forward strand.
AACTTCTCACAAACATTAGTAGTTCTGTCTCACACCTAAAACCTCACAGGCCGCAGCCAAAAGTGAACTTTTTAATTGTTGTTGCTGTTTGTTGGTGTTTTAGGGCCCTTCAACTACAAAGGTCATTACAGCCCCGTCCACAGCATAGGTCTTATGCAGAGACTGCACAGACAGTACACTAATGCGACGATTTTTTGGGTATTAGCAGAACCCAGTTTTCCCAAGCGGCCACCCATGTCAGTACTAGCTGCTTAACTTCAGTGATCAGACGAGAACTGGTGTGTCCAACGCAATTTGCCGCCCCGAACTTTTTGATGCAGTCTAGTGTCTCCCTCCCACTACTGCCCCATTCCCCGCTACTGCGTAGTTCTAATTTACAGTTTGGATGGATGCAGAGACTGCACAGACACTACACTAATGAAACGATTTTTGGGAATTAGCGGTATCCCAGTTTTCCCAAGCGGCCACCCATGTTAGTAATAGCTGGGGTTGCGTTGCTTAACTTCAGTGATCGGACGGGTACTTCGTGTGTCCAACCCAATAAGCCGCTCCCAGGCAAGGTCAATACGTCGGGCGCCTGGCTCCGGAGCTTATGGCAAGCAGGTTCAATTTTAGTCAATCGAAGTACATAGTTAACTGTCACGGTTGAGTGATAGAAGTAACCTCAAGTGGACCAGTCTGTCCCGAATAACGAGCCAAGTGGGATCCTACAGTGTGGAATTCTCACTTCGGTTGCTAAGCGGTAGCTCTCTTGATTTGGGAATTGTGCTTGAAAGTTCTATCCTGACCTTGGTGGATACTGCGGGCGAGAAGGAATGGGAGGCTAAATTCGCCTTCCGGCACGTGTCTTATCGTGTGATACTGACAACGACACATCGTTTACGAACCTTCAACACTCGGAGTGTGCTTCATGGTGATGATACATCATCATCATCACCAGCCCATTTCCCGCCTATTGTAGGGTCGGATGCCAATTTTTGTCTCCATTTGGGCATATGAGTGAACTGTTGGAAAATATTTCTACTCAGCCGGCTGCCAACCTAACGCTGCAACGCCTATGCTAATTTATCGTCGGCCCATTTTGATTTGTTGGGGGAATTTTCCTCAATTGAAGCCAAGGGGCAGGATGTTAATAAACTATCCGTATATTTTGGCTCCATGTCCTTTTCTGCGCAGTGGTAACAATTGTGTACACCAGATAGGGCCAGGGCTGCAATGCCCATCCGACGGCAGGCGCACTGGAGGCCTCTCCACTCCCAACATCAGTCAATCGCCTTGATCTAAGATCGATCCTGGAACCACCGACGCAGTAGTCCAGAATGCTACCGCTGGGCTATCGAGGAGGAACAGTTAAGTGGCGCAGGGCCGAGTCAAACAGCTGACAGAATCAAACTCTTGCACATTGTTTGTTTGTTAGTGTTTTAGGGCCCTTCAACTACAAGGTCGTTAGAGCCCCATCTACAGCATAGTTCTTATGTAGAGACTGCACAGACGCTACACTAATGCCACGATTTTTGGGTATTAGCAGTACCGAGTTTTCCCAGGCGACCACCCATGTCAGTACTCGCTGGGGTTGCGCTGCTTAACTCCAGTGGTCAGACGAGAACTGGTGTGTCCAACGCAACGTTTTCGTCAATATCAATAATTTTAAAAAAATTGGCCAAGTCAATGACACTAATAACCGTAAATAAACCATTGAGAAAGAAATTCATGGCGGCAAATTGTGTAACAAATTTTTTTTTTCGGCGATCGATTTCCTATGGATAATTACTAACCGAAAATTAACCAACAAAAAATATTTAACAGGTGAGAAAAAAATACCATTATATCGTTGTCCTTCCTCAGTTTACTTTTTTAGCGGTCAATTCAACAACAATAAAAACAAAAGTCATGCATATAAACAAATAATTCGATGAAATAAAACTAGTTAAAAACAGACATTCAAAATCAATCATAAATCAGAATGAGAATAGCATTTTTTTTTTGATTACCTACCGAGTTACCTAGTTCAAGTTCGACAAAAGTAACCGCCATATAGTAAAATAGTCGTTTGCTTACCCTATTTTAAGCCTAACTCTCTACATTTATTCACAATTATATTTTTTAATTAACGTTCAGTTTCAAGGGCTACTTAATTAATACTGGCTCTGTCTCTCTCTACCATAAATTTAAGTAACAATATTTGAAGGTTAATATAAGAAGTAGGTCTTAGAAGAATTCTCCAATGCCTTTAGACGTTGTTGAAAATTTCAGAAATTCGTGTATAACGGACATTACGACCGCCATTTCTTTGATTGACTCGTAATAAATGTCAAAATCTATTGTTGTCGAAACCCTCTTAACGCACATATAATACGATCCAAATGAACCAGGTGACAGAAAGTGAGAGAACGTACGGTGAATTAAAAATACTAATCGTGTGGCAAATCGCCAGTTTACAAACGTCAAAAATCTAGAAAACCGTTTAGGGTTAAGGAGAGGTAACACATAGGCCCCCTACACACGCACAAAAAACCACTGTTCTACTCAAATATTCCAATTCTATGTATTGAGAACGATTCCGCCATCTTCTGACGTAACATACAGAGTGCCTTTCGAGACAAAACAACTTATTGATAACCCACACCATAACTTTGAAGTTCAATTAACATTCTTGTTGAGGACTTAAGATAATAAGCAATACAAATAATTCTACATCTAATAAATTAATCTTTACGCAGTATAAATTCGTCAGCTAAAACATATAAATTAAAAAGAACTAGTTTCTCCTTCTCGAACAGCCATGCTACATATTCCTATGATAACTGTATTCATGACATACCATAGCTGAAAAGTGATTTCTTTTCGGTTTAATATTCCCGGTTCTTCAAGTCCTTTTTTTCAAACAGAAACAAAACAGCTTAATGAATTCACTTTTCAACAATGTAAATGATACCATACTAGTATGGATTGTAAACAGGGCTGGATGCAGAGGCGACTCAGGGGAGGAGCACTTTCAGGAAAAAAAAAAGTGCGCCCCAAATATATTTTAAATATTCAGAATCCCTTATTGGTGAACATGAAGAAGACAGAGTACCTAGGTTTCAATTTTAGTGGCCAGGGGTAAGGGTGGTGAGATTCGCTGTGGCGAGGAGAGGATACCAGGGGTGCAAATGTTTCGTTATTTAGGATCAGTTTTCCAGAGCAATGGGGAGATAGATTCTGACGTGACTCATAGGATTAATGCAGGTTGGCTGAAGTGGAGTCCTGTGTGACCGCCGGGTTGCAATAAAGTTACAAGGCAAAGTTTACAGAGCGGTCCTTAGGCCTGCTATGCTCTAAGGCTCAGAGTGTTGGCCGGCTAGGAAGAACCATGAAAGGGGAATGAATGCAAATGGCTGAGATGCGAATGCTGCGCTACATGAGTGGGGTGTCAAGAGCTGAAAGAATCCGTAACGAGTACATTAGAGGTAGCTTGGGGGTGGGAGAAATCGCAGAGAAAATGAGACAACAGCGGTGCGGTGGTATGGGCATGTGATGAGGAGGGGGAGGAAGAACTTCGGTCCATTATGGGACAATGTGATTGGGGGCACCAGGAGTAGGGGAAGACCAAAACGGATGTGGGGGCAGGTGGTTTAGAGGGCCATGGAGGCGTGCGTGATTGAGGGGGGACTTGGTGGGGGATAGGCGGGAGCAGGAGCAGGCGAGACAAGGGTGAGATGATGATGACGACACTCCCTCATAAAAAATTAACTTTAGTGCTCGCCACGAAAGTTGACACATTGGTGGGAGGCAAAGGATGAGTCCTCTTCAAAAGATAGGGAAAACATTGAAGTTTTTGTACTTGCCATTACTGAATAAAGCCTGCCATTTGACCTTTTTCAAAACCCCTAATTTTTGTAGTGAACTTTCCTACCTTCTACCTCCCAAGTGTCATCTTTTGTGGCGAGCACTATAGCAATTACAATAGGTCCTCTACTGCCCCCTTCAGTGGTTTAGCCAAGTGCAAATTGGACTGTTTTCGTTCGTTTGTTGGCGTTTTAGGGCCCATCATCAACTACAAAGTCATTAGAGCTCCGTCCACTATGTAGTCCTAACTCAGATACTGCACAGACACTACACTAATGCGAACTGCACAGACACTGCATTGCTCCCCCTGGATCCGTTCCTAGCTGCGCATGCAGCGTAATCACGTGACATTCATTCTATAACTAGGGACTCCATGTTTTTATTCGATTTCGGTATCTCTTCAGAGAGGGAAACCAAATTTGGCGTCACGTCCTGCGTCAAATAACAGCATAGAAGTGTTTGTTTCGGAGTCATTTTTTTACTACTTTTATCCCAGTCGGTTTGGTTAGGAGATTAAGACTGTACATTCTGGTATGCTATAATATCAACAACAGTATTAATATTTATAATAAAAGAACTTGCCCGCAACGGTGACAAAATAAAAAACACGAAGATGTTTCGCCTCGAGAGCTCAGGTGCTAGATACATGATCGTCATTGTTCCACAAATAATTGGTACTGACAATTAACACACGATTTACGAAAATAAAAAAAAAAAAAAACAAAGCATGAAGGAAAAACATCGTAAAAAGTACACGTAAACTCGAACTCTATGTACGATTGCTCATAATGACTACTGACACGCTGCTTGTTTAAAATAACTCATCTTTGGCCAGTCACGCCTTATTACTATATCATATACATACAATAATAGTCAATAATTTAACCCTATGACGAAGAGAAACAATACGAAGGAAATACCCTCCTTCGCTTAAACAACAACTAGATCTTTTCTTCGATACATTATGATAAATAGTAAGAAAAACAACCAAAGTTCCAGGAGAAGATGACATGCAAAACCAAATTAATTATTCTCTACATCGATGCAAGGCAACAAACACGTTTCAGAGAAGTGTCAATTGAGGGTGGAAAATTCAATCATAATTTGAAACGCAGGACAGTGGAATCCATCATCAATTTTTCGGAAAAAAAACCCAGAGTCACATTCGCAATCCTCATCATTATACCCTTAACCCGCCTGTGACAGAGTCCATGAACACTGAGGGGCTCTAATCAGTGCCGTAACGGGGGTACGATGCGCCTGTGGCAAGTGTCTATCTCTCGCTTGCCCGTAAACCAATAATGACAAAAAAACAAACATTTTGCGCCCCAAACCCAGTTGCGCCCGTGGCGACCGTGCAACTGCCATCGTACACCAACACGGGACTTCGGTTTTACTTCTCATCCGAAATAAAGTGCACTCGCGGCCTCTCTTTCGCCCGAATGAAGCCAACCCACCTCGGTCCAGTATCGAACCTAAAACTACTGACGCAGTTGCCGAGCGTGCTAACCACCGCGGCGGGCTTAATGACCTTGTAGTTGAAGGGCCTGACAAACTGAACACTGAACATGCTCTGACTGGGGTCTGGGGTAATCCTACAGTTTAGTGGTCCAAATGAATAGTTCGCTAGGTGGCGCACGTTTTTATGAATGTTACAATGAAGAGTTATGTCCCATGTTTCGGACAATTATCACCTGTGACAATTATTAGCTGTGAAATTCGGACAATTCGCATCCATTGTAACATTCATAGAAACGTGTGCCACCTAGAACCCTGGAACCCGCAGGAATATTGGCAGGAGGTGCCAGCCGGCCTGCAACACCGCATTATACAACCAAACTAGAAATTTTGGCAGGTTAATTAATGCTTTGTTGGTTATAATAATATTGCACGGTGTATGACTTTTTGCACAATAACAGTAAGCAACAGGGATATTCCAGACCGCATGCGGGTCCTCCGGAATATATATCGTAAATACTCACAAGCAACTGGTAAGGGCTTCTTTTCACTACTATTTTCACTCTCTTCCCCCTATGTTACGGTTCAAATGTTTTAAGAGGATAATCTCATCAGTGGGAACCGCCCCCCTCTCACTTTTTCTGAGTTAAAAAATTTAAATACCTAAATGTAAGCTGTATACAATAAAATTTATTATATTGCTGAATTTTGCAGAGTAATGCAACACTCACGAAAACACGCTTTCTTTGGTGCAATGACACATGGCTACAGGGCACTTGAAGGAATCACTGGCCTCTAAATACAAGAAGTCCCATCACGGCTAAAATGTGGTCCAGTCCAGAGGTGGAAACCAAGGTTTTTCAACCCTGGCATTTAAGTCTTATGTATGAATATAGTAGAGCTAAAAGAATCAAATCCGTAAGTCATCCTTATCACATCGTTATGAAGGGAAAGAAAGGGCTACTAAGTGATAAGGACGCCGATAGCAGATAGGAAGACAACAACAAAAAAACAACCTGAAAGCTGCCTGTGGCCACAGCCCCTGACCCGGTGTAGTTAAGGCTTCAAATTGTTGATTGATGTGAGTACAACTCACGCCATCGCCACCTATCACCAAAAAAAGCTGCTTATCGACAATTGACCTTAATTATAAGTTGTATTATTGGAGCCTCAGGTAAGAAACAAGTCCTGATTAAACCCTAGGGTCTGAAAGCCATTAAGGATCATAACAGCATTTACCTTAAGATTAATGGGTAGAAAGAGGTGTCCGTTACATCATAGATAGGCCCCCTATACTGCAGAGAAGAGATGCCTGTTCTTCACATACTCCAGGTTCGTCTCCTGTCTTCTCTCCCTCCCTCCCTACCTCTTTCCCTAATTTCCAATTCAGAAGGAGACAACTGTTGAATGACCCGTCGACCGCAAGCGGTCATTACTACTTAGGCTACACGACTGACAGTTCTAAATTACAATTACGGTGCTCGACCACCGAACAAAAGGTAAGAATGTCATAAGCAGAAAAAGAAATTACCTCAAGCAACAAAAGAGCCGCCAACTGACCACCGTCCCCGTCATCCATTGCATAAAATTTCATCCGAGAGACTTGTATGGTAAAAAAAAAACCTTTTTTTTAATGAGGTTGTTTCCGTTTGGGACCAGTAGAGGGCGTCAGGGGCTAAAACAGACACGGCAATGGACATAATGGCCTGGAGGGAATTAGTCAAAAGCCGCAGACTCGACCTTGCCACAGGCTGGATAAAAGCATATCGATAATCTATAGCTGGTCAGGATGGAATGGCATCCATAAAGAGGAGTAAGTGGACATCTAGTGCAGGGATCGACACAGTCTACGGCTCTCCAGCCAAAGTTATCAGGCCCGTGGTTCGACTTGTTGTTTGTTAGTGTTTTAGGGCCCTTCAACTACAAGGACATTAGAGCCCCATCCACAGCATAGTTCGTATGCAGAGACTGCACAGACACTACACTAATGCGACGATGTTTGGGTATTAGCAGTACCCAGTTTTCCCAAGCAGCCACCCATGTCAGTACTAGTTGGGGTTGCGCTGCTTAACTTCAGTGATCAGACAAGAACTGGCCATGGTTCCACATATGAAATCTAGTATGTATACGAAATTGCAACAATTCACTAGATGAATAAGATCCTCCTTCACTTCACAGACTTCGCTTCCCGGCCCGTAAGATGAATTGGATTAGTGGGTTGGGGAGAAAGCCAGGCAGCCATAACAGGTTGAACCCTGTTGCTGGCCACTGACCGAGAGCCTAGACCCTAGAATTGTCAGGATCGCTACCAAACGTGCGGAGTGGATACATCACTTCGAATGAGATATGGCTCACACCCCAAAGAAGCTATCCATTAAAGGCCAGGATTAGAACTTGCGATCCTGAGCTGTGCACTCTAGAGTTCAAAGTTTTATTTCTTCCGCCGCCGACGAACAGAGAAGTAGACTCAAAAGCTTTCACAATATCAGGAATAAAAGAAGAGACCATCAACCTCGTTTGTGTTTTGAACCCATGCTCATGACCTCAATATAGACATACCAAGAAGTTTTCTCTCTCGCAGTAGGCTGATTACTAGTCTGACAAGATAACTGGAGGAAAAACTCTCAAGTATTAATTTAACCATAAAACGGAAGAAAACCTAACATGATTATTAAAAAAAAATTTATATAAAATTCACAGACTCAGTTTATGAAGTATGAGATCGTCTTCTTGGAATTTTTACATTCATTTCTTTTCATTCAGAGAAAAAAAGTCCTGCCTCGAGTAGCGTAACACGATGACGACAAGAAAGTTATGCCAAATTATATACAGCAGAAGAAATGGCACATGTAATAATCGTAAATTATAATGTCTCCGTCACATTTTTCGTTTTTAAAAACCGTACATTCATCTCCTGAATTTACGAGGGAGATGAGGAAGGCCGTTTCAAGGAGGCCGCACTTTAGACAGAAAGAAAAGGACCTCTGGTGGACGAAAGGACAGACACATGTTAGTCCAAATGGCATGAAGTCATTCCTAAGGCATTAATTAATCGCCAAATCCCCAAGTAAAGCAACTACTAGCATTTCCCCTCCTATGGCAGGGTCGGATACCCATCTTTGTTCCTCTGGACGGACACATGGGCGATCAATTGGACGGTAATTTTGCACAGCCGGCTGCCAACCTATGCTACAACTCCTGCACATGGGAATTTTGCCTCGTCTACCCGTTGCATAGTAGAGAGGATTATTTTACGTACAAACACCATCGTACATCATACAGGACCACGACTTTACTTCCTATCCGATGGCCTCTCTCGTTGCGTTGGACACACCAGTTCTCCTGAGATCATTGAAGTTAAGCAGCGCAAGCCCACGTCAATACCTATATGGGTGGTTGGTAAAGAACGTTGAGTGCTGCAAATTTCCCCTCTCCTACGTCCTCTACACCTACCTCCACCACTTCTGCGAGCAGCTTCCTAAGGGTTCGTTCGTCCTGTTATGGCTGCTTGGCTTACTCCCCAACCCATGAAATTATTCCAGCCATCCATACAGACCCGAAGGAAGAATACCAACCTCGATCCATTATCGAACCTGGAACCACTGATGCAATAGTTGAGCACGCTACCTCTGCGCCGCGTCTAGCATCCTGACTCAAAGCAATTTGAATAAATATCCCAGACCCATAAAGATGGGGGTCAGAACATACCCCCGACCTATTTTTAGGTCTCCGAAGTCCTAATTACGCAGGCAGAGGAAAAAACCAAAAAAATTGCAACGACCTTATCGAGAAGTGAACCTGAGATTTTAAAAATTCAAGCAGCAATGGCGTTCTATCAAAATTGCCATCTCCTCTTTTTTCTCAATTAAAAATGAAACGTGACTTTTAATATCTAAGTGATAAACTTTTTGAGCATCTTTGTAACAATCATTTCTATTCAATAAATCCACTTAGCAACTGCATGTCAACAGGGTGACCTACCTTCCTCTCAGTAACAAACCGAAAAACAACTTTACCCTGTCTTCAAAATCCTCAATATAAAAAAAATGGACGACATCGTCATTGTGACGAAATATCTAATTGATATTAAAAATGTGTCAACATATATATCAAACCACTACTGACAACTCCCATTAATATTCATTACATAATTTTTGTATTTTTAGTGTTCCAAATGTGTCAAATTCTTAGACCAGTTAACGGAACTAAAAATAAAGACCCTGTGGCCAAAAGTATAAGAGGTCGAGAGTGTAAATTGGAAGAAATGACAAGTACAGACACCAGAAGGCAATTTATTTTCCGTGTAAACAAGTACTGCTGCTAAACGGTCAACCTCGACTACTTTGCATCCGGAACTTTGAATCCTTTGTTCAGGGTTCGATCCTGGCCGACGAAGATGGCGTCATTCCCAACTGTAGGAGTGAACTTCCCCTGACGCCGTAAAAGAAACTGCTTTCAGGAACGAGAGAGGGAGAGGCCAATGTCAGTAAGCAGAGATTGTGGCATTAAGTTGGTACCACCCAAAAATTTGCCTATCTGTAGGAATGATGTTGGGAGCGACGAGTTGCGTTGGACACACCAGTTCTCGTCTGATCACTGAAGTTAAGCAACGCAAGCCCAGTTAGTACTGACATGGGTGGTTGCTCGGGAAAGCTGGGTACCGCTAATACCCAATAATCGTCGCATTAGCGTAGTGCCTGTGCAGTCTATGCATAAAACTATGCAATGGACGGGTCTCTAATGACCTTGTAGTTGATGGGACCTTAAACACCAACAAACAATAGGAATGATGTTGAAAAGGTCGTGACGCGAAGATGGACTGAGTTCAATTCCCAGGTATGATGGAACGGGATGAGGCATATATGGAGTCTACATCACTCCACTGCTCTCTCCTCTACTTCAATGGCGGCCTTGAAGAACGTCGGGTCCAGTGTTAAAAAAAAAAAACGAGAATATAATAAAACGGATGGGGAGGGGGAAGCAAGAATTTTCGCCGGACAGTAGGTTAAGAATGGGGGAGGTGTAGGTCACAGAAACTGGATTTGGAAACATTCACAGAAAACGGAAATGTGAAACAGCGTATTAAGAAAGGCAGATCAAGGGTAGAACGTGGATAGCGAGGTTAAGATGGTCAGCTGTCTGTTCAGCACACACAGAAGAATGACTGACCACTACAACTCCCTTCCCCTATTCCTTTAATGGTGTGGGGTAAGTGTCCAGTTAACCTCGATTAAAGATTTCTTCAACCACCAAAGGAGAAAAAAACTCACAAAAGTTCAACGACAAATTAACTACTTTCCCTACCAAACTAACAACGACATCAAATGCTCAAATCTTAAACAAAATCTTTCCTTGAAATTCATTTCTTAATCAACACGGGGACATCTTAAGAATTATTAGTACGGAACATTTAGAGCAAGCTCACATTCATTAATGCTTAATTAGGAAATCCAGCAACGTTTTAACGAAATGCATACACAAAAACGCTACATTTAAAAATACGACCAGCCTCCATGGGTTAAACATGACTGACGACCTCTCTACTGCTCAAGTTACCGTCACCAGGGGAGCAGGCAGGCTGCTACCCAAGGAAATTTCGTCCATCTACTTGCACTGGGCTCCACAATGTTAATCTTTCTATTACGTGTACCGGTAACAAGTTAACAGCGACTTTGCGGCCCATAAGGAACGGAAGGCGCAGTTGGGGCTGGTCTGAAAAAAATCGCCCACCTTGACTAGGATCGAACCTGGAACCTCGGACTCACGAGTCAACCAAGCTACCACCACTAACCTCCCGAGAAGACGCTTCTGCACAGAAAATAGCTTAGAAAATCTCCACATATTGACAGCAGCGGGATCGGTAACTGCTTCTGTGGTTCTAGGTTCGATACTAGACCGCAGTGCGGTGGCTTCTATCGGGCGAGAGGGAGCTCCCGAGTGCACCTTCCTTCTTATGAGAAGTAAAACCGTGGTCCCGTGTCTTGTACGATGGCATTTACACGTAAAAGAACCCTCTCTACTATGCAACGGGTAGATGGGGCAAAATTTCCAGGTGAAGGAGCTCGCCCCTTGGCGTCGGTGGATTGTTTGTTGGTGTTTTAGGGCCCTTCAACTACGAGGTCATTAGAGCCCCGTCCACAGTGTAGTTCTGATACAGAGACTGCACTAATGCGTCGATTTTTGGATACTAGCGGTACCCAGTTTTCCTAAGCGGCCACCCATGTCAGTACTAGCTGGGGTTGCGCTGCTTAACTTCAGTGATCAGACGAGACCTGGTATGTCCAACGCAATTTTCCGCTCCTTGGCGTTGGTGGAATGCCCCAACGAACAGCAGACCGACGATAAATAGGCATAGGGTTGCAACTTTGGTCGGTAGCCGGCTGAGGAAAAAGCTGTCCAGCTGATCGCTCAAGTGTCCATTCAGATGGGACAAAGAGGGGTACCCAACCCTAGCATAGGTGTGAAAGGGATAGTAGTTGCATTTTTTTACTGCTAGTACCATTACTAAGCCGTCATCTTTGTTATCGGTAGGAACGAAAATTTAGGACCCACACACGATTTCTGTGCATTTGGTTTTCTTCGTATGCAACAAAAATATAAATATGCATAGTTGGCTTGATGAAATGATAAAAAAAATGTTATTTAAAAAAAGGAAGAAAATGTACTAAGAAAATATGAAGATGGAGGAGGGAGAGGATGAGATTTCTTGGCATTTCTTTAAGACATGCATCTAAAACACAATATACAACTACAGATAAATGAATAACAACAGGCTTAAATTGTCATTTCGTGCACGCACATAGGCAGTTAAAAAAGTGGGGAAGATGGAATTGGAGTACAGTGGCCTACACCTCATACATATGCAAAGCAAAAAAACACTTCAAAAAAATGCAATTTTTGTGTAGATTCACGGTTGGACATCCATGTCAGTGGGAAGACTGGATTACGGTGCTCTCTTGCTTTCTAGTTCAAAAATATGTTATTATTTATAACAGTTATGAACATCTTGTTTTACACACCGACAATTAAAAAATACCTTCGTCGGTAGCAAATATTGCGGTTTTCAGATGCAAAATAACAGTGAAAATGTCTTATTAGTTACCCTAGGCATAATGAAATGACTTTTTTGCGGCGGTCAAGTCACCCGAGTTCAATTCCCCACTATAACGCTCATTTATTTAGTCGGTTAACCTCTTGCCGTTTACTGACGCCAGATGGAGTAGCGTCATCCGACACTTTTAAGGCCCGGTGCACACTTGGGATTTTTACTCGCGCGACGCCCGCAATTGCGGCATGAGATACATTAGTTGCAATGAGGGAGTGCACACATACCTGCGGCGCCGCCGCGGCTCCCCCATTGTAACTGATGTATCTCATGCCGCAATTGCGGGCGCCGCGCGAGTAAAAATCGCAAGTGTGCACCGGGCCTAACTCTGTAGAAAAAGAGATCCCGTTTGCGTGCTGTGGTGACCCCTTCACCACACAGGCGGACTTCGTCATTTGACAGTACCTCCCCAGCTTTTCACCCTGAAAAGAACCACCTGACAGCTTGAATCGTACCTTCAATCATGACAGTTCCCGCACTGCGCACTACCAATTGGGCTAATGCGGCTAGTTTCCAGTTGTTGTTTGTTGGTGTTTTAGGGCACTTCAACTACAAGGTCATTAGAGCCCCGTCCACTGTGTAGTTCTTATGCAGAGACTGCACAGACACCACACTAATGCGACGATTTTTGGGTATTAGTAGTACCCAGTTTTCCCAAGCGGCCACCCATGTCAGTGCTAGCAGGGGATGCGTTGCTTAACTTCAGTGATCGGACGAGAACTGGTGTGTCCAACGCAATAAACCGCTCGGCTAGCTTCCACATTACTGAAGCAAAATATATGGTGGTAACGTCATTCACGGGTTCCTTGTAGGACTAAGTGATTGTTTCTTGCTTCTCAAATCAACTACACATTTAAAATAGATTAGGGAAGGGTTAAATAGGAGAGGAGTGGTGACCAAGACTTGAGCCGGACAATACCTCAGAACCACCCAACATCATAAAATTTGTTTTACAAAATGACCGGGGAAAACTCAAAATAAATACATGCATAAGTCATTTCTCGGTTGGTCAGTCTCGAAAGTAGAACCAATAGCATGCTTGACAAGTTCATGGTGTACAAGTTCGACTCGCACCTTCCTGGAAGGGTGAGAAACCAAATAATTTCGGGGAGAGCGAACTGAGACAAATTTTTAGGTTTACCTGAAATTCAGGGTTAGAAATAATGCGCCACCGCTCTACTTCAAAGGAAGGAAAACCCCCTTTCCACACGGAAAACAAGCCAATAAACTGGCTATATTTCTAGGTGTATGACCTCGCCCTACCCTCCCTCCCCCCAGACTTTGGCAGACAGCCTTCAGATCTGACAAAAGTAACCTAACAAGCAATTTCCAGAAAACCAACGCAAAAACCGAAATGACCACCTTTTAAGAGGTAATTCTCGTTTTATTTGACCCCCTCCCCCCAGAGGACAGGGAAATGGGGAACGTTACTGAGAGAAATTACTAAATTTATTTCAAGAAAATTGTTGACAGAGCCATTTGAATGTAGGACTGCGTCTAACAAGCTGGTTGGCTACGGGACATCCAGTTTGGCAGCTACTAAGGTCAAAGGTTAACTACAAGGTACTACAAACGAATACGCAATTTCTCCACGGCCTCGAATATATGCCTTTGCTGCCTATGGCAGGGTCCGATGCCCATTTTGTCCCGTTGTGACGTAAACATTGTTAGTTGCATTATTCGACAGTGGCCTATTTATTTTTGGAGTATTTTCTTTCACCGACGCCAGAGAGGGCGACATGCAACACTTGGAAATTTTGCCGATCAAACACCAATATTTTACACCATGTAGAAAAGGTGCTTTTACATTCCGGATCACATCATGCACGCCACACTGGGGCAGCAGCTTTATTTCCCAACCGGGACAGTAGGCGCACTTGGGACTTTCTTGACGCCGCAACAAACGTCATCCTGCCTGCAAAACCGAGCCTGCAAACATGGATTCACGTACTAAGCATACAATCCATCCTCTGAACCACCTAAACAAACGAAAAAGTACCTTTTCATCCTAAATTGCCTTGTGGACTATAGGTCACCAAGGTCACAAGCAAGTCTATATTATGACCTCACGATAATGAATCATTTTAATTAAATAGTCCTATATATAGCTGAGAATCTACAGTTAATAGCACTTGACTCACCGCAAAAATTAATATGAACACTCTTAGCGCGTCACAACTCTCCAAAATTGTGAAAGTGGGGCAACAGTGTACAGTCCAGTATCCAGTTCAAGGTGCCCGTCCACTCCCAAACAGGTGATCGATTTCACATACGACACATTTTCGGCTTTCATATCATTTTACAGACACGGCGAGACTCTAAATGTCACTATTAATAATACATTATACGCTTGTAAAGAACCGGAAAGTAAACACTTTAACCAACTACAACCACTAATAAATAAAGTATAGTACAATCCTTGACATTTATTAATAACTCAAAAAACCAAATTTCAGCACAACAAGTAAGCAGCACACGACTCACCATCATATGAGTGCCGGTTCAATTCCAATCATGGACTAGTTTGAAATTGTTTGGTCAGTTAACAGCGGCCTCTCTACTGCTAAAGGTAATTTACCAACGCCAGAAGAAGGATAAGGGAGAGAACGAGTTTCCTCTCTTGAGAATTCGCCTCACTCGCCACCCCTCACTCGAATCACTTCATATCCGACAACAACCTCCTCGCCCAGGATCGAACCTTCAAACTGGACTTAAAGCCAAACACACTATTGCCGAGTCTTACTGATTGTTTTTGCTGTTGTTTGTTGGTGTTTTAGGGCCCTTCAACTATAAAGGTCATTAGAGCCCCGTCCACAGTGTAGTTCTTATGCAGAGACTCCACAGACACTACACTAATGCAACGATTTTTGGTTATTAGCAGTACCCAGTTTTCCCAAGCGGCCACCCATGTCAGTACTAGCTGAGGTTGCGCTGCTTAACTTCAGTGATCAGATGAGAACTTTTGTGTTCAACGCAATTCGCCGCCCCCTGAGTCTTACTGAACCACCGAAGTGCCACGCTGTCGGGTGAACAATGACCCTACTATACATAAGGGTGCTTGACTACGATGGGTTGGAGGACCACTAATTTTTTTCCCAAAAATAGGTAAGTGAGAGAAAAATGGATCGTATCCCGCATGATGATTTACACCCTTAGGAAAATTAGATCGAGTAAGAGCGTAGATTCAACGGCAATCTTATTCCGTGTCTAACCGCCTGACGACTGCAACGAGTCCCAAGTAAGAAGGGTCCTTCTACACATCGTCCAAACTGCTTTTTAATCTCCCGATTGACTTCATCAATGGGTCATTTTCGGTCACATGACCTCAACTCACGGGCAATGAATCCTTCGCCAAAATGTCACAAAACTTCGTTACCTGAACTAAACTCGATGTCGGACATCACATGATCCCAGAGGCCTAAAAAAAATACTACGGCCACTTGCTGACTGAAAGGGGTGGCACCAATACCTAAAAACCTTTAATATGTAGGGAGTAAAGCGGAAATGGCTGCAAAAAAACCCCATAAGCAATTTAAATAAAGTAATCAAGATATTGTAGTGTATTGTGACATTATTATTAAAATGTCGTGTAATTGGCTTCTATTAATGTTTTAATGTGGACAACACAAGAAATTAATTAAGGACAGCAATTTAAAGGCAGTCCAAGAACGGACAAATAGTACCGTAATTAGTAGCTGTTTCACTATGTGAGTACGGCTCCTTTTTTTAGTTTAGGACAAATCAATTTATAAGCCTAATTTATTAAGGTAAGACCAACAAAAAGGAGAAGGAATTCATCAGCTGTTAGACTGCAACCGTTCAATTGGGGTCATTCACTTAGCGCAACCATTTTTGGCGACTACCTGTGCACTGAAGGTTAATTAATATAAGCGCTACGCTCCGACGCCAAAAATAATGGAGGTAAGAAATGAGGAAAACTTTCTTATTCTTAAATCGTACTCCTCAAAATATCACCTTCAAGACTGTTCTGCCTTAAAGTCGTCAAAAATTTACTAGCCACGATGGGGTTCCAACCCAGTGGGAAGAAGGGGGAGGGGTCGTTTGTTTGGATATCTAAAGTCGACTTCTCTACTGATATACGTAATTTACTGACGCCGGAGTGGGGAGGAAGGGGGCAGGGGAGTTCTACACCTGGGGATTCCATGTAGAAAGGACATTTTACGTGAAACGGTGACATCTCACACACCACACGTTTAGGCAAGGCGCAAAATGAGACGTAGGGTGTACCAGCCCTGCGAAATTCTGCTAGTAGGCAATCACCGCACATTGAATCGCAGTTTTTTACCATACTTGCAACAAATAACAAGAGAACTTCTTTGCTTCGCACCGCCTTTTGTTATTGTCACGCCAACTTCACGCAGGAAACTGCGGCATTGACATTGCGCTCCGCAGGGTCATGTGGCGCAGGCACTGAGTCACATCACCCTGCGACTTAACAGGCGCAACTACATACTATCAGGTGAGCCACAGAAATTTATAGTGAGTCACCCAGGTGACGCAGACCTGCGGAGACTGCGTCTCATTTTGCGCTGGGCTTTAAGGATCGGCTTTATTTCCCATCCGACAAAAGATGCCAGGCGAATGCTGGATTCATTCCGCATTTGTAGACTATATTCTACTAACCGGTCACTTTGGAAGGGTTACCGAAATATAAGAGATATTATAAAGCACCCCCTTGGACCGAGCTGATCCTGGACTTCGTAGATCACGACACAAGCAAGGAATTTCTGAGTCACCAAGACTTTCACAGCCAGTACTGACCAAACGGTTGAAAAAATAAAAAAAAAGAGGGTGGAGATGGACGGAAAAGGTCTCTTAATTATGTTTACATGGAAAATGACCGAATATACCTCATGTGATGTCATCGCGGATATGTTCAATATATAAAAAAAATTAATTCGCAGAGTGGCACTCCATTTCAATGCTTCCTAGAATTCCCAAAAATATAGCTTGAAGCAGGGTCATTCATAAAGTGACACCTACGCGACAGTCAATCCACAATGTTAAACGTATTAATTTTCAACATTTAAAATAAATGACTGCTTTTTTATATACATACAAGAGTAAAAGTCAATTATTTCGTGACTTGATAAATTAATTTTGTCATCAAACACAAAAGACAGCACATACATCGACAACGATAGTATAGAAGAAAAGGGTAGAGAGCAGGGAGTGGTGGTGGTGGGTACACACATGTCTATGAAAATTCTGCGAATGAATTTCTAGGGATAACGAATTGGAGAAGAAGTAGAAGAGAAAAAAAAGATACTTTTACATTTTTTTCATCAACATTCCTGAATGGCAATTTTTCGAAGTATGCATTTTTGCGCGAAGGAAAAAAAAAGGTCAACTATAAACCTAGTGTGCACACACCAACTGGCCGTATGACATACTGTGCTGTCGACAAACTCCTTGAAAGATATATTCAAATCACACTTCCTACCTAAATATACTTCACAACAAATAGACAAAAAGTCCTCCAAGATGAACAACAACCACCACCGCCGCCACTAGCAACCTCCATCAAAATCATGTTTACTCATAAATCAGCGGCAAACCCCGAGACATTTTGACAATATTTATGCCGATGATGATTCGACTCCCAACGACATTGTTCGAATCAAAATACTCGTATCTCTCAAACTAGAAAACATTAAAAAAGAAAAAGTCAACCGGATCATTAGAATCTGTCTTGGTCAGTGACAACATCAAATAATGACGAGAATAATAATACTAATAATAATAATTCCATTATTGTTAATTCGGTCACCAACAATTGCTTTCGAGGTCATAACGGCATCAATAATAAATAATCAATGACAAGGCTCAAAGATTGCATTTTCGCTCAAAAGAAAAATACTTGGTTGATATAAAAAAAAAATCACAACATATCATTTACAACGGTAATTTGATACCTTACATCATTAATCATATGTAAATATATCATATATTTTAGAAAGAGTAGAAATACAATCGGAAATAAACTTACTATACACATTTCGACCCCACAAAAAAAGAACACGAAAATGGCAACCCACCAACGTAAACTTTCGTCAAGTTGTTAACCAGCTGTTCTTCAACAAATAAACGGCAAAATATGACAGCTGGAAGCAACATTTTTGAACATTTCTTCATTCTGACATTTCATTATCTATTTAATTATAATAATTTTCTAAACAAAAATATTGAACAATGCAGTAGGTAGATAAAAAAAACCCTGCTTCTTTAAGATGGAAATCGAACTCGAAAATGGCGGAAACCTGGCGTCGTAGAGAAATTCGAAAATGACGGTAGTCTCGAGAAAACGAGATTTCTACGAGAATTTCCAAATCTCTCACGCCAGAAGGCTGGCCACTGTCAAAAATCGCTCTTATTACATTATTATTTTTTTGCTGACACGCATATATACAACTCCAACGGTCAATAACTTCATCTTTAACCTGTGGATCCTGTACGGTAAGAAAGGTCATTCAATCTGCATGCATCTTCACCTCAACTTGCCACTAAAGATTCGTGTGGCGGGTCACTAGCCCCTACCCACACTCCTCACCCTCCTAACGCCACTTTCCCCTTTTCAGAAATGAGCAGAAGCCTCCCCATCATTTTCGCATGCCATTCACATTTAGATACACGTCTGAATTTTGGAACATCATCCTCATACCCTTATACCGCCTTGTGACAGGGTCAGGTCTATGGGTTTTAGCCCTCCACTCCCGCCTATCTCTCACCAGGTTCCCGTCCATCCCACACACTACCATAGACTTACGGACAACCTGCTCCAACTTCTGGGTCTGTCTCCCCCTGCCCCGGGTGCTTCCAACTACCTGCATTCCGGTAATGGGCCTAACGAGCTCCCCCCCCCTCCTCTTCTCGTCACGTGCCCATGGGACGACAACGATTATTTCTACTAAAATAGAAGTTGGTTGCCAGTTGCATATTACAAGAAGGGGTTAGGCTATATTAAGTAGTGCATACCGCGGGTGTATCACGCCCGCAACATGACCTCCGTACACGGCGGCGGCGGTCAGTCGCAATATTACATTTCATCCCGGATACTGATATTTTATTATAATTTCGGTGATTATATCTTTTACCCGCCGCCAAAAGTTGTCGTCATACAGAAAATTTTACGGTTTAAAGGTGATAGTCGACATAAAAACAAGCACATCTGTGTCAGTGCAGGTGCGCGACATCCCAACCGGGTCTACGGTCTAATTCTGCTCCTCTGAAGACTAAATTTAACAGACTTCCTATCAGTTAACTCTGAAGGCCATTACCCGACATCGGGAGGAGAAGAAGGGAGGAAAGACGTTGGAGCCCCTACATCTCAAAACTTTACAAATCCTTTATCGTACAATAACCGAAATCACACGAGGACCCAATTGGTACAAAGGATGCATTTTATGAGAAACTGCTTCAATCAGGATCGAACCAAAGAACCATGAGCTCAAAATGAAGAGCGTTGCCAAATAATCTACCAAAACGAGGTACCAATCATCTATAAACATAATATGGGGACAACAAGGCGCTATAACGAGTAAAAATAACCCGTTTCCTAACCGTTCACTCAAAAAACGACTTTATCCTCGAGTCGCGACCCAAATTAAAGTTGCGAGGGTCGGAGGCAGGGTCATGAGATTATAGCAGCAACATATTGTTTCCTTGATAAGGTCGAAGGTCCGGAACCGTTGCTGAGCTTGGGATGCACTCAAAAAACTTTCTGAACACTGCTACCGTAAACAAACCATTGTAAGAATGTTCGATTGGTCATACGAACCAGTGGAGATGGACACATCTAACGAGACTGGACAAAGGTAGAGTAGATTAGCTCACCCCCTTCCACCTTAAACCCTTTCATCGTGCGGAAAAGATCACAAAATCACCTAAATTAAGCGGCTCGTGCAAAACCCCAAGCCGCAACTCAGAAAATCCCAATCGGGAAAACGCTATTTGAAAAAGAAAGGGGGAAGGGCATAGGGAGGCCGAATATAATGGGACGCATCAGTGTGAGACACCTGTTGTAGCATAAAGGTATGGGGAAAAGAAATCGCATAACCCAACCCTAAGAACATGGTAATGATGAATAAACTCACAACTTTTTTGACTTTCATCCAAACAACGGGGTAGGATTGAACCCGCACTACAAGAGTTTCAACAGCAACTTATACAACAAATTTAACAGCTGACGCCAGCGTTTATGCCCCGCGGCGGTGCAGATAACATCAGCTACAAGCGCTTTTTTGTGTGTCGGAAGAAAACGACAACAGGTTCGAATCCAACCGCAGCTAATGATCTTTTTTTAAACAAAAAAAGAGGATTGTGCATGCTTGACCCTACAGACAAGAGGACAAAAGAAAATCCGTGACCTCAGGTTATTTAGAGACGCCAAAGAAGATAAAAGTGATGAGGTGAGGGGAAGGAAGAGGAGAGGAAGTAACATGCACATTATGCATGTAGGAACGACGACCCTGTTGTCACTCAAGAGAGGTAAGCGTTGTAACCCCAATGAACTACCAAAAGCCGACTCTTTAAACTTGAACCCTCTCGACCCTGAAATAACAAGAAGCTTGGCTACAATTTATGAATAATATTAAAAAACCATCATTAACCTGTCGTTAAAACACCTTAAAACGTCGTCAAGAAAACAACGCTGATGGGTTTCAGTTGAAGAGACAAAAAACAATTTAGAGGCAACACCGAAGTCGCCGTCATCCTGTCGACGACGCCCACAAAATTATAGTAAAATTTATAACTTTCCGAACCACATCCGGGTGATACAACTCATTTTGTCCACAAAAATCATCAAAACATTGAATGACGGCATCTGAATGACACGTCGCCTTAAAAACTGTCATTGAAGGCACCAGGCACGTATTCATAGAGATCACCTTGCTCACAGCAGAAATAGGCAGAAAGACCTCTTTTTCCAGTAATCAGTCAAAGAGAAAAATTTAATGATCAAATTTCGCAGAAATTGAATGTCAACGGTTAAAAATCTGCCCCAAATGCGATAATAAAATGGTTTTAAAAAAACAAGGTTTTTTTTTACAGAAATTTCTAATCATGATTTCATATCAGTAATACCAAGGCTAGGAATATCAACTAAATCCGCCTCAGTGGCAACAGAGGCAGCGTTTCGATTACTGCGTCAGTGATCCTAGGTTCAACCCCGAACCGAAGCGGGACAGAGTTAGAGAGAGAGTTTGTGAGTGTGTGTAGCCCCCAGTACTCCTTCCGTTGGGTAGGAAGTCAAGCAGTAGCACTCCGTGTTGTGTGCACGATGTCACTTGCACGTCAAAGAATACTTACAAGAAGGAGTAAAACGGTCTCGTTGTTTATGGAGTGCACAATGTCACTACTGCAGGTAAAAAAAAAACACTTTCTATGCAGAACAATGTGTGCAGGTCAGTCACATTCGTAGACATGGACACTCGACCTTCACCTCACCCAACCATTTTTGTCATTTTCCAATGCTGACTGTTGGGAGCGGCTAATTGCGTTGGACACACCAGTTCTCGTCTGATCACTGAAGTTAAACAGCGCAACCTCAGCTAGTAGTAACATGGGTGGCCGCTTGGGAAAACTGGGGACTGCTAATACCAAAGAAATCGTCGCCTTGGTGTAGTGTCTGTGCAGTCTCTGCACTAGAACTATGTAGTGGACGGGGCACTAATGGCCTTGTCGTTCAAGGGCCCTAAAACACCAACGAAACAACAACTATTGACTGGTACACCGTAGACATGATTGAAGTTATCCGCCTCTCACCTAAGGATGTTGAAAAGGAATTAACACCCCTCATGGTTGGGAATTGAACCACCAAACTCGTTACCAAATGAGTTACCGTGCAGCCAAGTTGCGTTGGACACACCAGTTTTCGTGAGATCCCTGAAGTTAAGCAGCGCAAGCCCACGTTAGTACGGGAGCGGCGAGTTGCGTTGGACACACCAGTTCTCTTCTAATCACTAAAGTTAAGCAACGCAAGCCTAGTTAGTACTGACATGGGTGGTCGCTTGGGAAAGCTGGGTTCTGCTAATACCCAATAATCGTCGCATTAGTGTAGTGTCTATGCAGTCAATGCATTAGAACTATGCAGTGGACGGGTCTCTAATGACCTTGTAGTTGACGGGACCTTAAACACCAACAAACAACAACAACACGTTAGTACCGATATGGGTGGTTATTATGAGGTGGTTATTATGAGGACCATGCAGTGTTGACCTTTTCTTTTATTTTGGAAATTTGTTTTTAAAAGTACCAAGACAATTGTCGAAATAATATTTAATAATAGTTTTAATCAAAATATGGCACATGGCACCCCATTCCAACTATGCCGGGGGCAACTGTCACCCTCTCGTTACGCCTCTGAGTAGCCAACTGCATATGTATACTACATGATATCGGTTGTGAGGGCCGCCACTTTGACACCCCTGCTCTACACCTACCTCCTCATCTCCCACGAGCAGCCTCCTAAGGGTTCGTCCTGTTATGGCTGCTTGGCTTACTCTCCAACCCATGAAATTAATCGGGAAGCGGCGAGTTGCGTTGGACACACCAGTTCTCGTCTGATCACTGAAGTTAAGCAACGCAAGCCCAGTTAGTACTGA